>CM060923.1:613833706-615083706 GCA_030737875.1 Allium sativum
CTTGGCGAAGTTTTGATCGAAATCGGAGTAGAATTGGTGATGCGCAGAAATTGGCTCGGGTCGGACTAAAGGGGGTCAGGTCGGGCTCAAATTCTGTCGTTGAGGACAAGTCAAAGTTGGCTCGGGTCGGATTAAAGGGGTTCGGGTCGGACTAAAGGGGGTCCGGTAGGACCATTCTGGATTGGGTTAAAGTGAATCAGACCATTTCGGATCAGACTAAAGTGGATTGGACCATTCTGGATCAGACTAAGGTGGGTCGGGTCGGACAAAAGGGGGTCGGGTCGGACCAAAGTGGCTCGGGTCGGGCTATTCTGGACATCCATTTCTGGTCAGCCATTTTTGCAATTTCTGGTCAGCTATTTCTGGTCGGACACTTCTGGTGATGATATGACTCCAAAGTGAGTTCAATTGGGAGGTTAGGAAGTGTTGAGATAATGCTATGGATTGCTTTGAACCTTATAGAGATATTTGTTGGTTCAACGATGGTGGTGGCTTTGACGAGAATCCAGAAGGGGATGTTCGAAGTGATGTGGTGTGTTCGTTGATCGGTGAAAAGCAACGAATAGGCAGACAACTCAAAGGTCGTGAGTTGGTGGATAATGTTTGCTCGAGAAGGTTGCTTGAGCTATGAAATGTTGTCAAGGTTAGATGACTAGAGATGCGAAGGCCGAGAAGTCATCGTTGTCATAAGTTATAGCAGGCTCAAAGCAGGGGTACGATGGGGGCACCCAATAGACCGGAAGGTTGCTGGTCGAGTACCTTGGGTATCGTTGAAAGGCCTAGTTGTCAAGGTTGGACATATGGAGTTTATGCTAGAACTGGGGTTACCATTAGCCCTTGACGTATGACAAGGTTGGCCGTCATACGATTAACGATGGTTTCAAAGAAGGATTGGCGGTGATAGCCAAAGTCAGTCATGGATGATTGGTTGTTCTGTGTGAGACTTATATAATCTGAATGTTATGTGTGTTTTCCATAATTGAATGGTTGCTCTGGTTTCCATGTATGAACTGTTATTCCTTTGATTGAATGGATTGTAAAGGCCATCACTGTCCGATGTGGGGAAGATAAGGTTAAGTTCTTCTCCGGTGTCATGGGTAGATTCGTATGTTTATCTATCCCCTCTCATACACTTTGTTGTTGAAGTTTGTTAGCTTTTTTATCGCTCACTAAGACTGTTGTTTGACTCAAGGTTTTATGTATCCTCTTATTACCTTGGGTTGTTCATCCGATTGTGGATGGCCAGACTAAGTAACATGTAATGCTTTAGTGAGGACGACGATGTTGATCGATGGCGAGCAAGAGGCCCACGTACCAGTTTTACTACTAGCTAATAATTGGATTTCCGCTGTTTGCTTTTCTGGGTGATGTAGTGAGGCAACTTTGTATAAACACTATTTCTAAATTTGTGGATCTTACTTTCTAGTTGTATGGAAGTCCAATGTTTTTGCTTCACTATTACTACCTGTTGTATATGTTCTATTATATTTTATCCTTGCGCTGTGAGTTTTACGACAGGTTCCGCTTGTGTTTACCTACTCTGATGATCGTCCATGATAGCCTTGCACATCCTTCAACGCATTATTTCTCTTGTATAGTGCGGGGGTTATGGGCGGTCGTCACAACCTTGTACAAGCGGAGACAAGGCATGAAAATGTCTTGTCATATCAAACACTGTAGCTACGTTGTTTTGTTTACCACTAATTCATATATTGTACGAGTGGAGACAAGGTGTGACAGTGTTCAGTTATATCTCGCCACATTGTTTTGTTGAAACAGTAAACATCAGATATGATATTTTGTATATTTATACATTCCCATTATGTCTGAACTTAGAAAACACAACATAATTCAATTAATATCCAATTTGTCATTTTCGTCTAATGAACTTGAGCTATCAGTCAATTCTTTATACAAACTGATTATATGTGCGATGATAAGGAGATATTGGTTACTCAGTTTTGGAAAAATCTTACTCGGTTGTTCAACATAGATGCAGGCTATCGGTGTGACACCTTATGTCCCTTAATATCACCCATATGATGATGCATTAAGTTTTATGAAGGGAAATAGGTATAAAGTAACAACATAGAGACTAAAATTCACAAGACAAAATATAAAACGCAGCGAAAAACTTTTCAAACTTTTATTGTCAAACAATCATAGCATTACAGTTTCAAATACCATATGTCATAATCATCAAAAACATCTGTCTCGTGGAAACATAAACCATCAGAGTACAAGTACAAAATCATAAAAATCATATCCCTCATGATCCACAACAATAAGCATAGAACAAATACTAAAGCAATATATAGAGTGAGAAATAATCCAGGTCTAAGCTGAGTCAAAAAATCACGATCAGCTGCAATCCACCACCCTGAGAACCTTAGGGGAAAGGAAGAGAGAGAAGGAAATACAAAATAGGTACGACATAAAGTCTGGCGAGTTCTAGTGATCTTTAACATAAGAATAAGAAAAGAAGTATCAAGACACGTAAAATGGTGCTGGATTAGAAAATACAGTAAAATAGGAAAGACAGAAATAAACAAGATAAGATAAGATATGGTACACTTTTCATATCCCAAGAACATAGTTTCTACACTAACTATCAGGATTAGGTTTTACCCTAATTACTACCCAGCGATCGGCTCCCTACAGACGCGAATAACCTGTGCCAGCCATGCAGTCGGAGGTATCAATCTTGAACCCATCAACTTTAAAGACACAACTCTATCCAACTGGTGTTACAACGTCTTATCTTCCCCCATCAGACCCATGCACCCTTATGACTCCGCAGGAACGCGTCCATATCAACCTCCAAGATTTGAACCTCTTACAATCATCCACCAGTAAAGCGTGCCCTAACCTCTACCTAGTGCGAGACTCGTTTGGTAACAGGAGGGTACTGATTGATATGGGTTCGAAGAAACAACAGAAATGACACAAGTCACACCTAGGCTTGGTGCCCGAAGTAAATTAGGATTTTAAGAGTCCTCCGGATATTAACAACAGACAGAGACCTCTTAGCTTATTAATCAAACAGGTTCAACTTAGTAGGTTTAAATTCATTAATAAGCACGGTTGTAAATGACATTTCTTATTAAATGTAATTTTGTATACGACCCTTCCTCAAGACAGACATGCATCTGCTCAGATGTTTACAGATTAAGTTATAGTAACATGTTTTACTTAATTTACTTCTGATTCACATACTATTCCATAACATGTTTTACTTAATATTGAATTAAGTCCAACCTATTCATATTAACATGTTTGCATGTTCTCCCTTACTAATCCCATTATTACAGTCAAAGGTTCTAAAATTCCAATATTCCCAAATCTCCCAATTTTTTATTGTTATTGCGTGTTATTCCAAATTATCCCGATTTTACCTAACTAAACGGAAAAGGCTTAGGCTCTCGATGACCTAGACTCAACACAAAATAAAAAGGAAAAAATAGATCCAAACTTAAACCGAACAAATAAGTATAATAAGACTATAAATAAAATAAAGACAGAAAGGGGATAAGCAAGAATGATGTACATATAAACATATAATAATTGAAAACTGAATAGGGAAATGACAGTAATTAGAAGAACAATAACATATAAGAATAAACTTATAAATACTGCTTATTTCAAATCCAATATATTTACTTTCAAAATCCTTTTTAGATTGCAGATCTAAAAATAACATAGAACTCGTAGAGACATGTATTAGATACAGACTAGGTCTTTGAAATTGTTGTTGTAAAAATAAAAAAGAATTATCCTTTCAATTTATGTTTTGACAGCACCTCAACGTCATATTAATTTTATTTCAGAACATAACTTAGAGGAGGAAGAAGATGAAGAAATGTTTGTGTAAGAAAATGATGAGGTTGCTAGCCTATTTATAGATATGCTAGGATAATGAAAACCATAGGATCTTAGGGTTTTAAATCAAACCGTACAATACACATTACTGCTGAGTCAGCATGGAATAAAACACACAAAATAGTCCATGTTCATTTACGTTCCATGTCAAAGGTGGGTCGACACACCTACTACCTAGGTCGGCATTAGTGTCGACCCATGTAGGGTCAGGTTGACCTATTACTGCTGCATTTCTAAGTTTTATTATTTAAATTATTTTAAAATCTAGTTGAAACTTCTTTAGTTCATAACTTCTTCATACTTAGCCCGATTTACGAAAGTCGAAAGTCCACCTGAATCAGAATTTCGTAATGAATGCAACGGTAAAGTTTGTTTAATCCAATTCTGAATATTTTATAATTAATATTCATTTTATTATCTTCTTCATTTAATTGTTGTGTATTTAAATTATGGGGTGTTACAGTCAGGAAAGACGGACAGTTGAAGATTTAAGGACTACGTATGGAATATCTTTATTACCGCATGCACATGTTACACAACAGTTATCAATGAGGTTATCTTAGAAGATCTATTTGAGCCAACGCACCTGACATTCGAAGGTTTATAACAATTCGAATTTTTATAACATGTTAAGACAAGAATCAAGGCAGAATTAAATTTTAAAATCTGAATCAAGGGAAACGGGCTGTGCCATTGCGTTTGTCTCGGAAAAATACACGAAATAGAGTCCGAGTTTTCGAGAAACGGAGTCCGTATGACCAAGTTATGGCCCAACGAAGTTTCAGAAAATTCCAAGTCCGAAAAACAGTTCAAAATTCAAATCTGGAGCCGAAAAGACTGGGCGGGAAAATTTCCCGCCCAGCACCCAAGTCGACATGGGTGTCGACTTGGGTGTCGACACACCCAAGGTGGTGTCGACTTGGGTGTCGACACACCCAAGGTGGTGTCGACTTGCAAGTCGACACCCCTGTCGACCTGGGTGGTCGAGCCCAGGTCACCTGGGTGCGCCTGCTTGTGTCTCTGGTCCTGTTCTGGAAGCTTCTGACGGATATTAAAGGTTCAGATCTATCCTAGGGTTAATCTAAGGGCCTAAACTACTCCTAATCTCTATAAAAACAACCTAGGACCTAACCTAAATCACTAAAAATCAATCCTACAACTAAGTGCTGCCAAAATCTATCTTGATCATGGCCTCCATCTCCAACTCCAAGGACTTATGCATTCAAATCGGGTTCAAATCAAAAGGTGCAAGCTTCCTACACTAAATCGAGGAGGGATCAACGTTGCTACGCAAGTTTCATGACGATTCTTCAACAAAGGAGCCACCTTTCTTTGTCAAGACGATTCATACTCCTAGCCCTCTTGCCACGCTATGTAAGTTCTAGCTACTTGTAGATTCTAACGGTGGTTCTAATGTGACATGAGATAAAATGCGATGAAACATAAGTATGCTAGCTTATGTGAACCTAATTTTGCCCCTTTTCTATGATCTATGACCTTGGGCTAAGTTGTAGCGACTTAATCATGCCACTCATGTTATGTTTAACCTAGTATATCTTGCAAGTTTGAATCCTTATTTATGGAATGTTAGCATGAACCTTTGGGAACCACTTGACTTGTGAAACATGGGCAAAGACTTGACTTTGGGGCTTATGCATGTAAATGAACCCAAACCCCTTATGTATCATGCATGTTTGTGGTCAAATTCACTTATGATACTATGCATGTTTGTGGCCAAATTCCCTTATGAAACTATGCATGCTTGTTGCCAAATTCCCTTATGATATTATGCATGTTTGTGGCCAAATTACCTTATGATACTATGCATGTTTGTGGCCAATATGTTGGCATAATACCCTACTATGTGACTCGCTTCCACTTGGGTTGGAAATACGTTTGGGTAGCTTAGGAAAAACGTGGGTATGACATGAAAAACTTGACATGGGGTTTACATGAGAACATGACATTCATGATACATTTAAATATGGTCATGACACGGGGGAAAACATGGAACTTGAACTAGACATGGGTGGGTTGTAAGTGTAATAAGACACTAGACCAAACATGAAAGTGGCCAACTCGAGGTTGGGTTGAGTTTGTAGCATAAATCTACCCGGACCCACCCGGCTTAACTAGTGGCTACAAACAATAGGACCCAATGTGAGTAGTTGGTCACATAGCACTTAAAACCCAAGGTTAGACTAGGTTGTGGTGTAAATCTACCCGGACCCGCCCGGCTTAACTAGTAACCACAATGAAGTCTAATGTGAGAGGTTGGGGTGCATTAATCTAATTAATGCCACATGAAAAGGTTAAGTAATTTTGATTAATGACACTTAACTGATATGACACGAATGGGTAGGTTAAGTTAAACCGGACTTGGTTCCTTAATGACACTTAACCATATAAGACAATTAGGGGATGGGGTTAAGTAATTTACACTTAACTAACCTGACTTGGTAATTAGATGGGGTTAAGTAACCTATACTTAACTAATCTAAACACGGTAATTTGATGGGGTTAAGTTAAACACTTAACCAATCTAAACTTGGTAATTCAATGAGGTTAAGTAACCAATACTTAACCAACTTAACATGATAATTTAATGGGGTTAAGTAACTTATAATTAACCAATTATACATGATGATTTGATGAGGTTAAGTAACCCATACTTAACCAATCTAATATGAGAACTTGATAGGGTTAAGTCACAAGACCGTTTAAATATACTTAACCATTATAATACGACTAGTGGATGGGGTTAAGTTAACCTATACTTAACCAATCCGACTCGATAATCCGATGAGGTTAAGATAATCTATGCTTAACCAATCTAACTGATAGGGTTAAGATAAACAAATACTTAACCAATTTGACTTGATGATTGAATAGGGTTAAGTCATGAGCTTCTTGGTATACTTAACCAACTTGTAGGGCTAGGTCTTGAACTTAAATACTTAGCCAATCTTGACATGATTCGAAGGCGGGCTAAGTCATGAACCTGAATAACAACACCTAACCCAATAGACAAAACCCTAGTTAGAGGAACTAGGTAGAAAATCGTAGTTAATCAAGGATAACGGGGAAAGAAGCTAAGTGGTAAACCTTAGTTAAGAATAACTAAGTAATAATTCTTAGCCAAGGACATGAGACCGGTTCATAAATAGACGAGTAACCTGATACGGCAGGTCATCGCTTAAAACACGAGGAGGAGCAAATTATCTGACTTAGATAGAGGCTCCAACGAACTGGGTGACGAAGCGGTAGCTTCGGGGGACGTGAGGGTACTCTTGGTATCCCTCTGTGAGGTGGCAGATGGTCCATGAAACCCGGCCTCACAGGGGTTAAGGTCTGCGATAGAAGAGCCAAGAGTATGCCTTGGTTGCTATGCGAACGACCTAAAGACTGGGATGGATTAGCGTGGAGTCAACGATACTTGATTTTGCCCTGGATAGCACGTCGCCGACTACCTACCATATTTAGTCAATCGTGTACGTACGGAAAGGCAGAGAACCCCCAACAGACCATGTTCTTGCTATCGAGTCATGGGTGAGGTTGGCCCGTAGGAAAGTGGGACTATAGTGGGGCCGGGATGTGGTTCTCATACATGATTTTTCTTGGATTGCCTTTCAGTAGTTGAGGGAGGGGTCACGTGGGATCATAGCCACGGGTACAAAAACAGACCTTGATATCTGCATCAGCAGACGACTTAAAGCTCCCGACCGAGTTCCGTATTTCTTGATTTGCCATGGCACGGAACTCGGATGACACATTGAGGAACATGTGCGTCTAGACATGGAAAACGATTCACGATACATACGTAGGATAAAGGGCGTGGTTGACGGGTGGCATAATCCCTAGTGGCCCTAGGTGGCTTGAACCCAAATCGTGACACGGAAACGTTCATTAGGTAGAATAATCCCTAGTGGTCCTAGGTGGCATAAATCCTAAGTGAACACGCGATAGTTCATGGTAAGAAAACATAACCAGATCAAGGGTAGCAGTCCAAAATAACCTCAAGGATAAAACGTTTACATGGGAAAGCCCGTATGGCCTACGACAAAGGACTGAACTTATACATGGAAATAAACATACGAGTTGGGAAAACCTACATATGCTATATATTAGGTTGACATGGACCATTACATGACATTAGGCAAGGGACATTCATAGTTGACACATGACACGGGTTGAGATACTAGTATGAGAGGTGCAGAGCATATATACATGATAAATACCTTGGGATGGTATACATGATAGACACCATGGGATGGTATACATGATAGATACCTTGGGATAGTATACTTGATAGAAACCTGACGATGTGATACCTTGATTTATCATGACACCGTAGTTTATCATGATATCTTAGTTTATCTTGCTACAGTAGTTCAGCCTGTTACCCTGGTTTAGTTTATCTATCTTGTAGTCATCCTTATGTTTACTTTCAGTTTATGCATGTCATGTTACCTTTACCTGTTTTTATACTGGAAGTAGATAGGACTTACCAGTCTTTATGACTGACCCCGTTTTGTTTCGCCTCTTTGTCTTTCGTTCCCCCCAGGTTTCAGGGAGAAACACTGTTATCTAGTTCAGACTTCTTCTGCTTGAAGGTCATCACGCATGGCTTGGACTTTTCTTGGCTATGGCTACTTTACTGTTTTACTTGGGGAATAATTTATGAAATGGTTTTATGCTTCTTTACTATTGCAAGACAGGTTTTAATGTATTCTGATGAAAAAGGCTTTAGACCTTATTTTATAAGGTAATGAAATTTGTTTTACTTCCGTTGTTTTATATATGTTCTGTCTTGTAATATTTCTGTGTATGTTTACCTCGATAATGCTTCACCAAACCTAGTGCATTCCCTTTGTGAGTGACCCTAGCGGAGGTGGGGTGTTACAAGGTTGTTGCTTATTAGAATACCAGATTCATTTCATTAGGCGTAATACATATGTCCTACGTCAAATTTGGTTAAAAAGATATGATAAACCTTAATATAAATTTTTTAATTCTTAGGTGATATGTAATGTTTAACGTAATTGTTTATTCAGTTCAAAAACTTCAACAGTGTGCGGTGTGTAGTCATTTTGAAACTTTAGCAGTGTGTAGTCATTTCCAAAACTTTATAAGCGTGCAATGTAAAGTGTGTAAGGTCAAACCACGAACTTTATTAGTGTACTATGTGTTGTGTGTACATATATAAAAATATGTGTTGTAATCCCTTTCTTCCTCATAATTTTTATTCAAATAGTCTCTTTCTTCCTCACGTTTTTATGTATCAATGACAATGCCATCATGACCTTCATCTATTGATTCTAATGATCGGTCAGTCCACGAACCAATAAAGGATTGTCTTATCAATTACCAAAAGCAACACTACGAGAAGATCCGTCATGAGTTCGTAGATCTTAATTAACTAATATTCCATGAGCTTGTTGAACCTCCATACAAACAAGAGGTAGATCAGATTCTTGTAGGTCAATCGCCATTTGAACTAGCAGCACACCAAATTTCAATTGTTCGATCTCCGTATGAACATGAGGCACACCAAGTTTTGGTTGTTCAACCTCCATACGAGTAAGAGGTTGATTCATACCCAATTTGTTGCCACTGCGAATATGTCATGGAGATAGCAGTGCGGGTTGATGGAGAAAAAATTGACTGTAGAATCCTGTTATGTCATTTTAGCAACTGTTCGGAATGAGTGAACAGTTGTTTGTGTACACGAAGCATCACATATGCAAATGAGCTGGAACAAGAAATAAAACGTCCTAGAAATGCTTTAGAAATACTACAGATTCAACATAACGTGTAGTTTATTTATGTTGCACGTTTAATGGTGTAAGGGTTATTGTCAATTTTCTATGCATGCATGTTTAAAATGTTAATCAATTTATAGTTCTATTCAAATGATTTACGCTTTAAGTAGTGTAGTCAGACTTAAAAAAGAATAACACTAATATGCGGCTCTAATAATGCAAAGAGGTTAAGAGATGTTCAAATCAGTCTTCCTATCCTTTTTGATTGATGGTAGTTGTGTTTCTCTCCATGTGCATTGTATTTTGGTTTTGATTAATTTGAAAATGAAAGCTTTAACCAAGAAAAATTAGGTTATTAAAAAATCGCAGGAAAAAAGAGATAAAAAGCAAAAATAGAGAAAAAGGGGTGGGAGAATGGACGACTGGCTTTCAATGGACCGCTTGAGACCCAAACCCAATTATGAATCGGATATTAAGCCCAATTACTCTGCCACCCCACCTTTTTACTCCAAGTTCCCAGCCCTACTGTTTCACAAAACCATCTTTCCATTCTCCGACTACAGCTGGTTTGCCCCAAAAAAACTGAATCCATTATGAAGAACGATCATAATAACAAGAGCAGAAACCTAAAAAGGTTAGGAGGAAAAGCCCTTTCACTCGAATCCTTTGCTAATGCAAAATCCAGAAACTCTGGCTACAATCCTTCGCTTATTAGTAAGTTTCTAATTTTGTCGGTTTTGTATTTTGATTACTTAATCTAGCCCTAATCCTTACGCTAGCATAAAAATTTGTGAACTTGAAATTATTAAGTTCGATATTCATTTAGGGCAAAATACAATGGAGAGTTAATTAAAAATTAAGTCGCTTTTAGGTTGATCCTTGATCGAATTGAACTATTAAATGAGCTTCCTATGGAGTAACGTACAGTGAATTGTTTTCTCGGTTATATGCACTAAGGGCAAAACAGCAAAGTCAAACAAGCCGAGTAGTTTTTGGTTTATTACTCAGTGAGTTCAATTTTGCGAGTCCTTTTTTATTTTGGCTGTGTTGAATGGGAATATTTTGCATAACTTGAGTTACTGTCCCATAGCTTCCTATAAATAGCTATCATTGTTCAGTACTATTGTTATTAGGAAAAGATTTTCTGCACCAAAATTTCATACTTAGTCTAATTCAATGCAATTATGCAATAGATATGATTGAATAACAGGCCCAGCCCATTAGCTAGGCAAGTAAAGCATTTGTCTTCAGCCTTCTTATTCCTGGGGCCTCGTTGGTGTGATCAAATTGTGCTGAGCTCAAGGCCATCCCAAAGCATTCTGGGTCCCTAAGCAAACCTAATTTATTGGAACCTCAATCATTATTCTTCCCCATATTTGTTCTTTTAATTTTTTAAATACGTCATCCTTATCCTTGGCTTGAGATTGACAATGTATAATTATTTCACAGTATAAATACACAAAAATTAAATTATAAACCATTTCTTCCTAACCGATCCAACAAAGTATCAGCAAAATGATAAAATTAGTGATAAAAAATTTAATTGTAACATAATATTATTAAGAAATGTCTAGACAATGCTAGTAATGAGAGTATTAGTAAACTAGCAATATAAAATAGCATATATGAAGGAAATTAACATTTTTGAAAAAACCAATCTCCGTTTGCTTATGCCTCTATTATCATTAAAAGCATTACTCCAAACACTACAGTTAAACATGCAATGTAAAAGCATTTTTGTATAGTCGTATTTATTGCATTTTATGGCAACAAGCGTAACGACACGCGCTTCACGTGTGATCAAGGCACGCGCTTCGCGCATGGACTGGTGTACCTCAAATATTGTGTAATATACATATATGATAGAGAAAATGGTTTGTACAAATGTTGCGAAATAAACATATGTAAATAATATAAATTGTCGCTGAAAGAAACAAATAAATAGAAACAGTATAAAATCTGATGCTTCTTTATCAAATAATGTACACGTTCATGTTGTAGATAGATGATATTAAACAAACATCAGAACTTTTTTTTTTGGACTGGTACAAATCAGGCAATTGCCGAAAGTAGGCTGTTCATACACAGTTCAATACAGGTGCTTTTGGACAAAGTCAAAACAAAATTACGTTCACTGCATGAATTGTGAGAGTACATAAAAAAAGGCTTACTGCCAGTTGGCAAAACAAAGCAATAGCAATTAACAAATGAACACATTTCAGAACTACATGAAAAAGACAACTAAACCATCAAAAATTGAACTGAAGCATCATAAACTCAGAACAAACTTTCACATTCCCTAGCAGCATCAAATCATGAACTTTGAGGTAGCCAATCTCCTCCAAAAAGGTAATTCAACGCAACATTTCAACACCAAAAAGCATTAATATACAAAGAAAATAGTATAGGCATTTTGCAACTTAGGTGACTTATCCTGTCCGCACATGAGTGGATCAAAAAACAGAATATGCTGCAGCCTTTATGCAACATTTAAATATTACATACAAAATAAGAGAAAATAATATGCAATTTATTACGTGGAATAACAGTTTCAAATAATAATAAATATTAAGAACAACGTTATGCATTTGAAGTTGCTCATCTTCGTTTGGAACATCCGAAGTTATCACAGTTGCAATATCTGCCAACATTTACAAAAGAGTACTTTTGTCTCACGTCCCTATTATAGTTTCAAATACACGCCACATCCTTGTCATATTTCACTTTCATTTCTGCCCCCTATTTTGATACTTCCGCCTTTTTCCATTTCTGCCCAGTTTTTTTGGCGCTATAAGATTAAAAAAAGAAAGAAAAAAAAAAAATTTAAAATCTGGAACTATTCTAGGAAGTCCACGCAATAAAAAAAAAAAAAAAAAAGTTGCAGCCTTTGTGCAACTATTACCAATAGTTGCATTGCATACATGTATGCAACTATTGCATACGCTGTTTTGACTTTAAAATCTGGACCAAAACTTGCATACATGTGTGCAACTATTTGAAATACTTACATATATGCATGTATTTGCTCGAAGAAAACTTAATTGAATTTTTACACGCGAATTGTTGCACACTTTTATGCAAGAATAATGCAATACGTGCATATATGTGTGCAAGTAAATCAACAGAGTTGTACAAAGTGAAAAACATGCACGGATGTATGTAAGAAAATACAGATATGTGCATACTTTTATGCATTTTTCGTTGTTTTTATCTTTTTGGGTTTTTGATGCCTTGTTTGATGTTTTTTGGATCTGATTTTTTTAGTGTTTACGTGTTTTATTTAAATAAGAATTTACGTGATTTTTTCGTATTTTTTTAACTGAATTTTCAAAGAATAGGGACTAAATTTACAATAAGTTTATGACCGGATGTGAGTCTAATTAAGTTTGGTTTTAGGGATGTGTGCCTAATGTTCACTTTGCAAAACTTCACTGTCAGGCTCGTGAGCTGGTAAATTCACTGCATCAGTTCTTGTTAGGCATATATCAAGATTTAATAATTAGTACAAATGTTGAATTGTAGCATAGTTCTGTTAGAGATCCACCGACAACAAATAACGCTACTTTCTGCATCTTCTCCATTGTAATATAAAGCATATGTATTGAGCTCTCCATTTCACCACTCTTTTTTCCGCTTCCCCGTCATCTCAATTATAAACCATTGACTTCATCATCTTCTCCATTCGTGAATCATCCACATGCTGTTGCAGCTGAAAGATTATATAAAATTATATATATAACATAATCAGTTTAAGCTCAATCAAGCCAATAATCATAGCACTCTTCATGCTGCATAAACTTTCCATATTTAGATAAGTTATAATCACTTGTAACTATGCGAAGAATCATGAGAGGGAAGTCAAAATCCAACAAAGTCATAAATCACGAACTCTTCATGTTGCATTAACTTTTCATATTAAGAATTTTTCCGTAAATAAGATTTCAAATGAATATAAATCCAATGGTATAAAAGAAATAAGTTGTCATGCCCTTGTAAACATTATGAAAATGACTAAGCATGTAGAAATGGTAGTGCAGAATGGGACAAAGCAGCACATGATAAGATCGGGAAAAATTCACAAACATCGTCATAAACCAAACAAATCTGTGAAATCAACATAATAAATTTGTCTAAATTTGCTGAAATGAAAGCGGTGAATAATCAGAATCTTTAAATCAAAAGGGAATAGCCAAATGAAGCTCTTTATGATACAATGCAAACTATACGAAGATTGGGAATTGCCAAATTGAAAGTATTAAAACATATCTAAACTCGGTATATTCATATAAATAAAATACTATAACTTCTATTTTTGCAAATAGCATTATTTACAAAGGTGTTGACTAAACAAAAATCCAACTTCTTATTAATCTTGCAAGACAGACCTTAATCTAAAAACGAAATATAGTCTTAATTAAAGATACAATGCAAACTTTATATCTCATTCTTGATATGAACAACAAAACAATCAATGGGCTATAAAACATAAATTTCATAGAAATGTTTTCATTGTATTGAATTTAAAAATCCAACGAATATTTAACTTTTTGCAAAACTGTTTCATTTATCATTTTGTCCGAATATAAAAGGAAAACTATTGTAAGGAAGATGGCAAATAATATGAAGGTGACTTTCAAATTGTTAACAAGTTTGTTAGTGACGTAGATTAAGAACTGTTAACATCATGCATTCACATCATTGGCAAAGTTGATTTCTAGCCAATAAAAAATAAAAAAATAAACTTAAGTAAACTTATAAGAGACTTTGTTCAACTATTTTTCATTTTACAAATTTCAAAACACATTTCATCAAATGCACATATTATGCAAGATCAAAATGTAACAGAAAAAAAAGAACTAAATGTAATCTAGGGTACTAATGCCGGAACAATGGATGATAAACTGGAGAGCAATCAATCTTTTATCATATTTTTTTTGGTAGAAATATTCTTATATTCATATTTGAGTATGAAATAACATATTCTTATATCTGTCATAAAGTAGTTGAGTACAGAGTACTGACGTAAAATTTCTATTGTCATGCATCCTACATGCATTGATTGCTATTGTTTGGGTTTTCTAGCTGATACTGTTTTTGTTTTTCATATGGGAATGATTATTTTAACTGCTGCTTTCATTTATCTCACGGGACTCGACCATTTGTCTTTGCATTTATATTTGGTGGTTGTGTTCTGATCTTCTTTGTTTGCAGTAGTCAAGGCATAACTTAAATTTAGATCTACAAAACTGATGGCTTGTATTTGTCTTTAGTATAAGTTATCATTATACTAATAGTTTACGACGTTGTCTTTGTATAAAAGATTTGGATAGGCAATTAGTTGTTAGCGTATATTTCAGCTGCACTTTTTTGTCGCAATATAATTTGTATCTTTATGTTTGCGGTTTGTATTAGTTAATATATTTTTGTTAACATGTTAACTTCGTGTGATGATTAAATTAAAATATGTTAACTGACAACAAATAACTAAAACAATAGTAGTCATCAAAATGATGCAATATGGCTATAAATGTCAGAACCATGCTTTTCATCTTCAAACTCATATAATATAAGCTCTCTTCGTTCTCAACATATTATATAATTATTACTTTAGGTAAACAAAATCTTATGTAGTGTTGGTTTATAAAAAAATAACTTTATAAAGAATGCAAGTTAAAGAACACACAGACGTATAAAGTCTTCACTAGGATATTTACTTGTATGAGAAAAAGAAAAAGAAAAATATAGGTAATATCTTACCTTTGGCTATGTGGCTCAGCATTCATTTTATGTCGATCATGTTGTTAAATGATCGTCTCTCTTTTCCTAGTTGTCTACAGAATTTACACTCCAACTATCAAAACACATGCAAAGTTACTCAAATTAAAAATATGCAGCAGCAGCAACAGCACTGTCAGATGCAAAATTGAAGTGATGCAAGGAATTACATCAATAATTCACTCAATAACCACCCTCAGTATAGTACAAAAAATTAACCGAGAAATAAGTCATCACTCCATTGACTATTATATTGTGCCTAAGAAGGTCAACACGACTTCTTTGCATTTTATAATGATGGGGAGTTTTATATATGGAAAGTTAGAAAAAAGAAAACAAAGCAACCAATAAAAAATTAAACACTCAACTATGAACGTTTCATTCATGAATACTACACTTGACATTTTGTCATGATCAACTACTTGAAATCTGGTTTTGATCAAGAACGAAATAACAAATGTTATCACTTCTAATCAAATTGTCTTTTAATGTAAACAAGAATGTTTAATGTTTAGTAATTCAAGGTGTCAAATAGATTGGAACCGATTGTCCAAGCCTTATAACTTCATATGTGGTATGGGGAGTATTTTGCTTGGACTAAGCAAATAAGCGACTTAACTATATTAGGGGCATTTTACAAAGGTAAGATTTGCTTTTTTCTTTTAGTCATTGATAAAATTAGCTTTTGAATCATTACAATTGTGTTTTTTTTACAAGCTTCAACCAGTTGAGTCGTCGATCACATCGGCTCATACCGCAGGATCGACAAACAAATTGATCCTACCTCGTCTTCAGGTACCGATAGAGCAATATTTCTGTTAGGTATGATAATAGGATGGATATAGGGTCGAAAACAGATGGAACCACCCCTATTTGGACTCATTTAGATCTTGCCTCATTGAGTCATCGAGACAGATAGGTAGACCACGACCCACTCTTTAGAGGTATGGGCATATGGCCAAATTAGGGCTTTGACTGACTTACCCCAACCTGATCCACGTTGAGCTATCAGGAAACTGGTTTATTGATGCAAAAATGACTTGTTAGTCTTCTTAGATATAAATGGTTTAAACATTATGATGTTTCAGTGAGTATACTATAAGTTTTTTTTAGTATTAATGTGACGACCCAAACTTCCGTAGAACGAAAGTAAGGATAATCATAAGAGTATAACATAATTAAAACAATAACAGATCTCAGATATATAGCAGAATATATAAATCATTGCAGCGGAAAGGAAATGTCATCACAAACATCATCACAGAACATCAGAATACGCAGTACATGATTACACTTAGCAAAATAGATGTCTAAAATAGAGAAAGAAATAAAGTCTCAATCTCCCAAAATACATCAATATCCAATACTGTCGCAATATCTCAAAAATAAAATAAAAAATAAAAAGAAAAGATCTTCCAACATCTTCATCAGCAAGCTCTAGTCCAGAAAATATCTCTACCTGAAACCTGTCAATTGGCTGCCCGTGTGGAAAGAGGGCACCCGAGTTTGCAAAGTGAAACAAACTACGAGTCAGTCATGGGACTGGTGTGAGAAATCTTACTGTACTAATAATATGGCTAATCACTGGACCACGCCGCTAACGCGGAACGGGTTTGCTCCATTGGATTGCCAGTGCATGTGTTTTATAAATTTTTAAGTCAAAACAACGCAATACTTTTTAGAAAATGAAATCATTATAAGACTCAAGTCCCATCACACAATGCAACGCAAACGGAGGATAAAGTTTTACCTTATAATGATAAAAAATGCTTGATACGTAGAAAATAACATTTTTAATATTATTATTAGTGTCTAATATGTTTCAAAAATACTTCAAAGTAAATGTATCAATCCTAGACGGCATAGTACCACATCCTACTATGTCGCCATATATAGGTTTACAATCAAGACCGTAATGTCGTATTGGAGGTTGGTTTCCATCATGAGTCAAGGCTAGGAACGATCTCCTTACCGATTCAAGACACTCTAGCATTGTCTCAGGATTCCCCGCAGTGAACCCTTGGATCCTGCAGGGCCGGTCCACAAATAACGCTAGTGGATTAGTTATGCTTGAACACACGTTTTTCGATCCTATTGGACCTATAAATTGGCCATTGACGACCAATAAAAATATACAAGGCGTCTCATCCATCAAGCACATAAGTAAAAATGCCGGGCCTTATAAAAACCAAAACACCACTTCTAGTTAGAAAGAAACGTGTGCATTCCCTGCGTTCCCTTGTCCCGTTTTTGACTCTACCGGGATGTGAGGCTCGCGAGGTGACATAATACACAAAGCTATGCCTAAATAGGCTATGCTTTGATCATCATCCATGAGGCTCTGCTTTTCAATAAAAGGCTCGATCAATTGCATCTTGGCATGCCACATTGACAGCCCATACCATGTGATCGATAACTACCAATATATAACCTTCGAGCTCATGCGTCTCAAAGAAGGGTGTTAAGCAGGAGAATAGATTCTCCGCCACCACATATATATATTAATAGAAATCAATTTAATTACACGACATGAAATTCAATGTCGGACACACATCCATTTACAAGTCCGTTCTGAGTCTGAACGAATCTGGAGCCACCTAGGTGCTCGCGTATTCGGACGACCAACAAGTACGTCCGGACAACTACCACTTTAACCCTTTATTGGTAGTTAGCCAATGCCAGACATCAGTAGTTATCTTTTCGACGTGGAGATCGCCGGTCTTCAATCGCCGTCTTCGATATCTTCGATTAAAATCGCCGTGAAATTATTTGAAATGAGTTGAACTCGGTCTTTTCAAATAATTTTTCGAATTATTATCATTTAAACCATTTAATATCGTTAATATTAATTTATAACGATTTGTTGCTATTTTTATTTATTTAAAAATAGCTCAATATAATTAAACAACGCTTCGGGTCGATGGATGGCCCTGGCGTTGTTTTTACTAAAATTTGATTTATACTTATCTTGAAATCTAACCGTTGGATTTTGATAAAGTTTATATCATCGGAAAGATCTTCCCAAAACGGTCCTACCGTTTCCTGTTTTGGGAAAATCCGACGGTTGGATCGTACGATATAATCGTTTAAAGTTACGATTGCCGAAACGCGAACTACCGCGCGCAATTCTTTAAATTTTAATTTATATTTGTATATAAATGTAAATATAAATCATTTGGTGATTTCAACTATTTTCAATCAATCACATGCCAACTCAAATACAGCCCATATTCATGTTAGAGATTTTATATATGGTTTTCATAATTCTACTAACATGATAAAAATGATGATTTGAAATAAATCATGTTTTTAATGACTAATTATTTCCAATGGTAACCAAATTATATTGAAAAAATATTTTCTTAATGTTCACACCTTTTGTTGAAACCAAAGGGCAAATAAGACATGACTTTAATTCTACTATTTTTACTGTATCTAAAGCAACAATAAATTTTTTTGGCATTTAAATCTATTCTTTTTATTTCATATAAAATGTCAATAAAATGTGACTTCTAAAATCTATTTTTTTTATTGTCTCTAAAATGACAATAAAAATGCAATGTTAAAATCTATTCCTTTTATTATATGTTTTCATTTATATCAAAATTGCAAATAAAAATGTAACATTTTAATTCATGTTTTTATTTACATCTGAAATGTAAACAAAAATGTAACTTTAATCTAATGTTTTTATTTGCATCTAAAATTGCAAACAAAAATGCAACTTTAATCGAATGTTTTGTTTGCATCTAAAATTGCAAACAAAAAACGCAACTTTAATCCAATGTTTTGTTTGCATCTAAAATTGCAAACAAAAAATGCAACTTTTTTCTATTTTAATGTTTTGTTTGCATCTAAAATTGCAAACAAAAATGCAACTTTTATTTTAATGTTTTGTTTGCATCTAAAATTGCAAACAAAAATGCAGCTTTTATTTTAAATCATGTTTATATTTGTATCTAAAATACAATTAAAAATGTAACTTTTTAAATCATGTTTTTATTTGTATCTAAAATACAAATAAAAATATAACCTTTTTAAACTATGTTTTATTTGCATCAAGGAATGCAAATAAAAATTCAACTTCTTATTTCAATGTTTTATTTACATCAAAGAATGCAAATAAAAATGTAACTTTTTATTTCAATGTTTTATTTGCATCAAAGAATGCAAATAAAAATGTAACTTTTAAATAAGATATTTATTTGCATCTAAATTTGCAAACAAAAATGTAATCTTTTCTTACTACAATAAAACAACAACAAAGGTGATGTTTTATCAATCAACACCCAAAGTGATGTATTTTATATTGAATTGAAAATTTAACTCAATTCAATAACACAAAGGAGGTGATGTTTTTATTGAATTGAAAATTCTAATTCAGTTCAATAATATAACAAAAATGATACTTTTAATTGAAGTGACAATTCTATTCCAATTCAACAATATAAACAAAATGATACTTTTAATTGAATTGACAATTCTATTTCAATTCAATAAACATGACAAAATGATATTTTTATTTGTGTTGGCAAACTAATTCAGTTTAACAAATATGACCAAAATGATATTTTCAATTGAATCGACAAACTAATTCAATTCAACAAAATTTACCAAAATGATGTTTTTATATTGAACTGACAATCTAATTCAATTCAACGAAATTGACCAAAATGATGTTTTTATATTGAATTGACAATCTAATTCAATTCATCGAAAATGACCAAAATGATGTTTTTATATTGAATTGACAATCTAATTCAATTCAACAAAAATGATAAAATAATATTTATATATTGTTGACTACACATGATTCACTAAATATTTACAAAAGAGAAAATGATTTAATTCAACCAACTCGTTCAGATTTATAATTATTCACCACCAAACAATAGATCAATCATCATCCAAAATGTCAGAACAAAGCAGATCTACATCATATACATACAATAATTACATAGCATGTAAAATAATTAAATTGATTAATTGAAAAAAACAGAAATCTCACCGTCGTGTTGCAAATTTGTCCAGAATTCAAATAGCTCGGAATCGTTCCTTTTCAGTCTAGAGTCGTAGATCTTGTCTCTACGATCGCATAGGTTCTGAAATCGTTAATTTTCGATGTCGTATGTGTTAGTTAGGATTTAAACAAGATTGATCATAGTTTTAAATTAAATTATTAAAATAATAAAAAATAGACCTTCTTCCTCTTTTAGTAACAAGCCGCAAGAAAAATCCAATAGCTTCAAATCTAGGTCTCCAATTTTTGTGCAAATGATGATATGGTTTGACGATCGGAGAGTGGGACGTCGGAGGGGGGGTGTGTGGCGCACGTGCGCTTGCAAGGGGGGTCAACTCGGTGGTGTAAGGTGGCTCGGCGGCGGTGGGTTTTGGCGCGGGTTTAGGGTGCTATTCCTCGAAGCTCGGGCCACTAGAGAATGGTCAAGCCGTATAGAAATGAAGAGTGAGAAAATCTCTACAAATAAGTCTAAAGGAGGACGAAGATCCGGTGAAAGGATTGGTGGAAATTAGTGGAGAAAGGATGGAGCGTTCTCAGCCATTACAGAAAGGGGGCGGCGGCTTTGTCTTTGTGGATTAGGGTTTAGAGGAAGATGATGTGTATTTTTATATTATTTTATTGTAAATTTTACAAATAAATCCAAAAGTTTTAAACCAACCCAATTTCAGTCCAACCAGAGTTGATCTTACCCAATAACCTCTGTTTCGGATCCAATGGGCTAGGTCTCGTCAGCCCAAACGACTATCTATGGTCTGAAATCTTTAATTTAATATTTAAATCATTTAATAAATTAATTCGATCGTATATTTAAATTCACCGGGGCCACATACGAACTCAGAAAAATCTAGAAAAATTATTTCTGGTTTTGTTTTGACGATACGGTCCTAACAAAATTAATTTCGTCGAATTCTGAGACTGTTTGAAAAATGACTATTTTCAAGTCGATAAGATTTGACTGAAATTGACAAAACACATTTTCGTTTGCCACACTCACATATTAATTCCAAAAATTCCGGAAAATTAAATCTAACAATAATCTGACATTTCGGATCTAACAAAAGTGGTTTCGTCGAAAACGAAGGTCGTTTGAAAAATGGCCTTTTATACCGGCTATAAATTATACTATAGCGACCATCCTGAATATTCAACTGACCATATCTTTTGATTCCCGCTATGAAATTTCGATTTTTCGGATTCATTGGAAAGATATTTTCGAACAGATTTAGATATTTTTGGTTTCACTAAAATCCGTTAAATTTTGAATCCGGTAAATTCGGTCAAAGTTCAAGTTTGACTTTTCAAACTACTGTACTATTTCTAATTTTTTTTGAAATCAAAATAAATATATTTGCTCTAACTTCGATTAAAATAAATTTTTGATCGTTATTATTTAAAATAAATTATTTTAACTATTCAAAATTCACTGAAATAGCCAAAATAAAAATTTTAAATTGGTTCAGATTTTCCGAGTTGTTACAATTAAGTTGCGTCACCAGTAAGTATACAAAAATAAATGCATATTTTTTGAACTGTTATTGTATATCATATTTTTATCTTTTCATATCGTTGTAAACGCATTATTATTTGTATTTAATATATTATTTAATGATAAAAAAATATATTAGATCTTTAGAGGTACATGCATAGGACCAGAGTAGGGCTTGACTGATATATCTCAACCCTATTCGCATTGTTGAGTTCTCATGAAACTGCTTCATTGATGCAATAATGACGTCGGTCTTCTTAGGTATAAGTAGTTATTACATGAACGTTATAATGTTTCAGTGAATGTACTATAAGTTTTTTTAGTATTAAGTTGCGTCATCAATCAATATACAAAAATAAATGCATATTTTTTGAATTGTTATTGTATATTTCATATTTTTATCTTTTCATATCGTTGTAAACACATTATTATTTAATATATTAAATGATAAAAAATATAAATAAAGCAAGTACGCTTTTTTGAATTAATACATAAAGTTGTATTAAATCTTGTGGCTGGTCGAGTTTACCCTGACCCATGCGAGTTTGTGGCAAAATTTTAAACTCGCACGAAGTCTATGGGAAGGATCTAGGGCAAAGTCCAAAAAACCCTAGGCAGGTTTGTGATGCAAAAAAACTCGCACCAACCCGTCTCATTATCATTCCTAGTTTCTGTGAGTCAATCCCTGAATTTCTTGGAGTCGATGGAATATCGCTCCGAGACAGTTGGATCGTCGGGCATTCGATCGGAATTCTTCAGAGCCTATGAAATATATCTTCGAGGTCGTCGCTTCGACGGACATTCAGTCCAAACTCTTTAAAGCTGATGAAATATCATCCCGAGCCCATCAGATAAACTGTCAATCTATCCAAACTCCTTTCGAAAACAATGGAGCCGTGCTTTGACGAACCTTGCCTTATGAGAACCGACATTGCTTTGGCAACATCGCGAAGGTCCAAATTTATTCTGCATTTTGGGAACTGGTGTTGCTTCATCAGCGTCCAAAAAGATAATTTTTGTTCGGGACTGATGGAACGACGTTCAGATAAGTCGCACATCCAGCAGAACTGATGGAATTGTGTTCCCATAAGTCTCCTTACTTCTAGGTATGGATAGAGAGCCGTGTTCGTGCAAGCTAATAACTCCATATTGCTTGCAGACCATGGAACCGCGTTCCAAGAATGTCGCGAGGACCAAATTCAGTTTAAGATTAGTCAAAACCCATGGAGTCCAAAACTGATCTCTTGGACTCTATGCAAATTCAAAATCAGAGATTTGCTCGAAGATGAGCGATAACAAAGAAAACCCTTAAAAAACAAGCCTTTCGCACACAAGCTTCTAAAGATTGAGGTTAGGGCATCTCCAACACTCTTGCAGCGACCCCGGAAGGAATACATTCATTACTGAAATAAAAGCATTTTTGACTATAAGAAATGAGATCATTCATTAGGCCTCTCATCCTGTTGCAGTTTATATTAGATAGAATTTTATACTGTACATTGCCACAGGAGATGGGCCTATAATCATCTTTACCATTAACAGTTTTGGATTTTGGAACTGAAGTGATAAAAGTATGATTGTTTTTTTTTTTTTAAAAAAAAAATTAATCTTCCCTTTTGAGAATGCAGAATTCATGGCACTTGTAGCTCCTCAATTTGATCCCAATGATGCTTGGAAAACTTTAGCATTGAATCCATCCGGGCCCAGCGTGCGATCGTCATCTGTCTGAAATGATGAGCTCAAATTAATCCATTATAACAACGTAACCAAAAAAGAAAAACGAAAAAAAGAAGATGACAAGTTGGTAGAAGAATCTTCTGAATTCCTTTGTGCAGAAAACCACGGTTAGAAACACTTTTTATGGAGTGTTGATGAATTAGATCTGTAGCTACCTAGATAAAGCAGCGGCTTGAGGTGATGCAACAAATATATTTTGAAATAGCAGGGTGGGAGGATGATTACTGATTTAGAAAATGGATGTGCTGGGAATGGGAGAAATGAGGGGTATTTTTGGAAGCCAATAATGATACCATTGATTGATATATTTTCAATTCCTTTTACCAACAGTATAAATTATTTTGTCTGGATGGTTAACATGCATACATAAACACTTGTATGACATAATGCTGCTGAGCTAGTGACGTCGTCACACATTAATTATAATCTTTACCCTGTATCAATTGAAATCTTTCTATAATGATAAGTTTGCCATACAAGTAAGGATGGTATTTGGAAATTGTAGCATTGGCTATTGCTCTCTTTTCTTATTGTGTGCACGTGAGCTCCCTGGAAATATTTTTTGCTACAAATATCATTATAATTTTTGCTATGCAATTTTTACTCTTCAATGAATTTGTTATCATTTATGTTAAAGCTTTTTCAGACTTTGCGTAATAGTAACTTTTTAATATATATTTCTCATGTTACTCATGATTTATTACCAATGGTAGAGGGCTGGGGTTGCATTAGCAAATGGTGGCATTGGTCGCATTTGTTCGTAGACGTACGTTTTTTATTTTCTTAAATACTTTTTGTTAAATATAAAGATTATACCTTTTGGCATAGAAATCTTCAATGAACATATTATGACTTATGTTAAGAGTGATGCTATGTACTCCACAATATCCTTCGTTTTACCCAAATTTAAGGAGAAAGAAGAATGAGTAACTTCATGTTGCACCAGCCAAGCAACATGGTAAGATAATGACAACAGTGCCGGAAGAGAGCAATAGTAGTCGGTAACATAGTGCTGTACGATAAATTTGCACCGGTTCATTCAGATAAAGCTATTCAATTATATTGGATAAAAGGAAATTTATGAACAGACCTGGCTAACTAGCAGATTGGGTATACATGTGAACAGTCTTAGGGCTAAATTTTGCGTGTTTAAAGCATCATACTAAAACCTTTTATTGTTGCGCCATCTACACTTGTCAAAAAATAACCAGCTTCCACTGCAGTCTGCAACTATAGTATAAATACACTGAATTTGACATGGTTGAATATGGTGTGCTGTATGATATTTACAGATACAAAATTAAAATTTGAAACACGTGCTCAAAGATTGTTCATGGCGTCCTTTTCACTGGAAACTTTCTGTCTTTTTTCTCATGTTTCTGGTAATTAACTGCTCGTAATAAGAGTGATTACTATTAACAGAAAAGCAAAGGGAGTTCTACAAAAATGCCAAATATGTGAGCAAGTTCAAGAAATCGATAAAGCGTGAAAGTCAGACAGGTGATTCTGTTGCATCAACAGTCCTTCAGGTATTTTTTATTTTTATCTTGGTTTCTGATTAATATTAGTGATTGTGTATGCTCTGCAGTTTAAACCCACTGGGTTCGTTTGAAAGGTGGTAGGCGCTTGCCATCAAATTGCAATAAGCACCGAGCATTTTAGAACTTCCAGTATATCCGTGATTCATACTTTCTATATTTGAACTTTTAGATGTTGAAGCTACACTGTGCGTTTTCTGTTTTTTTGGTCCATGCCACCTCCTTTTTGTATTGGATATTTTGTATTTTGGCTCTTAGACCCACATCACTAAAGTTGTGAACTAAAAAATTGGTTGGTTCAAACAAAAAAACATTACACCGTGATATTTCTATCCATGATCAACCTTTACATTTTGTCATCGTTGTAACTTTATTGTCATTTACTGTAGAATTACATCAAGGGTTCTATTTGTACACAAGATATAGATGGAGAATGAAATGCAAGCGATCTTGATAATTAGATATTCCTTTGATTTTCTCATTTCATGTAATGACAAAAAGATTCAACGGTCTATTTATTATGTTTCATGGTATGTTCAATTTTGTATCCAAGTAGCCTCTTTTTTGCATATAGATCATAAATGAAATTGTGTAGAGCTACGGTGTATTTATAAAAGGTTTTATGTGTTGACACTTTTCCACTGTCGCCATAGAGTATAAAGGACGAAGAAATTGAAACAAGGCCAAAAGCAATCAAGAAGAAACCGAGTTTAAAAGCTTTGAGCGAAGAAGTTGAGAAGAAGCGAGCAGAAGCGGAGAAAGCAAGGTTGGAAAGAGAAGCGAAAATAAAAGAAAAAAGCGAAGAAAGGGCAAAAGCTGAAGCCAAGCGCAGGGCTCAAAGAGAGAACATGTTCAAGAGGACGCGATCGGGTCAACCTGTTATGAAGTACAGAATCCAGCATATGTTAGAAGGTCTACTTAGTGAATCGAAACCTTAATATTTTTAGAGGGTTAGAATACTACACTACAGCATATGTCATCTCTTACTGTTGTAGCATTTGATTTGATATGATGCGTTTATTTTCGGCCAAATTTTAGTTTCTGAAGTGAACAAGGGAGCCATGAACAATTTTATTGCATCCTTTTAAGGTTTGCATTTTCTACGTGTCATATTGCATGCTTTTAGTTAGGGCCGTCAATTTCTAATACGACCCGAAACACGATTCGTAACCCGCACGTTAAAAACCCGACCCGACCCGATCCATTTATAAACGGGTCAATTTCGGATCAACCCACTTTGATCCGTTTAATAAACGGGTTGACCCGACCCAACTCGTGAATCCGTTTCTGACCCGTCATGACACGTTTAATATAAAACATATTTTTATTACTCTACAATCTACAAAACATAGGCCCATCCCAGTCTATTACCCATTTGCCGCTTTACCCTAATTTATCAATTACCAAGCCACCACTCATTCAGTCGTACTAATTTCTGCGGTTCTACCTCTTCACTCCTTCAAACTTCAGTCTTCTCTTTCCTTTTTACACTGAGCCCTAGATTTTATGATATCCTTCTAAAATCGTGCATCAGATTGAAGAACAACCGAGACACCAGAAAAAGCATCGGCATTAGCATCGTCTTGACTCGTGAGACTCTCGATACTCGATACTCGATAGATTTGCCAAGGTTAATTAAATCTATGTTCTTTACCAAAATTGTGATTGCTATTCACTTTGGATGATATACTTCACGGAAGTTCAAGTTTTTGATTTCTTCACAAAGGGCGTTGCATCTTTCCTGATCTCGAGTAAACCATTTTTTCCAAAATGAGAACTTCGCTATAGCATAGTCATTTTTCTTTCTTAATTTATGCTACAAAGACTCGATTAAATGCAGTCATCATTTGAAACCCACAAAGTTTTTTATACAAATATTTTTCTTAACGGGTTACACGGATCAAACCCGAAACCCGCACGATTATAAATGACCAGACTCGAACCCGACCCGTTTAATAAACGGGTTGAGAAGACCCGACCCGAACTCAACCCGAACCCGACTTAACCCGACCCGAACCCGACCCATTGACAACCCTATTTTTAGTGTGGCTGCTTTGAACGATGTCAAGGTCGCTGTATTTGTTTTATCAGTATTGTCGTCGAAGGTGATAATGTTATTGCAAGTTTAGATGTTCAATGTTGCTTGAAATTTATGGAGCATGATTAAAAATAAATTTATGCATAAATTACCTAATCATAACTTAAACTTGGAAAAAACCATTTTTCCTTTGTATTTCTCACAAGTGCAAGCATGGTAGGGATGGTTTTGTGAGTTGACCTGTTTAAGACGAGATTTACTTTGTTGCTCACAATTTTGTAAGTACAAAATAGATAACAAACATAAACAAAAAATTGAAGCTACATTAATCATATTGCTTGTTTACATACAAAATATATAATTAAAACAAAATTTTACATTGTAGCCTCCAACAATTTCATTTTAACCAAAAAAAGCTTCTACTTGCATTTTTTGTAGCAAATTCTTCAATTATGCCATCATAATTAAGCATATCCAAATGTTCATTTTCAATAGAAATCATACCTAATCCATTTAACATTTTTTCTGACATGGTAGTATGAAGGTATGTTTTGATGAATTTCAATTTTGAAAAACTCTTTTCTGCCGAAGTTACTGTAGCCGGTATGGTCAACAAAATTTTATAAATTACCCTTACATTCAAAAACCCACTTATGTCACGATAGGGCTTCAAAAAATCAAGAATGTCAATTGATTTTGTAATTTCAATTGGTAAAATTCTTTTCACTTGTCGAAGTTCATGAAACAATTCTTGTTCGCAAATATCACGCTCTTCGTCATGTTTCAAAAATGTTTCTAAATTGAAACATCGCTATTTTAATTCTTCACATTCGATATTTTTGAATTTTACATTCAATAGAAACCCAAATGTCCTTTCATAAAGCTCAAATAGCTTAAATCGCTCTTTAAGTGAAGAAAGAGTTAATCTGTAATGCGTAGAAATTTCTAAAGTTATCTTTTGGGATTGGACATCAAGAGCATCGACTTTCACATCTTTATCAAATTGTTTTTTTTCTACGAACAACCATTTTTTGCTTCAAATTTAAGATCAACAAGGCCAGCTTTTTCTACAAGTTCCTTGGCTTCATTCATAAAGCATTCGAAATCATATTTCCTTAGTTTTTCGAAAAATATGATAAGCTCATTTACTTTTGCAATGGCATCTTCTATATTCATATCCTCTCGTTGAAGTATTTTGCCAGCTCGATTAACATTATCAAATATTGTATACCACATGCATAGGATAATCAAATATTCAAAATTCTCTAAAGCATTATGACATAAAGCCTTAGTCTCAATCATTATGATATCATCATTGGAATTATTTGCGATTTCAATTAGCGCATCTCTGAGCTCTGGAGCTTGATTTCTTATTGCATTTACACTTTCGATATGACATTCCCAACGTGTAGCAGACAATGCTTTTGAAGTCAAACCTTTTACATAATCTTTAAGTATATCCCATCGATGGGTTGAACCATAAAATAAGTATATATATATATATATATATATATATATATATATATATATATTTGCACATAAGCAAAAAAGTTTCTAACTTTAATGCATGATTTGGCCATATCACAGTGCAAGATTCAAGCTATGACATCCACATGAAAAGCTCTAGGATTAACATCAAGTGGTATTTTTTTAACACCTTGATGTTTCCCTAGGAAAATTTAATAAGAATATGATTATTATAATGGTCCATGGCACTTAGAGACCTCACATTAACCTGACTAACTTATAGATGTTTGATATGTCGGTCGGTTCTGGACAGGCTTCTACTACAAATTGGGATTAACTTCGTGTCTATGTGTCATTAATACTAATAAAATCCATTAATACTCACACACATACAAATTTCATATAGGGACATTTATAACTCTAATTTCTTATTTAATGCATTTTGTACGCACTAATTACAAATTAAATACACATTTATAATATGTCAATTACGTTATAAATAGCAATAAATAAAACATTAATCGAGCGCACGTAAGAAATGTCCTAACCATTGAAATGTCAATCATAACATCAAAATAAGGTTTACAAGTTAATTTCTCTAACTTCATCCACATGACATAAACATGTATATTAACATTCAATCAACAGGGAAATAACAACATATACATAAAAACTTGTAATCAAGGTTTAAAAGATTAGTTCAATAATAAAACAAAGACAAGGTGCAATATGTAGAATCTCCTTTTTGACACTGCTTCACTTTTATATGATTATATATATATATATATATATATATATATATATATATATATATATATATATATATATATATATATATATAGACACACACACACACGTACACAAAAACTTAAAACTTTAGTGATTTGTATATAATACGTTCAAACTATCTATTGTAAAAATGGAAGCTTAAACCTATTAAATCCACAATACCCAAGTCTTATGCCTTTGCACGCACATACAAAATTTTAATACTTTACAAGGAAGTGAATCAGACCATTATCAGAAAACTGTACAACACCCAAAGCCCATCTTTTATTACATCACTAACCAAAACCCAATTTACACCAATTAATTGACCATTTTTGCAAATAATAAGGGATTTGGAGGATTTGTTTATATTTTTTCATGAAAATCAAAACCTCTTTAGGCATAACAATCCAAATCCACACTACTAAGTATAGATAATAGAAAACTTATGTAATTTCCACTCATAGTTATAGAAAGAGAAGAATAGTGAATTCAGTATAGAATCTAACAAATCTGGGTTAAGCCTTTCAAATCAACGTACTCCAAATTCTCATATATATATATATATTTATATATACACATGGGTGCACCACTCGATCCTCGATCCAACACCGCCCTCCTCTCGACCCCTCGTCACCTCAAACAGAAACAAGCTAAAACCCTAGATTGGAAGACGCAACACTGATCATCATCATGTAGTGCGAAATGGGTATGAGATCAAAGCTCTCAAAGATTTTGGAATTTAGGAACTAGTTTCATGATTTTTAGCAAAGAGTTGAAGGAGATTTAATTTTTCAAAGTTGCCACTACTACAAAAGTGGGCATATTCGACACTAATTTGTGTGCGTTGCATGAAAAGTGTAGCGAAAGCTATTCTTTCTTTGATTTTCTGCAACAACATTCATATGTTGTTGCATTAGATATGAGTGTAGTGTTGCGGTTGGAATTCTTGTGTTGTGACTAGCAACACTAGTTCAAAGTGTTGCTTTACATAAATATATGCTAGGTCAGCGATCCACGTTATCAGTTTAAACAAATAAATAACGTAGATCTTTGATTAATCCAACGGTTCAAACGTATCCCTGCTTCAGTTTAGTGAAAATTTGGCGCGATCTTTTCCCCATTCACGAAATACTTCCCCCCAAAACAAATTTCTCCCGTACTCCTCCTTCTGTCTGTTTCTCTCTCTAATAATTCTGTCCATGAAGACCTCCGATTGCTACTCTACCTCCGGTACAAACTATAAACCTCTGATTGCTCCTATTTTACAAACTTTACACCCCCGTTTGGATTATTTAGGACAATTATAGGTAGTTAGGGCTTCATCATTTCAGTTTTATTTAGATGATTTCATCTCTAACTTATTTTGTTCTAACATTCAAAGTCTTCGGGTAGTTGGGGTATACCGGTTGCCATAAATTAGGGGTTTTCATACTTGAAGAGTTGTATTTATATGTTTGCATATGCTGAAATTGTGCATGTTCTGTATTTTTATGTTTGCCAAACCATTGATGTTTTGATAAATAGCTTATTTTGACAGGTGGAAACAAAATTTAGAGGACAAAAGAAATCCAATTTAAATGTTTAAATGTCTATTTCTATTTGTAGTTAAATAATGCATATTTCTCTTCCTACATCGTATGACTACGAAGATATCCTGGGCATGGGTGATCTACGACTGTCAACCCTATCATCACTAGAAACTCCTATTGATTTTTATATAGAGATACAAGAAAGGCACTACAATGATTTTCTTAAGTATGAACTAGAGCAAGAAGAACTCTAAATAAAATGGCGAGAAGACGACGTGAAGAAAGGGCGATGCGACGACATAATCGTGCTGCCTTACGTCGTCAGCATCAAAATAACCAAGTGGTTAACGAACAACAAACTGACTCACCAATCATAATGTGTGATTGTGGTATGCCGCTATAGAAGATGTTATTTCAATTGGATTCAACATTGGTCGTCGTTACTTTAGATGTCGTGTTTATTCCACAGGGTGTACCTTTTGGCAGTGGACTGACCAACAGTTTCCAAGTTGAGCCGCTGAGTACGCAAATGAATTACAACATCAACTTACAACGCTGCAAAATCGAGTTATTGGTTTTCAAACTGACGTTAGTAGACTTAACGACCAATTTCAAGGGCTAAACATTAGAAGAGAAAATTAAATTATTACATCGTTCGTTGTATTAGGTACAACTGTATCATCTTTGTATCACCTGTATAGTCTTTTATCTGTACCGTTGTGTTTTGGTGCAGTCATGTAATGTTATGAATTTGTGTTCAGTATCCTTAGTTGCTTGTTTTATGTATTCTCCTGATAACTCAGTTCCAAAAGTTAGTGATAATTCATATCAAAACAATCGTCTTTGTATCATCACACTGATTATGTATATTTGTAAATTATTAACTTGTTTTGTTTTTATTTCTAATTTAGTCAAACCTTATAGGGTAGCCCTTGTTCGCGTCTTGAAACTATTAGTGGTATCAAATTTGGTCTTACTACGCCATGGTTAGATTGTGGCAATAGAGAGTGAGTATTACATATGGATAGGACTTCCGAGATCGAGTGCAGAATATGTAAGAGGGGTAACGGCTTTTCTAAGAAATGCGTTTCCCATTTATAAAGTAGGTGATGAGATGAAGTGCCCCTGCAAAAAATGTACATAACGTAATTGGTATTGTGAAAATGTCATATACGATCATCTTATTTTTAATGGCCCTTCTTAATTACATACCAGATGGATTTGTGAAGTTTCACAGACAAAATTAATAGGTGTCGATGACCATATGTAATGTGCAACGGAGATGGATTTTAAGGATAATTTAGATGTGAACTTCAAATGTGCAGGTTACAAATTTGGTCAAAATCCCAGGGACTTTGTAGTAGAACCAAATCCAGAGGCCGAGAAATTTTATCGGCATGTTAAAGAGGGAAAAAAACCGTTATATCCTAGATGCACTAAATTTTCTCAACTAAGTTTCTTGATTAGGCTTTATCATTTAAAGTGTGCTTATGGAATTAATGAGTCTGCGTTTGGGGAATTACTAAAGCTTATAAAAGAAGCCTTTCCTAATGCCCAGTTGCCTTTGTCTTCCTACGCTGCAAAGAATGTCATTAAGGATTTAGGTCTTGATTACCATAAAATACATGCCTACCCAAATCATTGCATGTTATATTGGGCAGAGAATAAAGATAAAGAGGCTTGTGACATTTGTGGTTTTTCGAGGTGGGCTGTAAAAGAAAAAGAAGACACCATTGATAATAATGATCCACCAAAGTCGATTCTCAAAGTGCCGGAAAATGTTAGAGGTATTTTCCTCTAAGACCAAGGTTATAAAGGATGTTTATGTGCCAAGAATTTTCCAAACTTATGACATGGCACTAAGTGAAACGAAAAGAAGATGGAAAACTAAGACATCTGGCTGATGGTGTGGCATGGAAGATGATGGATGCTCGCTATCCTGATTTTTTATCAGAAAATCATAATGTTAGATTGGGTCTAGAATCTGATGGATTTAATCTATATTGTTCAATGAATTCAAGTTATAGTACATGGCCAATTGTGTTGGTAAACTACAATCTTCCGCCTTAGTTATGTATGAAACAAGAGAATTTGATTCTTTCAACATTATTATCTGGTCCAGATTCTCCAAAGAACAATATTGGCATATATATGCAGCCTTTAATTGCGGAATTGAAAGCGTTATGGAATGTTGGCGTCAAAACATACGATTTCTTGACTGATGGGAATTTTAATTTACGTGCAAGCGTCTTATGAACCATTAGTGAATTTTCGGGATATGCCATGTTGTCAGGTTGGAGCATGAAGGGGAAACTAGCGTGTCCAGTATGCCATTATGAAACTTCTTCAAATTATTTGAAGCATAGCAAAAAAAATGTGTTATATGCACCACATAAAGTTTCTTAATTCGACACATAAGTGGAGGCTGGATAAGAGGAGATTTAATGGCGAAACTGAAATGGGGAGCATTCCAGGAATATTATCAGGAACTGATATTGAAGAGTTATTGCGGGGGTTCAAAAACCGGTTTGGGGATAAAATGAAGAAACCTGGTAAAAGTGACGACCCTTTTAAAAAAAAGGTCAATACTGTTTGACTTACTATATTGGTGTCATAATCCCCTTCGACATAACCTAGATGCCATGCACATAGAGAAGAACATATGCGACAAAATATTAGGTACTTTACTTAATATAGGTCACATGTCGAAGGATCTCCTAAATGCTCGTTTGGATTTACAGGAATTGGGCATAAGGAAGGCCCTTCATCCTGTTGAATGTGGTGACGGAAAGCATGTTGAAATTAAAGATGCAATATTTGATATGACAAATAAGGAAAAAGAAATCTTTTTCTCTGTATTGAAGAACGCCAAACTGTCCTACGGTTGTGTCTCGAATGTTAGTCGGTACGTGCATATAAAAGAGAGAACGGTTGTGGGATATAAGAGCCATGATGCTCATTTCATACTCAACTATTTGTTACAATTTGCCGTGAAGAAAGCGTCAAAACCCGAGGTTGCGTTATCAATGATTAGATTTAGTGCATCCCTTAGAGGACTATGGAGCAAGGTTATCGAAGTGGATGATATCAAGAGGCAGTAAAAAGAAATTGTCGAGATACTTTGTCATTTTGAAATGATTTTTCCACAAGCTTTTTTCGATATAACGGTACACTTTCCTGTTCATTTATGTAGAGAAATCGAATACGGTAGGCCTGAACATTTTAGATGCATGTATCCAATTGAGCGATATTTAGGAAAGTTGAAATCTTATGTGCGAAATAGAAGCAGACCGGAAGGTTCGATTGCAGAAGGTTATTTGGCAGAAGAGTGTATGACCTTCTGTTCAAGATTTTTAAGCGTTGATGGAGGAACAGAAAACACATCGATTGATTTTGGAAGATGTCCAACAAATTTGGAATATCGTATTGGAACAAAGAAGAATAAATATGGGAAGATGTTCAATTTGAAAGATGCAGATTGGAAGGCAATGCATCGCTATATTCTGTTCAATTCTGGTAATAAAGAAATTGAGAGTTTGATTGAGTAAGTTTTTAAGTTCTTATATCATTTTCCTTAACTATAAATTAACATCTTCATTTCATAGTTTTTTGACCTTAATTATTATTTAGTGTTCATCGAGCTTTTGTGGATGGTCTTGCAAATCCAAGAAGATACAAGAGGGAACGAGAACATTTCGAAGAGTTTTGGAATTGGCTTAATGAAGAGGTTCTGAAAAAGGACAATATTTCAACAGATTTAGAAGTGTTTGCATTAGGTCCTAATCGAGTAGCTAGGAAGTTTACTAGTTATATAGTAAATGTATATAGATTCCACATAAAATTTAGAGATTCTCGATGAACCACACAAAATAGTGGTGTATTTTTGACTGCCAAAACCACCAGCTTTGCAAGTTCGAAAGACCGAAACCCAATAGTGGGTGATGTCAATTACTACGGATCAATCGAAGAAATTTTAGAGCTTGATTATTGGGGATATTTCACAGTAGTCCTTTTTAAGTGTTGCTGGTACTAAGAGGAAAAAGATTCGTATGGTCTTACTCGAGTAAATTTTAGCAAGTGCCATAAAACTGATCCTTATATCATGTCTTTGTAAGTGCAGGAGTATTTATGTGGAAGATGCAGTTGAAAAGAACAGTCATTACGTTTTAAAAAAATTGCCGAGAGATTGGTGTGATACTGAAAATCAGAATGCAATGGAAGAAGACATGCGTAATACGCATTCACATGATATGTGCAAAGATGGTGAACTAGAACCAGAAGTTGTTGATGGGGATTGGATTAGGGATGATGTCCCCGTAATACAACTAGAAACAGAAGTTCCTGATCCTGTTCCGTCTCGTTAGGACAAAACATTCCTCTTTCTTATTGCTTTAATTTGGTGTAGTTTATGATGTATTTGGCACTTTTTGTTTTAGCTGGAAATTATTATCTTTTATGAATGTATTTGGCACTTTTTCTCATAATGCAATCTACATTGTTCACATGTTTTATGATTTAATGTCTTTCATTATTGTCATCTAAATTGGTTATAGACCAAAATGTTATAGCTGTTGGTTTTTGTTCACTTTAACATGCATGTACCTTTTTCTAATGTATTCATTTTGTATAGGATGGATGAACTTATTAATATCCGACTGCAACATAGAGGACAGTTTCGAAGGACATGTTACGTCGGTGGAGAATCCTTCATAGTTACAAAATATGATGTAGACCGCTTTTCTTACAGTGTGCTTATGGACTTTATTAAAGATTATCTCCACTACACTGAAATAGGAGGAGTCTATATCATCAGCAAAGGAACGAGCGGTGGTTGGCAGCTAATATTGAATGATAAGGACGTAACTGAGTACGTATAGGACTGCAAAGAGCAAGGAGAAGTGGTTTTTTACATCGACAACACCATTGACAAAGGCAGTGAGCCGTTGATTCAACTGCAGCTACATGTAATCATACGGCCAAGGAAAAACATAATTCAAGGTATATATATGTAAATGTAACATAGATCCTGTTAGATCAAAATTTGGACCTAACACCCAAATTGTCGTATTTAGAGCATAGAATATGAAGAAATAACTGAAAAATAGAGAAAAGAGCAAGACAACAGGATTTTTATAGTGGTTCGGCGTTAACGAGCCTACGTCCACTTTATATTTTCTCATTTCGCTCATAGGTTACAATTACAATGAATATTGGCTCTCAATCACTTGAATTCAATGAATAATTCTCTCCGAATCCATTGAATTTATTTAGGAAGATGGTGGTTATTCATGGAGAAGTGTTGGCCATGACAGCCATGGATGTTGAGATGCCAAAAGTCCCCTGAAAATGCCCTCTGGAGGTGTATTTATAGCTGTAGGAGAGCTTCTGGGATGACTGGTTCGTGCTGGGGTACGTGGCATGCGATCCGGAAAAGTAGGAGATCGAATGGCCTTAAGAATAGGTCAAAACAGTGCATGTATCTACAGGTTCGGCGATCGGTTCGTGATATGGGCTCGGTTCGTGATATGGGCTTCACGATCTGAGGCTTGGTTGCGAGCTGGAGTGGACGGATCGTGGCTTGAGGACGCTCCGCGAACAGAGGGGGCGATCCGATCCGGTATCCACGATCCACGGTACGCGATCCGACCAGGAATGACACGAGTTGATGCTAATCTGGACCCGTTCACGGAAACGGGCTTAACTTTCAAACCGTAAGTCCGATTGAGCCGAACCAAAGCTCAAACTGAAGCTTATTCAGAGGGCTACAAGCATTTGAGGTGAATAGATCCAAATGAGGTCGTTTGATAGGGGTTTCCGGCCAGTTTATACTGATGTTGTGATTTTGACCAAACTGCCTTGTGTCTTTTGACGATGCTTCCAATGCCAGAGAGCGATGTTATCCAGAAATTCCATATCAGACAGCATTTACCGAGAGGTGTGTCAACATGATCTTTGCTTTGGGTAGCCTGGTCACAAAGCAGGCTAACATTTTGCCCCCCAAAGTACATCTTATCGAAGATGAGATGTGCTTTGAATATGTTGAGCTAAATCTCTCTGGAACGTCATTTATCCTTGAGAAGGCTTCATCCAACTACTGCATTGCTTCCCTAGGATATAGTCAGGCCAAATTCCACGGAAGGAGTATTCGAGATGATCAAGAAATTGTTTAAACCTTGTCGGATCAAAAGATCTAATTCATCCGTCAAATGTCATGCTAACTCATCGGCTCCCGAGCGTGATTCTACATGCACAGGTCGTTGCCAAACAACATCATCATTCTATGCAAGCCAAGCGCGTGGTAGGGTTGGACTTTCTTTTTCATATGAGCCAATGTATGAAGTAGCCAACCAAATCATGGGGCAATGTAAGAATCTTTGGGCTCTGAGCTAACAACTGGACTATTGGGACGAAGCATATCAGAATCAACGTATGAATTTGTCATTTGTATTCAAGTTTGGATCAACTTGATATCTTAGTATTGATCCAGGATCTTAGAATCGCATTGAATCGTAACAGTAGGGAATCTGAAGGCCATGATCACTCTGGATCGTGGTCAAAGGAATCCGCGATCGCTCTGGATTGCTTCGCAATTCAATAATCATATGCAAGTCAGTAAGAGACGTAGTTGATACCATGTGAACCAGTGCTCGTGCGATCGTCACTATCATAAGGCAGTGGAGGAATTTGTCACACCTTCCATCCGGTGTAGCAGCGATTTAAACCTTTGAAGTCACACTTGACCCGTAAACTGACTCATTTGAACGGGCAAGATGCATTCTGTCACATTCTGAAGATATAGTGTATACATTTCAGGTCATGTGCCAGGCCAGGGTCATATTCAATGTCAGCTTGCGAATCGGCATTCATGCTATGAGGGCCACTGGAGGACAAGCGAAGTTAATGCTTATGCCCCCAGCGTCGGTGGGGGTGAACTAAGTTATTGGGGCATACGGTCTTTAAGCTCTTATACTCTCTGCAGTTGATTCAGGCCGTAGCTGAGTTGCAAGTTCAGCTATTCTAGTTGACCCAAGTTGTCCTGTGCTCTTCTTGAGTCAGCAAGAGTTCGAGTTGTACATGCGAATGGTCGAATCACATTTTCTTTGATATCATCTCTTCTCTTTAGTCAGATAGTGAGGATTGCCTCATCGGGCATCAGCGACTTCGGAAACTCTTATCAGATCAATTGCGGAGTCAAGTATGGTTGTTGAATGCGAGTGAATAAATGTCGTTATGAAGTTAGTTGGGCCCCACCGTTTATGCTTCAGCATAGTCCGAAATGGTTAACACAGTCTTATTGAGTCTCTTTCTCATGCTCGGTTCAATTGTGCTTGACAAACAAGATCATGGGCTCAATAAGTGGTATAGGTTCTCTTTGTAACTGCACATTTTTGTCATTCTTTTCCGGGGCTTTTCCTTTGTCCTCACCATTTCAGGAATTGAAAGGTGCTCTATTCTTTAGTCGGAAAAGCATCTTGGTTATTCGTCTCGACGTTAACACTTTTTTTTGGTCATAAAGGTCTATCCACCTCAGGGTTGAATTCGTCAGAGCCTCTGAGGAAGTCTCGTTGTGGTGAAGCATTGAAATATGTGGGAATAAGAGGATATTCTAATGTCCCATGTGAAGAGGCTATGATTGTCGTTACCCACATCATCTTGAGAAGAAAAGCTTCTTGAGAGGTGCCGAATCAAACTAGCGAGTAGGTTGCCATCAAAGAATTGATGCATATTATCAAGATCCTGGCTGGTGCCCCCAGCATCGAATCTGAGATTACAAAGGGGGTCTTTGCTGATTTCTTGTTTCCACGTCGATATTGCCCCCGGGTCATGGTTTGAGTCATTCGACCTGACCGGGTTCCTGTTTTTCGAGTTGTTGCGTTCTTTCTTGGAGCTGAGTATGAAATGTCGCTTGAGTATTCATTCGAGTTGGAACTAATGCTGGTCGTGCATGACCTGAGCTTGTTGCGATCCTTGTATTTTCATCTGGGTTATTGCAGGTAGTTGTTCCATTGCCCGTGTTTCCATCCATGACGTTCTGAATCGAAGCTGCACGTTGTGTGACTGCTGATTGGTTCGTGTTCATCTCGGGTGCTCCCACTTGCTTTCTGCATGAAGGGAGAGGTTGGAGGCGAAATAGCTACATCTTATCCAATTGCTGTATGGGATATATCCAGCCTTATATGAGCTTCCCATCCTAGAAGTCGGTTGGGATCAGCAGATGGACATTCTCTTTGCATTTGTTTCTTGGTCTTCAAGGGGGCCTGTTAGGATCACAACACAAGTTAAACACAGGCACTTAAGTTATGCCGTTTGTAAATATTTTCAATAGCCATGGCCCCAGTTATAGGGTAAGTGCGAAAGACATGCGGTCGGATCACTTCCCTTTCGAATTCAGACATGTATATATGAGAAGAGGAAGTCACTTTCAGCATTCAAGCGATCATACTATCCAAACATGGAGTAGGACGTGTTTGGGACGGTAAAAGAAGCCTGTAATTCATAAATGTCTAGAATTCCACGATTACGTCGAATCGTATTAAGGCCAAGGAATCAATGATCGCTCAAGATCGTACTAAGGTAGGGTAGACATCAAAAAATCTCAGGGCCTCGCCAGGTCCTTCCAGTTGCGAGTATGAAGTTGTATAACATGTCGCTGAACAATTCACTGTCCAGGCTTATTTTTCTGTCGTCGTCGTGAGTCGCACAGGCAGCTTAGAATTATACGCCTACGTCATCCTTCTGGACGCGGCCCTTTAGTTATTCCCTACTGGTCTGCTGTTGTTGTACGAGTTCGGATCTCGCATTTTGTCCAGCTTTGTTTTGTGAGCCTGTACTTAGTGAATGAAATTCCATTTCTTTTTGTACTGCTGTGTTCGTGTGCTGCCCCCCACTCCCGGAAACGAGTGGTTCGAGCTCCATTTTCATTCTTGGTCCCAGTCGTGTGACGGGATAGCATCCCTTGAGTGGCATATGTCGTCATGCATTTATACTCTCCTAATCCTTCAGCAGAGCAGAAATTATGGGGGGTGCTGAGTCTCCAGCACCTTTCTCAGCGCTTAATCATAAACGCTTTTATACTCTCTTGGCGGTCGCCAAGGTTAGAGTTCAGACTCAGCTGTTCAGTCGCTCCCCGATCCTTCAGCGGGGTGAGAGTCCTTTCGCATTATCCTGTACCTGCGAGCATTCCATAATTAGTTATGCATTTAAACATTTGAAACGCAAATAAGCAAACAAGTCATGAAACATTATAAGTTATAAGTGCAACTTATAAGTGAAAGTGCAGTAAAGTAGTATGTATGTATAGGCATGCCCCCAATCAATCATTAACTTAGTGCCTGGCCAGGTCTTGTTGAGGATTGATTAGGACCATAACTGTGTTGCCCCCATGTCGGGACATGGAGGATTTGGGATCAGCTTCCATCCTGCCCCCCCGATCCTTTAACGGGGGAGGAATTTTCCCGAGGCGCTAAGTCTCTAGCGCTTTTATACTCTCCCGATCCTTCAGCGGGTTAGAGTTGCTGGGGCGCTGAATCTCTAGCGCTTTTATACTCTCCCGATCCTTCGGCGGGTTAGAGTTCGAGCTCGGTTCATGATCTGCTCAACGATCCTTCAGCGGAGCAGAAGTTCTCAGCGCTAAATCATAGACGCTTTTATACTCTCTCTCGACTCTGGAGAGTTAGAGTTGGGACTCAGCTGTTCCATCGCTCCCCGATCCTTTAGCGGGGTAAGAGTCCTTTCTCAGCGCCAAATCATGGACGCTTTTATATTCTCCTGGTGGTCGCCAAGGTTAGACTTTTGCTCAGGCGGCTCCGATCATGGTACACCGCCATGCCTTGTGGACGTCATCTTTGCGTCCTTTATACTTTCTCTCAGCTCTGGAGAGTTAGAGTCACGGATCAAGCGGTCTGCAATCATGCACGCTCATCAAACTCATCCTAGGTTTACATTTTAATCCAAGCTCCGAGGATTAAAACCAGTCGGACAAGCAGTTGGAGCATTTGCCAAGGCTTTGAGTTCCTCCGAACAGTCTACGGGAGGAATGGTTGGCACCAGACTTCGGGTACCTGCATTATTCACACCGCACGAATTAGTCACGTCAGTAACTCGGAAAGCATGTGAAAGCAAATTTTATGATTGAAAAGTAAGCAAATTAAGAGGCAATGTTGCCTCCTTTATTTGAATTCATGTAATTTGGTGGCGTCGAGCATAGGATCGAGCCATGTAGGCGGTCACACCACGTCCATCTGGAGTCGGACTATGACTTTGTAACTCAATGATTTATGTTCAATTGTCTTGTGGTCTGCCACGTGTGAGCCAAGGATTGGATGGTCATCCCAGATCCACCTTGAGCTATACAGCATTCTTTAGACGAAGAGCGTGGCTTTGTAAACGAGCAGTTCAGTCGAGCTTGTTATAGTATTGCTCTATGGCTCTATATGCGGGTGTTACAAGTTTGATCGGTAGCAAATCCTGGATACCTACACCATCCACATATTAATTCATCTGAGTTAATTACATCAATAACTCATAAATCATGCAAATATAAGAGTCATGGTTATAGAATAATCCTGTTAAAGGAATGAGTATCATTCTGAGTGAAAAATGGCGTTGCATATTCATTGCAGGCCCATTTTGCTTCGCCCTATCTCTATCAATAAAGGGCTTGATCAGGGTCTTGAGATGGCAAAGGCGGCTAGGTAGGTACTATAAGCGAGTGATGAGGTCGCATCTCCTTCAAATCGCCTTTTTGCCCCCGTGCTGAGGGTAAGGATAGAGTGTCAGGAAGTCATGACTGGATTGCTAATGGTAGCACATCTTTGCATTGGTGTTAGGTTGTAAATTAGCATGAGAACAATGGATTCATGCTTATAGAAATTTTTGCACTTTCCATGCTAGGAAATAGGATATTACTGCTGGTGGGATAATCATATCACATAAATTTGCTGATATACCCTCGATCCCATATCGGGGACAAGGGTTGGTGCGCCGACAATCAACCAGCATTCATGCGTAAGCATTCTAGATCTTCAACTCGCTAACTTTCAGGCAAGACTAAGTCAATTGGCCAGGCAAATTCTTGATGTATCAGCTCCGAATTAAATGATGTAATCTCGAGCAATTTATGCTCAAATCTGTAGTTGCCCCCAGCCTTAGGGGAGTGAGTCACTTGGCAGATAATCGATGAAAAGAGTGGAAGTATAAGTCTTCACTTTCTAACTTCAGAACGCCGTTGGCCAGAAGTTTCATTCATGTACATCTCCCATCTAATGGGTGGCTGACTGGTGATTTGGTCGAATCATTCAGGGCGGTGAATTCGGCAATTGCACTCGTTGTTGTTTGTTTTGGGACAATCTTCCAAGAGAAATAGGCAATGTCGAATTGCATGTCATATCTCGAGGCATAAAGAACGATTGCACGCCTTTCACTTCACCTTGTTAGATGCATTCTGTGCTGTAGGAAGTTTATCATGGAGTTAGCCATGACTATTTTCCGGGTTTGGTCTCCAACGTTGGATCAACTTCCATTTTATCAATGGTTGTATTTCATAGTGTCTTGATGGGGATCATCTCTATCTTTTCTGGATTATCGGAACTTTCTTATTCGACCAGATGATTCGACTTTAGATCTTCTGTGTATGAAATATGAGGTATGTTGTAACGTTCAAATCCATCCAATAACTCTTCTGCCCATTCTAGGTAAGCTGCAAGTTGTGGTTTCTCCGACTGGAATTCCTTTCGAGTCGTCCTTCGGGGGTTATCTGCAAAACTTCGGCGTTGGATTGCCGATCATTTCTTGCACCGTTGCATACGTCTTATTTGCTTGACAGGAGCACACTTCAGGTTTATACTCAAGAAATGACTCATAATATGGGATAAAATCCCGCAAATATTAGCACTGGTCCAAACGAAAACATCCAGGCTCGCCTACAGAAAGCATATAAGTTCTCTCGTTCGGAAGAGGTCTAAAGGAGATCCGATGTGAAGACCTTAGTCAGGTCGGCGTCACCAGTCGGAACACGTGCAGTTGCGTTATTAGATGTCACCCTTCTTCATCCCGAATCACCATCCTCTTTGGAATCTATGTCTTCGGGTAGGTCGTTTGGCAATTCCTTTTGCGATGCTCCCATCATTCGCAATATTGACACCTCCTTCACACTCCATTTCATCTGGAGGGGAAGCGTCTTTGGGTTTCACGCAATCTCTGTTGCGTAGCATATTCCATCCTTCCTAATCAGTCGGCTTCTCCAATAACTTGGTCACCATAGACCAGTCTCACTCCGTCTTTGGTAGGGATATTTAACGGTTAACACCCATATGCTATGTAAGCTCTGAATTCCGCTAGACCTGGTTGGTTGAGACCACGATCAGATAAGCTTGAATGCAATAGCATGGCTTGCAAGGCTTCAAGTAAGGTTCGTATATCCTATATCAACTGTTGTATGAAGTGGAGAGCTAATGGTTGATTCATATTTGCGTTGATCTCAAGTTCTCATTTCTTGACCAATGTCATAAGGTGGCTGGTGAGCAGTCAAGTTGTTATCATCCCAGCAATGATCCATATATCCAATCACGGCCTGCGGAGGTTCAATTGGTTCCTAACTCTGGGGACCAAAGTGTGTTGATGTAACTCTTATATGATGGAAATCAATCTTCAATAATGTAATGGATAGCAGTCATGCATTGCAAAGGCGAGCTAAGTTCTCCTAGGAGTAGACCGAAGGATTTATGTCTTTCAGCACACCATACAAGTGAAGTGTAGATTTGTAAAGATAGGATCCGTAGTCAATTTCTAGCATCTTGTCATCGTGACACATCATTGCTATGATCATCCGAGTCTTCGGAGTAGTGCCTGGACCGCTCCATATTAGTGCTATTTGGGACTTCACCAGTCGGACAAGTTTAAGTCATGTGAACTAGGTGATCACTATTCGTTCACGGACACTATCAGTTGCATTGGCGAAATCTATACACCATCGGAGCTCTGGAAGAGGAGGTCGCTGTGAGACGATCATTATATATTGTCATAGCCAGCATGCTGAGTCTTTTCAATAACTCCTCACATTGAACAACATCAGTAAATAGGTGTTATGGTTCTAGGAAGGATTCCAGCCATCACCAACTTGCCGTTGATATCCTCAGACTATCTACTGAATCTTGATTGTTACTTGTAGGGGAAAACATACTCCGAGCCGAAGGCGAGCCGTGCTCCGAGCCGAAGGCGAGGCCGTCAGCGGGTCCGGGCACAGCGCCGGCGGGGGTCCGGGGCCCCGCAGTCCCGGCGGCGATCGACCTAGCCGGTTAGGTCGAAATCGTGGGCACCGCACGATTTTTTCGATTTTGGACGACAAAGCCTTTTCTGAAATGATCAGAAAAACGTATTTTTTCCAAAAAATGTCACTTTCTCGGGTCGGGTCATGACCTTTGTTCGTCATCTTTTTTCTGAGTTGTGGATCGCTGGACCTCTCCGGGTCGTGGATCGCTGGGCCTCTCTGGGTCGCGGATCGCTGGGCCTCTTCGTGTCGCGGATCGCTGGGCCTCTTCGGGTCGCGGATCGCTGGGCCTCTTCGTATCGCGGGTCGCTGGGCCTCTCCGGATCGCGGATCGCTGGACCTCTTCAGTTCGTGGTTGCCTTCAGGGGCATGGAAGGAACTGATATGCGGAGGCCTTCAAATTTCTAGCTTCTGGTCGGATCGTGGGTACATTCTGAGACCGGATCGTGGTCACCCCTACGAGACGCGGTGTCCACATTTTCGAATCTTTGGTTCGGATCGAGGAGGTCACCTGGGGGTGGTTCGTGATGCCCCCTGCGAGCCGCGAACCGCGAACCGACCACCTGCTCCTGTGCGTTATCTGTTTGTTCTTCATTTGGCAGCGAAGTATGCGATTCCTTTGCTTTCTTCGGAGCCATAAACTTCTGATTTTCTGAAATCACCAAAATCTTCAAAAATGGTAGGAAGGCGGACTGCTTTCTTCGGACTTTCAAATCCAAATAGTAGAGCAACAATCCAATAGAATGAGAATTCATATCTCAGTGGAAAGCACCAAAATGTTAGATCAAAATTTGGACCTAACACCCAAATTGTCGTATTTAGAGCATAGGATATGAAGAAATAACTGAAAAATAGAGAAAAGAGCAAGACAACAGGATTTTTATAGTGGTTCGGCATTAACGAGCCTACGTCCACTTTATATTTTCTCATTTCGCTCATAGGTTACAATTACAATGAATATTGGCTCTCAATCACTTGAATTCAATGAATAATTCTCTCCGAATCCATTGAATTTATTTAGGAAGATGGTGGTTATTCATGGAGAAGTGTTGGCCATGACAGCCATGGATGTTGAGATGCCAAAAGTCCCCTGAAAATGCCCTCTGGAGGTGTATTTATAGCTGTAGGAGAGCTTCTGGGATGACTGGTTCGTGCTGGGGTACGTGGCATGCGATCCGGAAAAGTAGGAGATCGAATGGCCTTAAGAATAGGTCAAAACAATGCATGTATCTACAGGTTCGGCGATCGGTTCGTGATATGGGCTCGGTTCGTGATATGGGCTTCACGATCTGAGGCTTGGTTGCGAGCTGGAGTGGACGGATCGTGGCTTGAGGACGCTCCGCGAACAGAGGGGGCGATCTGATCCGGTATCCACGATCCACGGTACGCGATCCGACCAGGAATGACACGAGTTGATGCTAATCTGGACCCGTTCACGGAAACGGGCATAACTTTCAAACCGTAAGTCCGATTGAGCCGAACCAAAGCTCAAACTGAAGCTTATTCAGAGGGCTACAAGCATTTGAGGTGAATAGATCCAAATGAGGTCGTTTGATAGGGGTTTCGGGCCAGTTTATACTGATGTTGTGATTTTGACCAAACTGCCTTGTGTCTTTTGACGATGCTTCCAATGCCAGAGAGCGATGTTATCCAGAGATTCCATATCAGACAGCATTTACCGAGAGGTGTGTCAACATGATCTTTGCTTTGGGTAGCCTGGTCACAAAGCAGGCTAACATTCATTCTTATATATATCTCTGTGCTTGTAAAGAACTATAAAGGAGGCCATCGTTATTATTTTTATTGTTCCAGGTTCTGCTAAGAAGCCGGTTAAAAAGCGCAAGTATACTACTGCACATAGACTTCAGCAGCAACACAAAATGATGAAAAACAACCCAACTCAAGTGGGTCAGAAGAAACTATCGCTGGAGCCTGATATGAATAATAATGAAGAAGATGTTATTATGATGGACAAAGGAACCAGGAGGAAATTAAATGTAGAAAATGAAACAGATAATGATGATGATACCGAGAGAATGAAGCTGATGTTCAGGTATTTTTCAGCTTTCATTTCAGCTTTATTAGTCTGGATGAAATCTTGTATTTCAAACTACTTTTTATTAAAATTCTTGTGCATGCATTCTGTCAAAATAGCAAGAACTGTTTATACGTCGACTCTATTTGGTTAACTAGCTTAAATTTATCATCGAAGGTGAGTAACAATGCTAATCTGCTTGCATTCTCACAACCATCTGTTTTGACGAAGTATGAACAAGAGTGCATCACGCGAATGCAAGAAAACAATGCAGTTAGTAGATCACTTGGGGAGCCTTCATTGGTTAGTTGTATGCAAGAGGCTGCCGCACGAAATAAGAAAGATAAAGGTAAAGAAGTTGCTGGATGTGATGAATACATCCCAGAAAATGCCCACTGCTGATTCATTGGATTCGGAGGTATAAAGAACTTATTTGTTTCTTACATATTGTCTTTGCCTTTAGGAACGTAAAAAATCTTGAACTTTGACTTAATTGTAGAGAATCAAATTTGTTAAGTCAAAGGATCCTTTACCTAGACCGAGAACTCGTTCGCGAACCAATGCAACCATTAAAATTGAGAAGGAAGAGATGACCTGCACCCCCTTCCAAAGAAAGCTGGTTCCAACAAGGATTTGATCATGACACACACTCCCACTCCAAAGAAACTCAGTAACTGGGAGAAATTCGCAAAAACATTAAAGAAATTAACGAAACCTACACCGTCTTTTTTAGGAGTTTTAAAACGTACAACGTCTCGTCCATCCATTTTAAAACCTCCATGTAGCAAATTGTTCAAAAAATCAACCAATTCATGTGAAGCTGCTGGTTCAGTTGCTGCTTATTTAGCGATATGGAAACGTCAAAAGCAGAATGTTGAAGCGCCTCCAACAATGGAAAATCTTACTGATCGATTAGAGCAGGAATGGATTGCAAGGAAGATGAAACAGGTATAGGTACAATATAATGTTTCTTTACCTATGCACTGTTGAGTGTGTCTATTTTCTATTCATTTTTTTGAACTAGGTAGATAAAATACAAGGTCCAAAAAAACCTAGAGGGAAGACAAAAATGACAAAGGTGCCTGCTAGAACCCCTGATGATAAAGCAGTCATTGAGTTGAATGAGAATGGTCAGCCAGTATCGGATAATATTATAGAGTTAAGCAATTTTCTTGGTACACTAGCAAAGGATAATGTGTCTATTACTTACATCAATTGGCATGTTGTTCCTGATCAATTAAAGCGACAAATGTTGGAATACGCTCTGGTACAATCTAATTTCCTTAACCATATACAGTTCAAAATGTTTGGTTTTAATTAATTAGTTTGTTTCCTGAATTTTGTGATTGATATATTGTAGGCTAGGTATGTCATTCCTGAAGAAGGACACAAGTAGGTCCTGAAAACGCTTAACGACTCTTGGAGGCAGTACAAATCTCGCATCAAAGCAAGGTATTATAAAAAATATTCAGCTGATGAGGAAAGGCTTGCAAATAGGCCCAGTACAATTCCACTGGAGGATTTTAAAATGCTCTTGGAATACCGGGGGGGGGGGGGGGGGGAGGGGATGAAGTAGTTCAGGTACGGCTTTAATGATATTTATATTTTTATAATGTTTAGTAGTTCACATTAGCTTATTTAGTGCTAATCTTTTCTTTAGTAGTTTGCATTATCCTTGTTTACTGCTAATTTTTTTTTGGATTTCCAGGCCCTAGCTGATACTAATTCCGCGCATCGTAATTCATTAAATGAGACACATACCATGGGTCCCAAAACTCATGCAGTAGCCAAAGAAAAGATAGTATGTGTTTATATGAGCTTAAGTTATTTTTTTTATTGAGTTGAATTGGCCACATGATAATTCTAATTTGTTATATTATTGAATTATATTTTATATATCATTGTCACAATGTTCATAGGCAACAACTAGATCTGAAAATTCTTAACATTGAATGTCGCAAATTGTGTTTGATTTTTGGTAATCCTTATACTTGACTGAGAAAGAAGGACTCAAAAAAGTCTCCCCATCCGCTGCCTTGGTTTATTTGGAAACTTATAAACGAGAACTGGGTAGAAGTTACAAGACTAACACAGATGAATTAAAGGCCAAATACGTGAGTACATATATAATTAGATACCGAAATAGTAGTACTTATGTCAGTATAATTGGCACATTGTACGTTTGTTGGAGCTGCTTGTTAAATCGAACACATAGTTAGTTTGAAAGAAAACCAATTCTGTTAATAAATTCATTCCAGCCAGCTGCCTATTTATATATATGCTTGCCCGATTTTCATTTTGTAGGCAAAGGTTCTAGCAATGGTGGATGCAGGAAACATTGCTGAGGCAAATGCACTTGTTTCTGGTGAGAAGAGCCACATGTGGAACTTGCTTGTAGGAAGGCGAGGTAAAATGGTCGAAAAGTCTCCAACAACTCTTGGTTCTTCGGACAGTTATGTGCAAAAGCTAACCGAAAAAAATAAAGCAAGAGCTTGAGGCGGATTTGGAAGAAAAGGTGAACATAAAAGTGAAAGAGAACGTGTCATGGGTGTTAAAAAAGCTAGGTGAAGCCAATCCATATCTTAATTTAGACGTCGGAGACTTTTGTGTCACCACAACAAGTGATGAAGATGACATTGTTACCCCTGTAACCCCGGCAACTGACTGAAGTATTTGGATGGTATGTGCTAGCATTGTGATATATTCTGTCTTTCAAATTATGGCACATGTGTTATGTGTTCGTGATGAAACTTGTGGTATGTTTGGATGATGGCACTTGTGGTATGTGTTGGTGATGACACTTTTGAGTTGGTATATATAATTGGTTGGTCTGACTGTGGTTATGAATGTTTTGGGAGGATTTATTGTATGAATATTTTGGTATATATGTATAAATGTGGTACAATGTTTTGGATTGAATATATGTAGTGCAGAATTTGTAACACCCCATAATTTTAAAACATGACATAAGAGATAATTAAATAATAACTAATTATTAAAAGAAGAATTAAATGAAATGGGTTATGCCATTGCGTTTGTCTCATAATTCTGCATGAGATAGAGTCCGAGTTTGCGTAAAACGGATACCATATGAAGAAGATATGGACGAACGAAGTTAGGTAGAAAAATCGGAAGTCGACCAGAATGCACTGGTGCACTTCACAAGTGCGTAAGTACAAAAATGCACTGGCGCACCTGCCAAGTGCACCCATACTGATCCAGCACAGAATTCTGGAGTGTTCTGTGATGATGTGTCTTCTCCTGAGTGGCCGGATGATGTGTATTTGAGCTGGGTGGTTCTGATGGACTCCTAGTTCATATAAGGGCTCTAAATAATCCTAGACATCTATATATATGTAGCTAAACCTAAACCCTAACATTATAACCCTAAAGCTATGGTGCCGTCATGATGTTCATCTACAAGCTAGCCTAAGCCTCCATTCATTCTCTCCAAACTAGAAAATCAAATCCAAACTAGTAATCGATTAAGAAGAACATCAAATCAAATCTAAATTAGAAGAACAAATAGTCTACTTCAAGGAAGAGCTATTCAGTTTCAGAATACAGATCCCAGAATTCAAGACTGTTTTGTAATTTGTAAGTTCACGTTACTTTCAGAAATAAAAGTTAATTTTGATTCTGACATTGTAATAAATCTGGATCTGAGATTATTCCTATTTCTATCTGTCTTTCTATATCCATTAGATCTATCTCATTGATAATATTATGTCCATTCTTTTCCTGTTCTTTCCTTCTTCCCTTTATGTTTTATAGCCAGGCTACTGCAAGCCTGAGCCGGATCTCATAAGAGATGAACGTACATTGGAAATAAAATTTGGCGTAAAATATGATTTGGACATGACCAGCGATAAAATTTGGGAAAAATATTAAATTATGTATAATTGGGCATAATTGAGTGTAACTGATTTGAGGACATAACACATGTTGTATTCAAAACATAAAGTGTATTGAACATATGACCTGAGATTTGAGGCATAAAGTATTGGACATATGACTTGAGATTTGAGGCATAAAACATATTGGACATATAACTTGGGATTTGGGGCATAAATTGAACTGTAAACATGTAAGTTCAAGTTATTTTCAGATTTAAACACCTAACAGTGATTTTGGCATATAATGAAATGGATCTAAGTCCATGCTTGATGATAAGACAAATCTTTTAGATTAATTCCTATCTTTCTATTGAATCAATGATTTACATGCCTAGGAAGTTATTATTCAATCATACCTGTCTTTGTTGGACATCTGCTATATAATCCTTTTAGGTTCATGATGTTATTTATATCAGATCTATATGTCTATGAGGTTATTTCTGTCAGTATGTTTCAGATCTATCTTTGTTATACCCCAAGTGTAACAGATCTGTAATCCTCTTAGGTCCAAAATATTTGACAGATCTATCATTTTAATGCCTGTTTTGTGCCTATTCTCGTTTATATTCCTCTTTTGTCCCCTTTATTTTAAGAATCTAGATTAACCTCGAATCTAGACTGAAACTTATTATGCGTGCGATTGGAATGCAGGGGTAATGGGGAATAGTCTATTTGGTAATGGTGGAACATAATTTTGTAACTTATGATTTGGGGCATAATTTGTCTTTGTTGCAAACTTGGGGCATCGGGGCATGACTATTGGTACAAACTTGGGAAGATTAGATGTAGCCTAATTTGAGTAATAACTCGAAATTGAATTTGGGGGCCATAACTTGCAATTAGCTTTGTTGGGCATAACTTGAGAATTGAAACATGACTAGTTGGGATAATTAGCATGTAAATCTAGACTTGGACATTTATGGTAAATGTGGCATAATTTGAAATTGACAACAATTGTGAATAATTTACATATAATCTGTAAATATGTAAATTAGTGAAAAGACGAATGTGCCTAACCCGAGGTTAGATTGAGTTGTGGTGTAAAACTGTCCAGAACCGCCTGGCATATCCAGTAACCACAACAACACCTATCTAATGTGAAAAGTTAGTGCATCATGCCCAAGAAAAACCCGAGGTTAGATTGAGTTGTAGTGTAAAACTGCCCGGAACCGCCCGACACATCCAGTAACCGCAACAACACATATCTAATGTGAGAGGTTGGTTCATTAATAAATCAATTAATGGTAATGAACAAGATGTATGACTAGGTTTAAGTTCATAGGAACACTTAACCAATATAACATGAATGACTAAGGTTAAGTTCATAGGAAACACTTAACCAATATAGCATGATGAATGGTAGGGTTAAGCAATAAGAAACACTTAACCAATATAACTTGATTAGTGGTAAGGTTAAGTTAAAACAAGAGGGCAACACTTAACCAATATAACTTGAATTGTGGTAGGGTTAAGTTGACACAAGAAGGCAACACTTAACCAAAGTAACATGACAAGTAAGGTAGGCTAAGTTAACTTGAATTGATTGATGACACTTAACCAATACAACATGATGAACACGTGGGGTTAAGTTAACAAGAAAACACTTAACCAATATAACTTGATGAACGAACGGGGTTAAGTTAATAAGAAACACTTAACCAACATGACACGATGAATGGGTGGGTTAAGTTAACATGAATGGATAACACTTAACCAATATGACATAATGTGCGAGAGGGTTAAGTACATATCGGTTGGTGGGTAATATTAGTAAATATAGGACCATAAACTTAACCGTTAAATAAACATGCTTGAATCGATTGAAGGGTTAAGTACATCTCGTGTAGGTGGGTAATATTAGTACATATAGGCCTACAAATTTAACCGTTAAGAAAACATGCTAGAATCGGTGGGAGAGTAAAGTACATCTCGTGTAAGTGGGTAATATTTGTATATATAAGCCCACAAACTTAACCAGTAGGAAACCCTAGTAACGGAGACCCATTTTAGCAGTAACCCGCATAGATGTATCATGGTACCCTGCACTAGGCAGGGTAGGGCATGACTAACTGGGCTGATTATAAGCGGTCAAAATAGCAGCAGGGGGTACATCAGTGTAGGTTCCGACGGATTACGGGCGTGCACGTACTTCGGAGTAGGAAAAAGCAGGCACTGGGTACTAGTAGTTATACACTGTGCATCTTGAATCGTGTCGGGTCGCTATCATAAGGATTGATACACCTTGTGATGGGACCAACACAGGGTATCTACATGCAAAAGAGGGCCGATTGACACAGACATATGGAACATTTATGCAATTAAGGAGCCGATCGATCGGGTAGTAAGGGTACATCTAGCATGTTCATGGCAATTAGGTTGATTGAGGTGGAATCCTCACGATATATGTACACCTAAATGCTACCACAATTACGGGGATTGGGATCATGTTATCATTTATACAGATTACTAGTTGGGACACTAGTTAGGTGGTGCAGAGATAGATATAGGAATCAGAACAACAAAGTAGTAGCAAAGCAGAGAAAGAGTAGAAGCGCATTCAGTTTATCTTGCCTTAACATACCTTATACTTATCCTATTTTATCATGTTATCCTTGTTTTCACGGTATTGTCCTATATTCAGTTTATTCATGTCATGATGCTTTGGCCTGTTTATATGCTGAAAGTCACTGGACTTACCAGACTTATGTCTGGCTTAGTTTTGTTTCGCCTCTTTTCTTCCATTTCCCCCCAGGTTCACAGGGAGGAAATGTTACCACTTAGCTCAGTTTTTCTTCCAAGCTCAAAGATAGTCGATGTATTGCTTTGGACTCTCTCTCCCATTGCTATGGATGGTTCATGCTTTATTGGGGAATATCGTTGTTATTTTTATGCTTCTTTTATATTTGGAAGTTTTTAGATCAAGACAGAAGTTCTATATATTACTTTTAAGTACGATTGAGACAACGGTTGTAAAAGCTTGACTGAATCACATTGTTTATAAAAGGACTTTATTTTCCGCTGCTTTATTTATCTGCCTTGTAATTTATCTGCATCTTTTACATAAAATGCTCCACCAAAGTTAAGGCATTCCCTTTGTGAGTGACCTTAACGGAGGTGGGGTGTTTCATTTGGTATTAGAGCTGAAGGTTACCGGATCAGATAAAAGCTTTGAAAAATTATTTTCAAAACGGTTTTGAAAGAAGCATTTTCAAAAGAAAAGTTTTGTTTTAAAGGCATATTCCCCAAAGCCATATGCATTATCTTTTGATCCTCTGTTTGAATCCTTGTTTCCTTCTTTCCTTCTTTCCCGAGTCTCAGAGCTCCTGGCTTTCTAGGAGGTAACCTTATCGCGGCATGGTTCCGTAGGCTCGACGAGACTACGACACTTGTCAAAGGGCAAATAAGTGCCCAACTTCGTTCTATAGCCGCTGTAGTTTCACCTACGGCTAATTTTCTTTCGAGCTTTGTAGGATTTTCCATGCGATGGAGGCAGCTTTCGAGAGACTTGTCAACGTGTTACACAAGGATAACAAAGATGAGAATGAGGGAGTTTGGCTAAGGAGCACAACCTTAGGATGAAGAACTCATAGATATAGACTTAGTTCACAAAGGAGGTAAAAAGGAAGGAATAGTAAAACCTAAAACAAGAGGAAGTATCTTTATTATGGTATAACGGGTCATATAATTATGGACAAAGGCAAGAACAAAGGACAAGATTTTCCGAAAGGCAAGTGCATGCTCTCACCGCTAGCATACCTGAGAGAGAGGTCGTAAAGCTTCGGTTGAAAAAGTTTAGTTTTCTGTTGATCATCCTGTTAGTACTCTTTTGATTTTAGCGCTTCACATTCGTTTTAAATCTGCTTCCATAGTTGAGTCTCTACACCCTATATATTGTATAGTAGAGGATCCCATTATTGTCTCAAATCCAATTGGTGGTTCAGCTCATTTATCATTGGTTTGTAAGGATTTGAGATACTTATGTTTTTGGTTTTCATGGGCTATGGGTTGATTCTAGGCATGGATTGATTAGCTAGTAATTGTGAAAGGAGGGTAGTTAGACTTTCGACTTGCCTCCGGAATACCCTCGAAATTTCATGTGATCTTAAGGGATCAGTTTGTCTTAGCTACCTAGAATCACTTTATATATTTATCGATGATTTTCGATCCGTTGGAGTAGTTCGTGAGTACGCAGATGTTTTTTTGATTAAGTTTAGGGGTTTGTCCCCTAAAACATGAGGTAGACTCCATCATATATCTAGATGACAATGCAAAGCCAGTTATGCGGTCAACGATAGTTTTGGAGCAAGATTGGTGAGGATAGCCTGAGTCAGTTAAGTGCTCAATTGTTTGGTTGTTTTTCTAGTATCATCTCACATAAATCGTCCAAATTCAGAGGAGGTATTCCTTGGGTACTTGTCTGATATTGGTTTAGGCCTTTGGAGCTTGTACTTGAGGGATGTCAAGTTCGACTAAGATGGTTTGCGTGAGAGATATCGACCCTCAGATTTGTGACATGATGGATAAGCTAAGTAGAAGAGAGACCTCTAATCATCTTAGTATATACACTTGGTATCATGGTTAACATCTGTTTATCTTGGAAAGATAGTTCGACTACATTGGACACCCTCTAGCATAGTAAGTGATCGAGGTCCTATCTTTACTAGTGGGTTTTGGAAATGGAGGTCAAGAAGCTTCGCAATCATGAAGTTATATTAGTTAAGGTACGGTGGAGTGAAGCTCAAGAAGATGCAACTTAGAAGACTGAAGACTAGATACGTGCATCATACCCTTTTTGAGGGTATATCCTTGATTCCTCTTTTTCTGTAAAGTTTATTTGCATGCTAGTCTTTATCTTTTAAGTATATCCTCTCGGTCCTATCCTCGATCCTTAGGTAGAAGCCAATGGATATAAACATGTGTTTGAGACATGTTATGTTTGGTGGATGCAAGTGGTTGCAAGTGTTTGATAGTGGTTGCTTGTGGATGCATATACACACATTAGGCACTAGATCGGCTCAGTCACTTTCATATTGCATATGCATGAGGGAATTTTTATACATATGAATTGAAACTTGATGTGTTATCATATGGATGTTGCATTTGTATGAATGATTGTGCACTCATGTAGAAGTTATAAAGTACAATTATGAATAATTGCATACATGAAGGACTCATGGCACTGACATGATTCGCATTAAGGAGGTCAACTGAATCGGTAGACCGCCTGATTTTGAATTTGGGTAAGGACATATAAACACACTATGCATATGTTCATGAAAAGCATTAGAAACCTTTTTAAGGACAATGGATGTATGTGATTGAACGGTTGAGTAGATGGATATTGGATGGTAGGATATACATTCTTCTTAACTTGAAGATTTCGGGGACGAAATCCTTTAAGTAGGGGGGAATGTAACACCCTGTAATTTTTAAACAGGACATAAGAGATAATTAAATAATAACTAATTACTAAAAGAAGAATTTAATGAAATGGGTTATGCCATTGCGTTTGTCTTGGAATTCTGCTTGAGATAGATTCTGAGTTTGCGTAAAACGGATATCGTATGAAGAAGATATGGACGAACACAGTTAGGTAGAAAAACCGGAAGTCGACCACAATGCACTGGCGCAGCGCACCTGCCAAGTGCGCCCATACTGATCCAACATAGAACTCTGGAGTGTTCTGTGATGGTGTGTCTTCTTCTGAGTGGCCGAATGATGTGTATTTGAGCTGGGTGGTTCTGATGGACTCCTAGTTCATCTAAGGGCTAAATAATCCTAGACATCTATATATACGTAGCTGAACCTAATCCCTAACATCATAGCCCTAAAACTATGGTACCTTCATGAAGTTCGTCTACAAGCTAGCCTAAGCCTCCATTCATTCTCTCCAAACTAGAAAATCAAATCCAAACTAGTAATCGATTAAGAAGAACATCAAATCAAATCTAAATTAGAAGAACAAATAGTCTACTTCAAGGGAGAGCTATTCAGTTTCAGAATACGGATCCCAGAATTCAAGACCGTTCTATAATTTGTAAGTTCACGTTACTTTCAGAAATAAAAGTTAATTGTGATTTTGACATTGTAATAAATCTGGATATGAGATTATGCCTATTTCTATCTGTCTTTCTATATCCATTAGGTCTATCTCATTTATTATATTATGTCCATTCTTTGCCTCTTCTTTCCTTTTTGTTTTATAGCCAGGCTACTGCGAGCCTGAGCCGGATCTCATAAGAGATGAACATACGTTGGAAATAAAATTGGGTATAAAATATGATTTGGACAAAAACAGCGCTAAAATTTGGGAAAAATATTAAATTATGTATAATTGGGCATAATTGAGTTGTAACTGATTTGAGGACATAACACATGTTGTATTAAAAACATAAAGTGTATCGAACATATGACTTGAGATTTGAGGCATAAAATATTGGACATATGACTTGAGATTTGAGGCTTAAAGTATTGAACATATGACTTGAGATTTGAGGCATAAAACATATTGGACATATAACTTGGGATTTGGGGCGTAAATTGAACTGTAAACATGTAAGTTCAAGTTATTTTCAGAATTAAACACCTAATAGTGATTTTGGCATATAATGAAATGGATCTAAGTCCATGCTTGATGATAAGACAAATCTTTTAGATTAATTCCTATCTTTCTATTGAATCAATGATTTACGTGCCTAGAAAGTTATTATTCAATCATGCCTGTCTTTGTTGGACATCTGCTATATAATCCTTTTAGGTTCATGATGTTATTTGTATCGGATCTATATGTCTATGAGGTTATTCCTGTCAGCATGTTTCAGATCTATCTTTGTTATACCCAAACTCTAACAGATCTGTAATCCTCTTAGGTCCAAAATATTTGGCAGATCTACCATTTTAATGCCTGTTTTATGCCTACTCTCATTTATGTTCCTCTTTCATCCTGTAATGACCCACATTGTCAGAGGTATTATAATTAATTTATTTAATTATATAAATAGTGATATAGGGAATTAAATCATCGTTTAATTAAATTATAGTGAATATTTAATTAAATTAAATAATAGAATAATATATTTAATTCAGAAATAATCAAAAATATTGGAAATCACAATATAATACGAACTGGGTCATACCTAGGATTTAATTCAGCTTAGAGTTGAATTATATTGACGAATATATTCAATCGACGTCAGTTTGAACGTAGAATTATAATATAATTAAAATAGAGCTTGAAATGGCGTGGAAGTTCGCTATTTGGCGATTTGAACTTCAACTGGATATACAGGTTTCGTTATAAATCGGAATTCTGTGAAACAAGAAACGTGTGGAGCTGGTGGAGTATATCTTTCTAGTGGAAGAGAAAAATCGGGATTTCGTCGTGTTAATTGTGAGTTACGTCCAAATCAAATTCTCAGAAATGCAGCGCCTTGACCATAACGATTTAATTATATAATTATATAAGGATTTAAATAGAAATCGAACATCGATATAACTCTGAAGATGTAATATCGAGTTAGAAATATATATAAGATATATTCTGAGTTGTATGGTATTCCACTGTGAATATAGACGTTAATATTTATATTTAAATATTAAATTTAATTATATTTAAATATATTTATATATTTAAATAGGTTATTTAGAGCGTTAAAAATAGCCATTTTTGCAAACGAAGTCGGAATTCGACGAAACCAGTTTTGTTGGATCCGCAATATCAAATAGTTGTTAGATTTCCAGTTTCGTGATTTTTAGAGTCACTGTGTGGCCGTATGGATTTTTAAAGTGAGAAACAATCAATATTTTAACAGTTAAAAATACGCTGTATGAGCATACGAAGTCGGAATTCGACGAAACCAGTTTCGTTGGGACCGTAATGCCGAACTCTAGCTACATGTCAATTTTCATGATTTTTAGTGGTCGTATGTGATCACAGGAATTTTAGAGGATGGATACCAACAGCGTAGGATTAAAAATCAATATTTTAATCGAATATAAAAATATTAATTAAATCCTGTATAATACCTTTTACTTCCCTTAAACCCTAGTCTCATTCCTGGGTCAACAGAAAATGGCGCAACCTCAAAAGAAATTCCAAAAGTAAAAGTTTCCTCTTGGTAAAATCAAACAATTCCAAGAAAAAGTCTATAAATCCTAAATTGTATACGTATGAGTTCCTGCTGATATCCTCTTTAATCCAGTATAAGGTTTGGAGGGCTCGATGCCATTTTTCTGGAGCTCGAAAATACGGCAGTGATCTAGGGTTCAGAAATTCGCGAAAAGGAGTTGGCTTGGGGTTAATTCGATCTTACTTTTGGGTTATTGGGACCGAATGGGGTTTGTTGGCAATTTTTGGTAGGATCTGGTCATAGAAAGTGACGCTCGAAAGCTCACTGGGTGCTGTACAGTTGGACGACGGAAATTGGTAATGGGGTTCGAATGGTTCGATAAGGGTATGAGATGGTGGAAAGTTGGACGAGATGAAGTTTGGTGAAGTTCGTTTGTGTTTTTGTTGGAGGTTGGAGGATGCGGTGGTAATCAAAGGAGCTCGAAGTGGCCATTTCTGTGTTTGATATGGAGCGAACCACATTGGGGAAGGAGGATCCATGGGTGTGGGCTTTTGAAGTGGTGCTTGGGCTGATGGAAAAGGGATTAAGGCCCATCAAGGTTTATATTAAAATCATTTAATTATTTAACATTAATATAAACTTGTAAACTCAATAACTTGTCCGTCCGTTATCAGAATTTCGAACGGTTGGATCCGTTAGGACCGTATGGACGAGAGCTCCACAATGGGACTGAATGGGAGTGGATTGAAGCTCGTCTGAATTTATGGCGAAATAAACTGTATGATTCAAATCAAACAACAGTTTATCATTCTTTAACGATGAACTACCAATGTGAGTAAAACTCACCAACTCTGAACAGTTATATTTTTATAATGTATTTTTAAAACTGTTAAGCATCTGTTGACTGTTGTGTGTTAACTGTTTGATTGAACTGCTAGTCAGTTAGTGGAAATTATATATATATATATATGTATATATATAAATCGTTAAATATTTATATGTTAATTCTGCTATCAGAATATTTCATATCAAAGTGAAATCGATGTTAATCGTATTGTCTAACATCTGTGATGCAGGGAGACAGGTTGGAGGGATCCGACTGGATTTCTCAACATTTAATTTACCGTTTTCATATATTGTGATATATGTTGTGCTATAAAATCTGTTGTTGATTTGGTATGTTTGAATGATATTGATCATTGTTATTCGATATTTTAAATATCATAAAAAGACCCTGGGATGTAAAAAGAGATATTTCAATGTATATTGAAATAAAGGAATTTTATAAAATCAACCGATTTTATAAAAGGAAATAATTTGAAAATAAAGCATTTATAAAATCATAGGATATTATAAAGGAGAATATTTATTTAGAAAATAAATGGAATTGTAAAAGGAACATTTATTTAGAAAATAAATAGGATAAAAGGAAAAAGGAAATTAACGAGATAGGAAAGAGTTAGTCGATTAGAGTTATCAAATAGAGTCATCAAATAGAAGTCAATCAAATATAGTTTATTCGAAGAAGTTAGTCAAACATAGTTATTCAGGATAAGTTACCATTTAGCACGACTGCTAGCGTAATTCGCAGGGCTTCAGATAGCCTACGGTGGTCGGATGGTTCCTAAGGGAATCAGGCGTAACCATTGTGATCGCTGCGATCTAGAGTCAAGCGAATGGAGTTAAATTCAATATTAGTTATTCAAATAGGAGTTAAACAAATATAGTCATTCAATTAGAGTAAATCAAAATGGAGTTAAACAGAAATTAGAAACTGACTAGAGATTAATAAGTTGAATAGTTTTCTGGGTATCGATCTGTTGTTGGTTCCGGCCTTCGGGGTTTATACTTGGGAAGTTGTTCTCTTGTTGGTTATAGTTAGAGTCTGATGGATGTGGGATGATAGTGATATGTAAATAAACAATGGAAATATTTTCCAGTGTTAATAACGTATATTCTCTAAACATAGAAAATAAGGAAATATATATATATATATAGATATATATATATAGGTTTGATGATTGATTGATAGATTTTCCATTTGGAAATAATATCTTTTTTGCACACCTGTTTTTCTTTGATGGTTAAATCACAGACTATCGAAGTTTTTACCATTTTAACGTTGTTAATATGGAGAGACCGGTTGGATTATTATCCGAAGAACCACTCTGTATTGGCATAAGCGTTGCGAATCATATATGCCAAAGATAATTGAAGACGGAGTTATGCAAGGGCTATCCTGTTTACAGAATAGTGCCTTCGGTTTGTCCAGTCCCGGGACGACCTGTATGGAAGAATGTCTGACAGAGTATATCTAATAGATCGCGTAAGTTGATCTCTTCAAACGTATTCATGTTTGGTGGCAGAGGAATTCGTTTCTCTTAGCTGTATACCCGTGGTATTTATGGGGAAATCAATTTGTGATTTGGCGGGTATGACGATGTGACATTCAAAGTGAATGAAGATGTGACATGTAAAAGATAAGCGTAGCTTCTAGCCTCACATCCGGTAAATGACAGAAATCGGGCAGGCCGCATGGCTAAGTCGGTCGCACCGAAGTAGGGTGTATAATCACCTATCTAGAGAATATTCATTTGCTTCTTTAATCTATCAATGCTGTCCCATATATATATATATATATATATATATATATATATATATATATATATATATATATATATATATATATATATATATATACGGGAACGGTTGCTGATCCCAACCGTTGGTGATGTACATTTGATACACTCAAGCTAAATGAGTGGTCGGTCATGTGTGGCTGAGTTGCAAGATGTTCTTGTTGAACTCCAGTGTATCGTTCCTAGAGTACACTGATCGGAAGGTGGTTCCATACCTTGTCATAGTTGGAAAACCATTACCCAATACGTGCTTGCGATTTTGATTGTATACTATATATGTAGAACGTGAGATGAAAACGTTTCTGCTAGATGATTATTATATTGTGGTTGATAGACATTATTATAATATCAAAAGGTTTTTGATATAAAGATATTTTGGATTCTCATAAGAAAAAAAACCCGTTCCGTTATAGGGCGTGGTCTTATGAGATATCGTTTACTTGTTCGAACTGTTTTAAACTGTTTTACTCATACCAGTCCCATGACTGACCCGGAGTTTATTTTGTTTCGTTTTCCCTAAACTCTTGGGTTCCCAATTTTGTACGGGCAGTCAAGTAGTCGGGATTTACAGATACTTGAAGAGCTGGAGTAGGAGGCTTCAAGATCATAGCTATAGTTTATTTCCGCTGTGTTGTAAGTGTTGTACTTGATGTTGATATGTATATTCAAGTAAAATCTTTTATTTCAAAGATATGTTATATATTATATGTTATTCGTTCTGTTGTGAGATTCGTGTTACTCTGACATTGTGTTCTTCTTCTTCTTCTATTCTGAGTTTCTATCTTATCTTTCCTCACCCTCTGTTTTCTTTCTATTAATTTCCTGATTTTCAGTTTAATTTGGGGTTGGACTTGTGTTTTTGGTCAGCTCAAATTGGACCGGAATTCTAGGTCATTACACATCCCCTTTATTTTATGAATCTAGATTAACCTCGAATCTAGACTGAAACTTATTATGCGTGCGATTGGAATGCGGGGGTAATGAGGAATAGTCTATTTGGTAATGGTGGAACATAATTTTGTAACTTATGATTTGGGGGCATAATTTGTCTTTGTTGCGAACCTGGGGTATTGGGGCATGACTATTGGTACAAACTTGGGAAGATTAGATGCAATCTAATTTGAGTAGTAACTCGAAATTGAATTTGGGGGCCATAACATGCAATTAGCTTTGTTGGGCATAACTTGAGAATTGAAACATGACTGGTTGGGATAATTGGCATGTAAATCTAGACTTGGACATTTATGGTAAATGTGGCATAATTTGAAATTGACAACAATTGTGAATAATTTACATATAATATGTACATATGTAAATTTGTAAATAGACGAATGTGCCTAACCCGAGGTTAGATTGAGTTGTAGTATAAAACTGCCCGGAACCGCCCGGCATATCCAGTAACCACAACAACACCTATCTAATGTGAGAGGTTAGTGCATCATGCCCAAGAAAACCCGAGGTTGGATTGAGTTGTGGTGTAAAACTTCTTGGAATCGCCTGGCACATCCAGTAACCACAACAACACATATCTAATGTAAGAGGTTGGTGCATTGATAAATCAATTAATGCTAATGAACAAGATGTATGACTAGGGTTAAGTTCATAGGAACACTTAACCAATATAACATGAATGACTAAGGTTAAGTTCATAGGAAACACTTAACCGGTATAGCGTAATGAATGGTAGGGTTAAGTAATAAGAAACACTTAACCAATATAACTTGATTTGTGGTAAGGTTAAGTTAAAACAAGAGGGCAAAACTTAACCAATATAACTTGATTTGTGTTAGGGTTAAGTTGACACAAGAAGGCAACACTTAACCAACGTAACATGACAAGTAAGATGGGTTAAGTTAACTTGAATTGATTGATGACACTTAACCAATACAACATGATGAATACGTGGGGTTAAGTTAACAAGAAAACACTTAACCAATATAACTTGATGAACGAACGGGGTTAAGTTAATAAGAAACACTTAACCAACATGACACGATGAATGGGTGGGTTAAGTTAACATGAATGGATAACGCTTAACCAATATGACATAATGTGCGGGAGGGTTAAGTACATATCAGGTTGGTGGGTAATATTAGTAAATATAGGCCCACAAACTTTACCGTTAAATAAACATGCTTGACTCGATGTAAGGGTTAAGTACATCTCGTGTAGGTGGATAATATTAGTACATATAGGCCCACAAACTTAACCGTTAAGAAAACATGCTAGAATCGGTGGGAAAGTTAAGTACATCTCGTGTAGCTGGGTAATATTTGTATATATAGGCCCATAAACTTAACCAGTAGGAAACCCTAGTAACGGGGACCCATTTCAACAGTAACCCACATAGACGTATCATGGTACCCTGAACTAGGCAGGGTGCGACACGATTACTGGGTTGATTATAAGCAGTCAAAATAGCGGCAGGCGGTACGTCAGTGTAGGTTCCGACAGATTACGGGCATGCACGTACTCCAAAATGGGAAAAAGCAGGCACTGGGTACCAGTTGTTATACACTGTGCATATTGAATCGAGTCGGGTCGCTATCATAAGGATTGATACACCTTATGGTGAGACCAACACAGGGTATCTACACACAAGAGAGGGCCGATTGACACAGACACATGGAACATTTATGCAAGTATGGAGCCGATCGATAGGGTAGTAAGGGTACATCTAGCATGTTCATGGCAATTAGGTTGATTGAAGTGAAATGCTCACGATAGATGTACACCTGAAGGCTACCACAATTACGGGGATTGGGACCACGTTATCATTTATACAGACTACTAGTTGGGACACTAGTTAGGTGGTGCAGAGATAGATATAGAAATCAAAACAACAAAGTAGTAGCGAAGTAGAGAAAGAGTAGAAGCCCATTCAGTTTATCTTGCCTTATCATACCTTATACTTATCCTATGTTATCATGTTATCCTTGTTCTCACGGTATTGTCTTATATTCAGTTTATTCATGTCATGATGCTTTTGCCTGTTTATATGCTGAAAGTCACTGGACTTACCAGACTTATGTCTGACCTAGTTTTGTTTCGCCTCTTTTCTTCCGTCCCCCCCTCCACGTTCACAGGGCGGAAATGTTACCACTTAGCTCAGATTTCCTTCCAAGCTCGAAGATAGTCGATGTATTGCTTTGGACTCTCTCTCCCACTGCTATGGCTGGTTCATGCTTTATTGGGGAATATCATTGTTATTTTTATGCTTCTTTTATATTTGGAAGATTTTAGATCAAGACAGAAGTTCTACGTATTACTTTTAAGTACGATTGAGACAACTGTTGTAAAAGCTTGACTAAATCACTTTGTTTATAAAATGACTTTATTTTCCGCTGCTTTATTTATCTATCTTGTAATTTATCTGCATCTTTTACCTAAATTGCTCCACCAAAGTTAAGGCATTCCCTTTGTGAGTGACCTTAACGGAGGTGGGGTGTTTCAGAATTTGTAATTATAGGGTTGTATTACAGCTGCATTTGATTTTTTTCTGGTGTTGCATTTGATTTTTTTACCATTGCAGTTGATGTTTGGTGTTGCATTTGATTTTTTTACCATTGCAGTTGATGTTTTGTGGTGTTGCAGTACAGTATTGTGGTGTCGCATTAGATGGCACTGTGGTGTTGCATTACATTGCTGTGATGTTGCATTAGACTGTGCTATGGTGTTGCATTAAGTGTAATATTATTAATTCCACAATGGTACGACACGTGGGGCCCACAACTTAAGTGGCGCCACATGGATAGCTGACGTGGCATGTGACACATGTGCAGCTGACGCGGAGAGATGATGTGGCATGTGACACGTTGGTAGCTGACGTGGAAAGTCCATGTGGACCCCACTACCATGACCTAGAAGCCATGCTCTGGCTTCTACTTAAGGCAACGCTGTATGTTGTTGCACTACATGCATATACTGTTGCAATAGGGTTATAGCGCAACACTTTCTTTCTATTGCCGTTGATGTGCAAAAGCGTTGCATTAGATGGCTAATGCAACAGCTGCGGATGCCACACACTCTTGGTGTTGCCTTTTTGAAAATATGTTCTACGGCAATGCTTTTTTGATCTACGGCCATAGAAAAATAGTGTAGAATATGTCCACTTTTGTAGTAGTGTGCGTAAGGAGACAACCATGAACTTGATGCTCCAGTAATAATGAAAACAAAGAAGAACAGGTCGGGTTATTTCCACTGTATCAATGTGGCTTGGGACATTTTATTACTAATTTACTCTTTAATTTCAATTCAATTTCAAGAGAAATCAATGCGTGTTTCCGCTCCATATGATCAAATGACACATCCAATCGTCATGAAACATGATGAAATATATCACCTAAATAATACAGTTTCGATGGTACAAGTTTCTTCGAAATCCAAGACTATGATCCATACCGATAATTTTTCCGTATTTCGAGACGGTTTTAACTCTCGAATCGTATGATCTCGAAATATAGCGGTCCATATACTTTTTCTCGACGTAATAAACAATTTGGACTCAATGCAACTAGTCTTGAGTCATGATTCAGTCGTTTGTGAGAAATCATCCTTTGGGTCCGTCACTCAAATAATTAACGATCAATATTCATATATCCGACTGTTAAAATACGGGTTGTTACACTTCACAACAGTCTAGAAACCTCTTCCAAAGGCTTATGCGCTTTATCTTCTTGAGCCCATATCCATCAGCTAGATAGTCTTTATATGCTAGTGGGCCCTTTATACCCAAAATATAATTAGGCTTCTATACAGTCCTCATGAGTGAGTTTTACCTATTGCCTCAATCCCCTATGACCGAGTTTCGGATATCGTAATAAGTCAGAATCCAATAGTCCCCACTTAGCTATGACGTAATACCATACTAATGGATCTTTAATCTTTCCTCAGTTATAAATTATACCATCATTTATTTGCAAGAACCTAAGACTTGCTCTTTTCCAGTCCATTTACCGTTTTAAAATTTTTCCATAAGTAATACTCAAGTTTCGTGGTCTTCTCATTACAATACTTTTTTAAAAATGGTTATGCATTTTAATACATGGAGTTACTTATCCTTTTTTTTCTTTTCAAAGTAAACTACTAAGACTAAGTTTCTATGAATTTTTTCTAAGGAGGACTTTGTGTTCTGCGGAAAATACAAGAAAACTATTATTTTATTAAAATTTTCATTTTTTTCTAGAAATAGGTAGCACAAAATATGGCGCTTCACCTATATTTTGCGCACCTCTTTCCCTACACATTTCCTTGTTACATTAACAAAACATGTTTTACTTACAAACTTATTGATTCATAGAATCTTATCTTACGATTCTTCTTGTTCTAATGAGTTAAAGTGTGTCACAACCCATCCACTATGAAAATTTCTATATTTTCTTTCATGCTAAATCCATATGGACATTTTAAGGCTTTAACTACACTATTATAGACTTTCTTAAAAAAATACTAATTTTATTTCAACTTCCTTCCCATCCAACAGAATAGAGTTTCTTAGAAATATTTCCAAAAATTCTAGCATCGTTTTCCACTTGTTTTGTCTAACCTCATAAATATATATATATATATATATATTTCAAAAAATTCTTCTCTTAAACCAAAAATTTAATTTTATGCAATACTTTTAATTTTTTTATTTTAAAACTGCATTTAGAACCTGAAAACTTTCAAAATCTCCCTTTTTCAAGTTAAAAAATTTACTTATGGGGCTAAACTCGATGTGAATTCACAGCTTCTTTACCAGATCTATTTTCCAGGTAGTAATTTTCTTACTTCAATAGCTTTTTACATAATTTTCCAAAGACTATCCACTTTTGTACCGATATCTGTTTCTAGCTTCACCGCTGCACGCGACTAATATATATTCCTAATCCATTTTCTCTCTTATGTTGCTACAAAATCCTAAGGTACTACCGCCCCACCTACTAATATGAAATAAATACAAATTTCCCATTTTAATTTAAATATATTGTACATCTCATACAATAGTCACGCTGGGACCTACAACTCTTGGATTCTCAAATCCAAATCTGAATGTACAAAATTATTGTCGTAATCATTTCATATGCCGTTTCCCTTAAAAGTGGGTTTCCCTTAAAAATACACATACATTGACTCATTACTTATTTAGGATTCCTAAACCTAAGCTCTAATACCAAATGCAACAACCCAAACTCCAACAGGCCTGGATTTTCACAAAATGCTAAAATCCAAGTCCATTGAAGTCCGAGTTGGGCATTTGGTATCCTGGAAATAGGAAAAGGTAAATATATCAGAGCATTGATAAGAAGCTCACAACGGAAATGATTAAAATAAAATATTAAGTAAATACTTACTAAAATATTAATCTTTTCTAGACAAGTGTCTCGAAGCCAAATAGTCTCTTTCTATCTCCTGACCCGTGGATCGTTTTGAGGAGGAGGTTAGAACTAAAGTTCTGTTGAATGGACAAATTATATACTTTTAAATTAAACACTAAATATATTGTTCTATCGCAATTTTTATTTATACTAGGTTATTATGGTTTACAATACTCTCGTCTTCGCGCGTAAATCATACCCATATACCCTAGGTAGACCAAACCTGATAATTCATATATATGTAGATACATCCCCAATTGTTCATCGTGGTCCAAGGTAATATCCATAATATGTTATGTATCCTCCTCAATAGGACTCTGCTGTTTTTCTATGCAAAAGTGTTCTAACTACATCCGTAAAGGATGACTTCGTAAGACCTACAATACAGATGAACCGTCGTTTGATAAGAAAATGTGAAACTATGTCCGCATCAGCTCGCTCCAATGCTCGGACTTCCAAAATGTATCAATCAGTGCAAACATAGAGGACATACACGCAATCGTACTGTCTACTACCTGAGTTCCGCTAATAAAGTCTACCCTTGTATGGAACTCAATCGGAGATTTCTATATCTATAAAGGACAACTTCGTTAGGCCTACAAAATAGATACCTAATTTAGTCTGTCTCTTTCTCCACGGCTATGACTCCACACAGCCTCCCTCAGTTAGTGGAAGACCAATCAAGTGCTAAGTGACTATAACGGCCCGACAAATTTCGGATCTTAATCATCGACACAGAAACCATGTCGGCTAACCAAGCACCAGAAATTACCATATCATCAATAGAAAGAAGTTAGAGGGTGATAAATAGAAAGAAAGAAAATTTAGAATAGAAAAAAATGAAGAACAAAAACACAATAGAATCAGAGCAGACACAATCTCACAACAGAACGAATAAAATATATTATATAACATAACTTTTGAAATACAGAATTATAACTGTATACACATAGCATCATCAAAGTACAACACATACAACAAAGTGGAAATAAACTGTAGATATGTAACGCCGAAACCTCCAGCTCTAAGCTCCTCCAAGTGTATCTTAAAATCCCGACTACTTGGCTTCCACTACAAATTTGGGCACCCAAGAGTTTAGAGTAAAACAAACAAAATAAACTATGGGTCAGTCATGGGACTAGTGTGAGTAAACTTCAAGCACTTGATTTAACTTTTGAAAATCCTTTTAAAAGAAATGATAATCGTAAGACTGATCCATACACAAACATGGATGGTTTTTACCTTATGATAACCCAATACATTCTTTGTATCAAAACTCTTCTGATATTATAATAGTGTCTAAATCAAATAAATAGCAATCTAGTGGAATGATTGCATATCATGCTCCATATACACAAAATACAATCAAAAACCGTAGGCGCTTATTAGGTAATGGATTTCCAAATATGAAAAGGTATGGAACCACCTTCTGATAGTGTATCTCTAGAGAGGAATACACTGGGTTCAATAAGAACAACTTGCAATCCTGCCACACATGAACGACCACCCATTTCGCTTGAATGTACTGAATGTATTATCGCCAATGGTTGTGATGAGCAACCATTACGGAAAGCATACAGTAGCAATATAATAAGAAAAAAACGAATTTTCTCTAGATTATGTGATAATACACCCTAATGGGTGCGACCTATATAGCCATGTTGTCAGCCTGATTTTTGTCATCTTCCCAGTTGATGAGGCCTGAGGCTACGTCTTACCTTTATAAGACAACATCATCATTTACTTTGAATGCCACATCATCAGATCCGTCAAATCACTGGTTGACGTCCTCAATAATACACTGGGTGTTAAGCTAAGAGAAGTTTCCCTCTGCACCACCAACTATGGTACGTTTGAAGAAATAAATGTACGTGACCATCTGGAAATACTCTGTCAGACATCCATCCATATACGTTGTCCTGGGACTAGACAAACCGAAGGCACCATCTCATTAATCCATCTTATTCAATTTCTATCTAGGATTAACAGAACAACCCCTACACTTTACTCCATCTTCAATTATTTTCAGCATAATTTGATTCGCAGCGCTAATGCCCATACAGAGTGGTTTCACATAATAAACCTGATCTCTGTCTCTCCGTATTGACAAGGGAAATATAAAATAGGCCAAAACTTTGGTAGCCGGTTATTTAACTATCAAAGGAGAAATCCATACAACCAACGATCCTATTTCCAAATGGAAATTCTACTGATCAAGCATCAAGCAACACCGAGCCTTGTAAATTAATTTCTTATCAATTTATCATTTCCCAATTTCTTATTTTTTTCTATTTTCCATATCTTTTCCAGATTATTTCTCAAAACCCATTTGGCCACTCATGATTCTTGGAAAACATTTCCATATGTCACAAACCATTTATTTTCTATATCCCAAAAAACATCTCTTATCACAGTTGGGAAACATTTCCATATATTCACAAATTCTTATTCTCTATATTTAGAAAATATATGTTATTAACACTAGAAAACATTTCCGTATAGTCACAAATCCTTAACTTCTTATTAACCAAATCAGTTAATTTTTTATGCTTAGAAAACATCTTTGATTATATTTGGAAAACGTTCCAAAACTCATTTACTTGGATTGAAACGAATGTGATAAACATAAAAATATGTTTATTTTATACACTTATATTTCATCTTTCTATATATAAATAATATCGCATTGGGTATTATTTTATCATTTTACAGATTTGCCAATCAATCCTCATGCACTCCTAAAAGCAAAGATATTGCAAAAAGTAGAAGATCAATTTCCCATACTTATGAAGACTTGAAAATGAAGATTTCACTTTAAGTTGCTTCGGGAGTCTAATATGTGTTCACGTTTGTTTGGATGAATACATCATGTGCAATCTTATCTCCAATCAATTAGCCACATGCCGAAAAAGGAAGATAAGGGAAAATATACTCAAGATATTCACAATATATTCTCATATATCCACAAGATTATTTCCTAAAAACATAGTCAAGAAAAGGCATGAGATATGATAGAATAAATCTTGGGTAAAGAGGCCCAATATTTAGAATTGATTAGGGTTTGGATTGGCCGATCTCACGCAGGTATACATGTCATACCAATTGTAAAACCTTGTATCTTTTTCTGTACTTTTCTCTTCCCCATTAATAAATCTTTCACTTTTCTTTTATTTTTCTGTATTCTTTTCAAGCAAATTTTGTTGTCTATACAATTAGATTTAGTAGAGCATAGGTTGTCTTTGCAATTTTAATTTTCATTAGTGATTAACCATTTGATTAGTTTCAGCGGTAATTCTAATTTTACTTCTATGTTATCTCTATTCTAGGTAGTATTGAATTTAATATAGATTTGATTAGATTAGAATATTTAGTGAATCAATAGTAGTTTACTTTCTCTTCATGTTTTAATTCATAATTGTAATTTAGTCGTCGGTCTAATTAGATTTGTCCTGAACCAAATTGAAATTTCAATTTTTATTGGTTTCAAACCAAAATCTCCAAATTCCATCTGACTCGCCCACGAGATTATATAAATAGTAAATTTTATTTTTTCTCCTTGTATTCGACCTGCATATTACACATTTGTGCGCTTGTAGTAATTTATTTCAAAATTTGCACTTTTCTAATCCATAGGATAGTGTCAAACAAAATGCCGTATAAAACACTGTTACGACAACTCAAAACCATAACACTCATCAACTGCACGTATCTCTAACTAATCCTTGCTACCGAAACTTAACCAGTTCTTAGTCAAAAATGAAACCAATCAAGTTGCGATATAATTACCTCTCTGACCTTAACTGAACAACATTCTTAACTTTGAAATAGAAAGAGTTCACAACTTCGAATACCAAAAAAATATCGCTTACGCAACTCTCGGATCAAATTTAACAATCCACTTCTTTTCCGGAATCATTGATTATAACAATAGTGTTATAATCTATGCTCCGAGATATAAAACCTTAAAATATAATTTTTATTCATTAATGTGAGTATTAGTTCTTTTATAGAAATCTCGACTCGTTATATCAAATCAAGATTTCAACTGTAAACACTATTACAGGTTCAAATCTTTTTTATCGAGTCACTTTATAAATTCACATTCATATTTCACTACATTCATAAATCTCGTTTACAAGTTAACTTCTTGTTAATTATCTATCAAGTTTATAACTTAATATCGACTTTATATTCGATTATAAACTATTGGTTTAAAACAAAATATAAATTTCCTGTCAAGTTTCCAATCATATAATATATAATTTCTGAAAATAAATTATTCGTATAAAACTCAACATAGTCGAATTCAATTATAAATCCATATGAATTTATTTCAGTTCTATTCACATTCGAAACATTAAAATAAATTTTATCGTTTCCTTTTGAAATGGTTTCCAATTTCCTTTTAAATCACACTTGAATTTACATTCCCAAATTATCCAATGATAATTATTTCACTTCATTTATGAACATTGTTATAAATTAAACCACTTGTTTTTATTATTAAAAACAAGTTATTATTTTCTAGCCCATTTTAATTCGTTTTCTGTTTCAGAAAAATAAATTTCCTATAAGCTCATAAAATCTTTTCTTATGATATTTTAAATATCAATACTTGGGGCCAGTGCTATTCAAACATCCAAACACAAAAAAATCTATCATAGAACATTTAACACATTATATATGAAAACAAACAGTAATTATTTTGAGGAATCCAATTAGTTCCCTCCAACCCGTTTTCCTGCATCCACAGATGGTAGACAACATAAATAATACCAATACCACTTCGAGGTAGGATATCGCGGTATAAAAGGTCATCCTCTATTATGCCGGGTGCATAGGGTCTCGTCCGCTAAAATGTGCAGGAGTATCCAACTATCAACCTTAAATATAACTAATATATATAATAGCATCAATTGATAATGATATGTCAATTCATCCAAACAATCATCACACAACATTCTATCATCATTTATCAACTCTAAAATACATTTATAGAATTATAAATTGGACAGACTTTGTTAGTTTATTTACTTTTGTTGTTTATTTTTGAATAATAATTAATTATCGATAATTTATATCAGGCGTTTTATTTTTCCATAAATTGAAACAAGCTCCAAATCGCCCCAAACTAGTTTCATGGCGTAGCCTGCGTCCATACGGTTCCAATGCATCTTATTTTGTTGAATTTTGTTAAAGTATGCACAAAATATTAATATTACAAGTTATACTCATTTAAACGTCATTAGTTAAATAATAAATTAATTAAAGGGTCAGTTTGGAACAGGTCCTTATTAAGTTTTAAAATTAGGCTCACATCCGGTCATGAACTTATTGTAAATTTAGTCCCTTTTTTTTTGAAAATTCAGTAAAAAAATAACCTAAATTCGTATTTAATTAAAATAGTTAATCGCAAAAAAATTCAGCCCAAAAAAATCAAAAACCACGTCAAAACCAAAAAAATAGAAAAACAGCGAAAATAGCAGTTAAATGCATACTAATATGCACATATTTGGATTTTCATGCATACATCTGTGCAAAAATTTCACTTATGCATCTGTGTTGAAAATACTTGCATACATCTGTGCAACTATAGCATAATTCTTGCATGAAAATATGCAATAGTTCACACACTTGCAAATCAGTTCGAATTTATTTGCATTCACATATGCAGATGGAACATAAAAGTAGCACGCATTTATGTAACAATCCACATGAAAAAATTTAGTTAACTTTTCTTCATGAAATACTTGCATACAAGCGTGCAAGTATTTTAGAATAATTGCACACACGTATGCAAGTTTCCGTCCAGATTTTTCAACATAAACAGCTTGTGCAATAGTTGCATACATGTGTGCAACTATGGATAAAAGTTGCACACATGTATGCAACTTTTTTTTTGCATGGATTTCTGTGGAGGTTTCTAGAATTTAGAATTTTTTTTACCTGATAGCGCATTTTCTTTTGGCCAAAAACATAAAAGGCGGAAGTATGGAAAACAAGGATCGGAAATGCATTGAAACTTAGGGAGGGACGTGAGTTATATTTAAAACTAAAACAGGGGGCGGAGCCTTATTTCCACTTAATTAAATCTTAATAACTATGATTAATATCAACAAGGTCATTACCATCTTCTTCTCCCCTGTTATTCGAATGTGACGTAGAACCCATGGCTGCTATATATTTCTCTCCACAACTCCTTTTTCACGCTCACGGCGAATCCATATATATGTATTTTGTGATTTATGGATTTTTATTAGATTTGTTTGGTTTTTTTTTTGAAGTCACGATTTTGTTTTGTTTGTGAAGAAAACATGGCGACTCTGAATTTTGTTGACCACGCGAAGGAATGATTTAGGGTTTAGGGTAAGGAGATGGTGTATTTATAGGGTAAGATATATTATTTTATTAATTTACGAAACTTACGCCTGAAGTAACACGTTTAAACTACCACATATTAGCTCTTATCGCGGTGAAACTTGTAATCTTACAATAACTTAATATTTCAGACACGATGGAACTAGTTTCATCAAATTCCGAGATCATTTGTAAAATTTCCTTTTAATTCATCCGTAAATCGATATGTGTTTGTATCGCGCATGATCACAAAATAAATCCAATTGATACAAAATTGAAATTCTTACGATAATTAATTAATACTGATTTTATAAGACTGGTTTCTTTGAAATCCGAGGTCATTTGAAAATTGGTTATTCTTAAATTCCATTTCAAATCGATATAATATGAATCGACTCCAAAATAAACAAATTTATTAATAATAAAATGTTACCTTCTTATATATATATATTCAAACAGAATGTATATAGCTTCATAATAATCTAACTTGAATTTTAAATTCGATATTTTCAATTATATGTTAAAACGATATTCAATTTAATATAAAAATCCTTTTATTCTATTTAATAAATCGTTATAGTTTATAAACGATTCCATAGTGACTTCCTAAAAAATTTATTTGGCCATATCTAAAAATATACAAGACAAAATCTCAATTTTTCTCTTCCACTAGAAATTTATAGTTCAATAGATTCGAATGTTTCTTGTTTCAAAGAATTCCGACTTATAATGAATCCTATACACTCAATCGAAGTTCGAATCCTTAAACTACGAACTACCATGCTGCTGCGAGCTCGTTTTTCATTAATATAAGTTTATATATTCAAACTTCGTTTAATTAAATAAATTTGTTATTTTAATTCAAACATAACTTGATCAAGTCTCCTAAATTATCCAATTCACAAAATATTACAAACTCAACTTATTTTCGACTATTTTGGGATTAAATTTATTATTCCACTATTTTTATTAATTAAATATTCAAAATTATTGAATTTAAGTCATTTATATTTCCAAATCAACTTTTAAATATTTAAATAAACTAATTATTCAACCACTAAAAATCCGGGAGGATACATTCCTATCCCTTAAAAAAATCATCCTTGAAATTAATAAGTAGGATAGACGCTATAACTCTTCCAACTTCTCTCAACCCGTTTGGTTGAGATCTTACACTTCATATATGTAACGAAAAGGAATTACGCTCAATTCGAATCAGTCGGTAAACCGACCCAGACCGTTCGAAACGCCTGATTGTTTTGAGAACACGACAAAATAGAATGCAGACGGAAGAACATTTCATTGTATATTACAACAATACATCAGATTGCAAGAATATACAGAGTATAAATGAATAAATATTACACAGAAAAATATCATAGATTACAATACATTACATAGCAGCGGAAAATAATACAATACACAACTAGAAGAGATATACAGATACAAAGCTTTCCGGATATCGTTCCAGCTGTAAACCAGGATCCTGTGAATATAAATCTGCAAAACCAAAACTACTAGCTGCCCGTGTCAAAATAAGGGCACTCAGAGTTTAGGTTAAAACAATAAACTCCAGGTCAGTCATGGGACTGGTGTGAGAACTAAAACAGTTATTAATCTTTATTTTAAAATTAGGTAAATCAAGGGACCACGCCGTATAACATGGAACGGGTTTCCTCCCAAGAATACCAGTGCATAAAACAAACAGTGCAATGCTAAATAAAGAAAAATGAAGCTATTATAAGACCCAGGTCCTATCACACAATGCAACGCAAGCCGGGGGATAGGGTTTTTCCTTATAATAGCCAAGCATGCTTGATACGTTTAAAACAAATCATTTATTATTACTAAAAGTGCATAGTGTATAAAACAACTTCAAATCATAAATATCAATCATAGACGGCATGGGTACCATATATCATGTCGCCATACTAGGCTCTACAATCAAAACTGCAAATGTCATGTATTTGGAAGTTGGATTTCCATCTGTGAACCGAGGCAAAAGATAGTCCTCAACCGATTCGAGACTCTCTAGCCCGAGCCTCAGGTCAGAGCTCGAGTGACCTTGGAGCGACAGGGCCGGTCCACCGATGTGGGTTAAACTTAAATTCTGAACACTGCGTTTCCCCGCCCTTTGGGGCGTAAGTGAGCCAACGAATGACTCCATCGGACCCGGATCGTCCGATCAAACCGAGGCACGTCGCAACAGCAACAACCACACAAGTGAAAAGTATATAAATGTCAGGGCTGGTAGGTCACTGACACCACCCTAGCTAGAAAGAAACGCATGCCCTCCCCGAGGTCCTCTCCCGTTTTTGGTTCACAACCGGGGTGTGAGGCTCGCGAATTCACGTTACACAAATCTATGCCACACAGGCGGTGCTTTGATCATCAACCACAAGACTTTGCTTTTCAACAGAAGCCTTGATCATTTGCATCTTAGCATGCCGCACAGGCAATTCACTCTATGCGTTTGATATCCATCAGTATATAACCCCTGAGCTTGTACGTCTCAGAGAAGGGCGTTAAGCAAGAGAATAAATTCTCTGCCGCCAAACAGATATATATTTAATAGAGATCAATCACACAAACTAAAATCCAATGTCAGACACACAGTCCATTACAAGTTCGTTCTGGGTCTGAACGAAACCGGAGGCACCTAGTACCCCGCATATCCATCGATCTCCAAATACGTCTGGACGATCACCAACTGTTTCCATCTTCTTGGGTGTACAGCCCAATCAAGATCATCAGTAATCACCCAAACGACGTGAAGACTTCCGGTCTTCAACCACCGTCTTCATCTTCGACTTATCGTCGTATCAGTTATTCAGAATGGGATAAACCCGGTCTTTCCGAATAACTCGCGTATATTTTAAATAAGTTTTACACAAACACAACATACGCCTCATTCCAATTTATCAGTCACTAACCGTAAATTAATCAAGAGAATAATCCACCAAATATTAACCTCGAAGGCCGAAACCAACATCAGATCAATACCCAGGAAATCACTCTGCTTAGCCAACCTACAGTTAGTTTCTAAATTTCACATTCACAGGGAAAGGTTCCCAATAATTTTATCAAAGATAAATCCCTTGAATTTATTCTTTAATCTTCTTTTGAATTTTGATTCAACAAGTCAGGATTAACGAACCTTACCGAAGTAATCATTTGTTTTAATTTCCCAATCCCAACCTATTCATCCCATGAAGTAAAACTGGTAATACTTCATATCTAACACCACGGTGTTATCGGTAAATTCAATTACCATTTCACGTTCAAATCTAATTAAAGATTTAACTATCGCCTGGAGCAAAACTGGTGATACTCCATTCTCGATTATTTCAATCTAATTAAAGATTCATTAAAACTCCACTTAGTTTTAATCTGTGACTGGGTGAAAGAATCAGTGTCATTTAAAAACACGGTTCATGATAAACCCAAAATCACATTTCATTCAGTCCCTAACCATGAATTAGCAAGTGAGCAGTTCCCTAAGTATTAACCCCGAAGGCCGAAACCAACATCAGATCAATACCCCAGAAACCATTCAACTCAAATAATCTCCAGTTAATTTCTGAATTTTTCTTAACTCCTTTGGGTCTAAGAACAGTATTATTGAAGATACCGTTCACGACAACCCAAAATCACATTTCATTAATTATCGGGTTAAAGAACAAGTGTTATTTAAAACACTGTTCACGATAAACCCAAAAATCAATATCCATTCAATTCCAATTAAATATTATTTAATTGGTACACTTCATTATATCTAAATAAAAAGATTTAATCTTTTCTCAACTGGGTTCAAGAACAGTGTTAATGAAGACACCATTCACGACAAACCCAAATCACATTTGATATTAAATACAAGGCTCTGAATAGAAAATATACCGGCTTACATTCAATATCAAATTCTGCGACCAACAAATATCGTATTGGAAATAACGATATATATATCTATATCTTTCAAATTCCCATAACAATATCTGTATCATCATGAAATCCAACATCGAAATATTCCGAAGACAATTTCGATTCAAATCCATTCCAATATAATTATTGGAAATTCTGGTTATTTTCAAAACCCTTTCAAATCCAATTTATTTATTTAAAAATAAATAGAATTATAACTCTAGTTAAAAACTAGTTCATTTCAATAAAAATCTATTTTTATCTTTTCAAATATGGAGTTTTTCATCCCAATTCTTCACAAATCATGTCTTATGATTTTACACAAATTATTGATATTTTTAATAATTTTATCAAGGCCCGTACAGTCGATTTCCATCAACGGCTATCAAACTGCACTTACAACGACCTTTTTCAAATTTGATTTGGACATAATTCCAAATCCAACCGTTAGATTTCTAATTTCTAATATTCGTTAGAAAGGTCTTTTCGATACGAACCCAACGGTTCCAGTTTTAGGAGAATCCGACGGTCGGATCTCCCGTATTGTCCGTTCGAAGTCAATGGTCGAAATTCACGAACTGCCGCGGCGCGGCGCGTTCTATTCAGGCCATTATATTATATATATATAATATATACTTCGTCGATTTCCATTCAAAACGTGGTTTATAAATCGTTTTAAATTCATTTTCAAAACGGTTTCAACTTCATACTCAATTTCAAATCAAAATTGAATATTCCAATATAAATTCGTTTTAAATTCATTTCAAATTGATTTCAATTCAATTTCAATTTAATTCGAATGCAATTCCTTTCGATTTCAATTCGAATTCAATTCTATTCAATTTCAATTCGAATTCATTTCTATTCAATTTAATTCGAATTTCAATTCTTTTCAAAATTTCAGATTTTGAAATCACTTTCGATATTCATTATAGAATGAATAAAATCGATATAAATATCGTTCACGACAAAATGGCGCAGATCTAATCAACATGGCTTTATATATTTTATCCTCAAATATTTCTATTCAAATATTTCTATTCTCAAATATTTCATTTCAAATATTTCTATTCAAATATTTCTCTTCTCAAATATTTCATTTCAAATATTTGTATTCAAAACTGGAATGAGGCCCAGTCAATTACCATATAAAGTGATTTATATGGATTTTCTAGAACACATGTATAAAATAACAACGATAAATAATCAACCATCATCCAGAGTGCACCACTCAACTGCATAAGCATTAAATATAAATAATTAGCGCTTACACAGTCTGTCAATCCATCGATTGACATACAGCTAAACAATCGGGATTAGTGTACGTCAAATCTCATCCCAATACCCGTGTGGGGTTTTCAAACAATCAAACACAGATTTTATTTGTGCAGTTGGGTGATGTGTAAAATTTATCGTCCCAATCAATATCAGTCAAATGTGTGTATATAAACAAATCGTTCGATTTGTTTATTTTTATTTCATTTCATATATATTAAAAATTCTATTTTTAACTATAAAATATTTTCAACTATATAAATATTTTATTTCATCTATATAAATATTTTATTCCATTCCACATCACATCACACACTCAACTTCACATCAAAATCAAACAAACAAGCATACAAGCCGTCCATGGTCTGTGGACGACGGGTGTCGGGTGCTACTAAACACCGTCTGCATCCTAGTATATATTTATAACTAGAAAAATTAATTTGAAAGGTGAGAAGTTCTCACAGATTAGCTAATCCAATTCCACGACTCTTCTTTGTAGAAAACTTCGCCGTTCTCGCCTCTTGTCACTTTCTTTGCCCGTATTCTCTACATATGTAAAAATCACATTTTTATATCGCTACTCAATATATAAAAATCGAATTTTTTTTCTTTACTATTCAATATATAAAAATCTACTTTTTACTTTGCTATTCAATATATAAAATCCGAATTTTTACTATGCTTTTCAATATATGAAAATCGGATTTTTACTATGCTATTCAATATATGAAAATCGGATTTTTACTATGCTATTCAATATATAAAAATCGAATTTTTACTATGCTATTCTATATATAAAAATCGAATTTTTACTATGCTATTCTATATATAAAAATCGAATTTTTACTATGCTATTCAATATATGAAAATCGAATTTTTACTATGCTATTCTATATATAAAAATCGAATTTTTACTATGCTATTCTATATATAAAAATCGAATTTGTACTATGTTATTCTATATATAAAAATCGAATTTTTACTATGCTATTCTATATATAAAAATCGAATTTTTACTATGCTATTATATATATAAAAATCGAATTTTTACTATGCTATTCAATATATAAAAATCTAGCTTTCAAAATGATGCTTATTTTCTAAATAACGTAATTCGCAAAGTTAAAAAAAAGAAATCACCTTGTTATTATTCCTATAGAAATTCAATTTGTTGATGGAGGAAGGTGTCCACGTCGGAGTGGTGGTCAGAGGAGGGTCGGGGGTCTCTGGTGGTGCGGAGGCACCTCTGGTGGTAGGCGGCTGGCCGAGGTGGGTCTGGAAGGGGCGGAAACATCATAGGTGGTGGGAATTGATGGGGTGCGTGGCTTTTGAGTAGAGGAGGAGGGAGTGAACAGGGAGGGGGAGAGGAGCTGCAGCCTCGGAGGTCGGCGGCGCGTTGGACGGTGCGCCCTGAGTGGCGGCGTCGCACAGGAAAGGGGAGGGGGCGATTTGGGGGAAAGCGGGGTTGGGTAGCGGGTTTTACTGAATGAGTATGGTTTAATTTGGGGGTGAGAGTTTATAAATATTTTATATTTTATTTAATTGATTTAATTAATTCCATAAAATAACTTTTTATTTCGAACTCGAAACGAAACCCACCGCCTGTCGTCCCTAGCTAATTTCCCCCATTCCGAACACAATGGGATATGTTACGTAGGCTGATTCGATCGTTTCGATCAGATTCCGTTAGATTTAACATTTAAATCATTATATTGAATTTTAAACGTACATTTCAATTTACCGGGGCCACATACTAATTAGAAAAATTCCCAAAAAATATTTTCTAGCTTCGTATTGACGATACGGTCCTAACAAAACTAATTTCATCGAATTCTGAGACCGTTTGAAAAATGGCCAATTTCCAGTCGATTAAAATCAACTAAAACTGGTCAAACGCATTTTCCTTTGCCACGCTCACATATTGATCCGAAAAATTACGAAAATTGGAATCTAGCAATAACCTGACATTACGGATCCAAAAAAAGCGATTTCGTCGAAATCCGAGGTCGTTTACAAAATTCCCATTTTTAAGGGCCTGAATTCCATAGCGACTATTCAGAATTTTCAACTGGGCTTATCTTTTGATTCCCGCTATGAAACTTCAATTTTTCTGATTCGTTGGAAAGATATTTTCAATTAGATTCCATTATTTTTGGTTTCGCTAAAATCCGGTTATTTTGCACCCGGTACATTCATTTGAAGTTTGAAATCGAATTATCGAACTACCGCTCCATTTTCAATCCCTTTTATAAATATAAATAAATATTTATATTCTATCGTCGATCTATACTACTATATACGATTGAATTTTATTCAAAAATAAATTTCTCGTCGTTTTTGTTTAAAATAATTCATTTTAAATAATCAAAATTCACTAAAATTGCCATAATAAAAATTTTAAACTGGCCCAAATTTCCGGGTTATTACAATCTCCCCCACTTAAAACTTTTCGTCCCCGAAAAGGAACAAAGCCGAAAGTTGTTTAACAATCAACTCAACTTTCATTATTTTGATTACGGCTTAAGTTCTTCAACTTTTCAGTTTCTAAGAACTTTTCAAAAATTTCAAAATTTGGCTAACACCCTAAATTTTCGAATTTTTTTGCCATAACCTCCCCTGCACCGGGAGCACGGGAAAATCCCAAAATTGCCATACAGGCCTTCTGATCTCAAAAAGAAAAAGAAAAAGCCAAGTGGCTAGCCAATCGACTCATAAAATCATCATCACCCAAACAAAACAGTAAATTATGGTAAACATGTACCTATTTGTCGGGCAAACAATTTTATTCTTCTGCTCTAGCCTCTTTGCTATGACCTGTTCAATGTAAGTACAAGTATATGCAAGCAAATGCGACCAATTTTCAATACAATTCACTATTTGATACAATTTGGCTAAAGGTTCAACATTTTAATTAATCAAACAACCCAATCAGCAATCAATTAGTTGATTAGCTTTTCAAATTCATAACTTTGATATATAGTCTAAAAATCAGATTTTTGATGCAAAATCACATCTATAAGCCCTATCTAATTTTGGTTCTCACACTAGTCAATAGGAAATATATAGATATTACACGTTCGTCACTCGAATATAAATTCTGATGATGATATATCAATCATCATAATCACCCCCGGGCGACTAGAGTGTAATTCTATATCTATCCAGTATATTAAAACTTCAAATACACGTTTGCAAGGCGTATATGCAAAATCTTTATATATTGGATTGTCCTAATCAATATGAAATATATATTCAAATACGTATACAACGATTTAAATTTTCAAAACAAAAATTGTTTGCATTTTAAAAATATACTCTTCACACTCGTTCTAGGATACTACTAATCCTATCTCTAACGAGTCATTCTCATTGGATATTACTAATCCAGTATCTGATGAATTCTTTCGTATGATTCTAATGTGCCTTGTTCTCTGAGCTTTGTAAACCAAAGCTCCGATACCAACTGTAATGAAAAGGAATTACGCTCGATCCGAATCAGTCGCTAAACCGACCCAGACCGTTCGAAACGCCTGATTGTTTTGAGAACACGACAAAATAGAACGCAGACGGAAGAACATTTCATTGTATATTACAACAATACATCAGATTGCAAGAATATACAGAGTATAAATGAATAAATATTACACAGAAAAATATCAGAGATTACAATACATTACATAGCAGCGGAAAATAATACAATACACAACTAGAAGAGATATACGGATACAAAGCTTTCCGGATATCGTTCCAGCTGTAAACCAGGATCCTGTGAATATAAATCTGCAAAACCAAAACTACTAGCTACCCATGTCAAAATAAGGGCACCCAGAGTTTAGGTTAAAACAATAAACTCCAGGTCAGTCATGGGACTGGTGTGAGAACTAAAACAGTTATTAATCTTTATTTTAAAGTTAGGTAAATCAAGGGACCACGCCGTATAACACGGAACGGGTTTCCTCCCAAGAATACCAGTGCATAAAACAAACAGCGCAATGCTAAATAAAGAAAAATGAAGCTATTATAAGACCCAGGTCCTATCACACAATGCAACGCAAGCCGGGGGATAGGGTTTTTCCTTATAATAGCCAAGAATGCTTGATACATTTAAAACAAATCATTTATTATTACTAAAAGTGCATAGTGTATAAAACAACTTCAAATCATAAATATCAATCATAGATGGCATGGATACCATATATCATGTCGCCATACTAGGCTCTATAATCAAAACTGCAAATGTCACGTATTTGGAAGTTGGATTTCCATCTGTGAACCGAGGCAAAAGATAGTCCTCAACCGATTCGAGACTCTCTAGCCCGAGCCTCAGGTCAGAGCTCGAGTGACCTTGGAGCGACAGGGACGGTCCACCGATGTAGGTTAAACTTAAATCCTGAACACTGCGTTTCCCCGCCCTTTGGGGCGTAAGTGAGCCAACGAATGACTCCATCGGACCCGGATCGTCCGATCAAACTGAGGCGCCTCGCAACAGCAACAACCACACAGGTGAAAAGTATATAAATGTCAGGGCTGGTAGGTCACTGACACCACCTTAGCTAGAAAGAAACGCATTCCCTCCCTGAGGTCCTCTCCCATTTTTGGTTCATAACCGGGGTGTGAGGCTCGCGAATTCACGTTACACAAAGCTATGACACACAGGCGGTGCTTTGATCATCAACCACAAGACTTTGCTTTTCAACAGAAGCCTTGATCATTTGCATCTTAGCATGCCACACAGGCAATTCACTCTATGCATTTGATATCCATCAGTATATAACCCCTGAGCTCGTACGTCTCAGAGAAGGGCGTTAAGCATGAGAGTAAATTCTCTGCTGCCAAACAGATATATATTTAATAGAGATCAATCACACAGACTAAAATCCAATGTCAGACACACAGTCCATTACAAGTTCGTTCTGGGTCTGAACGAAACCGGAGGCACCTAGTACCCCGCATATCCATCGATCTCCAAATACGGCTGGACGATCACCAACTGTTTCCATCTTCTTAGGTGTACAGCCCAATCAAGATCATCAGTAATCACCCAAACGACGTGAAGACTTCCGGTCTTCAACCACCGTCTTCATCTTCGACTTATCGTCGTATCAGTTATTCAGAATGGGATAAACCCGGTCTTTCCGAATAACTCGCGTATATTTTAAATAAGTGTTACACAAACACAACATACGCCTCATTCCAATTTATCAGTCACTAACCGTAAATTAATCAAGAGAATAATCCCCCAAATATTAACCCCGAAGGCCGAAACCAACATCAGATCAATACCCAGGAAATCACTCTGCTTAGCCAACCTGCAGTTAGTTTCTAAATTTCACATTCATAGGGAAAGGTTCCCATTAATTTTATCAAAGATAAATCCCTTGAATTTATTCTTTAATCTTCTTTTGAATTTCGATTCAACTAGTCGGGATTAACGAACCTTACTGATGTAATCATTTGTTTTAATTTCCCAATCCCAACCTATTCATCCCATGAAGTAAAACTGGTAATACTTCATATCTAACACCACGGTGTTATCGGTAAATTCAATTACCATTTCACGTTCAAATCTAATTAAAGATTTAACTATCGCCTGGAGCAAAACTAGTGATACTCCATTCTCGATTATTTCAATCTAATTAAAGATTCATTAAAACTCCACTTATTTTTAATCTGTGACTGGGTGAAAGAATCAGTGTCATTTAAAAACACGGTTCATGATAAACCCAAAATCACATTTCATCCAGTCCCTAACCGTGAATTAGCAAGTGAGCAGTTCCCTAAGTATTAACCCTGAAGGCCGAAACCAACATCAGATCGTTACCCCAGAAACCATTCAACTCAACTAATCTCCAGTTAGTTTCTGAATTTTTCTTAACTCCTTTGGGTCTAAGAACAGTATTATTGAAGATACCGTTCACGACAACCCAAAATCACATTTCATTAATTATCGGGTTAAAGAACAAGTGTTATTTAAAACACTATTCACGATAAACCCAAAAATCAATATCCATTCAATTCCAATTAAATATTATTTAATTGGTACACTTCATTATATCTAAATAAAAAGATTTAATCTTTTCTCAACTGGGTTCAAGAACAGTGTTAACGAAGACACCATTCACGACAAACCCAAATCACATTTGATATTAAATACAAGGCTCTAAATAGAAAATATACCGGCTTACATTCAATATCAAATTCTGCAACCAACAAATATCGTATTGGAAATAATGATATATATATATATCTATATCTTTCAAATTCCCATAACAATATCTGTATCATCACGAAATCCAACATCGAAATATTCCGAAGACAATTTCGATTCAAATCCATTCCAATATAATTATTAGAAATTCTGGTTATTTTCAAAACCCTTTCAAATCCAATTTATTTATTTAAAAATAAATAGAATTGTAACTCTAGTTCAAAACTAGTTCATTTCGATAAAAATCTATTTTTATCTTTTCAAATATGGAGTTTTTCATCCCAGTTCTTCACAAATCATGTCTTATGATTTTACACAAATTATTGATATTTTTAATAATTTTATCAAGGCCCGTACCGTCGATTTCCATCAACGGCTATCGAACTGCACTTACAGCGACCTTTTTCAAATTTGATTTGGACATAATTCCAAATCCAACTATTAGATTTCTAATTTCTAATATTCGTTAGAAAGCTCTTTTCGATACGAACCCAACGGTTCCGGTTTTAGGAGAATCTGACGGTCGGATCTCCCATAATGTCCATTCGAAGTCAATGGTCGAAATTCGCGAACTGCCGCGGCGCGGTGCGTTCTATTCAGGCCATTATATTATATATATAATATATATAATATATACTTCGTCGATTTCAATTCAAAACGTGCTTTATAAATCGTTTTAAATTCATTTTCAAAACGGTTTCAACTTCATACTCAATTTCAAATCAAAATTGAATATTCCAATATAAATTTGTTTTAAATTCATTTCAAATTGATTTCAAATTGATTTCAATTCAATTTCAATTTAATTCGAATGCAATTCCTTTCGATTTCAATTCGAATTCAATTCTATTCAATTTCAATTCGAATTCATTTCTATTCAATTTAATTCGAATTTCAATTATTTTCAAAATTTTAGATTTTGAAATCACTTTCGATATTCATTATAGAATGAATAAAATCGATATAAATATCATTCACGTCAAAATGGCGCAGATGTAATCAACACGGCTTTATATATTTTATCCTCAAATATTTCTATTCTCAAATATTTCATTTCAAATATTTCTATTCAAATATTTCTCTTCTCAAATATTTCATTTCAAATATTTGTATTCAAAACTGGAATGAGGCCCAGTCAATTACCATATAAAGTGATTTATATGGATTTTCTACAACACATGTATAAAATAACAACGATAAATAATCAACCATCATCCAGAGTGCACCACTCAACTGCATAAGCATTAAATATAAGTAATTAGCGCTTACACAGTCTGTCAATCCATCGATTGACATACAACTAAACAATCGGGATTAGTGTACGTCAAATCTCATCCCATTACTCGTGTGGGGTTTTCAAACAATCAAACACAGATTTTATTTGTGCAGTTGGGCGATGTGTAAAATTTATCGTCCCAATCAATATCAGTCAAATGTGTGTATATAAACAAATCGTTCGATTTGTTTATTTTTATTTCATTTCATATATATTAAAAATTCTATTTTTAACTATAAAATATTTTCAGCTATATAAATATTTTATTTCATCTATATAAATATTTTATTCCATTCCACATCACATCACACAATCAACTTCACATCAAAATCAAACAAACAAGCATACAAGCCGTCCATGGTCTGTGGACGACGGGTGTCGGGTGCTACTAAACACCGTTTGCATCCTAGTATATATTTATAAGTAGAAAAATTAATTTGAAAGGTGAGAATTTCTCACAGATTAGCTAATTCGATTCCATGACTCTTCTTTGTAGAAATCTTCGCCGTTCTCGCCTATTGTCACTTTCTTTGTCCGTATTCTCTACATATGTAAAAATCACATTTTTATACCGCTACTCAATATATAAAAATCGAATTTTTTTCTTTACTATTCAATATATAAAAATCTAATTTTTACTTTGCTATTCAATATATAAAAATCGAATTTTTACTATGCTATTCAATATATGAAAATCGGATTTTTACTATGCTATTCAATATATAAAAATCGGATTTTTACTATGCTATTCAGTATATAAAAATCAAATTTTTACTATGCTATTCTATATATAAAAATCGAATTTTTACTATGCTATTCTATATATAAAAATCGAATTTCTACTATGCTATTCTATATATAAAAATCGAATTTTTACTATGCTATTCTATATATAAAAATCGAATTTTTACTATGCTATTCTATATATAAAAATCGAATTTTTACTATGCTATTCTATATATAAAAATCAATTTTTTATTATGCTATTCTATATATAAAAATCGAATTTTTACTATGCTATTCAATATATGAAAATCGAAATTTTACTATGCTATTCTATATATAAAAATCGAATTTTTACTATGCTATTCTATATATAAAAATCGAATTTTTACTATGCTATTCTATATCTAAAAATCGAATTTTTACTATGCTATTCTATATATAAAAATCGAATTTTTACTATGCTATTCAATATATAAAAATCTAGCTTTCAAAATGATGCTTACTTTCTAAATAACGTAATTAGCAAAGTTAAAAAAAAGAAATCACCTTGTTATTATTCCTATAGAAATTCAATTTGTTGATGGAGGAAGGTGTCCACGTCGGAGTGGTGGTCAGAGGAGGGTCGAGAGTCTTTGGTAGTGCGGAGGCACCTCTGGTGGTAGGCGGCTGGCCAAGGTGGGTCTGGAAGGGGCGGAAACATCATAGGTGGCGGGAATTGATGGGGTGCATGGCTTTTGAGTAGAGGAGGAGGGAGTGAACGGGGAGGGGGAGAGGAGCTGCAGCCTCGGAGGTCGGCGGCGCGTTGGACGGTGCGCCCTGAGTGGCGGCGTCGCATAGGAAAGGGAAGGGGGCGATTTGGGGGAAAGCGGGGTTGGGTAGCGGGTTTTACTGAATGAGTAGGGTTTAATTTGGGGGAGGGAGTTTATAAATATTTTATATTTTATTTATTTGATTTAATTAATTCCATAAAATAACTTTTTATTTCGAACTCGAAACGAAACCCACCTCCTGTCATCCCTAGCTAATTACCCCCATTCCGAACACAATGGGATATGTTACGTAGGCTGATTCGATCGTTTCGATCAGATTCTGTTAGATTTAACATTTAAATCATTATATTGAATTTTAAACGTACATTTCAATTTACCGGGGCCACATACTAATTAGAAAAATTCCCGAAAAATATTTTCTAGCTTCGTATTGACGATATGGTCCTAACAAAACTAATTTCATCGAATTCTGAGACCGTTTGAAAAATGGCCAGTTTCCAGTCGATTAAAATCAACTAAAACTGGTCAAACGCATTTTCCTTTGCCACGCTCACATATTGATCCGAAAAATTACGAAAATTGGAATCTAGAAATAACCTGACATCACGGATCCAACAAAAGTGGTTTCGTCGAAATCCGAGGTCGTTTGCAAAATTCCCATTTTTAAGGGCCTGAATTCCATAGCGACTATTCCGAATTTTCAACTGGGCATATCTTTTGATTCCCGCTATGAAACTTCAATTTTTCTGATTCGTTGGAAAGATATTCTCAATTAGATTCCATTATTTTTGGTTTCGCTAAAATCCGGTTTATTTTGCACCCGGTACATTCATTTGAAGTTTGAAATCGAATTATCGAACTACCGCGCCATTTTAAATCCCTTTTATAAATATAAATAACTATTTATATTCTATCGTCGATCTATACAACTATATATGATTGAATTTTATTCAAAATAAATTTCTCGTCGTTTTTATTTAAAATAATTCATTTTAAATAATCAAAATTCACTAAAATTGCCAAAATAAAAATTTTAAACTGCCCCAGATTTCCGGGTTATTACAATATATCCTCAACTTAGTTCTTTACATAACTTTTTATTCTCATGCCCATGCTCAAATTTCCATGATTCATCTTTATTGACCTGTCCACCATTTTTGGAAAATCCATCGTCACATTCTTATTTTTAATCCATGTTCTCTCCTACATATTTCCACATCCATTAAAATTGATTTTATATCAATTTACCAACTTCATTATTTCGCTTGAAATTTTATTCACCACATCTGGTTTTCTAATCTCCTGCATAATTGACAAGTCAATTTCTAATTATCAAAATTTTCTTAGAAACTTTCTAACTCTTTAAATTTTCAGAAAATTTCGCCAGTGCCTCCGTTGCATGGCTCAATCGATACAACTACAACTCGCCCCTCTAAGCCTTCTTCAATCTAAAAGAAAATAAAAAAGCCAAGTGGCTTGCCAAATAGGCTTATAAAATCATTAAACTCATATTCAATACAAACTTGTACCTTATTGTCGGGCATCCAACTCTATCTCTTCCATTTGCCTTCAGTTCCACACTAACCCAACATATGCACATGCATCCATATCACTTTCAAACTCAAGTTCCATTCTCGATTCTAAACTCTTAACTCACTAATCTAATTCCATTTTCTTTTAACTTGCCTTAGTTAAATTCCAAATTTTATTTTCTTTCAGAATTTTTTTATTTAGTTTCCTTAAGTTAAATTTTATTCCATCTTCATAAACCCACAATACTAACTTATTTTTAATTCAAACAATCTCTTCCTAGGAGGTTTAACCAGCTTAGTTTTCTAAAATCAGATATCTCTTTTCAGGATTCAAAACAACTCGTTTTCTCAAAATAATTCAAAAACATTATCTTTGGTAGTAATCGGTCACTTAGAAACTCGAAAATGAACATTGACGATGCGATCGTCATCATCTGGGTTATTTTCAAGTGATTGAAGTGAGATTATTGCTATACTACTTTCAAAACTCATTCTTAAACACTTCCATTTGGAAGTTACTTCAAAATATCGTTCACAATGATTGGAAAACATTTCCAAATCTGCCAAGATCTTAAAATTTCCATTTATATAATCCAAAATTCATTTACGAACACTTTTCCAAGTTTCCTTAGTTTTTAATCCCAATTCTGGTTAATTTTAGTTCATTTCATAATACTTATACGAATTTTATTTGGTGATATACATAACTATCTCAAATTTTATAATCCTATTTGATTATAATAAAAACTAACACATCCAATATAGACTAATAATTCCAATATCAATCATTCTTTTATATCAAATATACTTTGGGTAAAATTATTTCATTTACCCTTTTTCAAAACATACTGTGTCAATTCATCATATTCAAGTGTTTAGAAACCCATATCGACATTGTGGTGCCCCACCGTCGACCAGAATTCATAAGCCACTTAACCAATAAATTTCCACAATATAAAACCATTTTCATACGATATAAAAATATGCTCTCTCATATACATACACTCAAACTCAATCTCGGGTATTACTAACTCCATCTATATTGAGTCACGCTACAAAGCTTTATCACTTAACCTTAAGCTCTAATACTACTATAATGGGCCGATAAATTCCAAATCCGGATCATCAACACATATACCATATCGGCTAACCAAGCACTAGAAATTACTGAATCATTAATAGACAGGAGTTAGAATTTTAAATTATAAAAAGAAAGAAAAGTTAGAATAGAAGAAAACGAAGAACACAAACACAACAGAATCAGAGCAGACACAAATCTCACAGTGGAACGATTAAAATATATTATATAACATAACTTTTGAAATACAGTTTTGTAACTATATACACATACCATCATCAGTGGACAACACATACAATGCAATAGAAACTAATTGTAGATATCTAATGCTGAAGCCTCCTACTCCAAGCTTCTCTAAGCGTATCTGTAAAATCCTGACTACTTGAGTGCTCGTACAAATTTGGGCACCTAAGAGTTTAGGGTAAAATAAAACAAAATAAGCTCTGGGTCAGTCATGGGACTGGTGTGAGTAAACTCAAATCACTTGATTTAACATTTGAAATCCTTTTAAAAGAAACGATAATTATAACACTGATCCACAACATGGATGGTTTTTACCTTATGATAACCCAAGACATTTTTTGTATCAAAATTCTTATGATACTATAATAGTGTTTAAATCAAATAAATTGCAATCTAGCGAAACGCTTGCATCTTACGCTCCATACATATAGCATACAATCGAGAACTGCGGGGACTTATTGGGTAATAGATTTCAAATTATGACAAGATATGGAACCACATTCCGATAGTGTATCTCTAGAGAGGAATACACTGGATTTAACAAGAATATCTTGCAACCTAGCCACACAAGACCAACCAATCATTTCGCTTGAGTGTACCGAATGTATTATCACCAACGATTTTGATCGATAACCGTTACGAAAGCATACAGCGATGATAGAATAAGAAACAAATGAACTTTCTCAAGATCAGGTGATAATACACATTATGTGGTGCAACCTATATAGTCATGTTGTTTGCTCGAATTTTGTCATCTTCCCGGTTGATGAGGCCTGAGGCTACGGCTTACCTTTATAACACCACATCATCATTCACTTTAAATGTCACATCGTTAGATCTCTCAAATCAGTAATTGACGTCCTACAAAGTACACAGTGTTAAGCAAAGAGAAGTTTCCTTCTCCGCCACCAACTATAGTACATTTGAAGAAATCAATGTACGTGACCATCTAGAAATACTCTATTAAACATCCGTCCATATACGTTGTCTTCGGACTAGACAAACTAAGGCACCATCCTATTAATCCATCTTAGGAAATTTCTACCTAGGACAAACAGAACAGCCCTTCTAATTGCTCCACATTCAATTATTTTCAACAAAATTTGTTTTGCAAATCTTATGCCCATACAGAGTGTTTCAGATAATAAACCTGATCTTGGTCTCTCCGTATTGACAACAAAAATATAAAATAGGTCAGCACTTTGATAGTTGGCTATTTAACTATTAAAGGAAACATCCATACAAACAACGATCCTGTTTCCAAATTGGAAATTCTAACGATCAAGCATCATGCAACATTGAGCACTTTAAATTAATTTCTTATTAATTTATCATTTCCTAATTTTTTGGTTTTTTGTTTTCCATATCTTTCCCAGATTATTTTTGAAAACCCTTTTGGCTTCTCACGATTCTTGGAAAACATTTCCATATATCACAAACCATTTATTTTCTATATCCTAGAAAGTATCTCTTATCACAGTTGGAAAATATTTCCATGTATTCACAAATTCTTATTCTCTACATTTAAAAATATACGTTATTAACACTAGAAAACATTTCCATATATTCACAAATCCTTAACTTCTCATTAACCAAATAATTTAAGTTTCTATGCTTAGAAAACATCTCTGATTATATTTGTAAAACGTTCCAAAACTCATTTACTTGGATTTAAATGAATCTCGTATAAAACACTATTACAACAACTCAAAACCATACCACTCATCAACTGCTTATGTCTCTAACTAATCCTCGCTACTGAACCTTAACCATTCCTAGGTCAAAAATGAAATCAATTAAGTTAGGGTATAATTACCTCTTAGACCTTAATTGAACAACATTCTTAACTTTGAAAAATACAAAGTTCACAACTTCGAATACCAACAAAAAATCGCTCATGAAACTCCTGGATCAATTTTAAGAATCCACTTCTTTTTCGGGAATCATTGATTATAACAATAGTGTTATAATCTATGCTTCGAGATATAAAACCTTAAAAACTAACTTTTATTCATTAATTTGAATAAATATAAATATATCTTGATTAAAATGGAAAGTAAATAGTACTTTCCTGAATTCGATATAGTCGAATTTCAATGTATAACTCTCTTAGAATAATCTCTATTTGATTAACGTTCTGAACTTCGGAATAATTTTATCATTACTGATCAACTCAATTCCTTTTATAATCATTCCCATTTTTCAAAATGTTTGCTTTAAACCATTACTCACTTCAAAATGTGAGTATTATTACTTTTCGTAGAAATCTGGACTCTTATATCAAATCAATTTGATTTCAATTGTAAACACTATTACAGGTTCAATCTTGCCAATGAGTCACTTTATAAATTCACATTCATATTCCACTTCATTAATAAATCTCGTTTACAAGTGACCTTCCTGTTAATTATCTATCAAGTTTATAACTTAATAATGACTTCACGTTCGATTATAAATTATTGGTTCAAAACCAAATATAAATATCCTAGTCAAGTTTCCAATCATATAATATATAATTTCTAAAAATAAATTATTCGTATAAAACTCGACATAATCAAATTCCCATTATGAATCCTTATGGACTTATTTTAATTGCATTCACATTCCAAAAATTGGAATAAATTTCATTATTTCCTTTTGAAACAGTTTCTAATTTCCCTTTAAATCACTCTTGAATTTACATTCCCAAATTATCCAATGGTAATTGTTTCACTTCACTTATAAACATCGTTTACAAATTAAACTAATTTTTTTATTATTAAAAATAAGTTATTATTTCCTAGCCCATTCAAAATTCAATTTTGATTTTGGAAAAATTATTTTCCTATAAAATCTCAAAATCCCTTCTTATGATATTTTAAACATCAATATTTAGGGTCAATGCTATTTAAACATCCAAACACAACAAAACCTATCATAGAACGTACGACACATCATATATCACAGTATGTATGTATGTGTATATATATATATATATATGTGTGTGTGTGTGTGTATATATATACGAAAACAAACTGTAATAATTTTGAGGAATCCAGTTGAATCACTCCAACTTGATTTCTTGCATCCTCAGATGTTAAACAACATAAATAATACCAATCCCATTTTGAGTTGAGATATCGTGGTATAGAAGGTCATCCGTTATTATGTGAAGGCACATTGGGTCTCATCCGCTAAAATGTGCGGGAATATCCAACTATCAACTAAAGATATAACTAATATATATACATACATACATATATATATATATATATATAGTAGCAACAATTGGTAATAATATATCAATTCATCCAAACAATCATCGCACCAAATTCAATCATCATTTATCAACTCTAAAATACATTTATAAAATTATAAACTGGACAGATTTAGTGATTTTACTCACTTTGGTCGTTTAACGTTGAATAGCGATCAATCGGCGATGATTTATATCAAGCTTTTTATTTTTCCATAAATTGCAACGAATTCCAAATCACTCCAAACCTGTTTCATTGCGTAGCCTGCGTCCATAAGACTCCAATGCCTCTTAATTGATTGAATTCTATTAACGTATAAACGAGATATTAATATTATAAGTTATACTCGTTTAAACATCATGAGTTAATTAATAAATTAATTACTATGATTAATATCAACAAGGCTGTTACCATCTTCTTCTCCCATGTTGTTCGAACGCGACTTAGAACCCATGGCCGCTATATATTTCCCTCAACAACTCCTTATATATTTTAACCGTTAATCTTCTCACTACAAGTTACTTCTTCCCATCACTAATAGCTTGAAATCGAGCTCCCCCTCCTATGCCACTGCTTCAGACCAACTTTGCAACCCTACAGCGAAACCTTGACCCTTTTTATGTCCAAAATTCACCAAAATCAGCCTATATGTGGCTCTCGCCACCACAAACCCAAAATAAATAACCAGTTCTTCAATCGATGACCCAAATTCGCTAATTAATCAACCCTAGCTCACATGAAAAACAAAGCAACGAACAACAGTTGATTCAAACCACCCAAAACTAATATAGCAATGAAAAGCAGCTCTCAGTGAATCCATATATATATATTTTGTGATTTATGGATTTTTATTGGATAGTTTGATTTTTACGAAGTCACGGTTTTGTTTTCTTTGTGAAGAAAACATGGCGGCTCAGAATTTTGTTGACCAGGGAAGGAATGAATTAGGATTTAGTGTAAGGAGATGGTGTATTTATAGCATAGGAGTAGATATAACATTTTATTAATTTATGGAACTTAGCCTAAAATAACACATTTAAACTACCACATATAAGCTCCTATTACAATGAAACTTGTAATCCTATAATAACTTAATATTTCAAACACAATGGAAATGGTTTCATTAAATTTCAAGATCATTTGTAAATTATTTTCTATTCATCCGTAAATCGCTATGCATTTATATTACACACGACCACAAATTAAATCCAGTTGATACAAAACCGAAAATCTTACAATAATTAATCACTACAGATTTTATAAAACTGGTTTCGTTGAAATCCGAGGTCATTTGAAAATTGGTTATTCTTAAATTCCATATTAAATCGATTCCAAAATAATAAAATATATTAGAAATAAAATATCACTATCTTATATATATACACACACAAACAGAATGTAATAGCTTAATAATAATAATCTAACTTGAATTTTAAATTCGATATTTCCAGTTTCAAGTTAAAATGTTATTCAATTTAACAAAAATCCTTTTGTTATATTTAATAAATCGTTATAGTTTATAAATGATTCCATAAAGACTTTCTGAAAATTTGAGTTGGACATATCTAAAAATCTATGTTAAAGTCAAAAATGGACAACAACACCCAAGGTGTTTTAGCAACACATCATAAAATGTATAGATCTAAAAATATGGAGCCACAAATACAGAAAAAAGTTGTAATGTCCCGCATTTTTATCGGTTTATATTTGAATATTTAAATCAGTTTAAATATTGAATTCGTAATATAAGTGGATTTATATATTACTTAAAACGAAGTGAATGTATAAATATATATATTAAATATAATCAAGCTCATAACGACACTGCAGTTTGTAATTTAACGTTCTGAACTTCACCTGAGTGTACATGACTCGTTTTAAATCGGATTTCTGCGAAACAAGAAATATTGGAATCTGTTGAACTGTATCTTTCTAACAGAAGTGAAATATTGAGATTTCGTTGTATAGATTGCAAGATATGTCAAAATCAAATATTCAGAAAAGTCGCTATGAAATCGTATATCAACCATAACGGTTTATTTGAAATAACTTCTCATCGGTTTCGAATTTAGACAAGGTTCTTTTGAGACATAGTGATAATTTAATTTTTAGAATTTTACTGTAATTTTTAATTAATTAAATATGCAACTTTTTATTTGGAATATTTTGCACCCTATATCAATATTTCGGGGTTTCGCAATATAAGTTAAACTACCGATATTATTATATTTTTGGGATCGTGGCTCATCGTTGGACACGACTGTGTTTTTATTTCGGTCGATAGCCGTCCGTGACCGAAACAGAATTCGTATGCCATAGGGTACCCGGTGATAAATTCAATAACAAGTTATTGAACGTTAAATGGCATTGAAGCATATAAACATTTAACTCGATGCACACAGGGTTGAATCATCTAAAACTTGGAAACAAAAGAAAAATGTTTAGCCTATAATAATATCAAACAACACATAAAGTAAAGGACACTCAAATGACGGTTGAAACCGTGTAAAAAGCATTATTTAAAACATCATCGTACAGGAGCTATACATGCATACACTGTTACCACATCAAGAGTTCATGCCAAAGGAAACACATAGCTGTCCTTCCCCTACAACGCAGCATAGTGTTTCGAGCTGAAAAGAACTTGTCGAAAGAATTGTAAACCTAACCTATAATCTATGGTTCCCTACTCCTTGGGCATCAAGGAATTGCCTCCTATAAATACACAGCAGATCGATCTCTTTCCTTCTGAAAACTCAAGACCCAAAATCAGCTCATCTCTTCTTTTCTCCTTTCCGAACCCAACTGTCCTTTTTCGTACAAAATAAATAAATAATACAAATAAAAACAACGAAAGCTGCGAGCAAATTTGAGAGGAAGCTGGGCATTTTCTTGTCGCCCAGTATCCTGTTGAGGGGCATTGGTCTCGAACATGGCAACCTGGAATGAGTTATGCGAATCTAACATGGATGGAGTGGTCATTTGGAAAGGGACTGGCGAAGTGGGTTTCAACACAAAGTGGAGCGTCACAGTTTGCATGGCATTTCAGGAAATAGGAGGGGGCTCTGCGTGTAAATCATGAAGGAGGAGTCCAGTTGAATATTGATAAGTTTTCAGGATGGTGGAGTACTCACGTGTGTGGATATTCAATTAAGATGTACAGGTATCAACGTGTAATAGGGGTGGTTGTCTTAGCTTTGAACTTGTGTTTTGGGGCGGGTTCAAGCATGAAAACATCAAGAGAATGGGTGCTAGTCGTATTCATGTTGGCACTCGAAGTCACATTGTTTCCAGTTTGCAAAGCAGGGTAGAATGTAAAGGTGGGAGGACGTGGGGTATGTGGTAAAAACGTGGATCAAAAAAAAAAAAAAGGGGAATAACATGTAGTATAACGTTCTAGTTTATAAAGGGTATACGGAAGGTGGTTTCTTGTTCATGAATATGGGGAGTGCCTGTATTCACGTGGAAGGGGATAGTGCAAAGTGTGAGTCTTGTGTCGGAAGTGAAGGAAGTACTGAGGCCTTGCGATTTCCTGCAGGGTGAACAAGTGTTGTAGTACATGAAACATTGATGAGCAGTTCACATGCATAGATTTGTTCAGTAGTCTTAGCGTTTGGGATTTGGTACGTGTATCATCTGGGATGTTTGCGTTCAGTACTGGCTTTGCGTGTATTGAGTGATGAAGATATATGGACTTAAACATGCAGCAAAAGAGGGTGCAGCATGTGATACACGAGTTGATGCAAAAGGGGCGTTGGCGGTGTCAGTTTGGTGCATGGGACGTGAGATGGAAGTAGCGCAAGTCAGGCGCAGTGGGATGAAGTCCGGGTTTTGATGCATGCATGAGGAATGAGATGAACGAAATACGGCAATGGTTTCACGGTTTCATGTTTGCATCGAAGCAGAAGATAGCATTGAGCGGATGTGGGCGTATCAAGATGTGTCGGTTTATGTAAAGGATTCGACGAACGGTCCGTCACTTTGGAATTGACAGAAGCTGGCGACGCTATGAAGTCGGTTTGGAGAAATTTGAAGCACGTCAAATTTTCGGCAAATTAAACGCCTGATATGATCAGCCGACGCAAATCGTTATTAAACGGTTAACGCGCAAAGGTGGGTAAATTCACTAACTTTGTTTTATTTAAAATATTTTAATTATATTTTTGAATAATGGTTGAATGCTGTGTGATGGTTGATTAGATAAATTACAGTTAAATTGGTTGAAATAAATATATATCATTGCATATGCACACATCATTGGTTGGATACTGATTTGAATAACACCTATGGATGCGGAAATCGGTTGGAGGAACTCAACCGGATTCCTAAATATTTAGATGTACTGTTTGTGCACTATTTGAACCATGTTGAATGGAAATTCAACGTTATATTGATTTGGTAAACAAACGATATCAGCGACAGTCAACCATAAACCCATTTTGTTAAGAAGTTGGTTGACCGTCAGACAAATCAATGAAGTTAATTATAAAAATTATGTTTTTATAATTAAAGCGATGTTTAAATTATAATAGAAGTTCTATTATAAACTGGTATTTTTAATACCGTGAGTTAGATATAAATTGATTCGAGTTTAAATAGGGAGAATCGATTATTTATTATTTCTAAATAACAGAAATTGAATCTTGATTAAACAAGTAGGCGATGACTTGTTTTAAGTATATCAAAAACAAGTAGTCAAATTTTAAAGATGCTTATGAAATAAAGTATAATTTTATGTTTGGAGTATGATCGTATTTGAAATAAGGATAGTAAACCGAGTCTAGATTCCTATTGCGAAATGATATTTTAATAAAAGAGAATAGTGTCAGAAAGTAAACATTTTGTAAGTAGATATTTCTATTTGTGTTAAACTAAATTGATCTGATTAACGAGAAGTTTAGAAATGGAGTTTTGAAATGTTTTCCAACATTAAAAATGTGTATTTTCTAAAGGTACAGAAAATAAGAAAGGTAAGGAAGATGGAAATGTTCCAGATATTAAATAAATGTATATCTTCTAGAATGTGGGTGAACAAGTGCTATAATATTTGGAAATGGGTTTTTCAAAGAAGTATGAGATTAAAAAGTTTTGGAAATATCTAGAAAAATATGAATAATGAAATATTAGAAAGTGCCGAGATGGTGAAATGGGTTGATGGATGTTTATTTTAAAAACACCAACTATCAAAGATATTTGTAACGAAAAGAGATATCAAGATTTTTGTAACGAAAAGAGATATCAAGATTTTTGTAACGAAAAGAGATATCAAAATTTTTGTAATAAAAAGAGATGTCAAGAATTTGTAACGGAAAGAGGTGTTGAGATTTATTATAAAGTGGAATATAGTAGCATATTGCAAGTCTCAGAACTATAGCAGTAAAGTAACGCTGTTGACTAGGCTTAAGCGTGACTGTTATGTCAGGATTAGTTATAAAGGGATACAGCAGCGTATAGCAAGTTTGAACTGTAACGATAAATGAAACGCTGTTAACCAAACTTAAGCGTGATGTTTATATACAGTAGCACTTCCTAGGGAAGGAAAACAGCTTGTTTTGAAATTCACTTATTCAAAAGTGATAAGTAATGACATTTGTCCAAAGAAATATAAGAACGAATGTTAAATAAAAAGTGCCTGTGATTTGTGTGATATTGGTTGTACATTGAATGGATGTTGTTTTTACTTCGATAGTTAAACAACCGACTATCGAAGTGTTTTGACCATTGTTGTCTATACGGGGAGACCGGTTGGATATACTATCTGAAACCATTCTGTATAGGCATAAGCGCTGCAAATTATGCTAAAGAAAATTGAAGACGGAAGTGAAAGGGTCGTCCTGTTTAGAATGGTGCTTTCTGTTTGTCCAGACCCAGGACAACTTGTATGGATGAATGCCTGACAGCGTATTCTTAGAAGATCACCTAAGACGTTCTTTTCAAGGTATTACGTCTGGTGGCGGAGGAATTCATTTCTCTTAGCTTTTATACCCGTAATATTTTTGGGAAGATCAACTAGTGATTTGACGGGTTTGACGATGTGGCATTCAAAGTGTATGATGGCCAGATTTTTCTAAAAGGTAGGCGTAGCCTCAAGCTTCACAGCCGGGAAATGACAAAAAAATCGGGCAGGCAGCATGGCTATGTGGGTCGCACCCATTAGGGTGTATAATCATCTATCTAGAGAAATTCCTTTTGTTTCTAAGTCTATCGATTCTGCCCATTCGGGAACGGTGGTTTGAACCCAACCGTTGGTGATATACATTCGATACACTCAAGCGAAATGAGTGGTCGGTCATGTGTGGGCCGGGTTGTAAGACGTTCTTGTTGAACCCAGGTGTATTCGCCTCTAGAGATACATCATCGGAAGGTGGTCCCATACCTTGTCATAGTTGGAATCCAATCTCCAATAAGCGCCCTGCGGGTTTTGATTTTTTACTATGTATGTAGAGCGTGAGATGCAAGCGTTCTACTATTTGGTTATTTATTTGATTAGACATTATTATAATATCACTGGATTTTGATATCAATAATGATTTGGATTATAGTAAGGTAAAAGCCGTCCGTGTTTATGTGTGGACCGGTCTTACTATTATCTTTTCTCTCAAAGGATTTTTGAAGTTAAACCATATGGTTGGAGTTTACTCACACCAGTCCCATGACTGACCCAGAGTTTATTTTGTTGTTTTCCCTAAACTCTTGGGTGCCCAAATTTGTACGGGCAGTCAAGTGTTTCAGGCTTTTACAGATACGCTTGAAGGAGCTAAAAGCAGAAGGCTTCACCGTTAGTATTTAGAGACTATGTCCGCTGTGATATGATGTATTGTACTCTGATAATGGTATGTATATACAATACAGTTTTGTATTTTCAAAGTTATGTTATATAATATATTTTATTCATTCCGCTGTGAGATTCGTGTTTACTCTGATTATGTTCAGCTGTGTTCTTCTTCTTCTCCTATTCTATTAGTTCTATCTTTCCTATCTCACCCTCTAATTTCTTTCTATTAATGATCTGAATTTTCGTGCAATTTGAGTTGGACGTGTGTCGTATTAGTCAGCTCAAATAGGTACGGATTTTCGGGTCGTTACAGTGGTATCAGAGCTGAAGGTTAATTGATTACCTTGGCTCTGTGGCGTGACTCAATAGAGATGGAGTTAGTAATACTCTAGATTGAGTTTGAGTGTATATATATGAGCGCGTATTTGTAAATTTATATAAAAACTGTTTTATATTGTGTTGATTGATCTGATGAGTGGTATATAAATTCCAGATCGACGCGTTTAGCTGACGAGGTCGATAGGGATTTATAAACGCTTGGATAGAGAATTTCGACATAGTATTGTTTTGAAAGAGAGTAAATGAAATAATTTTACTTGAAATATATTTTGATATAAAGAAACATATATATTGGAATTATCTAATATATATTGAATGTGTTGGTTGAAATTATGATCGAATAAGACTTATAATTGAATTGGTTAAATAAATAACCAATCGAAATATTTTATAAATATAATATGTAAAATCAGATGAACTGAATCTGGAATTGAAACCAGAATTGGAATAAAAATTCCGAAGTATGAAAATGTTTGTAAATGAAATTTGAATTAAATATATGGAATTTTAAGATCCTGGGGAAATTTTGAAATATTATCCAAGTTTCGAAAAGATATTTTTGAAATAGATTTCAAATAAAAGTATTTGAATATGAATTTTGAAAGAGATATAGTATTGAACTCACTTTGATCGCTGGAAAATAATTCCGATGATGAACCGCGGCATCATCGGTGTTCGTTTTCGAGTTTCTAAGTGACGGATTACTACCAAAGATTTTGTTTTGAACTAAGTTGTTCAGAAATTCAAATGTTTTGAATTGTTATGTTATGAATATATATGATTTCAAACTGATTTGAAATGAAAACCCTAGGAACTTGAATTCTGAAATTTAAAATTTACTTATGAAGTAAATAAACAGAGAATTTAAATAAGTCAAATAAAAGTGAGTTGAATTGAAGCCAAATAAGTGGAAATCGTACTGGAATAAGGATTTAACTTGGCAAAGTAGTTGAGTTGTGAATTGAGATTGGGAATGGAACCAACTTGGTTGGGAAATTTGATTATTTGAAATTGGAATTGAACTGGGGTTTGAAAAAGAAATTTGAGTTGGGATGTAAGAGAATTATTGATTGAGAATAAACTGACTGGAAATCAGTTGGAGATGCATTTGGGTATGCTGAATGGATTGCAAATGGAAGCGAGAAAGTTGGATGCCCAATGAAGGGAGAAGGTCCAGAGTGGCGTGTTGTAGTAGTACCGAATGAATCGTGCAGCGGAGGGTTTGACGAAATTCTCTGAAAATTAAAATGTTGGAAAATTTTCAGAATTTTGAAAATTTTCGTTACAAAGAAGAGAATTAATATTTTGATCAGTTTAGTTGAAAACTGAAATTATGAAGTAAACCAAAAAGAATTTTTAACATATTTACAACAGAAATTGTAGCATTTTTCCTACCTTAGCAATTTCGAGGACGAAATTATTTTAAGGGGGAAGGAATGTAATGTCCCGCATTTTTATCGGTTTATATTTGAATATTTAAATCAGTTTAAATATTGAATTCGTAATATAAGTGGATTTATATATTACTTAAAACGAAGTGAATGTATAAATATATATATTAAATATAATCAAGCTCATAACGACACTGCAGTTTGTAATTTAACGTTCTGAACTTCAACTGAGTGTACATGACTCGTTTTAAATCGGATTTCTGCGAAACAAGAAATATTGGAATCTGTTGAACTGTATCTTTCTAACAGAAGTGAAATATTGAGATTTCGTTGTATAGATTGCAAGATATGTCAAAATCAAATATTCAGAAAAGTCGCTATGAAATCGTATATCAACCATAACGGTTTATTTGAAATAACTTCTCATCGGTTTCGAATTTAGACAAGGTTCTTTTGAGACATAGTGATAATTTAATTTTTAGAATTTTACTGTAATTTTTAATTAATTAAATATGCAACTTTTTATTTGGAATATTTTGCACCCTATATCAATATTTCGGGGTTTCGCAATATAAGTTAAACTACCGATATTATTATATTTTTGGGATCGTGGCTCATCGTTGGACACGACTGTGTTTTTATTTCGGTCGATAGCCGTCCGTGACCGAAACAGAATTCGTATGCCATAGGGTACCCGGTGATAAATTCAATAACAAGTTATTGAACGTTAAATGGCATTGAAGCATATAAACATTTAACTCGATGCACACAGGGTTGAATCATCTAAAACTTGGAAACAAAAGAAAAATGTTTAGCCTATAATAATATCAAACAACACATAAAGTAAAGGACACTCAAATGACGGTTGAAACCGTGTAAAAAGCATTATTTAAAACATCATCGTACAGGAGCTATACATGCATACACTGTTACCACATCAAGAGTTCATGCCAAAGGAAACACATAGCTGTCCTTCCCCTACAACGCAGCATAGTGTTTCGAGCTGAAAAGAACTTGTCGAAAGAATTGTAAACCTAACCTATAATCTACGGTTCCCTACTCCTTGGGCATCAAGGAATTGCCTCCTATAAATACACAGCAGATCGATCTCTTTCCTTCTGAAAACTCAAGACCCAAAATCAGCTCATCTCTTCTTTTCTCCTTTTCGAACCCAACTGTCCTTTTTCGTACAAAATAAATAAATAATACAAATAAAAACAACGAAAGCTGCGAGCAAATTTGAGAGGAAGCTGGGCATTTTCTTGTCGCCCAGTATCCTGTTGAGGGGCATTGGTCTCGAACATGGCAACCTGGAATGAGTTATGCGAATCTAACATGGATGGAGTGGTCATTTGGAAAGGGACTGGCGAAGTGGGTTTCAACACAAAGTGGAGTGTCACAGTTTGCATGGCATTTCAGGAAATAGGAGGGGGCTCTGCGTGTAAATCATGAAGGAGGAGTCCAGTTGAATATTGATAAGTTTTCAGGATGGTGGAGTACTCACGTGTGTGGATATTCAATTAAGATGTACAGGTATCAACGTGTAATAGGGGTGGTTGTCTTAGCTTTGAACTTGTGTTTTGGGGCGGGTTCAAGCATGAAAACATCAAGAGAATGGGTGCTGGTCGTATTCATGTTGGCACTCGAAGTCACATTGTTTCCAGTTTGCAAAGCAGGGTAGAATGTAAAGGTGGGAGGACGTGGGGTATGTGGTAAAAACGTGGATCAAAAAAAAAAGGGGAATAACATGTAGTATAACGTTCTAGTTTATAAAGGGTATACGGAAGGTGGTTTCTTGTTCATGAATATGGGGAGTGCCTGTATTCACGTGGAAGGGGATAGTGCAAAGTGTGAGTCTTGTGTCGGAAGTGAGTGAAGTACTGAGGCCTTGCGGTTTCCTGCAGGGTGAACAAGTGTTGTAGTACATGAAACATTGATGAGCAGTTCACATGCATAGATTTGTTCAGTAGTCTTAGCGTTTGGGATTTGGTACGTGTATCATCTGGGATGTTTGCGTTCAGTACTGGCTTTGCGTGTATTGAGTGATGAAGATATATGGACTTAAACATGCAGCAAAAGAGGGTGCAGCATGTGATACACGAGTTGATGCAAAAGGGGCGTTGGCGGTGTCAGTTTGGTGCATGGGACGTGAGATGGAAGTAGCGCAAGTCAGGCGCAGTGGGATGAAGTCCGGGTTTTGATGCATGCATGAGGAATGAGATGAACGAAATACGGCAATGGTTTCACGGTTTCATGTTTGCATCGAAGCAGAAGATAGCATTGAGCGGATGTGGGCGTATCAAGATGGGCCGGTTTATGTAAAGGATTCGACGAACGGTCCGTCACTTTGGAATTGACAGAAGCTGGCGACGCTATGAAGTCGGTTTGGAGAAATTTGAAGCACGTCAAATTTTCGGCAAATTAAACGCCTAATATGATCAGCCGACGCAAATCGTTATTAAACGGTTAACGCGCAAAGGTGAGTAAATTCACTAACTTTGTTTTATTTAAAATATTTTAATTATATTTTTGAATAATGGTTGAATGCTGTGTGATGGTTGATTAGATAAATTACAGTTAAATTGGTTGAAATAAATATATATCATTGCATATGCACACATCATTGGTTGGATACTGATTTGAATAACACCTATGGATGCGGAAATCGGTTGGAGGAACTCAACCGGATTCCTAAATATTTAGATGTACTGTTTGTGCACTGTTTGAACCATGTTGAATGGAAATTCAACGTTATATTGATTTGGTAAACAAACGATATCAGCGACAGTCAACCATAAACCCATTTTGTTAAGAAGTTGGTTGACCGTCAGACAAATCAATGAAGTTAATTATAAAAATTATGTTTTTATAATTAAAGCGATGTTTAAATTATAATAGAAGTTCTATTATAAACTGGTATTTTTAATACCGTGAGTTAGATATAAATTGATTCGAGTTTAAATAGGGAGAATCGATTATTTATTATTTCTAAATAACAGAAATTGAATCTTGATTAAACAAGTAGGCGATGACTTGTTTTAAGTATATCAAAAACAAGTAGTCAAATTTTAAAGATGCTTATGAAATAAAGTATAATTTTATGTTTGGAGTATGATCGTATTTGAAATAAGGATAGTAAACCGAGTCTAGATTCCTATTGCGAAATGATATTTTAATAAAAGAGAATAGTGTCAGAAAGTAAACATTTTGTAAGTAGATATTTCTATTTGTGTTAAACTAAATTGATCTGATTAACGAGAAGTTTAGAAATGGAGTTTTGAAATGTTTTCCAACATTAAAAATGTGTATTTTCTAAAGGTACAGAAAATAAGAAAGGTAAGGAAGATGGAAATGTTCCAGATATTAAATAAATGTATATCTTCTAGAATGTGGGTGAACAAGTGCTATAATATTTGGAAATGGGTTTTTCAAAGAAGTATGAGATTAAAAAGTTTTGGAAATATCTAGAAAAATATGAATAATGAAATATTAGAAAGTGCCGAGATGGTGAAATGGGTTGATGGATGTTTATTTTAAAAACACCAACTATCAAAGATATTTGTAACGAAAAGAGATATCAAGATTTTTGTAACGAAAAGAGATATCAAGATTTTTGTAACGAAAAGAGATATCAAAATTTTTGTAATAAAAAGAGATGTCAAGAATTTGTAACGGAAAGAGGTGTTGAGATTTATTATAAAGTGGAATATAGTAGCATATTGCAAGTCTCAGAACTATAGCAGTAAAGTAACGCTGTTGACTAGGCTTAAGCGTGACTGTTATGTCAGGATTAGTTATAAAGGGATACAGCAGCGTATAGCAAGTTTGAACTGTAACGATAAATGAAACGCTGTTAACCAAACTTAAGCGTGATGTTTATATACAGTAGCACTTCCTAGGGAAGGAAAACAGCTTGTTTTGAAATTCACTTATTCAAAAGTGATAAGTAATGACATTTGTCCAAAGAAATATAAGAACGAATGTTAAATAAAAAGTGCCTGTGATTTGTGTGATATTGGTTGTACATTGAATGGATGTTGTTTTTACTTCGATAGTTAAACAACCGACTATCGAAGTGTTTTGACCATCGTTGTCTATACGGGGAGACCGGTTGGATATACTATCTGAAACCATTCCGTATAGGCATAAGCGCTGCAAATTATGCTGAAGAAAATTGAAGACGGAAGTGAAAGGGTCGTCCTGTTCAGAATGGTGCTTTCTGTTTGTCCAGACCCAGGACAACTTGTATGGATGAATGCCTGACAGCGTATTCTTAGAAGATCACCTAAGACGTTCTTTTCAAGGTATTACGTCTGGTGGCGGAGGAATTCGTTTCTCTTAGCTTTTATACCCGTAATATTTTTGGGAAGATCAACTAGTGATTTGACGGGTTTGACGATGTGGCATTCAAAGTGTATGATGGCCAGATTTTTCTAAAAGGTAGGCGTAGCCTCAAGCTTCACAGCCGGGAAATGACAAAAAAATCGGGCAGGCAGCATGGCTATGTGGGTCGCACCCATTAGGGTGTATAATCACCTATCTAGAGAAATTCCTTTTGTTTCTAAGTCTATCGATTATGCCCATTCGGGAACGGTGGTTTGAGCCCAACCGTTGGTGATATACATTCGATACACTCAAGCGAAATGAGTGGTCGGTCATGTGTGGGCCGGGTTGTAAGACGTTCTTGTTGAACCCAGGTGTATTCGCCTCTAGAGATACATCATCGGAAGGTGGTCCCATACCTTGTCATAGTTGGAATCCAATCTCCAATAAGCGCCCTGCGGGTTTTGATTTTTTACTATGTATGTAGAGCGTGAGATGCAAGCGTTCTACTATTTGGTTATTTATTTGATTAGACATTATTATAATATCACTGGATTTTGATATCAATAATGATTTGGATTATAGTAAGGTAAAAGCCGTCCGTGTTTATGTGTGGACCGGTCTTACTATTATCTTTTCTCTCAAAGGATTTTTGAAGTTAAACCATATGGTTGGAGTTTACTCACACCAGTCCCATGACTGACCCAGAGTTTATTTTGTTGTTTTCCCTAAACTCTTGGGTGCCCAAATTTGTACGGGCAGTCAAGTGTTTCAGGCTTTTACAGATACGCTTGAAGGAGCTAAAAGCAGAAGGCTTCACCGTTAGTATTTAGAGACTATGTCCGCTGTGATATGATGTATTGTACTCTGATAATGGTATGTATATACAATACAGTTTTGTATTTTCAAAGTTATGTTATATAATATATTTTATTCATTCCGCTGTGAGATTCGTGTTTACTCTGATTATGTTCAGCTGTGTTCTTCTTCTTCTCCTATTCTATTAGTTCTATCTTTCCTATCTCACCCTCTAATTTCTTTCTATTAATGATCTGAATTTTCGTGCAATTTGAGTTGGACGTGTGTCATATTAGTCAGCTCAAATAGGTACGGATTTTCGGGTCGTTACAAAAGTTAAGAACAAAGAGGTTTAGAGTGGTTCGGCCTAGAATCGGCCTCTGTCCACTATGAAAGAAGTTTTCGTTATTACCATGGAGATTACAAGGTATTGCTTTATCACTCATTTTTCTCTCTTTTACAAGTATATATATTTATTTCTTCTCTTTTTCCCTTATGATTCACTTGAATTCACGAAGAATAGATGAGATCTCTTTAATTGTGATGGTTATTGTGTAGATCTTCTACAACTTGAAACTCAGATAATTTCCATTGGTTCCATGATGAATTTGCGTTGAATCTAGGCTTGAGAGAGAATTAATGGAGGTAGGAGTGATTTGGAGTGATAGAGAAATGGATTGTACAACACTTTATGGAGAGGAAATTCCCTCCCCTTAATGTGTGGAATGATGGGGTATTTATAGGTGTTGTTGAAGAGGAGTGGCATGGTCATAATTATATGGTGCGATCTAATCTTGTACAGTAGTGAACAACTGTACACAATTGTCAGTCATGACCTAAGATGATGCAGAACGATCTTATTTTGTCTACTCTTCTGGAACGTCCTGAATCATAGCACGCAAGCAACGACTTGGTTTCCATCCCATTTGCATACAACCTGACACCTTATATATTTATATAATATAAAACCGTCCCTGGAAGTTGGCTTTAGCCCATCATAATATGATACAACGTGCTACCGTTTTGACAACCTGTTTGTTTGGGCTATAACAATGTTGCATGATTTAACACAGACAACGACCTATGGTTTCCCATAAAACATTTTCACGGTTTGACTATATAATCATTATGTCTCGACCTAATTCTTCACGCGTTAACGACCTAAGCTCCGTCATGCATCCAACGATCTGTTGTGCACATTTATATGGAACGACTTGGCTTTAGTGTTGTCTACGAACTGATTCTTTATGCACAAGCCACGACCTGATTCTTTCCTTTATTCGTGATTTACGTTGGACGTGCCGAAAATTCTTTTTATGCCACGTGGAGCATCAAAATGATCCTTTCTTACATGTTATGTGAATCTTCAACAATTCAAGATTTCATGCCTGTATTCACTTCCACATTCACGATCCACCCTTTGTAAAATATAACCAACCATTTCCCATCTTGTATTTAAGTTTTCACGCATTCAGCTAGCACTTACGGGTTACGACCTGACTTGGAGATGCCACGTAAGTTTCTCGCACATGAAGTGTGATGACCCATACGTCACACTTGCAAGCGTCCTAAGAATCTTTAATGCATGGTCTGCTTGTCATACTAACTAGTATAACTTTAGCCAAGTCTCCAGTTTGTTCTGTATACGCCCACGTGTACTTGACATTATATGAGAGTGATTCATATTTTGCACTAGCATACATTAGATCTATGAATATGATTAACGACCTAATGCACTTTCTTATGCTGCTGGACGATCTAAAACATGCTGCCACCTCATTCTTGTGCATTGACCGACCTGCTTTAAAGCATGAGCGATCTGAGCATGTGCGTGGACAATTTTCTGAACAATTGTGTTGCCTTTCGTATGCTACCTGGCACTTATTATAACAACTGATATACATAATTCTTACGGCTTATTCTAGCTTATATAAACTGGAGCTTCTATTATAAGCACACATGTCCACATACATATACAACTTTTATGCCTATAATATCAACTTGTATGATGCATTAGTATAGCTGGCCTTTATATGTTATACGAGCCATAAATGTATTATGCGACCGATCCATCATTTAATACATTGATCTTATAACCACGTTTTAATAACGGAGTTAACATTTTCCCCTCGAAGCCCTTTTTTAATAAAACATGGGCTTCAAAATGATCAGTTATAATAGCGTCTGGCAGACCATGAGCTTTGATGGATTGCATATACCTTTTGACGGTTTGGATTGCGTTAATCTATAGCTCATTAAATTACAGCTCGACATCCTTGTATTTGTCTTGCGACCTGTCAATTTTTTTGTTCATTTGTGAGGAACTACATGTTGCTGAACATAAACTTGACAAGTTGCTTGGTGGATTTTCTGTTCTCAGCCATTTGCCAATTTTCATTACAATGTGACTTCCTTCTGTTGATCATGTACAATAACGCATTTGATTTTTGATGCTACCAAAAACCAATGTGCGATCCAAGTCTCTGGCACAGTGGGTGGTTTGAAGTTTTGGATTGGTGACCATATTGAGCCTTCAGGTCGTTTTAACGACCTGAGCTCTCGAGCTAACCCATGACCCAAACTTCGCAGAGCTTAAGTGTGCTTATTCGAACCATAGAAGCTCACGACTTAGTTGAACTTATATGCTTCATACCACCTATTCTGTAATTAAAACAAAGCAAATTTTAGGACTTTATACTTCATTATCGACCATCCACATCAATAACGGATTAGTTAATCATTAAAGAATGACCTATAACAAAATTTTTAACTTGGGCTGGATGACGTGCCTTTACAGGACTACTTCACTTGATAGTTAAATTTATAACTCATCAAACTGTGCCTGTATAGGTATGGCGCTCTAGTTTAAAATCATGATGACGCTTGAAATCAACTAATTGACACATATCGACTGTAGATTCCAAGCTTCATATTTTAATGGATTGTATAGTTCTGTATGATGGTTTATATTTTATGAAACGTGTACATGCACTTTGTTGAAAAACGAAGTTCCATGTGTGAAGTGAATACCGGACATAAGACTAGTTATCATTTTGTAAAGGAGATCACTTCAGGAGCTTCAATTTGAATTTCTAAGGCTGGAGTGACTGTAAAACTTCTGAATTGCAAACAAATCAACCCTTGGCTATTGCTTATCCTCCTGACAATTCACCAGTGAGATATCACTTTGTGTTAACTTGACATGTTTTTAATCAAGTGCATATTCAGTCGAACATTCCAGAGTTTGATATGAAATTGTCAGGGAAAGAGGAATTTGCTGATTGTTCATCTTTAGGCCTGCTGCAGTTTGAGCTCCATAAAATTTTGAATCTCAATCTCTCAGCGACTTGGCCCAGTGCATGTATATTGCTCAATCGTCTTTTTATGACTCACGTTGATGCCGCTGATGGATATTTAGCTTCAATTCCTTGGGATGCGTTATTGCTTTTTTGGATTCGCATTATGCTATATTTTCACAGTCGTCATTTAAGCATTGCTTCTCCTCAATTTGGCAACAAAATATCATCGGGTTCTTTGAAATAATTAAGATTGGAGGTCCGCAGACAAGGGATCTTTTGCATTGAGAGATTTTTGTTGAATTTCTCAGGATTGATCTTCATTGGTGCAGTGGTTTATTGACATATCGAGTGTATCGATTTCGTCAAAATTTTCAAATGCTCGATTTTTTGAAGGCTAGATCTTATGTTTGTTCCATTTCAGCTCACCTATTTCCAAGTCTATTGGCTTCTTTATCGAGTTCCAGTTAGTATTTTGCTTAGTGCGATGTCGTGATAATCCCATATTGGTATGTTTTTTTCGAGCGCCGTCCAATTCCAATGTGGTTGTGTTGCCCCAATACTGTGAGTCGTCACCAGTCGCAAAAGCTAGATGATGTCAACTTGCCGGGTTTCCTTGATTGTATTTAACAAGCTAGAAGTTTCAATTTTATCAACAAAAGCTATTTGAGCTTGCCAACATGCGTGAAGCCTATAAGCTTTGTCCATATAATAGGAATTCTGACTTTACTGACTGGTTTAGTGCTTCTTCTTAGAGAATTTTTTATATCTTTGTGCCCCCATTCGGGGAGGTCTTTGCTTTTAGTGCCCCCGCTTGGGGAGGACTTTGAGTTTTGTGCTCCCGCTAGGGAAGGACCTATATTTTGTGCCCCCATTAGGGGAGGACTTATATTTTGTGCCCCCGCTAATGGAGGACTTATATTTTTTGTGCCTCCACTAAGGGAGGACTTATATTTTGTGCACCCACTAGGGGAGGACTTATATTTTGTGCCCTCGCTAGGGGAGGACTTATATTTTGAGCCCCCATTGGTGAGGACTTATATTTTGTGCCCCGGCTAGGGGAGAACTTATATTTTGTGCTCCCGCTTGGGGAGGACTTATATTTTGTGCCCTCACTAGGGGAGGACTTTATTTTGTGCCCTTGCTAGGGGAGGATTTATATTTTATGCCCCCGCTAGGAGAGAACTTATATTTTGTGCCCCCACTAGGGGAGGACTTATATTTTGTGCTCCCATTAGGAGAGGACTTATATTTTGTTGTTACATCATTTCACGGGGCAGACCGCAGTTCCTTTGATTACACCAAAAATGGTCTAAACACCCAAGGTACTAAATTGTACTTCACTAACTCGGTAAGAAATAAATGGAACCGTGTTTAATCATCAATAAAAAGTAAAGAATGCGAGAAAAGCAAAGTAGAGACAAGATTTAGAGTGGTTCAGTCGTTAACGAGGCCTACATCCACTATGAAGGTGATTTCCTGCCTTTAAATGAGAATTACAAAGTACATCAACCCTCTCTTTTCATACATATCTATACTCACTTAATATAAAATGTTTATATATTTCAATCTAAGGAAGTATGCAAGAGAATGGCAGAATTTGAGGAGAAGAAGGATGGACGAATGATTGAGAAGGAGGATGTCTTCGTTTTCCTTCATTGTAGGATTGTACTTGACGCCATGGCCAAATCTGTGGCTGAGGGTGAAGTTCGACAGCACTTCGTGGTTTTTAGAAGCCGATCCCTTTTACGTTGGTAGCCATGGTGTATTTATAGGTGAACTTCCCTTGGTAAATGACCCGGAATCCATTTATTCAGGCAGTGGATCGTTCATTTTGTTAATTACGACCATGCCATTGGCTAGCTGTAGCCAGCTGTCTGTGGTTGTATCCAATATCATGTGCGGACGATTTGTCGAGTCGAGTGTCTTGGAGGGCTGAGCAGGTCCATAGGAGCAGGCGTCCTATGAGCGCTTTGGGAGATTTTGTAAGAGCAAGATGCGGGTCTGGAGTTGGTTCTCCCTATCTCCTTGCGCAAACGTCCTTCTCGGTCCAAGGGTGCTCGTCTTCTTGCTGCCTTTGTATGACGCTGTTTGGCTTTACGGCTATGTTATGAGGTCGCTCCCGCTTATGTTGAATGACCGACTTGCTTGATGGTGAAACAAGAGAACAAGTTGGCCATAACACCTTAGCGCGGTTATGTTATGAGGTCGCTCCCGCTTATGTTGAATGTGCGACTTGCTTTACTTCGGTTTCTGAGTGGTTCTCAGGATGTGCGACCTTTATCTTTATCGGGTCGTACTTCTTATAATGTGTTATGCCGTTATCTTTGGTCGCACTAGTTCACTTGACCTGCCCTGGGTTCGATATTTGGATCTTGCTCTGTGCGGTTGCATCGTGCACGACCGACCCTGCTAATATCTGCCTTGTACCCTTTACCCAATGTGCGTAATGTACTTTGTAATTCTCATTTAAAGGCAGGAAATCACCTTCATAGTGGACGTAGGCCTCGTTAACGGCTGAAACACTCTAAATCTCGTCTCTACTTTACTTTTCTCGCATTCTTTCCATTTATTTCTTACCGAGTTAGTGAAGTACAGTTTAGTACCTTGGGTATTTAGAACATTTCTAGCATAAACATCCTTCATCAGATGCTTGACTTGGCAAGCTGTTTTATTTAAGGAATTAAAGCCTAGAACCTCTCACTCGGGGAGGTGACCTAGTGAAATTTACAACCCTTCGCTCATTTGTAGCGGCGCTTGTTCCATGTTTGACTTTTCATGACTCCTTCCATTAACTTTTCAAAACAGTGCAATTTAATTTTGCATTTATGCATATTATTGGGTAAAACACTCGGTGTTGTTAGGTTCGTGATGTCTTGTCATACTTTAAGGAGAAATCGCTCGTTGGATAGCCTACAATATAAAATTGTCTTTAAGAAAATGAAATTTTTGCAAGAGATTTATTTAGGAAGATATACTCTCAGTCATAGAGCTAATGTTCAGTACAATGTTTGTAAAATATTACAGACTTTTTTACAAGAAGTTTGAATATAGCATGAAATAAAGCTGCAGCGATGATGATCGCTTATTCTAAGCCATGGAAATTGGAGCTCCAATCAACTGTCCTCAGTTAACCAATGGCCTTGCATTTTCTTGTGCTGGAGCTTTGTTACTTGGACCAGTTTGATGGGTGGGTGCACTTTGCCCCTGAAGAGCTGGAGTAAAATTTGAGGCTTGCGTATTCTTCACATATTGCTACAGCTTGTTCTTCCTGATCAACTCCTCGATTAAGTTCTTCAAGTGTCGGCATTCATTAGTGTCATGCCCGGGTTGGTTGTAAAAACGACAGAATTTTCTAGAATTTGTAGCTCTCTTAGAAACATTCAGCGATGATTGTTCTGCATATTCTTTAGAATTCTTCGTTGGAAGATAGATATTTCAGGAGTGTCATCCAAAGGCGTCATCTCTGATGAGTTAAAAAGGTGAATCTTCTTATATCTCCGTTACCCTTTCCATCGTTGGTGCGCTTTTCCTCCTGATTATTCTTCTGATTATATTGAGTAGCCGCATTTTTGGAAGCTTCAACAAGGTTATTACCGTCAATAATCCGAAGAGACACGAGATCATCATCCACTCTCATATACTCCTCTCCTTATTTATAAAATTTATCAAGAGTGTTTGGTTCTTTCATCTTAATCCATCTACCAAATTCTCTCTTCTTATCCATGGCGCTGATTAGAGACATTAAGATAATGCGGAGCTCGGGACTCCACACCTTGGACAAAGTAGTGTTGAACCTTTTAAGGAAGGCTTTAACAGACTCTCCTGGATTCTGTTCCTTTAATGTTAGGGAAATAACATCCTTAACTTTCGTAGCTTGCGGCCTAAACTACTCCTTGAATTTCAGAGTCAAATCAGCAAATCGATCAACGGATTTGTACGGTAGCTTCGTGAAACATAATGATGCCACACCTTCTAGATAGGGAGGGAAGCATAGACATTTGATCTTGTCTGTCACTTTAGCTGCATTCATGTTCCATTCGTATTTGTTCAGGAAGTGATTCAGATCAGAAGTTCCATTGTATGGAGATAGAGTAGGATGAGTGGACTTTTAAGGAAACTCTGCTTTGCGGATCCTCTTGGTGAATGAGTTTTTGCTAGGAGAGAAGTCTCATTCCCTTTCACTACCATTGCGTGACATGCTACCTTTCATTATTTTCTTTATCATATTCGTGATATACTTCTCCAAGTTGTGTCGTTCCATAGGGCGGATTTCGATCTCTTTGTCAGATGCTCGTCTTGGCGAGCGATCACGGTTGGAGGATCTAGGTTTTTTTCCTCCACTATGGAGAGGTGGCCCCTTGGTGGGACTATCAACTCTTTGGGCATTTCAGTCAGAATGACTTTTGTCTTTGGCTTTGAATTATCATTTCCTTTGTCACTCTCCTAACCATCAAGATCTTCCATGTTATTGTTACGATGATGATCAAAAGATGATGAATTTGCATTCTTCTCAAAGTTGACGTGAACTCTTTGAGGAGGTACAAGATTCGTTTGAGCGTTCAGAAGAGCATTCATTTTATCCATCAGAGCCTGAATATCATCCAGCAAAGATTTATTTGAAGTCTTCATCCGTTGATTTCAGTTGGCGACAATGGCATCTAGCTCAGCTCTGGTTACTCTGGCTCCGCCTATCGAGTTTTCGCCAACTTCAAAGCAGTTGGTTAGCGGTGTTTCCTCGCTAGCAACATTAACAGATCCTCCAACGGTTTAACTTATAGTTTTCTTTGACTTTACCATTATCTCGAATGAGATTTTGAATTTTTAGAGTGAACTCGTCAATCGACCTGGATCTTAGATTTTGAGAATCTATCGTAGAAGGAGGCTTCAAAATTTCACTACCTTCACACAGCACTTAACCTTGAGAATGTGAATGTGGACACATGGTGGGCGCCAAAAATGTTGAAGTCAAAAATGGACAACAACACCCAAGGTGTTTTAGCACAACTTCACAAAATGTATAGATCTAAAAATATGGAACCACAAACACGTGAAAAAGTAAAGAACAAAGAGGTTTAGAGTGGTTCATCCTAGAATTAGCCTATGCTCACTATGAAAGAAGTTTTCATTATCATCATGGAGATTACAAGGTACATAATCTTTGCTTTACTACTCATTTTCTCTTTTACAAGTACTTCTATTTATTTCTTCTCTTTTTGCCTTATGATTCACTTGAATTCACGAAGGAATGGGTAATTTCTCTTGAATTATGATGGTTATTATGTAGATCTTCAACAACTTGAACACTCAAATGAGTTCCATTGGTCCCATGATGATTTTGTGTTGAATCTAGGCTTAAGAGAGAATTAATGGAGGTAGGAGTGATTTGGAGTGATGGAGAAATGGACTGGACAACACTTTGTGGAGAGGAAATTACCTTCCCTTAATGTATGGAATGATGGGGTATTTATAGGTGTTATTGAAGAGGACTGGCAGGGTCGTAATTATATAGTGCGATCTGATCTTATACAACAGTTGTACACAACTATCAGTCACGACCTAAGATGGTGCAGAACAATCTGATTTTGTCCGCTCTTCTGGAACGACCTGAATCATAGCGCGCAAGCAACAACCTGGTTTCCATCCCATTTGCATACGACCTGACACCTTGTATATTTATATAATATAAAACCATCCCTGGCAGTTGGCTTCAGTCCATCATAATATGATACTATTGTTTTACCATTTTGACAACCTGTTTGTCTGGGCTATAGCAACATTGTGTGATTTAACATGGACAACGACCTATGGTTTTCCCATAAAACATTTTCACGGTCTAACTATATAATCATTGTATCTCGACCTGATTCTTCACGCGTTAACGATCTAAGCTCCATCATGCATCCAACGATCTACTGTGCTAATTTATATGGAATGATCTGGCTTTAATGTTGTCCACAAAATGATTCTTTATGCACAAGCCACGACCTGATTCTTTCCTTTATTCGTGGTTTACGTTGGACATGCCAGCAATCAAAATTCCTTTTCTGCCACGTGGAGCATCAAATTGATCCTTTCTTATGTGTTATGTGAATCTTCAACAATTCAAGATTTCATGCCTGTGTTTGCTTCCACATTCACGATCCACCCTTTATAAAATAAAATCGACCATTTCCAATGCTGTATTTAAGATTTCACGCATTCAACTAGTATTTACGGGCTACGACCTGATTTGGAGATACCACGTAAGCTTGTCGCACATGAAGCATGACGACCCATACGTCACTCTTGTGAGCAACCTAAAGAGATTTAATGCTCGGTATGCTTGTCATACAAACTAGTATAACTTTAGCCACGTCTCTAGTTTGTTCCGTATATGCCCACGTGTACTTGACATTATATGGGAATGATTCATATTTTGCATTTGCATACATCGGATCCATGAATATAATGAGCGACCCAATGCACCTTCTTATGCCACTGGACGATCTAAAACATGCTGCCACCTCATTCTTGTGCATTGACCAACCTGCTTTAAAGCATGAATGATCTGAGCGTGTGCGTGGACATTTTTCCGAACACGTTGCCTTTCGTATTGCATGTGGCACTTATTATAACAACTGCTATACATAATTCTTGTGGCTTATTCTAATTTATATAAACTGGAGCTTCTATTGTAAGCACACATGTCCACGTACATATACAACTTTTATGCCCATATTATATACTTTTATGATGCATTAGTATAGCTGGCGCTTATATGTTATACGATCCATAAATGTGTTACGCGACCGATCCATCATTTAACACATTGATCTTATAACCGCGTTTTAATAACGGGGTTAACAATCTATAAGACGAAATCTTGATTTTTCTCTTCCGTTAGAAAAATATAGTTCAATAGATTCAAACGTTTCTTGTTTCAAAGAATTCCGACTTATAACGAATCATATACACTCAATGGATGTTCAAATTGTAAAATTATGAACTACTATGCCGCTGCGAGCTCATTTTTAATTAACATAAATTTATACATTCAAACTTCGCTTAATTAAATAAATTCATTATTTTAATTCGAATTGAACTTGATTAAATTTCGTAAATTATCCAATTCACACAATATTGCAAACTCAAATTATTTTCAATTATTTTGGTATTAAATTTATTATTCCACTTTTTTATTAATTAAATATTCAAAATTATTGAATTTAAGTCACTTAAATTTCCAAATCAACATTTAAATAATTATATAAACTAATTATTCAATCACTAAAAATTCTGGTCGTTACACTGACCATGCTCTACAGTAGATAATCTAAACATTTAATTGGCATTGTACCTCATCCAATATATCAATAGTGAAAGATCATTGGCATATTGGTTTAGCTTCATTATTTTTCATTCTTGCTCTAAATGATGATGACAAGTATCGTATTATTACTATCCTTATTGGGTCCTCACCACGAAGCCTTCTCTCGGAGCTGAGGCAACCACCGAATCCTAAAGTCATCCATTTGTCTTCTGACTGTCCTTAATATAAATGTTGTCAAAGCATATTTATTGGCAGAACTACGACATATCTACCTTTGGGAGTACAACTTTGTTAAGCCTACCCTAGAGGGCCATCTTATAGTATCATCACATTCTATAGAAGTCTCACACTTTCCTACATTCTCGCGTCATGTTAGACATGCTCCTAATATTTCTAAAATGTATGCGATGATCTGCTTCATTGTACTCTTCATCAAGAATCCCTTCGAGTTGCTTCTAAATGCACCTCGTTGCTTGTTAGACCTTATGTCTAATCTTTCATCACATGTTTAGATTTTTTTCTTTTTCCATATTATAAAAGGAAATATCATTACCTGTTTAATTTTTTCTAATCAGAGCCATATTTACTTGTTTATTAACTTTTAGTGGTTACTTATTTTTCCCAATCAACAATTGTTGCAGGAACATACCACTACGGTTACATGCTTATTAAACTTAATCTCGTATATAAGTTTTATTTATAATAAGCCTTTCTTATTTTCTCTTTCCATCATTTTAATTGAAACCCTATAAAAACCCAGATTTTTGTGCTAATTTAATTCAAAGGATTTTTGAATTTGAAATACGGAATATTCATAAAAATTCTCAAGTGATGGTCAAAAGGTGTCGAAACAAGATTTTATAACTTATCAATTTGAATATTAATTCAGTTTGATTTTCTTAAAATTGGTTAGATATAGTTGTTTAAACTATCAAATAATTTATTTTAAATGATAAGGAAAGTTATTAGAGAATATAAAATATAACCGACAAATTTTTGTAAGAAAACATATCCCTTTTTGTTACAATGAATTTTCCAAATACAAATAAGTAGAACAATTTAAACTATGATTTATATTGCTTAAATATAAGTATTAAATACAGATTATTAAATAAAATAATTACTTTTTATTAGGTTGAACCGAATAATTATTTATGAACATCGTCTAGTTTTTATCAACAAAAGTTGTTGTTTGTTTTGTTAGCAAAAGTGCTTAAGAAAAGCAACAAAATGCAAGATAAATTGGAACATATGGAAGTGTAGGCTATGTTGTAACACCCTAAAGGTGTTACTAAATTAAATTAATTATCTAATTCAAAACCATACACATAAGGATCAAGGTTTCCAAGAGAAAGCACATGATTTTTGAAGTGGTTTTACACATGTTTAACATCTAAGTTAATGTTGCTTAGAAAGGGGGCAAGTGACCCTAAACCAATTACCATTACACCCTTGGCTTAGACTATTTAAACAACCTTAAGCCTCTCTATTTCTCAATGCATTCCTTCTCATATTCTTCTTCTTCCTAAAGCTCTTCTCACCATTTCCCTTCTTTCTCCTCATCTCTCCTCATTCCCCACGGTCTCCTCCTCCCCTACCCATGGCCGATTCCCCATCACGCCTAACCGCCCCTTCCCATCCTAGCCACCCTACACCTTACCCCACCCATACCCATGGATGACGTCCCTAAACTCATGGTCTACCCTTTACCCCCACTCCAACCTTCTCTACCCTCTCCACCTCTGTACACCCCAAGCAACCTAAACCTATGGCCATCCCCTCCTCTTCAACATTAAGTCCAATCTTCTCTAAAAGTAATTTAAAAATATACATATTAGTGTATATTATATTATATATATATATTGGAAAGATAAAAATACTGCAAGGTGCGGTCACGCTATCAACAGTCAAGTCAAAGTCTTATAGTGAAGATATAGGGAGCAATGTCATTGAGAAGCTTGATTTTTATAAATATATTTATGTGGAACTGGATTCTTATATATAATTATTTATATAAGTGAAAAACATTATGTATATATATTTTGATATCAAATATATAAATATTATTGTGTACGCTTGTTATTGATGGATGTGAAATTGTTGTTAATTTGTTAATTTTATGAAATATAAGTGTTAATTATCTAACGCTAATACCTTATGTTTATATGTTGTGATACATATATATACGCTCTATATATACACACACACACATATATATGTTATGCGTGAATGGTTGTTATAACTGTGGAAAATATTATTTTAATAGTTAATAGTGATAATGTGTTCAGTACACACACATATGAAAAAGGACATGGGTATTTGTTAAGTCTTGGTTCATTTCTATAGTATAATTGAATATTATATTCAATTAAATAAAGGGTAAAAATAAGAGTTGAAATTTTGTTCTCGAAATGGGTTGAAAATGAAACCGAAGTAATTACGATCGTAAAGACAGAAGTTTAATTGAAAAAGATGTCAAGTATATATGGCGTGTTTAAATTTGAAATTAGTTTTGAATAGTAAATTCAAAAATTGAAGTTGAGTTTGATATACAAATGACGTTGAAAAACTCATTTGATTGGTCTAACAATCCTATATTATATTTAACTTGATTCCAAGAAAGTTTGGGTTTAAAAGGATTAATTTTGAAAAATAACATTATTTTAATAATAATATAATATTCATTTAATATGAATATTTTAATTTTAAAGTTAAATTTTGAAATATTGTTTTAAAATAAGTTTAAATATGTTTTATAAATATTATAATCATATTTGAAGTAAATCGGACGAGTTTTGATTTTAAATTAAAATATGGTCCGAATAGGATGAGTCGTGCTGCGGCAATTCAAGAATTTCGACTATAAACTTCGAACGCTTATAATAGGAGAAAATTAACTTAGATTTCTTCAAAACGAAAAGTATTTGCTTTTTAATGATGATAGCTTTCAACTGGAAAAGAATTTTTCAAAATTCAACATGTAGATTTCAAGTTATGTGTAAAATTAGTTTTGAAAAAGTCGTTTTAAATGCAGTTCGTTGAACATAATGGTAAATGGCTATTTTAAAATAGAAAAAAATATGAAATTTTTTGTAAATTAAGGTGATTTGAGTTAATAGTATCAAGTTTTGGATAGTATAAAAGTCTTTTTGATTAAACTAGCTAATATAAGTTAAAACGCTTTTTGTAACGTTTTTACAACATTTTCCGACAGTGGTTTATTTAAAAGCTTTAAACTCATTTGTTTTCATCTATGACTCGAGTAATCATTTTTAAATGATTAATAAAATGTTTTGGAAGTTATAGACATTTAAACAAGATTTTTTCATGAGCAGATTACGTTTACTTAAAGATTTAAAGAGTTTTCTAATAAAGATTTTATTTGGAATTAGATAGAAATAATCTCCATATAATTAGTATTAAACTCCATAGATGAAACTTATACTATCCATGGAATTTGAAAGGTAATTATACCGTTGTTCCACATACAGTATGTGCTGAACACGAAAATTGATATTGAATATAGCTAATACAATTTCTGTTTAATATTATACTCAATATAAATTAGTTTTTGATTTTGAAAGTTTAATGGAAATAATTTTCAGATGTTCGATATTAGAACTCGTAGTTCAAATTATACTATTCTGGATATCTAAAAGAAATTCATACTATTATTTCACTTATAGTATTAGTTGATTATGAGGATTGGTATTGAATATAAGCTGATATAAATTTTATTCAAATCTGATATTTTAATATCAATTGGTGTTTGGGTTTGTAGCGAATGGTGTTTTAAATGACATCATTCTTTAACCCAAGTTTGAGTATGATTTGAAATTTAAAAATGGATAAGATCTTTAAAAAGCTAATAGAGAAATGTTGAATGATCTTATTTTAATAAAAAGGAATTGGAGAACTAATGAATCTTAATTAAATATTTTAACTATCTTGATTTAAAAAGATATGTTCTGAAGGGGAAATTAGGAAATGAATAATTTCCATAATAAAGTTTTAATAGCCAGTCGAAATGAATGAGAGACTTACTGAATCATGTATTTACGTATAGCTTTAAAACATCAGTTGTTATTTGGAAAGACTGAAATTCAGAATTTAAGTCCAACAAAACCATTCCACAATAGTACGATGTGTTGGAATAATTGAATATATCGAAGATGATGTTAAAGACCGGAAACCTTCACATTGAAAGGATTGCTCGCTGAATGCCTCAAGTGTGTAGCTCCTTACTTGAGATGGATTTACCGGTTCTATAGTAGTGGTCCGAACGTATTTGGAGGAATTTTCGGATTTGCAAGGGCTTCCCCTTATTGGATGAGGAATAAAACGCATTCGGTTTCATTTAGTACTAGACTAAACTTGTATTGATGTGTTTCTGACATTGTATTTTATAACATATTGATTGGTCTTTACTAACCATATTTCTATTGTTTGTGGAGAGGTTATCTCTTAGCTTAATACCCTTCTATAAGACATACGAGCTCAAAGATAATATTGATAGTAATTATTAGTTGTATATTATGAAATGACATTGTGTCATATTGAGTGATTGTGCTATTGATGATCAAAACATAGCTTTAGTTAAAGCATAGCTTTGTATAACAAGACTTCGATAAGCCTCGCACCCTGGAAAATGGCCAAAACAGGAAGGATGCAGTAAGGTTATGGGTTATCATTTCCTTCTAGATAAAAAGTGTATCATCGTATGGAGCTCAGATATTACTTATATGGGAAATTCTACTCTTGTGGATGCGGTGTAACAACTCGGAATTTCTGAACCAATTTAAAATTTTTATTTTAGCTATTTTAGTGGGTTTTGAATATTTAAAATGATTTATTTTAAATAATAACGATTTAAAATTTATTTAAATCGAAGTTAGAACGTATAAATTTATTTTAATTATAAAACGAGCCTGAAATAGCGCGGTAGTTTGAAAATTCAATTTTAAACTTCAATTGAATATACATAATTCAAAATAAGTCAGATTTTAGTCAAACCAGAAACGTTAGAATCTATTTAACTATATCTTTCTAAAGAATGTAAGAAATTGAGATTCCACTTTATAAATTGAAAGTTATGTGAAGTTTAAAATTTAAAATAGTCGCTATGGAATTTATATATATTTTAATATAATATATAGCCCGTAAAAATAGCCATTTTGCAAACGACCTCTGTTTTCGACGAAACCACTTTTGTTGGATCCGTAATGTCAAATTATTGTTAGGTTTCAAATTTCATAATTTTTGGAATTAATATGTGAGTATGGTAAATTTAAACGTGTTTTAAAAACTCTGTTTAAATTTAATCGACTAGAAAAAGATCATTTTTCACATGGTCTCCAAATTCAATGAATTAGTTTTGTTAGGACCGTATCATCAAAACAAAGCTAGATTTAGTTTTCTGTAATTTTGGAGTGATATTGTTCATCTTTTGGCTCTAACTCCTTACGTCATTATGTGGCCTCGGTAAATTAAAATGTACGTTTAAATTCAATATACATTGATTTATATTTTAATTTTGACGAAAACTGATCAAAACAGCCGAATTGGCTTACGAAATATATCCCATTGTGTTCAGAATGGGGGTATTTGCCTAGGGGCGACATTCGTTGGGATTCGCTTGGAGTTCGTGTTGTTGAACAAATAGTTATTGAATTAAATAATATTAAATAGTGTGTGTGTGTGTGTGTATATATATATATATATATATATATATTCTCCACTAAACCCTAGCCACTTCAGCAATCCATAATCTCCATCAAATTCGACGAACGAAATCGTTCCAACCTTCAATCCCAAATCGCGGCCAATTTAGAAGGAATTAAATCATGAGTGTAAAGGGAAAATTGAAGTGCTCTTCACGAGCTTTCAATACATATATGGATGATCTCGTCCCGTCAACTGCGGAGCGCGAATCTTCATCTCGGAGTCACATCGTTTAACGAGCTTCCTGGCATGGCGGAGGGGACCAGACCTTTTGAGACTCACGGTGAAGCACAGCGACGCGGCGACGGTTCTAGTGGGGTGCGGCGATGGAACTATGGTGGTGTCAGGAAGCGACGATGGCGGGTTTTTCAATTGGAGCGATGGGTTACGAATGACGGGGGAGGGGGGGTTAACGATGACAGAGTAATTAATTTTAATTAGTTAATTAATTATATTTAATTATATAATTATGTAATAAAGGTTTGTAATACCATAGCTTCTTCATACGAGGTCCAAATTCGACGATTCAAATTGTGTTGGAATCCACTCGACGAATACTTCGCGATGGTATTGACTAGAAGCGATTTGGAGCAAATTAGAATTTGGAGCAAAGTCAAATCTGAACCAAAATAAATGAAAATAGAACTGAAACCAGAAATAAAGAATGGCAGAGTGGTACCCAATGTGAGAACTCCTTCTCACTAAATTATATTTTATCATGTTTTTGTATTCATGTATAAAAATATATAGAATTGCCAGTGTAGATTTCTATCAGTTTCAATCATTATAAATTGTATACGGTGCCTGTCAGTTCACCTCCCTCGTCCATAGACCATGGACGACTTAATTGACTATATTGTGTTTTGTTTGTGATGTTGAAATGTTTAACGTATTAAAAATAATGTTAACATTAATTCGATAGTTGAATTAAATTATAAATTATTTATTTATAATTCAAATAGTGAAAATTGGCTAATTAGAAAAATAATTCAAATGGAATTAGAACTGGTTAAATTTATTAACCAATGATTATTTTGAATCAACTGTTGATGTTTGGAAACCCCACACGGGTCTAGGGATGATAATATATTAACATCTCCCTTGAATTTAATTATATGTCAATCGATGGGTTAACAGGCTGTGATGAGCATCATTTATTTATTTATTTTAATGCTTATACAGTGGTAAATTGCACTTCAGATAATGTTTGAATGTTTAATGATTATTTATCATTATTGTTGAATACATGTGATGTATAAAATCCATATAACTGAAATTATATGGTAATTGATTGAGTCACATTCCAATTCAAAAATAAAGAATATTTAAAAATAACGAATATTTTAAAATTATATTCAGTGAATAATCAAAATGTGATTTTGAAGTTCGATTTGGGTTGGACATGAAAATATTAAATATGGAAGCCAGGTTAAGTATATACGCCATTTTAACCCAAACAGGTTTATCAATCGATTTTATTTATTTTATAATGAATACGAAAAGGAAATGGATTTCAAAATCAGATATTTTGAAAATATTATCATTTTAATATTAAAATGATATGGAATGTTCAATTTAAATTTATATTTGAAAATGAGGTGGCGATCATTCTAAAACAAATTTATAAATATTTTAAAATACATTTTAAATAGAAATCAATGAAATATATATTATATACATATGTTTTGAATAGAACGTGCTGCGCAGTTCGCGAAATTCAACCATTAACTTCAAATTGACATAACGGGAGATCCGACTGTCGAGTTCTCCTAAAACTGAAACCATTGGGTTCGTATCGAAAAGATCTTTCCAATGAATATAAGAGATTTAAACTTGAATGGTTGGATATCAAATTATGCCAAAATCAATTTTAGAAAAGGTCGCTATGGATGCAGTTCGATGGCCGTTATTGGAAACCGACTGTAAAGGCCTTAATAAAATTATTAAAAATAAGGAAAAATTATGTAAAGTCATAATAACTAATTTGGAAAGATTTTTGATGAAAAATTTAAAGTTTGAAAAGATAAAATATATTTTAATCGAAATGAACTAGTTATTAACTAGAATAATAATCCAGTGTTTTTAAATAAATAAATTGGATTGAAATGGTTTTAATATAACCAGAATTTTCCAAAATATGAATTGGAATGGATTTTGAATGGAAATAATCTTTGGAATATTTCAGTATTGGATTCCGTGATTATACAGATATTGTTGAGGAATTTGGAAGATACAGATATCGTTATTCCTAATACGATATCCGTTAGTTTCAGAATTTGATATTGAATATAAGCAGATAAAATTTCTATTCAGAGCCTTGTATTTAATATCAAATTGGATTTTGGTTTGTCGTGAATAGTGTCATAAATAACACTGTTCTTAAACCCAGCTGGAGTGGGAGGCGGGTGTCCACGGTTGGGTCGTGATCAGGAGGTGTACCACGAGCCGGGGGTGGGGGGGGGGGGGGGATCTGATGAGGGGCGATCCGAGGGTGCATGGGCCATACTCCGATCGTGTGATGCTTCGTTGCTTTATCCAGGAAATTGCCAGATTACACCAGTTTACGGAAACGAGCATAACTTTCAAACCGTAAGTCCGATTGAGCCAAACCAAAGCTCAAACTGAAGCTAATTCAGAGATCTACAAGATTTATTGAGATCAGCTCCTTAACTGCTACTTTCGGGCCCAAAAGGGATCATCTCATAGGAGTTTCGGGCCTTTCTTTGTTCGTGATGCGACTTTGACCAAATCGCTGCCTGTTTTCTGGCGATGTTCTCCATATCCGAGCGCGATGCTATCCAGATATCCAGTGTGATAGCTTTTACCAAAAAGTGTGTCAACAAGTTTTCCCCCCAGAACATATCTTGCTGGTTGAAGGAAGATGTGTTCTGGATAGTCCAGGAAATCTATAAGCCATAGAAATTCGATAACGCCATGACATTGCCGGGTCTGCCAGCTACAGATATAACCCATGCCTATAAAGAGATAAAGGAAAAACAAACGTGCCTAATCCTGATGATATTGTTCAAATTTTTCTGAGCATAAACCATGCTTCGGCGTCTAATGAGCATAAACCATACTCAAGGGATGCTTGAGTCATCCTGCCAAATCCTGGCAAGGGCCAACATTTCCAGGCAAAATCCATACCCAGAAGTCCAAACTGAGTATAATCCACACCCGATTTCTTTTGTCACATCCTGACAAGACCGTTTGCAGGGCATAATCCATACCCTGGAGTTCAAACCGAGTATAATCCATACCCGATTTCTTTTGTCACATCCTGACAAGACCATTTGTCGTTCCTAAGTATAATCCATACTTAAGATTCCAAAGTGAGCATAAACCATACTCAGACCTGAAGTAGAGCTACGCTTGCCACAGCCTGGCAAGATAGTCCGCCCCTAGGCATAGTCCATACCTAGAGTTCTATAATAAGTATAAGCCATACTTTAACTGAAGTTGAGGATCCTGCCACATCCTGATAAGATACTTAAATTCTCCAAACATAATCCATGCTTGGAAAGTCCTTATTCAATTCAAAATGCAAAACCAGAGCAAATCCTGATTGGTTTGACACCGAGTCCAGAGCACGCTTTGGGGATACATCCTAACCCCGTATGTGTGTACCCCGATTCAACCAATCGGAAAACCTAATAAAAGCAAAACAAATCTTAAAGCCTAAGAAATGCGGAAAATGAAAGCTGATCTCATCCAGATCAGTTGATGATGAGCCCACGATAGCTCGATCCAGGGTCATTCCCTCTCCGGGGAGCATGAGGTGGAAGCGCGGGTGCTGTTGATGGTTTCACATACTCGGGCAGCTCTCCACGTCTAACCCGTTCCTCAATCAAATCACGAGGTTGTCTGCACTCATTCGTGTCATGTCCGTCCATATAATATGCAGTGCTTTCCAGAATCGCTTTCTCTTTGTGATGGCTTCCTTCTGGGAGGCTTTGGGTAGGAGACAACACCGTTTGTGTCCATGTAGATGTCAGAAAGTGAAACAATGAGCTCAGTATACTTTTCATATCTAGTCCCTCTCTGTGGCTGAGTGTTGCGATCATTCTTGATGGCGGCTTTTCCTTTGCCATTTCCAGAATCAGACAGTTCTCCAACTTTGAGTATGTTGACATCGAGAATTTTCTTCTCGGACGTTGCGTCTTCCTCACGCAGAAATCTATTCGATTCAAGGTAGAACTTGCTGAGATTCCGTGGTGGGTCTTGGTACAAAGATTTCTTGAATTCCGTGTTATCTAGAACGCCAGATACCGCTTCCATCAGTACCATCGATTGTTCAGGACGATCAACTGATGCTGCTGCAACGTTGAATCTTTCCAGAAGGATCGCAGAGTTTCTTTAGGCCTCTGCTTGATTGTTGGTTCCAGCTGTTGATCGATTTCGTTTATAGCTGTCGAAACCACATGGCTGCTATATCAGTCAGAAAAAGGGGAAAACACTTAACCATGATGTTTACCGATGCTGATTGAACTTCCATATGACTTTTGTAGAGCATCAGGCGCACAGTAGGATCCGTCCTGCAGTTGTATGGATCCAGTTTTGGGAGTTTGAAATCCGGGGGATTGCGGGAATTCCTGATTTCCTAAGTGAATGGGTTGTTGTTGACATCATGAATGTCACTCTGATAGTTGCGGCATGTCGAGAGGCGTTGAGTCAGATCAACGAGTCAATTGCCTTCAACAAGCTGCTGCAAACTGCCAAAATCAGAGCTGGTTTCCCAAGCGTTGAATGCAGGAGAGGATGAAAGCTGTTGTTGAGCTATTACCTGGGGATCGCGGCTCGCGGTTCGCGGATCGAGGGTGGCAACCCGACCCGGTTCGAGGGGGTCGGTTCATGATGCAGGTTCATGAAGGCCGAATTGTGGTTCGTGGGGAGAGAACTGAGGAGGGGCAATCCGACCCGGTGCTGGTGGCCTGTCACAATCCGATCCCTGCTGCAGTTGAGTGAGAGTTTGCGCTTCGGTATCCATCCGATCTGGGGCTGAAGTCGGTCGCTGTGCATTTCCAATAACGAGGGAGTTGCCCCCGAGTCCACGTGATGCCTAAGCCACTTCTGTGGCTTCATTTCCAATGACTTGAGCATTGCTCGGCCTTCCATCCATCCGAGCGAAGAATTGGTTGATCATTTCTTGTTGTTTCTGGAGGAGATCATCTTGTCGTGCCATCTGATCTCTCAGTTTAGTGAGAACTCCGTCCATCTCGTCTCTGGTCAAGTATGCAGGAGGATCTCCATGAGAGGAAGCTTCCTATCTTGCCTCGTTCCTTGTGTCTTCAGCGTCAGCATCATCAGCATGAGCGAAAGTTCTAGTCTTCTTCCTTTTTATTGCCATTTATCTAATAGCCGAAAAATCCAAGCAGAAGTTGAAGTTGTCGGGTGCCCCCCTACTTGGCGTGCCAAAATGTTAAACCAAAATCTGGTCCTAACACCTGAATGCAGTTCACAGATCACAGAAAAGCAGAAAAACAGTAAAAATGGGGAACACACGAAGTTTTTATAGTGGTTCGGCTCAAACCAAGCCTACGTCCACTTTATCTCTTCTTAAATCCTAAGAAGTTACAATTACAATTCTCTCGGTTTATACACGAAATCCTCGTGTTTAAAATGAAAAATGAAGTGAGAAAAATGAAGATTATACATGAAATCCTCATGTTGTAGTGTGGAAAGTGGCTCCTTTGCTGCTGAAAATGTTTTGCAGAGAGCAATGGTGGAAGACGTAAGGAGTTAGAGCCAAAAGATCCTTGAAAACGCCTTCAAATGTTGTATTTATAGCTGTAGGAGAGCATCTGGGAAGACCAGTTCGTGATGGGGTACGTGGCACCCGATCCGGGAAAGGAGGAGCAGAAGTAGCCTTGAGAACAGGTCAAGATCTACGCGTGTATCATTAGATGCAGGGATCGGTTCATGGTCATGGGATCGGGTCGTGATGAGATCTCCACGAACCGAAGTCTGGTCGTGAGCTAGAGTGGGAAGTTGGTGTCCACGGTCAGGTCGTGATCAGGAGGTATACCATGAGCCGAGGAGGGCGATCTGATGAGGGGCGATCCGAGGGTGCATAAGCCATGCTCCGATTGTGTGACGCTTCGTTGCTTTATCCAGGAAATTGCAAGATTACACCAGTTTACGGAAACAGGCATAACTTTCAAACCGTAAGTCCGATTGAGCCAAACCAAAGCTCAAACTGAAGCTAATTCAGAGATCTACGAGAGTTACCGAGCTTAGCTCCTTAACTGCTGTTTTCGGGCCCAAAAGGGATCGTCTCATAGGAGTTTTGGGCCTTTCTTTGTTCGTGATGCGACTTTGACCAAATCGCTGCCTGTCTTCAGACGATGTTCTCCATATCCGAGCGCGATGCTATCCAGATATTCAGTGTGACAGCTTTTACCAAAACGTGTATCAACAAGTTTGCCCACCAGAACATATCTTGCTGGTTGAAGGAAGATGTGTTCTGGATAGTCCAGGAAATTTATAAGCCATAGAAATTCGATAATGCCATGACCTTGTCGGGTTTGCCAGCTACAGATATAATCCATAACTGTAAAGAGACAAAGGAAAAACAAACGTGCCAAATCCTGGCGATATTGTTCAAATTTTCTGAGCATAAACCATGCTTTGGCGTCTAATGAGCATAAACCATACTCAAGGGACGCTTGAGTCAGCCTGCCAAATCCTGGCAAGGGCTAACATTTCCAGGCATAATCCATACCCAGAAGTACAAACTAAGTATAATCCATACCCGATTTCTTTTGTCACATCCTGACAAGACCGATTGCAGGGCATAATCCATACACTGGAGTTCAAACTGGATATAATCCATACTCGATTTCTTTTGCCACATCCTGACAAGACCATTTGTCGTTCCAAGGTATAATCCATACTTAAGATTCCAAAGTGAGTATAAACCATACTCAGACCTGAAGTAGAGCTACGCTTGCCACAGCCTGACAAGATAGTCCGTCCATAGGCATAATCCATACTTAGAGTTCCATAATAAGTATAAGCCATACTTTAACCGAAGTTGAGGATCCTGCCACATCCTGACAAGATACTTAAAATTTTCAAACATAATCCATGCTTGGAAAGTCCTTATTCAATTCAAAATGCAAAACCAAAGCAAATCCTGATTGGTTTGACACCGAGTCCAGAGCACGCTGTGGGGATACATCCTAACCCCGTATGTGTGTACTCTGATTCAACTATAGTTTATATCTATCCACTGTATATATCATTCATAATTTGTGTTAAACTTTTACATTTAATCTATTAACACTTTCTTCTATAACATTCATTTTTCAATTTTCTATTGTCTTCAAAAATTAAATGCTAAATTTAGGTACTCTCCTTCATTTCTATTGAAATATGAAATATGAACCTGTAGATTCTGTTTTCTGAAGCTTTTTAAAATTAAATGCTAACTTTTAGCACTTGACTTCTTCATTTTTATCAATTATTATTTGAGCAATGCTATGCTTACTCGCTTGAAAAGCAACTGAGAAGAAACTCGCTGACATTGTGTTTCTATAACTTAATATTCAAATGCTGTAGAAAACATAAAAGGGCTTCAGTTTAAGTTTACATGCATGTTTGTCTGTACTCCTTATATTTTTTACATGCATATTTTTCATAGAAGGACTTTAGTTTGATTTCACGTGCATATTTTTTACACGTGTTAGTGAGTTTCTTCTCAGTCGCTTTCCAAGCGAGTGTGCATAGCATTGCTCTTATTATTTAATTTGCATTTTACTTTTGCATTTAAAACATGAAACAAGAACGTTTAAGTCCTGTTTTTCGACAATTGAAAATTAAATGATGCTTCTAACTTTAGCCTTCGAACTTTAAATCCAACATGGACCTTCAGGTTCTATTTTTCTATCGTTTTTGAAAATTAAATTTTTAATTATGGCACATGCCTCTTTAATGAACCAATTAATTTTTAATTAACATTGCATTTAGCTTTCTATATCTAAAACCTAAAGTATGAACCTTTAGGTTTGGTTTTTTCTATGGTTGTTTTGTAACGTATGCTTTCATACATATTCCATTATAGTACATTGGCGAGTTAGCATCTGTTCCCAAATAACAAACATGAAAAAAAAGACATAATTATTAAAGGGCTACTAATTCTATGAATCTGATTGAAATGAGGCCAGTTCTATTTTTTAGTTTGTTTCGTTTTGTAATCTGAATAGGAAGTGCTTAAAATGATAACAGGATATGCTACAATAGGATTGGCAACATATTTGCAGCAGGAGGCTTGGATGCTACACGTGGTTCTCTTGCACTACGAATAGTTACATCTGGGTCTAGCGATGGCGGTGAGAAATAAAGGGAGTATGGCTCCAAAATTAGGCGTAGAAGTCGAGTTACACCACAAATGCTGAAATGTCAGAAGCTACCAAAGAATGAGCTTCCATCGTTAGATGTAGGGAAATTAATGAGAAAGTAGGCAAGGAATTATTCATGGAAAAATATAGTTGGTTTAGTGGAATAAGGTGGGATTACAAGCATAGCTTTGTTAGACTGTTATAAAATTGGCAAAAAGGAAGCTGGTACTTTTTTAGGTGTAGGAGTGGCTTCTGGAACTGACATTCTGTAGGAAGGTGAATGTTCTTTATTTTGCACGTTGTTCTTTATTTTGGCATCCGAACTTTATTTCTATGCCAGTTCCATTCAATTATTATCTATACTATATAATGCAGAATTGTTGTAACAGAACATAAAAAAGGGTGAAATCTCTAAGTACCCAAACACAAATGTTCTATTACATGTCCTTTCTTATTATCTGCTAAGTATATGTATTGTAGAGTCAAATAAAATAAAATAATGCACAGTTATTGCTAGTTACAAATTTAACTTAAATAGAGCATAATAACCACTAACTCGGAGTCCTGTGAACATCCCCTTATATTTGACACTTATAGGGGTATGAATGTAGGGCTGCAATCATGCTCCTCTGGTTCCTCAAATTTTTCATTAGTCTGATGGAAAAAACCTAGGCTTCTAGCTATATAGCAATGGTAGATATGAGGATGATTGGTGGAACAAGGGATGAGTTTTGGTCCTATCCTTGGCATAATAGGAAGTAGAGATACAGTGCACTATGTATGCATGGTTTGTGTAATTGTGTGTGAAATCCACAGAGGAAAAAAAATCAGTTTTAACTGGACATTTACCACTAAAGTCGAATTATTGTGAGTTGATATGAGATAGGAATAAGCAAATAAGCCAGCTTGGTAGATTAATGAGGATAAGGACTACTGTTTTAAAATGATTCATTTCCAGTGAGGACATTGTACATCATATGCTGGCTAATATATGAGAAAGATGTTGGCATAAAATGGTTGAGCGATTAGAACAACCTATAATGACCCGCAGAGCCATAACATCGGAGTTGACTATATACATCATACGTCCAACCCAAATATCACGAAAATACGAAACATTTTTTTTAGAAGAAAGAGGTAGAAGAAGAACAGAAATAACAACACAGAATCTCACATCACAGCGGAACAAAATATAATATGTCATAACTTTTGAAATACAAAATTTCAACTGTATAACATACACTTATCAGAGTACAACACTTACAACACAGCTGAACAAAACTCTATATAACTAATGCTGAAGCCTCCTGCTCCAAGCTCCTTTAGATAGATCTGTAAAATCCTGAACTACTTGACTGCCCGTACAAATTTAGGCACCCAAGAGTTTAGGTAGAACAAAACAAAATAAACTCCGGGTCAGTCATGGGACTGGTATGAGTAAACAGTTTATAACAATTTCATAAAACTAAATGATATCTCATAAGACCACGCTGTATAACACGGAATGGGTTTTTCCCTTATGAGAATCCAAACACTTGACTTAACTTTCAAATCCTCTTTGAAAGAAACGGTAATCTTTATATCAAACTCTTTTGATATTATGATAGTGTCTAAATCAAGTAAATAACAATCTAGTGGAATGTTTGCATCTCACATTCCACATATATAATATACAATCAAAACCGCAAGCACTTATTGGGTAATGGATTTCCAACTATGACAAGGTATGGAACCACCTGCCGCTGGTGTATCTCTAGAGGAGAATACACCGAGTTCAACAAGAACATCTTGCAACTCAGCCACACATGACCGACCACTCATTTCGCTTGAGTGTATCGAATGTATATCACCAACGGTTGGGATCAGAAAAACATCTAACAAGTGTTCATCCAAAACATCTAACAATCACTAAGCTCTTAATTAACTATCGAATAAAAACAAGTGTTTCGATAGTCGATGATTTAACTATCGAAGAAAACAAGTGTTCATCCAAAACATCTAACAATCACTAAGCTCTTAATTAATATTCCATTAATTAAATCACTTCTCTATTTCTTTATCAATATTTGTTAACCAAATATTTTCAATAACCATATTGGCCTTTTACGTTATTTGGAAAACATTTCCGAATATCGCCTTCCTTTATTTTCTAAACTTTAGAAAATATATGCTATTTAATATTGGAAAATATTTCAATTACTTATCTCTTTTCCGATCTCGTTTATTTCTATACTTAGGAAATATTTATTAGTCTATTTCCAAACTTACATTTATTTGGGTTAAAACGGATGTTGTGTAAAACATCGTTACGACAACCCAAATACTATATTCAACTAACTCTTATCCAACATTGATCTTCGAGCCTGAAATCTTACCAGTTATTTGTTAATAATGAAATCAATCAAGTTGGGGTATAACTACCTCTCAGACCTTGACTGAATAACATTTATGACGTCAAAACAGATAAGACCACTTACTCGAATACTCAATACCATACGACTAACCATTCACCTTTAAACACGTACACACTTTCTCTTTCTTTTCTTTCGAGATTTTATTCCTAGTCTTCCTTTTTTATTATACTATTCTATTTCTAAGTTCGTTTCCTTATCGACTTCTGTATATATCGATACGTTGATTTCTAACTATCAAATTATCTTAGAAATATTCTAACTCCTTAAATTCTCGGAAAAATTCTCCATAACCTCCTTTGTACCGGGAGCATCGGGATATTTCAAATAGCCTCCCATGGCCCTCACCAATCCAAAAAGAAAAAGAAAAAGCCAAGCGGCTTGCCGATACAGCGCATAAAATCTCATATATGAATTAAATACATACCTTTTGTCGGGCATTCTATCTATATCTCTTTTAACACTTTATTCCATACCTGTCTCCTGTATATCTATACCTGCCCAATCTATTTTAACTATACAAATCATTTTAACTCCATTCGTTAATTAATTTGTTAATTAACTCTTTAGTCTATTTCACTTCTATATTTGAACATAACATGTTCAAATATATTTTAACTTGTTTACAACTAATTTGAACTCCATTTTCAACTTACGCTTCATATTCAATTTCGAATATAAATCCTCAAATTCCCTTTGAATGCTATATTCAAACTCCATTTGAATTCTATTTAAATTTTTATATTCAAATTACATTTGAATTTCTATATTCAAATTCTATTCAAATTCTATATATCAAATTCTATACTCAATTCTCTTTTCAAATTTCATATTCAAATCTATATTCAATTTCCATTATTTAAATCTTCTTTATTCAAATCTCATTTGAATTTCTATATTCAAATCCCCTTTGAACTTTCTATATTCAAATCCTCTTTGAATTTTCTATATTTAAATTCTATGGTTTTAATTTCCTTTATTCAAATCCCATTTGAATTTCTATATTCAAATTCTATAGTTAAACTCCATTTGAATTCTATTATTCAAATTCCATATCAATCTATTTGAATTCTATATTCAAATTCCATTTCACTTCTCTTATATTCAAATCCCATTATTCAAATTCTATTTAAATTACTATATTCAAACGCCATTTGAATTTCTATATTCAAACTCCATTTAAATTTCTATATTCAATTCCTTTAAACAAGTTTCTATTTCAATTCCTTTTGAAATCGATATTTCTACTTTTGGAAAATAGATTTCCCTTTTCAATTTCACACTTGTATTTTTGTTTTTGAATTATCCAATGAAAATTCTTTTCACTTCATTTATAAACTTCGTTTATAAAGGAACTACTTGTTTAATGTTTCAAAACAAGTTTATATTTCAAATCTATTTAAAAATTCAAATTCTATTTTTCTAAAATAGAATTTCCCTTTTAAATCTCAAATACCCCTTTTCGATATTTTTATAAATCAATATTCAAGCCCCAGTGATATTTTAAACAATCAAATCAACCAATTTTCAATCATTTGATTTTTAACGCATCATATATGAATATATATGAAATCAAACAAACAACAAACAGATAATATATTTTTGAGGAATCCAGTTGGATTCCTCCAACCTGTTTTCCTGCATCCACAGACGTTAGCACATAAATAATACCCATTCTGCTTCATGGCAGAATATCGTGGTATAGAAGGTCATCCACTATCATAGCGTGGGGCGTATAGGGTGATCATCTGCTAATGAAAACGCGGGCATCCACTAATGAGACTGCGGGAATCCAACCAATCACCAAACCAATATATATATATATATATATAATAACAAGCCTATATAAATATATATATATATTTTAACAGCCACAGTAATATTTTAACGCAGCCAAACAATCAACAGACAATTATTTTTAACTGATAAAAATAAATTCTAAATAAGGTGAGTGAGATTTACTCACCAGGGCTTTATTTTGATCCATTCTGATTTCAATTGACTTCAAAAAATCCGGAAACGAATCCCATTTCGAAGATAACATTGTCACGGTTGTAACTCAACAGTTTACGTTTGAATCTGATTCAGTATAAATGAATATAGTGGTTACCAATTTGACTACAAATTAAACTGTTTAATTTTAATTAAAAGTAATTAACTAACAAACTAATATTATATTTCCTAGTTTGTATATTTATATAGTAAACATTATTAACTAACCTTCCCTTAGTTTTTGTACTTAACAATTAGTTTAAGATTTTAATTACTTCATTAGCAAATTATATAGGTCAATACAAATTAATTTAATCGACCTGTGAACTTATACCAATCTCCATATGTAAGCTTCAATTGATAGTATAATTATCCCTAACAAAATTATTACTAATTATATTTAATTTTCAAAGCAGGTTATACCTTTTCTCATGTTCCCAAAATCACAAATCCATGCTCGATCTTGCTTCACAGACTTCATCGCAACTTAGCAGCTCACCAAAATGTAGTATCGATCAACCTTCACTAACAACGCTGCCTGAAATCACCTCGTCAATGCTTAAAATCCAAAACCAGAACTCAACACCCCATTTGACGTGACTGCTTTACCTCCTCAGGTTATCGAGCTTCACCCAAATCCAGCTATAAGCTCCTCTTCGCACAACAATCTATGCTTATACCAGAGAAACCCCTTCCGTCCTCCTGAATTCCAAACGTCGACAGCCCTAGGTCGATTTCCCAAAACCAACTGGCATCGCACCCCCTGACGAACCATTTTCAGCCCTAAAACCCTAGTGCGATCTTTGCTGAAGCTTTACGGTTTTGTAAATTAATATGAAGTGAAGTGCTATCTGCGGGTCTTTTGTTTTGGAGGAGCTGAGGATCGAAGAATGAAATCGAAAGGAGTAAGGGAGATCATGATTTAATAAAGGAAGGTGCGGCTAAATTTTTGAACAGCAAGGCTCTTAGATTTCTACTTATTGTTTTGTTTTTTGACCACACATTCTGATATTTTATTTTAAATTTAATTTAATTAAAAACGGTATCCTTAAAATTAAAATACCTATGATGCCGAACTCCTTTCTGAACCCAACAACTGTCAATCCTAGGGTAATACCACTATTCCGGACACACCGGGTTAGGTCACGAAGTTCAATTCGATCATCTGAAGGAGATATTAATTTAAATCAATATAAATTAATTTCAGACAATTTATTCTTTGAAAATAAATTAATATTATTCTTCTAATTCAAACAGGAGTTTGAATTGATTTTCTGAACTGTTTCTAATTCAGTTTCAACTTCTCGAACTGATGTATTACGATAATTTTATATATTTGATATTAAATCGAAATTGATTATTAAATTGATAACTTAATATAAAATTCCATTTATATTTATCCACCCAATATTTAAATCCATATTAAATATTCAATAATTAACCCCTAAGGATCCGGGTCATTACACAACCGATGCTATGGACCTTAACACTGGGCATCGCCCCATATTAATGCATAGGTTTTATAGTATGTGCACTGGCTATTTTGATGGTGATTTAGAGTGTGATAAGATTTTTGCTATGTGAAATCGTGAGATGTACTTCTATTACATGTAACAGTTGGGATATGCTTAGCTTAAAACAATACCTGCTACTAGTCATCAAGCAATAACCGTGTATTTTTTACATGTGCTATGGGAAAACCCTTTATTAATAAAAGAAAGGTGTTAATGTAGCCGTGGATTCAATATCCATAGTATGTTGTTGAGACTTGTGAGGATTGAAGGTTTTGTATATCCATGAATCTTATTCAGCAATTTTACGTAATGGTCTCACACCATGTCTTAATCCTTGTCTGATAGGTGTTATTTTTTTAAATTTAAACTTAGTTTTTTCTTTGATTACTTATTTCTCAGAGTTAGTCTGAAACTGCTTGGAGCAAAGACAGCAGCACACCAAGAAGCCATTCCTTTGCAATCATTTCCAAAGTTCAAGGTACGGGATATTTGGTACGTCCTAAGCATTCTAGCAGTCATGTCTACCATTATGTATGTATCTAATATGTGTGCCTATGAGTGTGTTTCCTGCGAACGTAAACATGATATTAAGCAGTATATTTAATGGGTATCGAACGTGGAACATTGATCTCAAAAAAAAGTTGAGGGTTAAACTATGAAGCTTTATGTTAAAATGATTATTATACATGGTAATGAAGGGAAAAACACGGAAGCAACACCCAGAAGCACATATGGCATAGGATGAAAGCTACGAAACTATTACCAAAAGATATAAAGGGAAAGCTGATGATATGGGAACCAATTGCAAAAAGTTCAAAAGGAAGCAACAACAGCAATGACACTAAGATAGCAGGAAAAGAAGAGAATAAAGACCTGGTGTTGATACCAACTTGCAATGAGCAATTAGCTTGGTGTCGACACTGGAACAGGAGGACACAAAAAAAACCCGACACCAAAAGCAAGAGACAAAATCAAGGAATAAAATCAATACCGGAGCAATAAAGCCGAAGCCAAAGACCGAGATACAATATCACGGGGGAAGATACCAATCACAGAGGAAAGGAAAGCAATTAGAACATTACCAAGTATTCAAGATAGAGGCACGATAACAAAACCCAATCCGTAAAGAAAGTAAATAGCTAAAAGCACATACGATGGTGCAAAGAAGAGTTATCCCTACCAATAAACTCAGTACCAACACCAACACCAACGGACAAGACTGACACTTCCTAGAACAAACGAAAAGGGTGGAGCTGAAGACTAAAGGGGTAGTATGATTGAAGGCAAAGCCAAAAAAAAAGAGAAGAAAAAAGCTAAGTCGGCACCAAAGGCTTTATGAAGTTCCAGCATCGAAGCATTTATGTATACCGCACTGCAAAAAAAACTCTATAGCTTCAACTGTAATGGTGCGTTTTGTAAGGTATAATAATTAAGTTATTTAATTATTTAAATAACGAATATATTAAATAAACGATAGTTGAACGTATAATTTATAATATAATTATAATCGAGCTCGAAATGGCGCGGCAGTTCGCTATTTGGCGATTCGAACTTCAACTGAATATACAGGATTCGTTTTAAGCCGGATTTCTGTGAAACAAGAAACGTATGGAGCTGGTGGAGTATATCTTTCTAGTGGAAGAGAAAGATCAGGATTTCGTCATGTAGATTTTGAGATATGTCCAAATCAAATTTCAGAAAAGTCGCTATAGAATCGTTTATCGACCATAACTGTTTATTCGATATAACTAGAGATCGGGATTGAATTTAGACAAGGTTATTTTGGGAAGTAGTGATAATTTAATTTTTAGAATTTTATTGTAATTTTTAATTAATTAAATAAGCAACTTTTTATTTGGAGTATTTGGCACCCTGTATCGACATTTCGGGGTTTCACAATATGAGTTAATCTACCGATATTATTATACTTTTGGGATCGTGGCACTGAGCTCGATACAGTGGTATCTTTAATTCTGTCCGTACGTGAATGAAATTTAAGTAAGATGGTATGTTAAAAACCCAACGTTAAAACCGTAAAATGCAACGTGCTCTCCCCATTTCAAATAAATATCTCGATCCATTTTTGTGATCAAAACTAAAGCCATGCCCCCATTCTTTCTCAGCCACAAAGTTACCAACTACCACCGTAGTATAACGCAAGAACCCAAGTCCTCATTCACAAAAATCTCGGTAGCATTTTCATTCACAGGAAAGTATCGAGCAAAGGAAAAAAATTCAAAAGAAAAGCAAATAAATTCTGATAAATACTAAAGCTTGGATCTTAGTCTCGAAATGGATTTCCTTACCATTCCTGAGCAGTTTCATCTAGTACGATGCGAGATTTGTTCGCTGTTTGTAATACACGGAAGTCTAGGGTTTTAGTTTTGGGGTTGTTGAGGCACTAGTTCGCAAATCCGAGGTTGCCGATGAGTTTGTGGTAGGAATTAGGGTGGGTTCTGGAAATCTGGGTGGTCACGGTGGAAGTTTTCATCGTGCGATGTACAATTTTCCGTGTGTAAGCTGTTCGACGCATTTCATCTCGGGTTCTCGAGCCTGATGATTTTGACATGGGTAAGAAGAGAAATCGATGGAGGATGAAATGGTGATGTTCATTCATGAATGGATGGAGAGTTTGAGGGTGCGGTGGAGTGTAAACAAGCGGTAATGTCTGTGTATAATGAGGAGCAGTAGCGTGTTATCAAGGAAGAAGAAGTAAACGAATGGGCCAGGGTATGTTAAGATAGGTATGGGCCTTGTTCAAAGCGGTGAGCCCAATAATATTTTAGAGTTTAAGTTTTTAAATTCAAATAAGTGTATTAAATTGTAATTGCGATATCTCAGTCATACTTTAACGAAATTCAGCAAAACAGGATCCGTTAGGATCGTATGGACGGGAGCAACACAATGAGACTGACCGGGAGTGAATCCGAGCTCGTTACAATTTATGGCAAAATAAATTGTTCGACTGAATCAAAGAACGCAAACCGATTATTTAACGGTTAACGCACAACAGTGAGTAAAACTCACTAACTCTCCTCAGTTTATATTTTTATATAAACTGTGTTAAATGATTTGATTGCTGTGTATTGATAGTTTGGGCTGTTAAATAGATTTGATTGAAATATAGATATAGTTATATATATATACGACAATCAAATATTGATTCAGTTCATCAGTATATTTCATGTTGGAATGAAATTGATGTATATTTTATTGTGTAACATCTGTGGATGCAGGGAAACAGGTTGGAGGAATCCGACTGGATTCCTCAACATTTATTTTACCGTTTTTCATATATTGTGATATATGATGTGTTATGAAATTTGTTATTGATTTCATATGTTTGAATGATACCGATCATTGTTATACGACACGTTAAACACCGTAGGTGATACTAGAATGTAAAAAGGGAATTTTCAATGTTTATATTGAAAATAAATCTTATTTATAAAATCGATAGGATTTTATAAAATGAAAACATTTATTTATTTAGGAAATAAATAAAGGAACATTTATTTAGATTATAAATAAATGGAATAAAGGAATATTTATTTAGGGAATAAATAAAGGAACACTTGTTGGGAAAATAAATAGAATTATACAAGGATAGATTTAAACATGTGCTTCGCACACGGTATAACACGATATGGATTTAAATGAGATATTAAATAGGAAATCTGTTTTAAACAGATAAATTGAAGTAGATTAATTTATAAATAATGTTTTATAAATTAAATAAATTATTTATCGTTGATAAATGGAATATATATAAGTCTGGACTTATATAGAGAAGTAGAAACGTTATTAAAAGGACATTTATAAAGTGAAGAACCGTTACTAAAAGTAAATCTTTATAAATGGATAAACTTGTAAAAAGTAAATCTTTATCAATGGATAAACGTTGTAAAAAGGAAATCTTTTGAAATGAATAAACACATTAGAGTGATTCGAATTACTTATTCGAATAGAGTTAAACAAAGTAATTTGTTAGGTTAACCAAAGCAAGTTAGTCAAGTTAATCAAAGTAATTGGTTAAGTTAACCAAAGTAAATTAGTTAAGATAAACTAAGCGGTTAATCGAAGTGAATTAGTTAAGTTAAACTAATTTGTAAATCAAAGTGAATTAGCTGCGTCAAACTAAGTGACTTAGTTAAGTTAAACTAATTTGTAAATCAAAGGTAATTATTTGCGTCAAACTAAGTGAATTAGTCAAGTTAAACTAATTGGTTAATCGAAGTAAATTAGTTGGGTTAATCAAAGTGAATTAGCTGAGTTAAACTAAGTAAATCGGTTAGAGTTAATCATAGTGAATTAACTAAGTTAAACTAAGCGGATTAGTTCAGTTAATCGAGACAAGTAAATCAAGTTAGGTTTAACCATTTGAGTTAACCAGTTAAAGTTTACCAGTTAAAGATAAACAGTTAGAGTTGACCAGTTAGAGTTATCCAAGTGGAGTTAATCGAGTAGAGTTGCCGAATATCACTTATTCGAAGTAGACTTATCGAATATAGTATATTCGAGGGAAGAGTAATCTAATATGGTTTATTCGAGTGGAGAAATCAAATGTTACTCATTTGAGAAGAGTTACCAAATATTATTTATTCGAAGAATAGTTATCGAATATTGGTTATTCGAAGTTAGTTAATCCAAAGGAGTTATTCGAAGTTAGTTAATCCAAAGGAGTTATTCGAAGTTAGTTAATCCAAAGGAGTTATTCGAAGTTAGTTAATCCAAAGGAGTTGTTCAAAGTTAGCTAATCCAAAGGAGTTATTCGAAGTTAGTTAATCCAAAGGAGTTAGTCGAAGAGTTAATCGAATATAGTTATTCGAAAGAAGGTGTTAATCGAATATAGTTATTCGAGTAAAGTTAAAAGAGTTAATCGAATTTAGTTATTCGAAATGAGTTATTCGAATTAGATATTTGAATAGAGTTAAACACATTAGAGTGATTCGAATTACTTATTCAAATAGAGTTAAACACGTAAGAGTTAATTGAATATTAGTTATTCAATTAGAGTTAAATCGAATTTAGTTATTCGAAAGGAGTTAATCAATTTGAGTTAAGTTAATCGATTTGAATTAAGTTGAATCGAAATGGAGTAAATCGATTAGAATTAAGTTAATCGAGTTAGAGTAAATCGAATATTGGTTATTCGAAGGTAAGTTATTCGAATTAGTTATTCGAAGGAGTTAATCAAATGAGTCGATCCAAAGGAGTTAGTCGAATATTAGTTATTCGAATAGAGTTAAAGGAGTTATCGATTTTAGTTTGATCGAAAGGAGTTATCGATTAGTAAATCGAAAGGAGATTTTCGAATATAGCATATTCGAAAGAAAGAGATCGAATATTGTTTATTCGAAAGAGAGAGATTTCGAATATGAGTTATTCGAAGAGAGATAATCGAATATAGGTTATTCGAAGAAGAGTTAATCAAATAGAGATTACTCGAAAGAGAGTTATACGTCGAATTCAATTATAGCGAATTCGGGAAAGTACTATTTGCTTTCCAGGGTTTAAATCAAGATTTAGTTATTGATTTAGAAATTAGGTGTCTGTTAAATTATTCGAGTTAGGAGATAAAGTTATAATTTAGGTTAGATATTGCAGAAGTAGGAATTATAACGTTATAGTTATAATCAAACGTTTTCATATAAGAAGTAGATTCGTAACCTGAATCCGAGAATTTGCGTAAACAGATGATTGGAAAAAGTGAGTGACAAGCTTCATCTATTTCACAGTAAAGGACGTTGTTCAATTAAGGTCTGAGAGGTAATTATACCCCAACTTGATTGACTTCAGAATTGACAAATGAATAGTTGTGGTTCGATAGAAAAGGTTGATTTGAAATATAGTTAAGTAATAAGCGATTAATGGATTAAGCGTAATGATGTTTTATACAACGTTCATTGGAAATCCGTAAATGAGTTTTGGAAACGTTTTCCAAATATAGTCAGATATGTTTTCTAAACATAGAAAATGAAATGTTTTCATGATAAGAATTTAAGAAATAGAGTTAAGCAAATTCAGAAACTAACTGGAGAGGGTAAGTTGAACGGTTTTCTAAGTGACGATCTGATGTTGGTTTCGACCTTCCGGATTGATACTTAGAGAATTGTTCTCACACTAGTTACAGTTAGGGACTGATAGTTGCGAAATAATAGTGATGTGAAAATAAGCTATGGAAATGTTTTCCAATGATTAATTACATATATTTTCTAAATATATGAAATAAGGAAATATGATGATTGATCGATCGAATTTCCATTTGGAAACAAGATCGTTGTTTGTACACCGACATGTTTTCATTTGATAGTTGAATCACAGACTATCAAAGTTTTTACCATTTTAACGTTGTTAATATGGAGAGACCGGTTGAATTATTATCCAAAGAACCACTCTGTATTGGCATAAGCGTTGCGAGCAATATCTGCCAAAGATAAATTGAAGACGGAGTAAAGTGCAAGGGCTGTTGTATAAGTCTTAGAAAACAGTGACTAAGATGGATATACTGAATAGTGCCTTCGGTTTGTCCAGTCCCAGGACAACGTATATGGAAGAAGGTCTGACAGAGTATATCCAATGGATCGCGTAAGTTGATCTGTTCAAACGTATTCACGTTTGGTGGCGGAGGAATTCGTTTCTCTTAGCTATATACCCGTGTTATTTTTGGATAAGTCAATTTGTGATTTGGCGGGTATGACGATGTGGCATTCAAAGTGAATGGTGATCAGATGTTCTGAAGATAGACGTAGCTTCTAGCCTCACACCGGGAAGTAACAAAAGTTGGGCTAGGCAGCATGGCTAGTTGGGTCATCCCCAAGCAGGGTGTATTGTCACCGATCTAGAGAATATTCATATTTATACTTCTTTTTGATTCTGTATCTTCGGATGACGGTTTGATGGCCTATAACCGTGGTGGCAATATATTCGCGACACTCAAGCTAAATGAGTGAGCGGTCATGTGTGGCCGGGTTGCAAGACGTTCTTGTTGAACCCTGAGTGTATCACCTCTAGAGTACACTGATCAGAAGGTGCTCCCATACCTTGTCTGTTGGAATCCATTCTCCGTTAAGCGCCCTGCAGTTTATGATTTTATACTATGTATGTAGAACGTGAGATGCAAGCGTTTCTGCTAGATTGATACCTATTTGTACTTAGACATTATTATAATATCACAATGATATTGCTTGTCAAAGTTGTTCAGATACTCATAAGGGAAAAACCCGTTCCGTATTCACGGCGTGGTCTTATGAGATATCCTATACCTGTTTTAAACTATTTTACTCATACCAGTCCCATGACTGACCCGGAGTTTACTTTGTTGTTTTCCCTAAACTCTTGGGTGCCTAAATTTGTACGGGCAGTCAAGTAGTCGGGATTTACAGATATACTTGGAGAGCTTGGAGCAGGAGGCTGCAAGATTTTATAGCTATAGTTATTTCCGCTGTGTTGTAAGTGTTGTACTCTGATAAATGCTATTGTATATATATAACTGTTTACTTCAAAGTTATGTTATATATTATATGTTATTCGTTCCGCTGTGAGATTCGTGTTACTCTGATGATTCTGATGTTCTTCTTCTTCTTCTATTCTATTAGTTCTATCTTTTCTTCCTCACCCTCTACTTTCTTTCACTAACGACTCGGAATTTCTGACTCTCGAGGAGTCGGAAATTTCCAGCCGTTACAGTTGGTATCAGAGCTTAAGTTAAGTGATTACCTTGGCTCTGTGGCATAACTCGATAGAGATGGGATTAGTAATATCCTAGATTGAGTTTGAGTGTATATATATGAGCGCGTAATTGTTATTCAATATAAAATGGTTTTATATTGTGGAGACTCATTGGTTGAGTGGCTTATGAATTCTGGTCGATCAGTTGATCCACTGTATCGATAAGGGTTACTAAACACTCGAATACGATGAACCGTCATGGTATGTTTTGAAAGAGGGTAAATGAAATAATTTTTCCCAAAATATATTTGTTTATAGAAGAAATATATATCTTGAAATTGTTATAGTATATTGATTGTGTTGGTTGTTATTATAATCGAATAAGATTATAAAAGGGTGAAATGGTTAAAAATGACCAATCAGAATTCACATGAATGTAATATATGAAATAGTTTGAATTAAATATGAATTTAAATCAGAATTTGGAATTTAAAATAAGGAAATTTTAAGTTCCTGGGAGATTTTGAAAATGTTTTTCAAATTGATAATGATATAGTATTGAACTCACTTCGATAGCTGGAAAATAGATTCTGATGATGAATCTAGACATCACCAGTGTTCATTTTCGAGTTCTAAGTGACGGATTACTACCAAAGGTTTTGTTTTTGAATTGTTTTGAGAAAACAAGTTGTTTAGAAATTCAAAGGTTTTGAATTGGCATTATGATTTCAAATTGATTTGAAAGTAACCCAGGAACTTAAGTTCTGGAATTGAAATTTAACTAATGAAGTTAAATAAAATGAGATGGTAAAAATAAAGTGAAATTTAACTTGAGCCGAGTTAAATAAAATTGAATTGAGATTAGAGATAATCTAGAATGGAACCAAATTGATAAGTCAATAATTTGGAATTTGATATTAGAGTTCGAATGAAATTCGATTTGGATTTGAGGATATGAACTGATTGGAGATCAATTGGAATGGATAACATTGGTATATGTTGAAGAGGTAGCAGATGAAAGGGATAGAGTTAAATGCCCGACAAAAAGGTACAAGTTTATATCATATATGAGTTTGGATTTTATGAGCCGAATTGGCAAGCCGCTTGGCTGTTTGATTTTCTTTTGGATTGGAGAAGGCCTAGAGAGACGAGTTGTGGTTTGACGTATTGAGCCGTACAAAGGAGGTTATGGCGAAATTTTTCGGAAATTTAAGGTGTTAGAAAATTTTCAGAATTTTTGAAAATTTTAGTGGGTCGGAAATGAATTAATAAATTAATTAAAATTTAATGGTTCAGTTGAAACTGGAGTTGAGAAGTAAACTAAAAGATATTTGAATCTAGTTAGTAAAGTTGGTAGCATTTTCCTAGCTTAGCAATTTCGAGGACGAAATTATTTTAAGGGGGGAAGTCTGTAATGGCGCGTTTTGTAAGGTATAATAATTAAGTTATTTAATTATTTAAATAACGAATATATTAAATAAACGATAGTTGAACGTATAATTTATAATATAATTATAATCGAGCTCGAAATGGCGCGGCAGTTCGCTATTTGGCGATTCGAACTTCAACTGAATATACAGGATTCGTTTTAAGCCGGATTTCTGTGAAACAAGAAACGTATGGAGCTGGTGGAGTATATCTTTCTAGTGGAAGAGAAAGATCAGGATTTCGTCATGTAGATTTTGAGATATGTCCAAATCAAATTTCAGAAAAGTCGCTATAGAATCGTTTATCGACCATAACTGTTTATTCGATATAACTAGAGATCGGGATTGAATTTAGACAAGGTTCTTTTGGGAAGTAGTGATAATTTAAATTTTAGAATTTTATGGTAATTTTTAATTAATTAAATAAGCAACTTTTTATTTGGAGTATTTGGCACCCTGTATCGACATTTCGGGGTTTCACAATATGAGTTAATCTACCGATATTATTATACTTTTGGGATCGTGGCACTGAGCTCGATACAGTGGTATCTTTAATTCTGTCCGTACGTGAATGAAATTTAAGTAACATGGTATGTTAAAAACCCAACGTTAAAACCGTAAAATGCAACGTGCTCTCCCCATTTCAAATAAATATCTCGATCCATTTTTGTGATCAAAACTAAAGCCATGCCCCCATTCTTTCTCAGCCACAAAGTTACCAACTACCACCGTAGTATAACGCAAGAACCCAAGTCCTCATTCACAAAAATCTCAGTAGCATTTTCATTCACAGGAAAGTATCGAGCAAAGGAAAAAATTCAAAAGAAAAGCAAATAAATTCTGATAAATACTAAAGCTTGGATCTTAGTCTCGAAATGGATTTCCTTACCATTCCTGAGCAGTTTCATCTAGTACGATGCGAGATTTGTTCGCTGTTTGTAATACACGGAAGTCTAGGGTTTTAGTTTTGGGGTTGTTGAGGCACTAGTTCGCAAATCCGAGGTTGCCGATGAGTTTGTGGTAGGAATTAGGGTGGGTTCTGGAAATCTGGGTGGTCACGGTGGAAGTTTTCATCGTGCGATGTACAATTTTCCGTGTGTAAGCTGTTCGACGCATTTCATCTCGGGTTCTCGAGCCTGATGATTTTGACATGGGTAAGAAGAGAAATCGATGGAGGATGAAATGGTGATGTTCATTCATGAATGGATGGAGAGTTTGAGGGTGCGGTGGAGTGTAAACAAGCGGTAATGTCTGTGTATAATGAGGAGCAGTAGCGTGTTATCAAGGAAGAAGAAGTAAACGAATGGGCCAGGGTATGTTAAGATAGGTATGGGCCTTGTTCAAAGTGGTGAGCCCAATAATATTTTAGAGTTTAAGTTTTTAAATTCAAATAAGTGTATTAAATTGTAATTGCGATATCTCAGTCATACTTTAACGAAATTCAGCAAAACAGGATCCGTTAGGATCGTATGGACGGGAGCAAAACAATGAGACTGACCGGGAGTGAATCCGAGCTCGTTACAATTTATGGCAAAATAAATTGTTCGACTGAATCAAAGAACGCAAACCGATTATTTAACGGTTAACGCACAACAGTGAGTAAAACTCACTAACTCTCCTCAGTTTATATTTTTATATAAACTGTGTTAAATGATTTGATTGCTGTGTATTGATAGTTTGGTGTAACAACCCGTAAAATGCGAGCCAGTTTGAAATTTTTGTTTTGGCAATTATAGCGAGTTTTGTTTATTTAAAATGATTTATTTTAAATAATATCGACAATAAATTTATTTTGAATATAATTCGAACGTATATATTATACGCGTCGTCGTTAGAATAAAAATAATTATATATAATTATAAAAGGAATTGAAAATAGCGCGGTAGTTCGAAAATTCGATTTCTAATTTCAAATGAATATACAGAATTCAATATAAGTCAGAATTGAACGAAACAAGAAATATTTGAATCTGTATAACTATATCTTTGTAACGAAGTTAACAAACTGAGATTTCATCTTAGCAATGATAAGATATGTCCAGTTTAAAATTAGAAATAGTCGCTGTGAAATTTATATATATTTTTATATATATAAGGCCCTTAAAAATAGCAATTTTGCAGATGACCTCGGATTTCGACGAAACCACTTTTGTTGGGTCCGCAGTGTCAAGTTATTGCTAGGTTTCAAATTTCATAATTTTTCGAATCAATATGTGAGCGTGGCAAAAGAAAACGCGTTTGACCAGTTTTTGTCGATTTTAATCGAATGGAAATTGGCCATTTTTCAAACGGCCTCAGAATTAGACGAAACTAGTTTTGTTAGGACCGTATCGTCAATACGAAGCTAGAAAATATTTTTCTGGAATTTTTCTAGTTAGTATGTGACCCCGGTAATTTGAAATGTGCGTTTAAAATTGAATATAGTGATTTAAATGTAAATTCAAAAGGAAACCGATTGTAATGATCAAACCAGCTTGCGATACATATCCCATTGTGTTCGGAATGGGGGTAAAACGCTATGAAAGACAGGCGGTGGGCCTCGTTTCGAGGTCGTATGTAAAAGTCAACCCTTTTGCAAATTTAAATAATAAAATAATAAAAAAAAAAATAATTTTTAATTCTCCCCCCCCCCTTTTCTCTTCTGCTTGGCCCCCCCCCGTTCATATAATTTCAGAAACAAAAAAAAAAAAAAAAAAGAAAGAACCCTAAATCGATTCGATCCGCCGCCCCCCCCCCTAACCTCGAACGCCGACGAAGGAGCCGCCCCCCTCCCTTGTCTCGACGTCTGCGAAGAAGCCCCCCCCTCGCTCGCGCAGCTGAAGCCGCCGACCGCCACCAGAAGTCCCCCCACGCAACGCCTCCAGACCGAAGCCGCCACCTCGAAGCGAGCGCCTCCGATCTCCTTTCGCCCCCCGCTCCTCTGTAAGTATTTTATTCTTATTTTTATTTTTAAGTTCTATAAAACTGATTTTTTTTTTTTTTTTTTTTTTTTTTTTTATAAGTTTAAAAACAGAAATTTTGATTAAGTTTAAAACAGAAATTTTTATTAAGTTTAAACAGAAATTTTATAAAGTTTAAAACTGAATATTTTTATAAAAAAAAAAAAACAGAACAGAATTAAAAAAAAAAAAAAAGATTTTAAAACAGAATTTTTAAAAGATTTTAAAAAAACAGAATTTTTAAAAGATTTTAAAAAAACAGAAATTTTTAAAAGATTATAAAAACAGAATTTTTGAAAGAATATAGAAAACAGAAATTTTTATAAAGTAGAAAACTGATTTTAAAAAAAAAAAAAAAAAAAAAAAAAAGAAGAGTATTTTAAAACTGATTTTTAGATAAAAGAAAAACTGGTTTTTGAAGTAAAGGAAAACTGATTTTTGATACAAAGAAAAACTGTTTTTAAAAGAAAAGTAAAAATCATATTTTTTATATGTGAAAGCGAAAGTAAAAATCATATTTTTATATGTGAAAGCGAAAGTAAAAATCATATTTTTTATATGTAAAGAGTTGAAAATATAATTTTTACATGATCGGGATATTAAAAATGTCATCTTTATATGTGTAGAAAAATAAAAATGAGATTTTTATAAAGATGAAATCTTTAAATTTGAAAAGGCGAAATCTTTATATAGAAAATAACGTGATAAAAATATAATTTTTATCTATATAACATAGAAATAAAAATTCGATTTTTATATATTGAATAGCGAAATAAAAATTCGATTTTTATATATTGAACTTTGAAATAAAAATTCGATTTTTATATATTGAATAGCGAAATAAAAATTCGATTTTTATATATTGAACTTTGAAATAAAAATTCGATTTTTATATATTGAATAACATAGTAAAAATTCGATTTTTACATATGTAGAGAATACGGGCGAAAGTGACAAAAAGGCGGGACCGACGAAGATTTCTATCAATGAAGAGCCGTGGAGCTAGGATAGCTATAAGTGAGAATTTCTCACCTTTCTATTTTATTTCTAGTTATATATATATATACTAGGATGCAGACGGTGCTTAGTAGCACCCGACACAATCGTCCACAGACCATGGACTTGTTTGGTTGACTGTTTGGTGATTGATTGCGATATTGGTTGAAAAATCGAATCGATAAATTGGTTAGGATTAGACGTGCGCCGTTATAAGGCGAAGGAGTAAGGCTAGGTTAGACCCTTACTCCAAAGTTTGTGGTTTGCATAACGAATTGATTTGATTGATGTGTGAATGGCGTGGGCCTTCACTAGACCGGGGATAAGGCTAGGCCTTGTCCCGTTTCTAGTATCGTGCCGTTATGCCGCCGAAATTTTCTAAAATATGTTAGAAAATAAAAATATCATTTTATTGTGTAAATGAATAATAGAAATTCATATGATAGAATAAAATGTTTTATCGTTAAAAATATAATTTTTTTTCGTGAATATGAATATAGTGAAAGTGAATAAAATAAATATTCATTTACCAACCAGATGGTTTGTTTATGTACACTTATTTGAATGACATTGATTGGGTCGATAAATTTTACACATCGCCCAACTGCACGAATAAAATAGTTGTTTGATTGTTTGAAACCCCACACGGGTGTTAGGATGAAATTTGAAGTTCACTCATCCTGATTGATTAAATATGTCGATCGATTGATTGACATGCTGTTATAAGCGTTAGATATCTTTATTTGATGCTTATACAGTGTAGTGCACTTTGGTTGATGGTTGATTATTTTTCAATGCTATTATATACATGTGTTGTATGAAAATCCATATAATTAATCTTATATGGTAATCGATTGGGCCTCATTCCAGTTTAGAAATAGAAATATTTGAAATAGAAATATTTGAAATAGAATATTTGAAAATAGAAATTTATGAAGCCGTATTGATTAGATTGACGCCATTTTGACGTGAACGATATTTATATCGATTTTAAAAACGATTTCGAAATGAATTAAATTGAAAACGATTTCGAAATGAATTGAATTGAAAACGAATTCAAAATGAATTGAAAACGATTTCGAAATGAATTGAATTGAAAACGATTTCGAAATGAATTGAATTGAAAACGAATTCAAATGGAATAGAAAGCAAATTGAAATGAATTCAAATTGAATTGAAATTCGAATTGAATAGAAATGAATTTTTAAACGAATTTATAAAGAAGAATTCAATTTTGCTTTGAATTGAAATAGAAGTTGAAATAGAATTTGAAACGAATTTAAAACTATTTATATAATTCGTTTTAAATAGAAATCGACGAAATATATATTATATATATTATATATATAATATAATGGCCTGAATAGAACGCGCCGCGCCGCGGCAGTTCGCGAATTTCGACCATTTATTTCAAACGGACATTACGGGAGATCCGACCGTCGGATTCTCCTAAAACCGGAACCGTTGGGTTCGTATCGAAAAGAGCTTTCTAATGAATGTTAGAAATTTGAAATCTAACGGTTGGATTTGGAGATACGTCCAAATCAAATTCGAAAAAGGTCGCTGTAAGTGCAGTTCGATGGCCGTTGTTGGAAATCGACTGTACGGGCCTTGATAAAATTATTAAAAATAGTAATAATTTGTGTAAAATCATAAGAAATGATTTGTGAAAGTTTGGGATGAAAAACTCCATATTTGAAAAGATAAAAATAGATTTTTATCGAAATGAACTAGTTTTGAACTAGAATTATAATTCTATTTATTTTTAAATAAATAAATTGAATTTGAAATGGTTTTGAAAATAACCAAAATTTCCAATGATTGCATTGGAGTGGATTTGAATCGAAATTGTCTTCGGAATATTTCGATGTTGGAATTCGTGATTATACAGGTGTTGTTATGGAAATTTGAAAGATATATATTTATATCGTTATTTCCAATACGACATTTGTTAGTCGTAGAATTCGATATTGAATATAAGCCGATATATTTTCTATTCAGAGCCTTGTATTGAATATCGAATGTGATTTGGGTTTGTCGTGAATGGTGTCTTCACTAACACTGTTCTTGAACCCAGTTGAGAAAAGATTAAATCTTTTTATTTAGATTTAATGAAGTGTACCAATTAAATGATATTTAATTGGAATTGAATTGGTATTGATTTTTGGGTTTATCGTGAACAGTGTTTTAAATAACACTTGTTCTTTAACCCGATAATTAATCGAATGTGATTTGGGTTTGTCGTGAATGGTGTCTTCACTAACACTGTTCTTGAACCCAGTTGAGAAAAGATTAAATCTTTTTATTTAGATTTAATGAAGTGTACCAATTAAATAATATTTAATTGGAATTGAATATCGAATGTGATTTGGGTTTGTCGTGAATGGTGTCTTCACTAACACTGTTCTTGAACCCAGTTGAGAAAAGATTAAATCTTTTTATTTAGATTTAATGAAGTGTACCAATTAAATGATATTTAATTGGAATTGAATTGATATTGATTTTTGGGTTTATCGTGAACAGTGTTTTAAATAACACTTGTTCTTTAACCCGATAATTAATGAATGTGATTTGGGTTTGTCGTGAATGGTGTCTTCACTAACACTGTTCTTGAACCCAGCTGAGAAAAGATTAAATCTTTTGATTTAGATTTAATGAAGTGTACCAATTAAATAATATTTAATTGGAATTGAATGGATATTGATTTTTGGGTTTATCGTGAACAGTGTTTTAAATAACACTTGTTCTTTAACCCGATAATTAATGAATGTGATTTGGGTTTGTCGTGAATGGTGTCTTCACTAACACTGTTCTTGAACCCAGCTGAGAAAAGATTAAATCTTTTGATTTAGATTTAATGAAGTGTACCAATTAAATAATATTTAATTGGAATTGAATGGATATTGATTTTTGGGTTTATCGTGAACAGTGTTTTAAATAACACTTGTTCTTTAACCCGATAATTAATGGGATGTGACTTTGGGTTTATCGTGAACCGTGTTTTTAAATGACACTGATTCTTTAACCCAGTCACAGATTAAAACTAAGTGGAGTTTTAATGAATCTTTAATTAGATTGAAAAGATCGAGAATGGAGTATCACCAGTTTTGCTCCAGGCGATAGTTAAATCTTTAATTAGATTTGAATGTGAAATTTAGAAACTAACTGGCGGTTAGCCAAGCAGAATGGTTTTCTGGATATTGATCTGATGTTGGTTTCGGCCTTCGGGGTTAATGTTTGGGGAATTATTCTCTTGATTAATTTACGGTTAGTGACTAATGAATTGGAATGAGGCGTATGTTGTGTTTGTGTAACACTTTTAGAATATATACGCGAGTTATTCGGAAAGACCGGGTTTATCCCATTCTGAATAACTGATACGACGATAAGTCGAAGATGAAGACGATGGTCGAAGACCGGAGGTCTTCACGTCGTTTGGGTGATAACTGATGATCTTGATTGGGCTGTACACCCAAGAAGATGGAAACAGTTAGTGATCGTCCAGACGTACTTGGAGATCGATGGATATGCGGGGTACTAGGTGCCTCCGGTTTCGTTCAGGCCCAGAACGGACTTGTAAATGGACTGTGTGTCTGACATTGGATTTCATTCTGTGTGACTGATATCGGTTGCATAGAGTGGTTTGCCTGTGTGGCATGCTAAGATGCAAATGATCAAGGCTTCTGTTGAAAAGCAAAGTCTTGTGGTGATGATCAAAGCACGGCCTTTGTGGCGTAGCTTTGTGTAACGTTTACTTCGCGAGTTTCACACCCGGTATGAACCAAAAACGGGAGGGACATCAGGGAGGACTTGCGTTTCTTTCTAGCTAGAAGTGGCGTCAGTGGTTTTACACGCCCTGACGAGTTTGACTTATGTGGTTGTTGCAGTTGCGAGGCGCCTCGGTTATATCGGTTTCGGCCGAATGCATTCTGGTCGGCTGACGGACCAGACTTACACCCCATAGGGTGGGGAGACGTATTGTTCAGGCATAATAATCCACTCCGTGTGGACCGGCCCTGACGATCTAAAGGGTTGATGCGTTCTGATCCTGAGGGGCGGGCTAGAGCGTCTCGAATCGGTTGAGGACTATCTTTTGCCTCGGTTCATAGACGGAAATCCAATTTCCAAATACGTGACTTTGCGGTTTTAGTTGTAAACCTATATATGGCGACATAGTGGCATGGGACGCTCATGTCGCCTATGATTGATACTTATGATTTGAAGTTGTTTTATACACTATGCACTTATAAGAGTATCAAATGATTTGTTTTAAACGTATCCAGCATTCTTTGGCTGTTATAAGGGAAAACCCTATCCCCCGGCTTGCGTTTGCATTGTGTGATAGGACCTGGGTCTTATAACAGCTTCATTTTTCTTTATTTAGCATTGCGCTGTTTGTTTTGTGCACTGGTATTCTTGGGAGGAAACCCGTTCCGTGTTATACGGCGTGGTCCCTTGATTTACCTAATGATTTAAAATAAAGATTAATAACTGTTTTAGTTCTCACACCAGTCACATGACTGACCTGGAGTTTATTGTTTTAACCTAAACTCTGGGTGCCCTTATTTTGACACGGGCAGCTAGTAGTTTTGGTTTTGCAGATTTATATTCACAGGATCCTGGTTTACAGCTGGAACGATATCCGGAAAGCTTTGTATCCGTATATCTCCTTCTAGTTGTGTATTGTATTATTTTCCGCTGCTATGTATTTAAATGTAATTTAAATCTCTGATATTTCTGTGTAATATTCATTTATACTCTGTATATTCTTGTAATCTGATGCATTGTTGTAATATACAATGAAATGTTCTTCTGTATGCGTTCTGTTTTGTCGTGTTCTCAAACGATAGGGCTTTTCGAACGGTCTGGGTCGGTTTAGCGACTGGTTCGGACCGAGCGAAATTCCTTGCCGTTACACGTGGTATCAGAGCTTTGGTTTACAAAGCTCAGAGAACAAGACACATTAGAACCATACGAAAGAATTCATCAGATATTGGATTAGCAATATCCAATTAGAATGACTCGTTAGAGATAGGATCAGTAGTATCCTAGAACGAGTGTGAAGAGTATATTTTTCAAATGAAAACAAATTTCGTTTTGAAAATTTAAATCAATTATTCGTATTTGATTAGTTTTTATATTGATTTGGACAGTCCAGTATATAAAGATTTTGCATATACGCCTTGCAAACGTGTATTTGAAATTTTAATATATTGGATAGATATAGCATCACACTCTAATCGCCCGGAGATGATTTTGATGATGGAGCTCCATCATTAGAATTTATGTTCGAGTGACGAAAGTGGGTTTTCTATATATTTCCTATTGACTGGTGTGAGAACCAAAACTAGATAGGGCTTATTGTTGTGATTTGACATCAAAAATCTGATTTTTGTATATGTATCAAAATTATGAATTTGAAACTCTAAATCAACTAATTGATTGATGTTTGTGTTGTTGATTTATTTGTTTGCTAATTTTGAACCATTATGCCTAACTGAATCAAATATTGGATTATATTGAAAATTGGTCGCATTTGTTTGCATATACATATATATCATTGAACAGGTCATAGCAAGGAGGCTAGAGCCAGAGAATAAAATTTGTTTGCCCGACAAATAGGTACATGTTTACTACATAATTTACTGTTTTGTTTGGGTGATGATGATTTTGTGAGCCTATTGGCTAGCCGCTTGGCTTTTTCTTTTTCTTTTTGAGATCTGAAGGACCGGGGAAGCTATTTGAAATTCCCCGATGCTCCCGGTGCAGGGGAGGTTATGGCGAAATTTTTCGAAAATTTAGGGTGTTAGCCAAATTTTTGAAATTTTAAAAATTCTCAGAAACTAAAGAATTGGAGAATGAAAGCCTGATCGAACATAGAGTTGATTAATCAAACCATTTTCGACTTTGTTCCTTTTCGGGGACGAAAAGTTTTAAGTGGGGGAGATTGTAACAACCCGTAAAATGCGAGCCAGTTTGAAATTTTTGTTTTGGCAATTATAGCGAGTTTTGTTTATTTAAAATGATTTATTTTAAATAATATCGACAATAAATTTATTTTGAATATAATTCGAACGTATATATTATACGCGTCGTCGTTAGAATAAAAATAATTATATATAATTATAAAAGGAATTGAAAATAGCGCGGTAGTTCGAAAATTCGATTTCTAATTTCAAATGAATATACAGAATTCAATATAAGTCAGAATTGAACGAAACAAGAAATATTTGAATCTGTATAACTATATCTTTGTAACGAAGTTAACAAACTGAGATTTCATCTTAGCAATGATAAGATATGTCCAGTTTAAAATTAGAAATAGTCGCTGTGAAATTTATATATATTTTTATATATATAAGGCCCTTAAAAATAGCAATTTTGCAGATGACCTCGGATTTCGACGAAACCACTTTTGTTGGGTCCGCAGTGTCAAGTTATTGCTAGGTTTCAAATTTCATAATTTTTCGAATCAATATGTGAGCGTGGCAAAAGAAAACGCGTTTGACCAGTTTTTGTCGATTTTAATCGAATGGAAATTGGCCATTTTTCAAACGGCCTCAGAATTAGACGAAACTAGTTTTGTTAGGACCGTATCGTCAATACGAAGCTAGAAAATATTTTTCTGGAATTTTTCTAGTTAGTATGTGACCCCGGTAATTTGAAATGTGCGTTTAAAATTGAATATAGTGATTTAAATGTAAATTCAAAAGGAAACCGATTGTAATGATCAAACCAGCTTGCGATACATATCCCATTGTGTTCGGAATGGGGGTAAAACGCTATGAAAGACAGGCGGTGGGCCTCGTTTCGAGGTCGTATGTAAAAGTCAACCCTTTTGCAAATTTAAATAATAAAATAATAAAAAAAAAAATAATTTTTAATTCTCCCCCCCCCCCTTTTCTCTTCTGCTTGGCCCCCCCCCCGTTCATATAATTTCAGAAACAAAAAAAAAAAAAAAAAAGAAAGAACCCTAAATCGATTCGATCCGCCGCCCCCCCCCCTAACCTCGAACGCCGACGAAGGAGCCGCCCCCCTCCCTTGTCTCGACGTCTGCGAAGAAGCCCCCCCCCTCGCTCGCGCAGCTGAAGCCGCCGACCGCCACCAGAAGTCCCCCCACGCAACGCCTCCAGACCGAAGCCGCCACCTCGAAGCGAGCGCCTCCGATCTCCTTTCGCCCCCCGCTCCTCTGTAAGTATTTTATTCTTATTTTTATTTTTAAGTTCTATAAAACTGATTTTTTTTTTTTTTTTTTTTTTTTTTTTTATAAGTTTAAAAACAGAAATTTTGATTAAGTTTAAAACAGAAATTTTTATTAAGTTTAAACAGAAATTTTATAAAGTTTAAAACTGAATATTTTTATAAAAAAAAAAAAACAGAACAGAATTAAAAAAAAAAAAAAAAGATTTTAAAACAGAATTTTTAAAAGATTTTAAAAAACAGAATTTTTAAAAGATTTTAAAAAAACAGAAATTTTTAAAAGATTATAAAAACAGAATTTTTGAAAGAATATAGAAAACAGAAATTTTTATAAAGTAGAAAACTGATTTTAAAAAAAAAAAAAAAAAAAAAAAAAAGAAGAGTATTTTAAAACTGATTTTTAGATAAAAGAAAAACTGGTTTTTGAAGTAAAGGAAAACTGATTTTTGATACAAAGAAAAACTGTTTTTAAAAGAAAAGTAAAAATCATATTTTTTATATGTGAAAGCGAAAGTAAAAATCATATTTTTATATGTGAAAGCGAAAGTAAAAATCATATTTTTTATATGTAAAGAGTTGAAAATATAATTTTTACATGATCGGGATATTAAAAATGTCATCTTTATATGTGTAGAAAAATAAAAATGAGATTTTTATAAAGATGAAATCTTTAAATTTGAAAAGGCGAAATCTTTATATAGAAAATAACGTGATAAAAATATAATTTTTATCTATATAACATAGAAATAAAAATTCGATTTTTATATATTGAATAGCGAAATAAAAATTCGATTTTTATATATTGAACTTTGAAATAAAAATTCGATTTTTATATATTGAATAGCGAAATAAAAATTCGATTTTTATATATTGAACTTTGAAATAAAAATTCGATTTTTATATATTGAATAACATAGTAAAAATTCGATTTTTACATATGTAGAGAATACGGGCGAAAGTGACAAAAAGGCGGGACCGACGAAGATTTCTATCAATGAAGAGCCGTGGAGCTAGGATAGCTATAAGTGAGAATTTCTCACCTTTCTATTTTATTTCTAGTTATATATATATATACTAGGATGCAGACGGTGCTTAGTAGCACCCGACACAATCGTCCACAGACCATGGACTTGTTTGGTTGACTGTTTGGTGATTGATTGCGATATTGGTTGAAAAATCGAATCGATAAATTGGTTAGGATTAGACGTGCGCCGTTATAAGGCGAAGGAGTAAGGCTAGGTTAGACCCTTACTCCAAAGTTTGTGGTTTGCATAACGAATTGATTTGATTGATGTGTGAATGGCGTGGGCCTTCACTAGACCGGGGATAAGGCTAGGCCTTGTCCCGTTTCTAGTATCGTGCCGTTATGCCGCCGAAATTTTCTAAAATATGTTAGAAAATAAAAATATCATTTTATTGTGTAAATGAATAATAGAAATTCATATGATAGAATAAAATGTTTTATCGTTAAAAATATAATTTTTTTTCGTGAATATGAATATAGTGAAAGTGAATAAAATAAATATTCATTTACCAACCAGATGGTTTGTTTATGTACACTTATTTGAATGACATTGATTGGGTCGATAAATTTTACACATCGCCCAACTGCACGAATAAAATAGTTGTTTGATTGTTTGAAACCCCACACGGGTGTTAGGATGAAATTTGAAGTTCACTCATCCTGATTGATTAAATATGTCGATCGATTGATTGACATGCTGTTATAAGCGTTAGATATCTTTATTTGATGCTTATACAGTGTAGTGCACTTTGGTTGATGGTTGATTATTTTTCAATGCTATTATATACATGTGTTGTATGAAAATCCATATAATTAATCTTATATGGTAATCGATTGGGCCTCATTCCAGTTTAGAAATAGAAATATTTGAAATAGAAATATTTGAAATAGAATATTTGAAAATAGAAATTTATGAAGCCGTATTGATTAGATTGACGCCATTTTGACGTGAACGATATTTATATCGATTTTAAAAACGATTTCGAAATGAATTAAATTGAAAACGATTTCGAAATGAATTGAATTGAAAACGAATTCAAAATGAATTGAAAACGATTTCGAAATGAATTGAATTGAAAACGATTTCGAAATGAATTGAATTGAAAACGAATTCAAATGGAATAGAAAGCAAATTGAAATGAATTCAAATTGAATTGAAATTCGAATTGAATAGAAATGAATTTTTAAACGAATTTATAAAGAAGAATTCAATTTTGCTTTGAATTGAAATAGAAGTTGAAATAGAATTTGAAACGAATTTAAAACTATTTATATAATTCGTTTTAAATAGAAATCGACGAAATATATATTATATATATTATATATATAATATAATGGCCTGAATAGAACGCGCCGCGCCGCGGCAGTTCGCGAATTTCGACCATTTATTTCAAACGGACATTACGGGAGATCCGACCGTCGGATTCTCCTAAAACCGGAACCGTTGGGTTCGTATCGAAAAGAGCTTTCTAATGAATGTTAGAAATTTGAAATCTAACGGTTGGATTTGGAGATACGTCCAAATCAAATTCGAAAAAGGTCGCTGTAAGTGCAGTTCGATGGCCGTTGTTGGAAATCGACTGTACGGGCCTTGATAAAATTATTAAAAATAGTAATAATTTGTGTAAAATCATAAGAAATGATTTGTGAAAGTTTGGGATGAAAAACTCCATATTTGAAAAGATAAAAATAGATTTTTATCGAAATGAACTAGTTTTGAACTAGAATTATAATTCTATTTATTTTTAAATAAATAAATTGAATTTGAAATGGTTTTGAAAATAACCAAAATTTCCAATGATTGCATTGGAGTGGATTTGAATCGAAATTGTCTTCGGAATATTTCGATGTTGGAATTCGTGATTATACAGGTGTTGTTATGGAAATTTGAAAGATATATATTTATATCGTTATTTCCAATACGACATTTGTTAGTCGTAGAATTCGATATTGAATATAAGCCGATATATTTTCTATTCAGAGCCTTGTATTGAATATCGAATGTGATTTGGGTTTGTCGTGAATGGTGTCTTCACTAACACTGTTCTTGAACCCAGTTGAGAAAAGATTAAATCTTTTTATTTAGATTTAATGAAGTGTACCAATTAAATGATATTTAATTGGAATTGAATTGGTATTGATTTTTGGGTTTATCGTGAACAGTGTTTTAAATAACACTTGTTCTTTAACCCGATAATTAATCGAATGTGATTTGGGTTTGTCGTGAATGGTGTCTTCACTAACACTGTTCTTGAACCCAGTTGAGAAAAGATTAAATCTTTTTATTTAGATTTAATGAAGTGTACCAATTAAATAATATTTAATTGGAATTGAATATCGAATGTGATTTGGGTTTGTCGTGAATGGTGTCTTCACTAACACTGTTCTTGAACCCAGTTGAGAAAAGATTAAATCTTTTTATTTAGATTTAATGAAGTGTACCAATTAAATGATATTTAATTGGAATTGAATTGATATTGATTTTTGGGTTTATCGTGAACAGTGTTTTAAATAACACTTGTTCTTTAACCCGATAATTAATGAATGTGATTTGGGTTTGTCGTGAATGGTGTCTTCACTAACACTGTTCTTGAACCCAGCTGAGAAAAGATTAAATCTTTTGATTTAGATTTAATGAAGTGTACCAATTAAATAATATTTAATTGGAATTGAATGGATATTGATTTTTGGGTTTATCGTGAACAGTGTTTTAAATAACACTTGTTCTTTAACCCGATAATTAATGAATGTGATTTGGGTTTGTCGTGAATGGTGTCTTCACTAACACTGTTCTTGAACCCAGCTGAGAAAAGATTAAATCTTTTGATTTAGATTTAATGAAGTGTACCAATTAAATAATATTTAATTGGAATTGAATGGATATTGATTTTTGGGTTTATCGTGAACAGTGTTTTAAATAACACTTGTTCTTTAACCCGATAATTAATGGGATGTGACTTTGGGTTTATCGTGAACCGTGTTTTTAAATGACACTGATTCTTTAACCCAGTCACAGATTAAAACTAAGTGGAGTTTTAATGAATCTTTAATTAGATTGAAAAGATCGAGAATGGAGTATCACCAGTTTTGCTCCAGGCGATAGTTAAATCTTTAATTAGATTTGAATGTGAAATTTAGAAACTAACTGGCGGTTAGCCAAGCAGAATGGTTTTCTGGATATTGATCTGATGTTGGTTTCGGCCTTCGGGGTTAATGTTTGGGGAATTATTCTCTTGATTAATTTACGGTTAGTGACTAATGAATTGGAATGAGGCGTATGTTGTGTTTGTGTAACACTTTTAGAATATATACGCGAGTTATTCGGAAAGACCGGGTTTATCCCATTCTGAATAACTGATACGACGATAAGTCGAAGATGAAGACGATGGTCGAAGACCGGAGGTCTTCACGTCGTTTGGGTGATAACTGATGATCTTGATTGGGCTGTACACCCAAGAAGATGGAAACAGTTAGTGATCGTCCAGACGTACTTGGAGATCGATGGATATGCGGGGTACTAGGTGCCTCCGGTTTCGTTCAGGCCCAGAACGGACTTGTAAATGGACTGTGTGTCTGACATTGGATTTCATTCTGTGTGACTGATATCGGTTGCATAGAGTGGTTTGCCTGTGTGGCATGCTAAGATGCAAATGATCAAGGCTTCTGTTGAAAAGCAAAGTCTTGTGGTGATGATCAAAGCACGGCCTTTGTGGCGTAGCTTTGTGTAACGTTTACTTCGCGAGTTTCACACCCGGTATGAACCAAAAACGGGAGGGACATCAGGGAGGACTTGCGTTTCTTTCTAGCTAGAAGTGGCGTCAGTGGTTTTACACGCCCTGACGAGTTTGACTTATGTGGTTGTTGCAGTTGCGAGGCGCCTCGGTTATATCGGTTTCGGCCGAATGCATTCTGGTCGGCTGACGGACCAGACTTACACCCCATAGGGTGGGGAGACGTATTGTTCAGGCATAATAATCCACTCCGTGTGGACCGGCCCTGACGATCTAAAGGGTTGATGCGTTCTGATCCTGAGGGGCGGGCTAGAGCGTCTCGAATCGGTTGAGGACTATCTTTTGCCTCGGTTCATAGACGGAAATCCAATTTCCAAATACGTGACTTTGCGGTTTTAGTTGTAAACCTATATATGGCGACATAGTGGCATGGGACGCTCATGTCGCCTATGATTGATACTTATGATTTGAAGTTGTTTTATACACTATGCACTTATAAGAGTATCAAATGATTTGTTTTAAACGTATCCAGCATTCTTTGGCTGTTATAAGGGAAAACCCTATCCCCCGGCTTGCGTTTGCATTGTGTGATAGGACCTGGGTCTTATAACAGCTTCATTTTTCTTTATTTAGCATTGCGCTGTTTGTTTTGTGCACTGGTATTCTTGGGAGGAAACCCGTTCCGTGTTATACGGCGTGGTCCCTTGATTTACCTAATGATTTAAAATAAAGATTAATAACTGTTTTAGTTCTCACACCAGTCACATGACTGACCTGGAGTTTATTGTTTTAACCTAAACTCTGGGTGCCCTTATTTTGACACGGGCAGCTAGTAGTTTTGGTTTTGCAGATTTATATTCACAGGATCCTGGTTTACAGCTGGAACGATATCCGGAAAGCTTTGTATCCGTATATCTCCTTCTAGTTGTGTATTGTATTATTTTCCGCTGCTATGTATTTAAATGTAATTTAAATCTCTGATATTTCTGTGTAATATTCATTTATACTCTGTATATTCTTGTAATCTGATGCATTGTTGTAATATACAATGAAATGTTCTTCTGTATGCGTTCTGTTTTGTCGTGTTCTCAAACGATAGGGCTTTTCGAACGGTCTGGGTCGGTTTAGCGACTGGTTCGGACCGAGCGAAATTCCTTGCCGTTACATTTGGGCTGTTAAATAGATTTGATTGAAATATAGATATAGTTATATATATAAACGACAATCAAATATTGATTCAGTTCATCAGTATATTTCATGTTGGAATGAAATTGATGTATATTTTATTGTGTAACATCTGTGGATGCAGGGAAACAGGTTGGAGGAATCCGACTGGATTCCTCAACATTTATTTTACCGTTTTTCATATATTGTGATATATGATGTGTTATGAAATCTGTTATTGATTTCATATGTTTGAATGATACCGATCATTGTTATACGACACGTTAAACACCGTAGGTGATACTAGAATGTAAAAAGGGAATTTTCAATGTTTATATTGAAAATAAATCTTATTTATAAAATCGATAGGATTTTATAAAATGAAAACATTTATTTATTTAGGAAATAAATAAAGGAACATTTATTTAGATTATAAATAAATGGAATAAAGGAATATTTATTTAGGGAATAAATAAAGGAACACTTGTTGGGAAAATAAATAGAATTATACAAGGATAGATTTAAACACGTGCTTCGCACACGGTATAACACGATATGGATTTAAATGAGATATTAAATAGGAAATCTGTTTTAAACAGATAAATTGAAGTAGATTAATTTATAAATAATGTTTTATAAATTAAAGAAATTATTTATCGTTGATAAATGGAATATATATAAGTCTGGACTTATATAGAGAAGTAGAAACGTTATTAAAAGGACATTTATAAAGTGAAGAACCGTTACTAAAAGTAAATCTTTATAAATGGATAAACTTGTAAAAAGTAAATCTTTATCAATGGATAAACGTTGTAAAAAGGAAATCTTTTGAAATGAATAAACACATTAGAGTGATTCGAATTACTTATTCGAATAGAGTTAAACAAAGTAATTTGTTAGGTTAACCAAAGCAAGTTAGTCAAGTTAATCAAAGTAATTGGTTAAGTTAACCAAAGTAAATTAGTTAAGATAAACTAAGCGGTTAATCGAAGTGAATTAGTTAAGTTAAACTAATTTGTAAATCAAAGTGAATTAGCTGCATCAAACTAAGTGACTTAGTTAAGTTAAACTAATTTGTAAATCAAAGGTAATTAGTTGCGTCAAACTAAGTGAATTAGTCAAGTTAAACTAATTGGTTAATCGAAGTAAATTAGTTGGGTTAATCAAAGTGAATTAGCTGAGTTAAACTAAGTAAATCGGTTAGAGTTAATCAAAGTGAATTAACTAAGTTAAACTAAGCGGATTAGTTCAGTTAATCGAGACAAGTAAATCAAGTTAGGTTTAACCATTTGAGTTAACCAGTTAAAGTTTACCAGTTAAAGATAAACAGTTAGAGTTGACCAGTTAGAGTTATCCAAGTGGAGTTAATCGAGTAGAGTTGCCGAATATCACTTATTCGAAGTAGAGTTATCGAATATAGTATATTCGAGGGAAGAGTAATCGAATATGGTTTATTCGAGTGGAGAAATCAAATGTTATTCATTTGAGAAGAGTTACCGAATATTATTTATTCGAAGAATAGTTATCGGATATTGGTTATTCGAAGTTAGTTAATCCAAAGGAGTTATTCGAAGTTAGTTAATCCAAAGGAGTTATTCGAAGTTAGTTAATCCAAAGGAGTTATTCGAAGTTAGTTAATCCAAAGGAGTTATTCGAAGTTAGCTAATCCAAAGGAGTTATTCGAAGTTAGTTAATCCAAAGGAGTTAGTCGAAGAGTTAATCGAATATAGTTATTCGAAAGAAGGTGTTAATCGAATATAGTTATTCGAGTAAAGTTAAAAGAGTTAATCGAATTTAGTTATTCGAAATGAGTTATTCGAATTAGATATTTGAATAGAGTTAAACACATTAGAGTGATTCGAATTACTTATTCAAATAGAGTTAAACACGTAAGAGTTAATTGAATATTAGTTATTCAATTAGAGTTAAATCGAATTTAGTTATTCGAAAGGAGTTAATCAATTTGAGTTAAGTTAATCGATTTGAATTAAGTTGAATCGAAATGGAGTAAATCGATTAGAATTAAGTTAATCGAGTTAGAGTAAATCGAATATTGGTTATTCGAAGGTAAGTTATTCGAATTAGTTATTCGAAGGAGTTAATCAAATGAGTCGATCCAAAGGAGTTAGTCGAATATTAGTTATTCGAATAGAGTTAAAGGAGTTATCGATTTTAGTTTGATCGAAAGGAGTTATCGATTAGTAAATCGAAAGGAGATTTTCGAATATAGCATATTCGAAAGAAAGAGATCGAATATTGTTTATTCGAAAGAGAGAGATTTCGAATATGAGTTATTCGAAGAGAGATAATCGAATATAGGTTATTCGAAGAAGAGTTAATCAAATAGAGATTACTCGAAAGAGAGTTATACGTCGAATTCAATTATAGCGAATTCAGGAAAGTACTATTTACTTTCCAGGGTTTAAATCAAGATTTAGTTATTGATTTAGAAATTAGGTGTCTGTTAAATTATTCGAGTTAGGAGATAAAGTTATAATTTAGGTTAGATATTGCAGAAGTAGGAATTATAACGTTATAGTTATAATCAAACGTTTTCATATAAGAAGTAGATTCGTAACCTGAATCCGAGAATTTGCGTAAACAGATGATTGGAAAAAGTGAGTGACAAGCTTCATCTATTTCACAGTAAAGGACGTTGTTCAATTAAGGTCTGAGAGGTAATTATACCCCAACTTGATTGACTTCAGAATTGACAAAGGAATAGTTGTGGTTCGATAGAAAAGGTTGATTTGAAATATAGTTAAGCAATAAGCGATTAATGGATTAAGCGTAATGATGTTTTATACAACGTTCATTGGAAATCCGTAAATGAGTTTTGGAAACGTTTTCCAAATATAGTCAGATATGTTTTCTAAACATAGAAAATGAAATGTTCTCATGATAAGAATTTAAGAAATAGAGTTAAGCAAATTCAGAAACTAACTGGAGAGGGTAAGTTGAACGGTTTTCTAAGTGACGATCTGATGTTGGTTTCGACCTTCCGGATTGATACTTAGAGAATTGTTCTCATACTAGTTACAGTTAGGGACTGATAGTTGCGAAATAATAGTGATGTGAAAATAAGCTATGGAAATGTTTTCCAATGATTAATAACATATATTTTCTAAATATATGAAATAAGGAAATATGAACATATGATGATTGATCGATCGAATTTCCATTTGGAAACAAGATCGTTGTTTGTACACCGACATGTTTTCATTTGATAGTTGAATCACAGACTATCAAAGTTTTTACCATTTTAACGTTGTTAATATGGAGAGACAAGTTGAATTATTATCCAAAGAACCACTCTGTATTGGCATAAGCGTTGCGAGCAATATCTGCCAAAGATAAATTGAAGACGGAGTAAAGTGCAAGGGCTGTTGTATAAGTCTTAGATAACAGTGACTAAGATGGATATACTGAATAGTGCCTTCGATTTGTCCAGTCCCAGGACAACGTATATGGAAGAAGGTCTGACAGAGTATATCCAATGGATCGCGTAAGTTGATCTGTTCAAACGTATTCACGTTTGGTGGCGGAGGAATTCGTTTCTCTTAGCTATATACCCGTGTTATTTTTGGATAAGTCAATTTGTGATTTGGCGGGTATGATGATGTGGCATTCAAAGTGAATGGTGATCAGATGTTCTGAAGATAGACGTAGCTTCTAGCCTCACACCGGGAAGTAACAAAAGTTGGGCTAGGCAGCATGGCTAGTTGGGTCATCCCCAAGCAGGGTGTATTGTCACCGATCTAGAGAATATTCATATTTATACTTCTTTTTGATTCTGTATCTTCGGATGACGGTTTGATGGCCTATAACCGTGGTGGCAATATATTCGCGACACTCAAGCTAAATGAGTGAGCGGTCATGTGTGGCCGGGTTGCAAGACGTTCTTGTTGAACCCTGAGTGTATCACCTCTAGAGTACACTGATCAGAAGGTGCTCCCATACCTTGTCTGTTGGAATCCATTCTCCGTTAAGCACCCTGCGGTTTATGATTTTATACTATGTATGTAGAACGTGAGATGCAAGCGTTTCTGCTAGATTGATACCTATTTGTACTTAGACATTATTATAATATCACAATGATATTGCTTGTCAAAGTTGTTCAGATACTCATAAGGGAAAAACCCGTTCCGTATTCACGGCGTGGTCTTATGAGATATCCTATACCTGTTTTAAACTATTTTACTCATACCAGTCCCATGACTGACCCGGAGTTTACTTTGTTGTTTTCCCTAAACTCTTGGGTGCCTAAATTTGTACGGGCAGTCAAGTAGTCGGGATTTACAGATATACTTGGAGAGCTTGGAGCAGGAGGCTGCAAGATTTTATAGCTATAGTTATTTCCGCTGTGTTGTAAGTGTTGTACTCTGATAAATGCTATTGTATATATATATAACTGTTTACTTCAAAGTTATGTTATATATTATATGTTATTCGTTCCGCTGTGAGATTCGTGTTACTCTGATGATTCTGATGTTCTTCTTCTTCTTCTATTCTATTAGTTCTATCTTTTCTTCCTCACCCTCTACTTTCTTTCACTAACGACTCGGAATTTCCGACTCTCGAGGAGTCGGAAATTTCCAGCCGTTACATCAACACTTAAAGCAAGGGACACGAAAGCAGGTCGATAATGATACCATGGCATCAAAACAGAGAAACACGGATCAAAGCCAGTGATCCTAAAAACAAGAGCTACTAAGGCGAGCCGATATCGAAAGGTTGAGGTGGAACCGGGTTTCCTACCTGAATGTTACCAAACTGGGCCTAAATTGCCATAAGCCCCTAAAGGTCACATTTTAGGGGGGGTTCAAATTTCTTTTTTCATTCTAAAATCTTGAATTCATTTATAAGAGACTAAACCCTAATTTGGAAATTAAATTGGGGATTACTCATTTAACCTCCACCATAATAATATCATTAAAGCCCTTAAAGTGGATGTAGGTTCAATCCGAACCGAACCACTATAAATTGTAGTGTTTTAACTATCCTGCTTTTTATATTGTATTTTATTATGTTTCTGAATGCCGATATTACCCAATCCAACATTCCAATAGATTACCAAAATACCCTTAATGCGTATTCTAGTTCAAATTAATAACGATTGTTGAAGCCCTATCCCAAGGTAATTGTTAATGCATAAGTCCCGTAAGCGTGATACTTACCTCTTGAATGAGGAGTAACCAATCTTCGGGCTTAGGATCATAATATCTAAGGAACAATGGATTTGGTCAAGCTTAAAAGGACTAGATTACCCTAGTTCCACAACCGTAACTCTATATTTCGGTGTTGACAAAAAATATCGTTAACATTTCAGCGTTGGAAGGAGGGTTTGGACCCCTATCCTTACTTCCCATTCCGACCTTATTTCTCACCCCATCATAAGGAGATAATCTAAAACTTGATAAAGAAGTACTTTATATATCAAATGAAGAACAATATCAATGAACAGTTACTGTACACTGACACTATTACATATGATGCACTGCATATTCCACGATATGTACGGACATGACACGAATGAGTGCAGACATCTTCGTGATTTGATTGAGGAACGGGTTAGACGTGGAGAGATGCCCGAGTATATGAAACCATCAACAACACCTACGCTTCCACCTCCTACTCCTCGGAGAGGGAATGACCCTAGATCGCGCTCTCGTGGGCTCATCATCAACTGATCTGGATAAGATCAGCTTTCATTTTCTGCATTTCTTAGGCTTTAAGATTTGTTTTTGCTTCCATTAGGTTTTCCGATTGGTTGAATCGGAGTACACACATATGGGGTTAGGATGTATCCCCACAACGTGCTCTGGACTCGGTGTCGAACCAATCAGGATTTGCTTTGGTTTTGCATTTTGAATTGAATAAGGACTTTCCAAGCATGGATTATGTTTGGAAAATTTAAGTATCTTGTCAGGATGTGGCAGGATCCTCAACTTCGGTTAAAGTATGGCTTATACTTATTATGGAACTCTAGGTATGAATTATGCCTATGGACGGACTATCTTGTCAGGCTATGGCAAGCGTAGCTCTACTTCAGGTCTGAGTATGGTTTATACTCACTTTGGAATCTTAAGTATGGATTATACTTAGGAATGACAAATGGTCTTGTCAGGATGTGACAAAAGAAATCGGGTATGGATTATATCCAATTTGAACTGTAGTGTATGGATTATGCCCTGCAGACGGTCTTGTCAGGATGTGTCAAAAGAAATCGGGTATGGATTATACTCGGTTTGGACTTCTGGGTATGGATTATGCCTGGAAATGTTGGCCCTTGTCAGGATTTGGCAGGATGACTCAAGCGTCCCTTGAGTATGGTTTATGCTCATTAGACGCCAAAGCATGGTTTATGCTCAGAAAATTTGAACAATATCGCCAGGATTTGGCACGTTTGTTTTTCCTTTATCTCTTTACAATTATGGATTATATCTGTAGCTGGCAGACCCGACAAGGTCATGGCATTATTGAATTTCTATGGCTTATAAATTTCCTGGACTATCCAGAACACATCTTCCTTCAACTAGCAAGATATGTTCTGGGGGGCAAACTTGTTGACACACTTTTTGGTAAAAGCTGTCACACTGAATATCTGGATAGCATCGTGCTCGGATATGGAGAACATCGTCAGAAGACAGGCAGCGATTTGGTCAAAGTCGCATCACGAACAAAGAAAGGCCCAAAACTCCTATGAGACGACCCCTTTTGGGCCGGAAAACAGCAGTTAAGGAGCTAAGCTCGGTAACACTCGTAGATATCTGAATTAGCTTCAGTTTGAGCTTTGGTTTGGCTCAATCGGACTTACGGTTTGAAAGTTATGCCCGTTTCCGTAAACTGGTGTAATCTTGCAATTTCCTGGATAAAGCAACGAAGCGTCACACAATCGAAGCATGGCTCATGCACCCTCGGATCGCCCCTCATAGGATCGCCCCCCTCGGCTCATGGTATACCTCCTGATCACGACCTGACCGTGGACACCAACTTCCCACTCCAGCTCACGACCAGACTTCGGTTCGTGGAGATCTCATCACGACCCGATCCCATGACCACGAACTGATCCCTGCATCTAATGATACATGCGTAGATCTTGACCTGTTCTCAAGACTACTTCTGCTCCTCCTTTCCCGGATCGGGTGCCACGTACCCCATTACGAACCGGTCTTCCCAGAAGCTCTCCTACAGCTATAAATACACCATTTGAAGGTGTTTTCAAGGATCTTTTGGCTCTAACTCCTTACGTCTTCTGCAGTCAAATGACTATAGCTAAATCTTTTGACTCTAACTCCTTACGTCTTCTGCAGTCAAATGACTATTGCTAAAGTTTTTTTGAATTCAAAATCATCTACTACTCTATTACAAATACATCCGAAGTTTCATAATCATCAAGTTCTCAATTACCTCTTAGTCATTGTAAAAAGCAGCAAGGTTCTGAGAACATCTTGGTATCGGAGCCAGTTGAGAAGAGGTGTAAGGTCTGTCAGGCTTTAAAAGCCCCGGGGAGGAAGAAGGTATAATAGAGGTATAATATTACTAGTTACTATTCACTGACACTGTTCATTGATACTGTTCACATCAGTATTGTTCCCACTCGTTACTGTTCACCGATACTGTTCACACAAGTACTATTCCCGCTCGTTACTGTAGCAAAATCACTGTTCACTTTTACTGTAGCAATTTTTAAATCCAGATTATTTAAACTATTGCTAGTTGATTCTAAAACCTGATAAAATCTAGGTTCTTTGACTTATTGTTTACCTTTGAAACCCGGGACTCTGTCCTTAAGTCGCGTTGCTGTTATTCCCATTATTGCTGTGGATTGGCGTTGAAAGGGAAAGTTAGGCGTAAATCGTTGACAGTGATAAGGTAAATAATATGGAAAGGCTATCTAGAGCTTTATCTTTTAGAAGCAGCAACAACAATGGTCTAGATAATCTAGATAGAGAAATTCTCGGTAAAAATAAGGAAATTACCATAAATGAGGATTTGGAATCTAGTTTAAATAATTGGAATATTCTAGCTTATTCGCCTTCAAAGATTTATAAAAAAGCTGGAAGCTTTATTACCAAGACAGATTATATAATCAAAACCGTTGAACAAACTATTCCTTTATCTGAGGGATATAGTTCTTTTGGTTTGTTTTCGAAAAAACTTTTAAATGTGCACAAAGAAAAGTTTAAGTTTATTCATGTAGGACTAACACAGGTCGCTTTGAAACCAGCGACAAGACTAGGATTAAACACATCCGCTATTATTGCAGTAAGAGATAAAAGACATAACAAGTTTCACGATTCCTTATTAGGAATTATAGAATCAACGCTTTGCGATGGACCAATATATTTTTCTTGTTTTCCAAATTTTACCATGTCTTTAACAGACCCGAATCTACTTCAATCAATCTGTTTGGATATTAAAACTGAAGGGTTTAATATGAAACCAGGAACGCAAAATGTTATTCTTATTTATAGAATATGATACAAAGTTATGAACACAACTGTTACTGAAACTAGAAATGTTCCTAAAACCCAAGGAACAACTACATTGTTTATAACAGATATCAGTAGAAGTAATGTTCTTATTCCAAAATCCATTAGCTGGAATGAGATATCTTTGCCAGATAAGTGGCTTCTAGAAGAAGAAAATGAACCTACAAAGGTAGAGAATAAAAAATTAAAAGAAATTATTGAATATCCTGATGGTGATGTTGAAATCAGATTTTCAAAAGATAGAATTACACGCCTAAAAACGGGTTCTGCATCTAAAACAGAGGAACCAAGGTTCAGTAATGCAAATACAATCTCGTTAAATTTAAATAATGAGAATGTAGTAATTAGAAATACCAAGGATGTGGTAAGTCATCCCGAATACAAAGTTGACATACCTCCATCTAATCCAAGATCTCCAACCCCTTCGGATATGGGATATGATGAAGATAGATCTGTGTTTGGTATAAATACCTTAACTCTAAATGAAGAATTTGATTTTTCAGAATCTGAAATGTTAAAGTTTTATTCGGAAGAAAACGAATATAAAAGAAAATGGTTTCTTATGAAAGATCCTAAAGAACAAAAAATGTGGATCAGAAAGTATAAAATGTTTTTAGAAAGAATGGGTGACAACTTTAAAGATGATTATGACCTCTTTATGGTAATAGAGAAAATGTACAAATCAGAAAAATGGGGAAAAAACTTTTCTAGATTTTAATGATTTTCCTACAATTGCAAATATAGACTCTGCTTATAAGGAGTACACTACTAGAGTAGGAAAAACTGTGAGGAGTATTCATCCTCCAGAAATGAATTTAGTACTAAAACTTGATAAAGAAGTACTTTATGCTACCCCTTATAGGAAAGAAAAAACATTTGATGGTATAACATAACAAAATAATTTTACCAATTTAACGCTACAATCAATAGGTAATAAACTTACGAGAATTGAAAAAGAATTTGATAAAAGGCAAAAATAAAATTACAGGAATAAATAATACAGAGGAAGTTTTATTTAAACCTTGGTCATCACAAAATTTAGAAATGAATTTAGAAACGGAAGAATCAGAAATGTTCAAAGAAATAATGAAAAGACTAGATGCCTTAAATGTCAATGAAAAACAAGTTGCACCTATTATTGAAAATAGGATAGAAGAAGATGATTTTCAACATAATTCTGATAACGATAATGATGTTGATAATTTACAAAACATGTTCTTAAACGAAAGACAAGAAAACACAAAAGATGACTTTGAAGTTAATAAAATTAACTATAAAAATTATGGCAATAATAGACATTATAAACCTTATTATCCAAGGCCATCACCCGTAGACCTCCTATATGAGGAAACATATGAACTAGCACAATTTGATGGAAGAAATATTGTTGAATGGAATATAGACGGTTATACAGAGTATCAAATACAAACTATACTTAGTCATATAACAATGTATGCAACCGCATGTGTAATGAAGGGTAGTTCAGATGATAGAATAGCTAAAGCAATAACACAAGGTTTTACAGGCCAACTAAAAGGTTGGTGGGATTTTCATTTATCAAACGAAGCTAAAGCACATATATATACTGCTACTAAAATGGAAGACGGAACGATAAAAACCGATTGCGTAAACACTTGATTACTCACAATAGCCAAGCATTTCATTGGAGCGACGACCCTTCAAACTGATAAAACTCAAGAGCAATTAATGAATTTAAGATGTCAGAATTTATCACAATTCAGATGGTACAAAGATGTGTTTTTCTCCAAATTATTTACTAGAAATGACAGTAATCATGATTTCTAGAAAGAAAAATTCTTATCAGGGTTGCCTCATTTCTTTGCTGAAAGAGTTAAAAATCGAATAAAACAAAGGAATAATGGAACCATTCCTTACGACCAATATACGTATGGTGACTTAGTAGTTGAAGTAGTCGCTGAAGGAATAAATTTATGTAATGAAATAAAATTGCACAAGCAAATACAAAAGGATAAAATCCAAGGCAAACAAGTCTTAGGATATTTCTCTGATCAACTTGGTTTACAACCCTTAAAACCAATAAATGAAAACAGAAGAATTAGAAAATCAATTAGGCGAAAATTTTACAAAAATAAAAATTTCAGAAAGAAAATTATGCAGAAAACAGCAAAGAGATTGCATAGAAGAAAAGAACCAAGTGTGCCTAAACAAAGAAAAGTTCCAATATGCTGGAAATGTAAAACACCAGGTCATTACGCAAATAAGTGCAAGATGAAAAATAAAATCAACAATCTCAACATTGATAATGATTTAAAAAATTCACTCAAAAAATTATTAATAACAAGCTCTGATTCAGAGCAAGAAAATTTGAAATTATCTGTTATTACAGAACTTAAATCAGAAACTGAAAGCGAAATAGAAAGTGATTCAGAAGATGATTCTGGGTCTGACAGTTGTGATGGAAATTGTGATTACTACAAAGCCTTGTGTAAGGCTAACGGATTGTTTATGTTAACAAAAGAAGAAAATTTTGTTTTAGAAGTCAGAGATAAAATTACGGATCCAGAACAAAAGAAAGATATGCTCAAAAAATATCTAGAATATTATAAAGATAAAACGAAAGATAAGGGAGTCAAATTGAGAGACCCAGAAACCTATAATCTAAAAGAAATAATAGAAAGAGTTAAAATATCAAACAAAATCAATTCAGCAAATGCTGAAACCACTGTTGCAGAATTACAACATGAGGTTAAAATTCTCAAACAAGAAATAAAAGAATTAAAAGAAAGAGTAATTTTATTAGAAGTAAAACCACCAACTAAAAATACTCAGAATAATAATATCTTAAAAGAAAAGGAAGTGGATTCCTTAACATTTATAAACATGGTAGATAGAGTAATTACTCATAAATGGCATTCGAAAGTAACTATCGTAGTTCATAAAGAATATTATTTTACTACAGTAGCAATGATAGATTCAGGTGTAGATTTAAACTGCATAAATGAAGGATGTGTACCCTCAAAATACTTTGTTAAAACAACAAAAATATTAAATGCTGCCGATGGTAGGAAACTTTTGGTTAATTATAAATTACAAAATTCAGCCGTTTGTAATAAAGGCATTTGCCTAGAAATGCCATTTATAATGGTTAAAAATTTATCACATGATGTTATACTAGGAAATCCCTTCTTACATTTGCTATATCCTTTAACAAAAATTTCAACAGAAGGAATTACTAGCATGATTAATAATCAGGAATTAATATTTAAATTTGTTTCACAACCTGAACATCATGAAATTGATTCTATGCAAAAAAGTATTAAAAGAAAAGAGAAATTTTTGAATTCTTTATCTGAGGAAATAAATTATAAAAGGGTAAAAGAAAAATTATTATCACCCCAATTACAACAAAAGGTAAAAACCTTACAAAATTATATCGAAAATACAATTTGTGCTGACACCCCTAATGCATTTTGGCAAAGGAAAAAACATGAAATAAACTTACCTTATGAACCCGACTTTAAAGAAAGTCAAATCCCAACTAAAGCAAGACCAATTCCGATGTCTCAAAGGCATTTAGAAATTTGTAAAAAAGAAATAGAAGAATTACTTCAAAAGGGCATAATTAGACCCTCTAAAAGCCCTTGGAGTTGTTCTGCATTCTATGTTGAAAATGCTGCAGAACTAGAAAGAGGTGTCCCAAGATTTGTAATAAACTATAAACCTTCAAACAAAGCACTAAGATGGATTAGATATCCAATTCCTAATAAAAGAGATTTGTTAGCAAGGCTTTATCAAAATTTGATATGAAATCAGGATTTTGGCAAATTCAAATTAAAGAAGAAGATAGGTATAAAACTGCTTTTACCGTCCCGTTTGGACATTACGAATGGAACATAATGCCGTTTGGATTAAAAAAATGCCCCTTTAGAATTTCAAAAAATTATGAATGATATATACAGTGCTTATACTACATTTACCATTGTATATATTGATGACGTTCTTATATTTTCAGAATCGATTGACCAACATTTTAAACATTTAAATATCTTTATTAATGTCACTAAAAGGGCTGGATTAGCAGTATCAGCTAAAAAGATAAAACTTTTCCAATCAGAAATTAGATTTCTCGATCATATTATCAAGGAAGGAACAATATTTCCCATAGATAGAGCAATTGTATTTGCAGAAAAATTTCCAAATGAAATAAAAGACAAAAATCAATTACAAAGATTTTTGGGAAGCTTAAATTACGTTTCAGAATTTTACAAAGATTTAGCATATGATGCTAAACCTTTATTTGATAGGTTAAGAAAAAATCCACCTGCCTGGTCTGAAGAACATACTAAGGCAGTAATAAAAATAAAATCTAAAATTAAAGAAATTCCTTGTCTAGCTATACCTAATCCTAATGCATTAAAAATTGTAGAAACTGACGCATCTAATAAAGGTTATGGGGGCATTCTTAAACAAAGAACAAATAATAAAGAATCATTAGTGAGATTTACATCTGGCATTTGGCAGGGACCTAGAGTTAATTACTCTACGGTTAAAAAGGAAATACTAGCAATTGTATTATGTATACAAAAGTTCGAAAGTGATTTATTAAATCAAAAATTATTATTAAGAATAGATTGTAAATCTGCAAAAGAAATTCTACAAAAGGATGTTAAAAACATCGCTTCAAAACAAATATTTGCCAGATGGCAAGCAATCTTATCAGTATTCGATTTTGACATTGAGTTTATTAAAGGGTCTGATAATTCTTTACCAGACTTTTTAACTCGTGAATTTTTACAGGGCAAGAATGAATAAAGGCAAAGAAAAGACTGAAAGCAGTAAAAATGCTCTTACCAGATCGACTTATAAGTCAATCGTTGAGAAAGATGAACAAACTCTTAGAGAAGAAGTCTTAAAGACTGTGCCAATTGAAAAGCAGCTAAGCAAAGATGCTTACAATCTAGCAGTCAAAGCTGCCTCTTCATCAAAGGAATATGTTTACCCCTATATTCCCTCATCAACTATTTGGGTATCCCCAGTTGAAAAGAAATATAGTCATTTGACTACAGAAGAAGTTATGATGTTTTACTTAAGAAATTTTATAGATTCGTATCTTTATCCAAAAGATTACCAATACTACAGACAAGTGTTAATCTTAACACATTCAGTACAGTTTGACTCCACCCAAAGAGCAGGTGGAGAATGGGCCTTCTCTAAGGTTACGATTATTAGAATTTTATTCCCAGAACATTGGGATGGGGATTTATATAAATCCAAAGAGGTTATTTTAGATGTAAGAAATCCTTATAGGAACAAAATCCACTTCAATTATTTTGATTATATCAAAGCTTGGGAAATAGCATTTTGCTATGAAAATAAGCAAAAAAGAGACAGCTGGTTTATTCAATTCAGAGATCAAAAATCTCTAAATTTTCCAAACTGGTTTTTAGTTTGGTTTTCAAACTTTGGATTATATCCAATTATATTACCCCAAGATGTTAAAAGCATTTACGAAAAAAAAATTCAAGCAAACCCATCTATGAAAAATCATAGCTTATCCTTTGCAGTACTTTATCAAGTACCATGGATTGTTAAATGGGATGTAGTTATAATTCCTAGAATACTCCAAAAACTTGGAGAAACCTTCGAAATTCCTTATCTAGGAAGAAGAATATTGATAAAATTGTGGGACAAATTTGAATTCTTTAAGGATTCAATATTTTCAGATGTTGGTTTAATTAATCATGAACCAGTAAAAACTCCAGAAGTATTAACCCCAAGTAAAGATATTTCTGAACTTCTTAAAGAGCTTATGGCTGGCTCCACTAAAAGAGAATTAAAAGACCAGCTTAAAGCTTTATTAAGTTCTGAAAGTGACGATGAAGATCTTATGAGTCTTTCTACAGATCAAAGTTCATGAAGAAATTCAAGAAAAAAGGAAGATTGCATGCAAATTGCCAATGACATAATGTTGAATGTTGTAAAACATGGAGTAACGGAAGGTGGATCCTTTATATTTAACTATTACTGTCGAATAATCAGGTTATAATCATTAATGAAAGAGAGCTTGAGCCACATAAAAATTTCTCTCGACCAAATTAATCAATCATATCAGAAGAAGCCAAAACAAAAGGAATCTTATTTATGCCAGCAATAATGTCATGTCTCTAAAAGGAAGGGTATTAATGAAGCCAGCACTAAAGCCTAGAAGGAATCTGCCATCAATAAGGCCTAAAAGAATATGCCAGCAATATAGCCTAGCCTAAAAGGGTGTGCCAGCAATAAAGCCTGTACCAAAAGGAATCTACCAGCAAAAGACTTATCTCAAGTTTACCAACAAATGCCGGTTAATAATGAAGGAGAAACCGGTCACTACTATTATAAATAAGTGTGTAGTTGATGGTGTGAGCAGGAGTTTTTTTTAGTATTGTATTTTCTTCTAAGTTTGAAGCTTGTATGTTTCTGTAATGGCGAAAGGCCAGAGTGTTCTGTAAATAAAGCTATCAATAAAAGTTTGTTTGTTTCAAAATCATCTACTACTCTATTACAAATACATCCGAAGTTTCATAATCATCAAGTTCTCAATTACCTCTTAGTCATTGTAAAAAGCAGCAAGGTCCTGAGTTTATCTTGGTATCAGAGCCAGTTGAGAAGAGGTGTAAGGTCTGTCAGGCTTTAAAAGCCCCGGGGAGGAAGAAGGTATAATAGAGGTATATTATTACCAGTTACTATTCAACGCTGGGGGCACTAGCTGAGCCCACGAGAGCACGATCTAGGGTCATTCCCTCTCCAAGGAGCAGGAGGTGGAAGCGTAGGTGTTGTTGATGGTTTCACATACTCGGGCATCTCTCCACGTCTAACCCGTTCCTCAATCAAATCACGAAGATGTCTGCACTCATTCGTGTCATGTCCGTACATATCGTGGAATATGCAGTGCTTTCCAGAATCGCGTTTTCTTCGTGATGGCTCCCTCCTGGGAGGCTTTGGGTAGGAGACAACACCGTTCGTGTCCATGTCGATGTCATAAAGTGAAAGAATGAGCTCAGTATACTTTTCATATCTGGGCCCTCCCCGGGGCTGAGTGTTGCGATCATTCTTGACGACGGCTTTTCTTTTGCCATTTCCAGAATCAGACAGTTCTCCATCTTTGAGCATGTTGACATCGAGAACTTTCTTCTTGGAAGTTGCGTCTTACTCACGCAGAAATCTATCTGATTCAAGGTAGAACTCGTTAAGATTCCGTGGTGGGTCTCGGTACAAAGATTATTTGAATTCCGTGCCATCCAGAATGTCGGACACCGCTACAATCAGTACCATCGATTGTTCAGGATGATCAATTGATGCTGCTGCAACGTTGAATCTTTCCAGAAAGGAACGCAGAGTTTCTCTAGGCCTCTGGTTGATTGTTGGTTCCAGTTGTTGATCAATTCCGTTTCTAGCTGTCGAATCCACATGGCTGCTATATCAGTCAGAAAGAGTGGAAAACACTTAGCCATGATGTTTTCCGATGCCGATTGAACTTCCATATGCCGTTTGTAGCGCATCAGCTGCTCGGTAGGATCCGTCTTGTCGTTGTATGGCTCCAGTTGTGGGAGTTTGAAATCCGGGGGATTGCGGGAATTCCTAATTTCCTGAGTGAATGGGTATTTACGTCATCCACGTCATTCTGATAGGTGCGGCCTCTCGAGAGGTGTTGAATCAGATCAGCGAGTCGATTGCCGTCAAAAAGCTTTTGCAAATTACCAAAATTAGAGCTAGTGCCCCCAGCGTTGAACGTAGGAGAGGATGGAAGCAGTTGGTAAGCTATTGCCTGGGGATCGCTGCTCGCGGATTGCGGATCGAGGGTGGCAACCCGACCCGGTACGAGGGGGTCGGTTCGTGAGGCAGGTTCGTGAAGGCCGGATTGTGGTTCGTGGGGAGCAAACTGAGGAGGGGCGATCCGACCTGGTGCTGATGGCCTGTCACGAGCCGATACCTGCTGCAGTTAAGTGAGAGTTTGCGATCCGTATCCATCCGATCTGGAGCTGAAGTCGGTTGCTGTGCATTTCCAATAACGAGGGGGTTGCCCCTGAGTCCATGTGATGCCTGAGCCGCTTCTGTGGCTTCATTTCCAGTGACTTGAGCGTTGCTCGGCCTTCTATCCATCCGAGCGAAGAATTGGTTGATCATTTCCTGTTGTTTTTGGAGGAGATCATCTTGCCGTGCCATCTGATCTCTCAGTTCAGTGAGAACTCCATCCATCTCATCTCTGGTCAAGTATGCAGAAGGATCTCCATGAGAGGAAGCTTCCTGGCTTGCCTCATTCCTTGTGTCTTCAGCATCAGCATCATCAGCATGAGCGGAAGTTCCAGTGTTCTTCCTTTTGATTGCCATTTATCCAATAGCCGAAAAATCCAAGCAGAAGTTGATGTTGTCGTGTGCCCCCATACCTGGCGCGCCAAAATGTTAGATCAAAATCTGGGACTAACACCCTAATGCAGTTCACAAATCACAGAAAAGAAGAAAAAGCGGTAAAAATGGGGAACACACGAAGTTTTTATAGTGCTTTGGCTCAAACCAAGCCTACATCCACTTTATCTCTTCTTAAATCCTAAGAAGTTACAATTACAATTCTCTCGGTTTATACACAAAATCCTCGTGTTTAAAATGAAAAAAGAAGTGAGAAAAATGACGATTATACACGAAATCCTCGTGTTGTAGTGTGGAATTTGGCTCCTTTGCTGCTGAAAATGTTTTGTAGAGAGCAATGGTGGAAGATGTAAGGAGTTAGAGCCAAAAGATCTTTGAAAATGCCTTCAAATGGTGTATTTATAGCTGTAAAGAACTTCTGGGAAGACCAGTTCGTGATGGTGTACGTGGCACCCGATCCGGGAAAGTAGGAGCAGAAGTAGCCTTGAGAACAGGTCAAGATCTACGCGTGTATCAGTAGATGCAGGGATCGGTTCGTGGTCATGGGATCGGGTCGTGATGAGGTCTCCACGAACCGAAGTCTGGTCGTGAGCTGGAGTGGGAAGCTGGTGTCCACGGTCGGATCGTGATCAGGAGGTGTACCACGAGCCGAGGGGGGGGCAATCCGAGGGTGCATGAGCCATACTCCGATCGTGTGACGCTTCGTCGGTTTATCCAGGAAATTGCCAGGTTACTCCCATTCACGGAAACGTGCGTAACTTTTAAACCGTAAGTTCGATTGAGCCAAACCAAAGCTCAAACTGAAGGTAATTCAATGATCTATAAGGGTTACGGAGCTCAGCTCCATAATTGCTGTTTTCGGGCCCAAAGGGGTTTTATGCCAGGAGTTTCGGGCCATTCTTTGTTCGTAATGCGACTTTGACCAAATCGATGCCTGTCTTCTGACGATGTTCTCCATATCCGAGCGCGATGTTATCCAGATATTCAGTGTGAAAGCTTTTACCAAATAGTGTGTCAACAAGTTTGTCCCCCAGAACATATCTTGCTGGTTGAAGGAAGATGTGTTCTGGATAGTCCAGGAAATCTATAAGACATAGAAATTCGATAATGCCATGACCTTGCCGGGTCTGCCAGCTACAGATATAATCCATACCTGTAAAGAGATAAAGGAAAAACAAACATGCCAAATCCTTGTGATATTGTTCAAATTTTCTGAGCATAAACCATGCTTCGGCGTCTAATGAGCATAAACCATACTCAAGGGACGTTTGAGTCATCCTGCCAAATCCTGGCAAGGGCCAACATTTCCAGGCATAATCCATACCCAGAAGTCCAAATCGAGTATAATCCATACCCGATTTCTTTTGTCACATCCTGACAAGGCCATTTGTAGGGCATAATCCATACCTGGAGTTCAAACCGAGTATAATCCATACTCGATTTCTTTTGTCACATCCTGACAAGACCATTTGTCGTTCCAAAGAATAATCCGTACTTAAGATTCCAAAGTGAGTATAAACCACACTCAGACCTGAAGTAGAGCTACGCTTTCCACAGCCTGACAAGATAGTCCGTCCCTAGGCATAATCCATACCTAGAGTTCCATAATAAGTATAAGTCCTACTTTAACCGAAGTTGAAGATCCTGACAAGATACTTAAATTCTCCAAACATAATCCATGCTTGGAAAGTCCTTATTCAATTCAAGATGCAAAACCAAAGCAAATCCTAATTGGTTTGACACCGAGTCCAGAGCACGCTTTGGGGATACATCCTAACCCCGTATGTGTGTACTCCGATTTAACCAATCGGAAAACCTAATGAAAGCAAAAACAAATCTTAAAGCCTAAGAAATGCGGAAAATGAAAGCTGATCTCATCCAGATCAGTTGATGATGAGCCCACGAGAGCTCGATCAAGGGTCATTCCCTCTCCGGGGAGCAGGAGGTGGAAGCGCAGGTGCTGTTGATGGTTTCACATACTCGGGCAGCTCTCCACGTCTAACCCATTCCAAAATCAAATCACGAAGATGTCTGCACTCATTCGTGTCATGTCCGTCCATATCGTGGAATATGCATTGCTTTCCAGAATCATGTTCTCTTTGTGATGGCTCCCTCCTGGGAGGGTCTGGGTCTGAGACAACACCGTTTGTGTCCATGTAGATGTCAAAAAGTGAAGAAATGAGCTCAGTATACTTTTCTTATCTAGGCCCTCCCCGGGCTAAGTGTTGCGATCATTCTCTACAGTGGCTTTTCCTTTGCCATTTCCAGAATCAGACAATTCTCCATCTTTGAGCATGTTGACATCGAGAAATTTCTTCTCGGAAGTTGCGTCTTCCTCACGCAGAAATCTATCCGATTCAAGGTAGAGCTCGTAGAGATTCCTTGGTGGGTCTTAGTACAAAGATTTCTTGAATTCCGTATTATCCAGAACACTGGATACCGCTACAATCAGTACCCTCGATTGTTCAGGGCGATCAACTGATGCTGCTGCAACATTGAATCTTTCCAGAAAGGAACGCAGAGTCTCTCTAGGCCTCTGCTTGATTGTTGGTTCCAGTTGTTAATCGATTCCGTTTCTAACTGCTGAATCCGCATGGCTGCTATATCAGTCAGAAAGAGGGGAAAACACTTAGCCATGACGTTTTCCGACGCCGATTGAACTTACATATGCCGTTTGTAGCGCATCAGGTGCACGATAGGATCTGTCCTTCCGTCGTATGGCTCCAGTTGTAGGAGATTGAAATCCGGGGGATTGCGGGAATTCCTGATTTCCTGAGTGAATGAATTATTGTTGACGTCATCCACGCCCTTCTGATAGGTGCGGCCTCTCGAGAGGCGTTGAATCAGATCAGCGAGTCGATTGCCTTCAAAAAGCTATTGCAAGCTACCAAAATCAGAGCTGGTGCTCCATGCGCTGAATGCAGGAGAGGATGGAAGCTGTTGGTGATCTATTGCCTGGGGATTGCGGCTCGCGGATCGCGGATCGAGGGTGGCAACCCGACCCGGTTCGAGGAGGTCGGTTCATGAGGCAGGTTCGTGAAGGCCGGATCGTGGTTCCCAGGGAGCGAACTGAGGAAGGGCGATCCGACTCGGTGCTGGTCGCCTGTCACGAGACGATCCCTGCTGCAGTTGAGTGAGAGTTTGCGCTCCGGTATCCATCCGATCTGGAGCTGAAGTCGGTCCCTGTGCATTTCCAATAACGAGGGGGTTTCCCCCGAGTCCATGTGATGTCCGAGCCGCTTCTGTGGCTTCATTTCCAATGACTTGAGCATTGCTCGGCCTTCCATCCATCCGAGCAAAGAATTGGTTGATCATTTCCTGTTGTTTCTAGAGGAGATCATCTTGCCGTGCCATCTGATCTCTCAGTTCAGTGAGAAATCCGTCCATCTCGTCTCTGGTCAAGTATGCAGAAGGATCTCCATGAGAGGAAGCTTTCTGGCTTGCCTCGTTTCTTGTATCTTCAACGTCAGCATCAACAGCATGGGCGGAAGTTCCAGTCTTCTTCCTTTTGATTGCCATTTATCCAATAGCCGAAAAATCCAAGCAGAAGTTGAAGTTGTCGTGTGCCCCCCATCCTGGCGCGCCAAAATGTTAGAACAAATTCTGGGCCTAACACCCAAATGCAGTTCAAAGATCACAGAAAACAGAAAAAGCAGTAAAAATGGGGAACACACGAAGTTTTTATAGTTGTCCGGCTCAAACCAAGCCTACATCCACTTTATCTCTTCTTAAATCCTAAGAAGTTACAATTACAATTCTCTCAGTTTATACACGAAATCCTCGTGTTTAAAATGAAAAAAGAAGTGAGAAAAATGAAGATTATACACGAAATCCTTGTGTTGTAGTGTGGAATTTGGCTTTTTTGCTACTGAAAATGTTTTGCAGAGAGCAATGGTTTAATGCATAAGGAGTTAGAGCCAAAAGATCCTTGAAAACACCTTCAAATGGTGTATTTATAGCTGTAGGAGAGCTTATGGGAAGACCGGTTCGTGATGGGGAACGTGGCACCCGATCCGGGAAAGTAGGAGCAGAAGTAGACTTGAGAACAGGTCAAGATCTACGCGTGTATCAGCAGATGCAGGGATTAGTTCATGGTCATGGATCGATTTGTGATGAGGTCTCCACGAACTGAAGTCTGGGCATGAGATGGAGTGGGAAGCTAGTGTCCACAGCCAGGTCATGATCAGGAGGTGTACCACGAGCCGTGGGGGCGATCCGATGAGGGGCGATCCAAGGGTGCATGAGCCATACTCCGATCGTGTGACGCTTCATTGCTTTATCTAGGATATTGCCAGATTACACCAGTTTACGGAAACGGGCATAACTTTCAAACCGTAAGTCCGATTGAGCCAAACCAGAGCTCAAACTGAAGCTAATTCAAAGATCTACAAGAGTTACGGAGCTCTTCTTTGCAACTGCTATTTTTAGGCGCAACAGGGGTCGTTTGATAGGAGTTTTGGGCCTTTCTTTGTTCGTGATGCGACTTTGACCAAATCGCTGCCTGTCTTCTGACGATGTTCTCCATATCCGAGCGCGATGCTATCCAGATATTCAGAGTGACAGCTTCTACCAAAAATTGTGTCAACAAGTTTGCCCCCTAGAACATATCTTGCTGGTTGAAGGAAGATGTGTTCTGGATAGTCCAGGAAATCAATAAGCCATAGAAATTCGATAATGCCATGACCTTGTCGGGTCTGCCAGCTACAGATATAATCCATACCTGTAAAGAGATAAAGGAAAAACAAACTTGCCAAATCCTAGCGATATTGTTCAAGCTTCGGCGTCTAATGAGCATAAACCATACTCAAGGGACGTTTGAGTCATCCTGCCAAATCCTGGCAAGGGCCAACATTTCCAGGCATAATCCATACCCAGAAGTCCAAATCGAGTATAATCCATACCCGATTTCTTTTGCCACATATTGACAAGACCGTTTGCAGGGCATAATCCATACCTTGTTGTTCAAACCGAGTATAATCCATGCCCGATTTCTTTTGTCACATCCTGACAAGACCATTTGTCGTTCCTAAGTATAATCCATACTTAAGATTCCCAAGTGAGTATAAACCATACTCAGACCTGAAGTAGAGCTACGCTTGCCACAGCCTGACAAGATAGTCTGTCCCTAAGCATAATCCATACCTAGATTTCCATAATAAGTATAAGCCATACTTTAACCGAAGTTGAGGATCCTACCACATCCTGACAAGATGCTTAAATTCTCCAAACATAATCCATGCCTGGAAAGTCCTTATTCAATTCAAAATTTAAAACCAAAGCAAATCCTGATTGGCTTGACACCAAGTCCAGAGCATGCTTTGGGGATACATCCTAACCCCGTACGTGTGTACACCGATTCAACCAATCAGAAAGCCTAATGAAAGCAAAAAAAATCTTAAAGCCTAAGAAATGCAGAAAATGAAAGCTAATCTCATCCAGATCAGTTGATGATGAGCCCACGAGAGCTCGATCTAGGGTCATTCCCTTTTCGGAGAGCAGGAGGCAGAAGCGCAGGTGCTGTTGATGGTTTCACATACTCGGACAGCTCTCCACATCTAACCCATTCCTCAATCAAATCCCGAAGATGTCTGTACTCATTCGTGTCACATCCGTCCATATCGTGGAATATGCAGTGCTTTCCAGAATCACATTCTCTTTTTGATGGCTCCCTCCTGGGAGGCTTTGGGTAGGAGACAACACCGTTTGTGTCCATGTAGATGTCAGAAAGTGAAGTAATGAGCTTAGTATGCTTTTCATATCTGGGCCCTCCCCGGAGCCGAGTGTCGCGATCATTCTTTACGGCGGCTTTTCCTTTGCCATTTCCAGAATCAGACAGTTCTCCATCTTTGAGCATGTTGACATCGAGAACTTTCTTCTCGTAAGTTGCGTCTTCCTCACGCAGAAATCTATCCGATTCAAGGTAGAACTCGCTGAGATTCCGTGGTGGGTCTCGGTACAAAGATTTCTTGAATTCCGTATTATCCAGAATGCCGGATACCGCTGCCATCAGTACCATCGATTGTTCAGGGCGATCAACTAATGTTGCTGCAACGTTGAATCTTTCTAGAAAGGAACGCAGAGTTTCTCTCGCCTCTACTTGATTGTTGGTTCCAGCTGTTGATCGATTCCGTTTCTAGCTGCTGAATCCACATGGCTACTATATCAGTCAGAAGGAGGGGAAAACACTTAGCCATGACGTTTTCCGATGCCGACTGAACTTCCATATGTCGTTTGTAGTGCATCAGGTGCACAGTAGGATCCGTCCTACCGTTGTATGGCTCCAGTTGTGGGAGTTTGAAATCCAGGGGATTGCGGGAATTCCTGATTTCCTTAGTGAATTGGTTGTTGTTGACGTCATCCACGCCATTCTGATAGGGGCGGCCTCTCGAGAGGCATTGAATCAGATCAGCGAGTCGATTGCCTTCAAAAAGCCGTTGCAAACTACCAAAATCAGAGCTGGTGCCCCCAGCGTTGAATGCAGGAGAGGATGGAAGCAATTGGTGAGCTGTTGCCTGGGGATTGCAGATCGAGTGTGGTAACCCGACCCGGTTCGAGGGGGTCGGTTCGTGAGGCAGGTTTGTGAAGGCCGGATCGTGTTTCGTGGGTTGCGAACTGAGGAGGGGCGATCCGACCCGGTGTTGGTGGCCTGTCACGAGCTGATCCCTGCTGCAGTTGTGTAACACCCCACGTCTGTTAAGGTCACTCACAAAGGGAATGCCTTAACTTCAATGGAGTATTATGGGTACTGGAACAGAAATATTACAAGACAAACATATATAAAACACCGGAAAATAAAGTGGAAGTACTTCAAATCATTTATTAAATATAAATGTTTACAAGAAAAGCCCATCAACTTCCAATACCCAATTTCATAGTTAAAATATCTGTCTTGCTCAAAAATAAAGAAGCATAAAAACAAACTACAGTATTCCCCAATAAAGCAAAGCAAGCCATAACCAAGAGAAATACAAGCCATACATGAAAGAGCCCTGGGAGCTTGGTAAGATCTGAACTAAGCTGTATTCCCACCCTGTGAACCTGGGGGGGGGGGGTGGGGAACGGAAGAAAAAGAGGCGAAACAAAACGGGTCAGTCATAAAGACTGAGTAAGTCCTAGTGACTTTCAGCATAAAAATAGGTAAAGATAACATGGCATGAATAAACTGAAAGTAAACATAAGCATGATAACAAGGTAGGCAAGATAAACTAAGATATCAAGATAAACTATGATAACAAGATAAACTAAGGTAACAAGATAAACTTCGGGCACGATGAAACAAGTATAACATCCCAAAATTCCTATCAGGTATCCCACTGCATGGTTTCTATCAAGAATAACATCGCAAGGTTTCTAAGCTTCACCATTAAAATGATATCTATTTGCTCTGCACCATCTAACTAGCATCCTCATAAGTGTCTTACATTGAATGATCCATATTCCTACTAGTGTCCCAACTAGTGTCCTGTGTTATATAATAATTACAACGTGATCCCAATCCCCGTAATTATGGTAGCCTTCAGGTGTACATCGATTATGAGGATTCCACCTCGATCACCCCAATGGCCATGTATATATTCGATGCACCCTTACTACCTTATCGATCGGCTCCCTACTTGACCTAGTTCTCGTTTGTGTCACGCGGCCCCCTACTTGTAGATACATGTGCTGGTCCCACCATGGGGTGTATCAAGTCCCATGGTGGCAACCCTGACACAATCAAAATGCACAGCTTTGTACCTACTGATGCCCAGTGGCTAAATTTTCTGCGCCGAAGCATGTGCACGCCCGCACTCCGTTAGAACCTGCACTGCTGCACCAACCACCGCTAATTTGACCTCTTATAATCGGCCCAGTAATCATGCCCCACCCTGCCTAGCTCAGGGTTCCGTTGATACCTAATGTGGGTTACTGCTGAAATGGGTCCCCGTTACTAGGTTTTTCTAATGGTTAAGTCTGTGGGCCTATATTCTCTGATATTACCCACCAACCCTGATGTGTACTTAACCCCGCTACTGATTCAAGCATGTGTATTTAATGATTAAGTGTATGTGGGCCTATATTTATTAATATTACCCACCAACCCGATATGTACTTAACCCTCCTACTCGTTATGTTACCATGGTTAAGTGTTTACCTTAGTTAACTTAACCTTTCTCGCTTATTATGTTTGATGGGTTAAGTGTGGTTTATTAACTTAACCCCGTTCGTCTATCTGGTTACCTTGGTTAAAGATTTTCTTGTTAACTTAACCCCGTGCGTTACTTAACCCTACCACGCATCACACCAGATTGGTTAAGTGCATGTTAACTTAACCCCATCCACTAGTCATATTATAATGGTTAAGTGTTATCAACTTATTCAAGTTAACTTAGCCCATCCGCTTGTCCTGTTATGTTGGTTAAGTGTTACTACTTAACCGCAACCACTTGTCTAATTAACCCATTGTATTAGTTAAGTGTTCTCATTAACTTAACCTCACTCCCTAGTCCAGTTTAATCATGTTATAATAGTTAAACATTTGCTTAACCTTACCTACTCCCGTAGTCAACATATTAAATTGGTTAAGTGTCCAGATTATCCTAACTTTACCCGCCAATTTAGTTAACATGTTAAAATTGGTTAAGTGTTCTAGTTAACTTAACCCTACCAACCCTAGCTCAGCTCTAGTTGTCTTATTAGGGCACCAACCACTCACATTAGACAAATATTGTTGTGGCTGCCGGTGTGCCGGTCGGGTCCGGGCAGTCTTACGCCACAACTCAGTCTAACCTCGGGTCTTTATTGGGCCTAATGCTTAGCCTCCCACATTGGATAGGTATTGCTGTGATTACTGGACAGCCGGGCGGGTCCGGGCAGGTTTACATCACAACTCAATCCAACCTCGTGCTAAGCATATTCGTATTTTCTAATTTACATTAATTATGTAAATTATTCAAATTCAAATTACTGCCCAATTTGTTTCCAATCAATCTCATTAATTTAGGTATATAATTAATACCATTTTATGCCATAAATCACTTACGTGATTAATGACTAATTTATGGCAAGTTTCCTAAAAATTACCAATTATCTTTATGTCCATAATTTACATTAATCAACATTTACTATTATGGCCCACCTTCCCTTTAAATCATGTTTATAATTTTTGGTATGTAAATCATACCAAATTAAATGTCACTAACCATGATTATGCTAAACACGACAATTACATGTTAATTAACATACGCCCACATTCCAAATTACATGCCCATTAATATATGTACCCAATTCTAGTTGGTTTACATATGTCTAATTCTTTCCTGTTTACATGTATGCCAAGTTTATGCCAATTTACACATATCAAGTTCTAGCCAAATTACACATATATCAAGATCCATGCTAAATTTCATATGCCAATTTATATATGCCTAATCCCAGACAATTTACATATATACCAAGTTTCATGCCTTTTTACATATGTCAAGATTCAGAGTTTACATGTTTACAAAGCTGTGCCCAATTTACATAGGTCAAATTTTAGATACATATCAATATTCTTGGCATATTTTTCATAGGTCAAGTTTCATACCAAACTACATGTATTCCATGTTTACCCCAATTTACCCAAGCTAGCGAACTTTGATTATAACGATAATACCCAGATTCCAATTTCATGTTAATGGCAATAATACCCAAATATCCAGTTTTCATATTATGCGTTTGATTCTATCAAACACATATATCCAACAAGACAATATCCCAATATTTCCCCCGTATTCAATCGCACGCAAATCGCAGTTTAGGCCTAGGTCCGAAATTGACCTAGGTTCATCAAAAGAAAATAAATAGGGGAAAGGTAGAATTTTGCATCAAAACAAGATCGGAGAGAAAATCATCATCACAGGCATATTAAGATTGCAACTGGATAATAATATCAACATGAATCAAGAAAATTGATTTACAACAGGCTGAATAGATCATGAACTTAGCATGAGAGTAAAGATAGAAAAGTCCAAAGATCACGATTCAAGAAGAAACAGAAATAGATCTGAATCGATACACATACTTAAATCCAAATCCACTTTATTTCATGGCCACATTATAATTAAATATTTAAACCTAAAAATAACTAGAACTTACATAGCATGGCTAATGAATTAAGAATTGGATTTGTTGTAGAAATGTTGCGGCGTCGCTGATTTATTATTTGATCCTTTGTTGAAGCTTTAACTTTTGAATTGATTTGAGTTTGAAAGCTTAGGAAGAAGATTAGAGATGGCGGCCATGATCAAGAGGAAGTCTAGCAGTATAAAGGTGTAAGAATGATTTGTTGTGAGTTAGGTTGAGTCTTAGGGTGTTTTTATAGATGAATAGGGTGATTTAGAGCCTTCAGATCAGTCCAGAAGTCATCAGAATCGCACAGCTCAAATACACATCATCTAGCCACTCAAAAGAAGACAAGTCACCTCAGAACACTCCAGAATTCGGTGCTGGATTTGTACGGGCGCACTTGGCAGGTGCGCCAGTGGATTTTTGTACTGGCGCACTTCACAAGTGCGCCAGTGTATTCTGGACTGTTTTCGGTTTTTCTGCCTAACTTCGTTCGTCCATATCTTCTTCACACGGTATCCGATTTTCGAAAATTCGGACTCTATTTCGCGTATTTTTCCGAGACAAACGCAATGGTGATGTCCATTTTACCTAAATCCTGATTCTTGAATTAGTTATCCTTATTTTACTATCTTTTCCGTTACATACGCCGTTATCGAACTAATTTTTCTTCTCTTCCATGTGTTAATTAATTCTCCTTATGCATCACCATTATTTACCTATCATAAGCATATTTTCATATATTTTATTTCATTTTAATTATATTAAAAAAATACGGGGTATTACAAGTTGAGTGAGAGTTTGCGCTCCGGTATCCATCCGATCTGGAGCTGAAGTCGGTCGCTGTGCATTTCCAATAACGAGGGGGTTTCCCCCGAGTCCATGTGATGCCCGAGTCGCTTCTGTGGCTTCATTTCCAATGACTTGAGCGTTGCTCAGCCTTCCATCCATCCGAGTGAAGAATTGGTTGATCATTTCCTGTTGTTTCTGAAGGAGATCATCTTGTCGTGCCATCTGATCTCTCAGTTCAGTGAGAACTCCGTCCATCTCGTCTCTGGTCAAGTATGCAGAAGGATCTCCATGAAAGGAAGCTTTTTGGCTTGCCTCGTTCCTTGTGTCTTTAGCGTCAGCATCATCAGCATGAGCGGAAGTTCCAGTCTTCTTGTTAACCCCGTTTTTAGAACGCGGTTCACAACGAAGGAGCATTCACGGACAACGACACGCCACCCAACTGACCCAAGTCGTTTCCACGGTCGGGTTAATAAAGTCGTTCGTGCGCAACAAATGGTCGATGCGACATAAGTCAAGTCGTCCGCACCATTTGAGTAATTCACATCGACTCACACCGGACCGTTGGCAATTGTCTATGGCGTTCATCAGTCCTTCATATGATTCATGCCGCAAAGACTCATAATGGGAAGCAAGCAGCATGCACGTACGACGAGTCGCTCCAAAGTATGTCGCTAATCATTTCATGGCGTTCCCAGTTCATATCATATCGTTCTGCTAAAACCATCTGCATGTCGTTGGGAATAAGAGGACTTGGAACCATTAAGCATCCAACGAGACTAATCATGACGCAATATCATCAGGACATTTATCACCATATATTAAGTCGTAAGAATGAGTCAACATGACATCACCACGCGACAGGCGTATGATTCAATCTTGGGGTTATGGAACATTTAAACCAGAACGACATGAAGAACATAAAGGGAACCCAAGCCGTGTATTTCATATCAATCCAAGTCGCAAGTTTCCAAGACAGTGAACCATGCCGCAAGTTCATTCATGGCGTGAGAATCATTTCATACCATCCATATCATGCCTGACACAAGCCATGATGTAGATCCATTCATGTCGTATTGTGTGAAGATATATTTGTTTGACTCATGTCGTTGGCAACATGCTTTTACTCATGTCGCAGATAGTCAAGACGTTGGACGATTCATGACGTGTGAAACATACAGGGTTAAAGCATGCCGTGTTCCAGTAAAATGAGTTGTGTCATGAGATGAGTAAATGGAAACCAAATGCCTTGTCGTGCCTCATCCAAGCCGACTTTATTTCATATCGCAATTCTGTTCGAAGAGCTCAGGTCGTGCAAGGCATTTATGCCATCAAAATCCAATCCGTAAGTTCAAACCATGTACCTCTCAAACCGCAATACTTTTGTGAGGACCCAACACGTTGATGACAGTTGTACATGAAGGGGTCAAGTCACAGTACTCACTCATGCCGTTATACCCATATCGTGACCAGTATGTGTAGGGTGATGCGGCATAGGTCCAACGACCTGAACTGGACACACCCTATTTAACAAAGTGCCACCAAAAGTTATACCGCATTTCACCATGGCGACATGAGTCATGGAGAGATGAATCATGGCAAATGGAATCGTGTCGAAATGAAGTCATGTCGAAGTGGAGTCATGGCGAGTTGAGTCATGTCATTTACTGCATAATTACCGAATTGCCACCCGGGCTAAAATCACCTATAAATACCCCTCATAGTTCACTTGAGGAGGGGGACCGAAAATTGATTGCTACAAGGGCACTCCGTCAAATTCCAAGCTCATCTACAACTTCTCTAATGGCTTCGTGGAATCAACAACACTTTTCTAACTTCATGAAGATCAAATCCAAATCAATGATCATTAGAGCTTTCTACAATTTCAGTCTAAACTCTTTCAATCTCACTCAAGCTACATAATAAATCCCTCAAGCATCATTCAAGAGATCTCGAGTCCTCCCCAAAGCCTAAATTGAATGCTAATTCACTATGAAATCTATGAAGATCATGGAAAAGGATCAAAGCACACAAATGGTTGAAGATTTATCACAAAGCTAAAAGATCTCTTCATTTTCTTCACCAAATTCAAGTGAAAGTAAATCGTCAAGAGAGTTAAAAGAGAGAAATGGTTGTAATGAGAGAAAATGCATATGTTGTAAGCTTGAATATCATAATGAGAATGGATTGAAAGTGGACGTAGATTCATAGAGAATCGAACCACTATAAAAATTCCTTTGTGCTCTTACTTGCTTTTATCCGTTTATTTTACGATTTCCTCGTTCCATATTCTTACTGAATAGGTGAGGTGTAGCTTTTACACCTTTGGTTTTTGATCCCAAATTTGGAGCAAACATTTGGCGCCCGCTGTGGGGCCGCAATCGCATCTCCTACCTTCGCTCACACTCTCACGAGGTTAAGAGACTCGCATTGAACATTGAAGTTCTAAGCCATATCCTTCTCCGAAATTATGGCCAAATCTAAGAAGACCATTAGCAAAACTATGGTAGAAGCCGATAATATTGTTAATGAAGAAACACCGCTCACTAACCGTTTCGATGTTGGTGAAAACTCGATAAGTGGAGCTGGCATGACTAGAAATGAATTAAAAGTCACTATTGCCAACGTCAACAACCGAGTGGATGCCTCTACTAAAATGATGATGGAGAAACTAGACGCCATTCTTAATGCTCGATCAAATCCACCTCCTTCAAAGGTGCATGTGGATCTCGAGGAAAATGACAAATCTCCCACTTCCAATCATAACCACAACGACAATATGGAAGACAATTATGACTGGGCAAGTGACAGGGACGAAGCTAACATCGAGAATTTGAGATCAAAAGCTAAGGACCATTCCGAAGCGAATGCTCGAAAAGCCGCTATCCTATCATGGGTGCACCTCTTCGTCGAGAAGGCAAAGGGCCTAGGCTCTCTAATCGAGACCATATGCCTAGACGAACGTTTGGTAAAGAGCTCAGCTTCACTAAGCGCCATAGCACCGAAGAATACATTTCGGGCATGATAGAACGAGCCATGAAAAAGAATCAAGCTAGCAAGGACGAAGAAAGAGAATGGGACTTCTCTCCCGATAGGACTCCATTCACCGAAATAATCCTTGAAGCAGAATGTCCGAAGAAGTTCAATTCTCCGACTCTGCCTCCGTACAATGGTCTCGTTGATACGAACTACTTCCTATTCAAATATGAATGGCATATGAGTGCAGCTAAGGCGACCAATGAGATGAGATGCATGTACTTTCCTCTCTACTTTGAAGGTGCCGCATCACTATGGTTCACAAAGCTGCCACTCAAGTCTATCGATCGATTTTCTGACCTCACTAAAAAGTTCAAGGAGCAGTTCCGCCTGTACGCTACTAAAGCCAAGGATGCTATAACACTTTCAACAATGAAACAGAATCCAGGGGAAACTGTCAAAGCCTTCCTCAGTCGATTCAATGTTGCCTTGTCTGAAGTGAGGAATCCAGAGCAACGCATAATTCTCATGGCTTTACTCAACACTATAGACAAAACAAGCGAATTCGGAAGATGGATAAAGATGAAGGAACCGACTTTGCTTGACAAATTCTGTAAGAAAGCAGAGGAGTACATGAGAGTGGACGATGATCCTATACCTCTTCAGATCGTCGGTGGTAACCAACTTCTTGAGGCTCCCAAAAGTACTGCAACTCAGTGCGATCAAAAGAATATTCGTGGGAATAAGTGAGTAAATGGCAGAAATGACAACAAAGCTAATAAAAAGTTTCGCCTTCTTGACTCGTCTGAGTTAACTCCTCTGATTAACACTCCCAAGAACATCTACCTTGCCACAAAGGACGCAGAAGATTAACCCGAGCCTCGGCCAATTAAAATGAATGACCATCTGACTAAATCCAGGAAGTTCTGTCGGTATCATAATCAGTCGGGCCACAGCACTAACGAATGCGGGCATCTGAAATCATTAATTGAAGAGTTGATTAGGAAGAACCGTCTGCAACAATTTGTGAAGAACTCTCAAGATGCAAATCCTTCGGCAGCTCCCCAAGGGCAACGGGCATCAAATGATCAGTCTGGTCCAAGCAATGTAGCTACTGCTCAGATCATTCCAAGGCTGATAATCAACTGACAACCGTTGATGATGATCTAATATCTACGGCTCAGAATAAGCGATTATTATCGCCTCTTTGCATTACTTTACTCTTTACTTCGTCCTACTTTCTTGTAAAAAATCTATAATGATTTACATGCATTGTGCAGAACAAAAGTACTGCGAATGAAATATTGCCTGCTTGTGTAAAAATCTAATTTGCAAAGTATACATGAAAATTTGCTAAAAGACGATTTTCTCATTGCAGGTCATTCTGTGAGCGTTTGCTTCCTCAATATCCGACGAAACGAGGCAACTCTTATAACACCAACTCAACTGTTGATCAAGGAAGTCCCAATGAATCAAACGGCGAAAAGAGCAACAAGCTATCACGGATCCAAGACCGCATCCCCCAACGGTTCGCGAGAATCCGTAGGTGCGAAACAAAGCGCGGGAGCTTGCTAAAGCAAGATGAAGCGTGGGAGTTCTCAAGCGCAGAGCGATGCAACCTAAACCCAATGGTTCGCGGGAATCCGTAGGCGTGAAACGAAGCGCGGGAGCTTGCTAAAGCAAGACAAAGCATGGGAATTTGTAAGCGCGGAGCGATGCAGCCTAAACCCAATGGTTTGCGGGAATCCAAAGGCACGAAACGAAGCGTGGGAGCTTGCTAAAGCAAGACGAAGCATGGGAGTTCGTAAGCGCGGAGCGATGCAGCATAAACCCAATCGTTCGCAGGAATCCGTAGGCGCGAAATGAAGCGTGGGAGCTTGCTAAAGCAAGACGAAGCATGGTAGTTCGTAAGCGCGGAGCGATGCAGCCTAAACCCAATGGTTCACGGGAATCCGTAGGCGCGAAACGAAGCGCGGGAGCTTGCTAAAGCAAGATGAAGCATGGGAGTTCGTAAGCGCGGAGCGATGCAGCCTAAACCCAATGGTTCACGGGAATCCTTAGGCGCGAAACGAAGCGCGGGAGCTTGCTAAAGAAAGACGAAGCTTGGGAGTTCGTAAGCGCGGAGCGATGCAGCCTAAACCCAATGGTTTGCAGGAATCCGTAGGCGTGAAACGAAGCGTGGGAGCTTACTAAAGCATGACAAAGCGTGGGAGTTCGTAAGCGTGGAGCGATGCAGCCTAAACCCAATGGTTCGCGGGAATCCGTAGGCGCGAAACGAAGCGCGGGAGCTTGCTAAAGCAAGATGAAGTGTGGGAGTTCGTAAGTGCGAAGCGATGGAGCCTTAACCCAAACCTCGTAGGAGTTCACATGACGAAACGATGCGACAACCAAGAATCCTCCCCACAGGAGAAATCAACAACGTTCAATGAAATCCATCATGTTGATTCAATCGCAAGAAAAAGACAAGACGTTGGATTAAAAGGACCACACTAAAACATGGGGCATCCAATGGAATCTTCAATGCCAAAACTAATCAGCATGACAAAGAAACATTGAGCGGTGAAATTCTTCGCATAATGGATGCTGACAATGGCCTCCTAAACCGGGGCACCAATAATCAAAGACTTCTCCAAAAAAAAGCAGAGAATAAATCACAGATGTGTATTTCTCAAATGTGAAATACCATACACCATCATAAGTGTTATTAGAACGACAGCGTTTAAAATCCACAGTCAAATTATCTTGACTAGTTGATATTAAGCGTTGACACGAATTCGAATTAGAATATCGTATTTGTGCAGACATTAGTCAACGAGTTATAAACCGCTAGATAAAATAATTCTGTGCAAACACGTTACTCAATTCAAAATTAGAATTCGCTATAATTCATTTTCTCATGATTAAACTAATCTGTTATTGATGTGGGCGATCAATAAAAAAGTATAAGTCCAAAATCGTGCGAATGCTTGTTTTAATTACAGAGCAGGTAGCATGGAATATATGAATTCAAAGCGTGATTCGCCATAGCAAATAGAGGAGCTATGACAGAATCTCAATGCAAATTGTGTTAATTTCGAAGCCCGCGTTTCCCACAAGCAAAAAATACAAGCTTCGAGGGGAAAATGTTAACCCCGTTTTTAGAACGGGGTTCACAATGAAGAAGCATCCACGGACAACGACACGCCACACAACTAACCCAAGTCGTTTCCATGGTCGGGTTAATAAAGTCGTTCGTGTGCAACAAATGGTCGACGCGACATAAGTCAAGTCGTCCGCACCATTTGAGTCGTTCACAACGACTAGCACCGGACCGTTGGCAATTGTCTATGGCGTTCATCAGTCCTTCATATGATTCATGCCGCAAAGACGCATAATGGGAAGCAAGCAGCATGCACGTACGACGAGTCGCTCCAAAGTATGTCGCTAATCATTTCATGGCGTTCCCTGTTCATATCATATCGTTCTGCTAAAACCATCTGCATGTCGTTGGGAATAAGAGGACTTGGAACCATTAAGAATCCAACGAGACTAATCATGACGCAATATCATCAGGACATTTATCACCATATATTCAGTCGTAAGAATGAGTCAACAGGAAATTACCACGCGACAGGCATATGATTCAATCTTGGGGTTACAGAACATTTAAACCAGAACGACATGAAGAACTGTAACAACCCGAAAATCTGGGCCAGTTTAAAATTTTTATTTTGGCAAATTTAGCGAATTTTGAATATTTAAAATAGATTATTTTAAATAATATCGACGAAAATTTATTTTGTATATAATTCGAACGTATATATTATATACGTCGTCGTTAGAATATAAATATTTATTTATATATATAAAAGGAATTGAAAATGGCGCGGTAGTTCGATAATTCGATTTCAAACTTCAATTGAATGTACCGGGTGCAAAACAAACCGGATTTTAACGAAACCAAAAACATTGGGATCTAATTGAGAATATCTTTCCAATGAATCCGAAAAATCAAAATTTCATAGCGGGAATCAAAAGATATGTCCAGTTGAAAATTCTGAATAGTCGCTATGGAATTCAGGCCCTTAATAATGGACATTTTGCAAACGACCTCTGATTTCGACGAAACCATTTTTGTTGGGTCCGTGATGTAAAGTTATTGTTAGATTCCAAATTTCATAATTTTTCGAATCAATATGTGAGCGTGGCAAAGGAAAACGCATTTGACCAGTTTCAGTTGATTTTAATCGACTGGAAAATGGCTATTTTTCCAACGGTCTCAGAATTCGACGAAACTAGTTTTGTTAGGACCATATCGTCAATACGAAGCTAGAAAATATTTTTATGGAATTTTTCTAGTTAGTATGTAACCCCGGTAAATTGAAATGCACGTTCAAATTCAATATATAGAGTTATATGTTGATTTTAACGGAAACTAATCGAAACGACCGAATCAGCTTGCGATACATATCCCATTGTGTTCGGAATGGGGGTAAAACGCTATGGATGACAGGTGGTGGGCCTCGTTTCGAGGTCGTATGTAAAAGTCAACTTTTTGCAAAATAAAATAATTAAATAATAAAAAAAAAATTAATACCCTCCCCTCTCCTTAACTACCCAGCCCCCCCCCCCATGTTCAAAACTATTTCAGAAGAGAAAAAAAAACTAATCGCGCCCGCCACCACGCTGCCCCACTTCGCCATCGCCAGACCCCCCATGACCGCCGACCTCCTCTCGAAACCCCTCCTCCTCGAAGTCGATCGACGAGAAGACCCCCCCTCATTTCAGAAATCGCGAGAAGACCCCCCCTCTAATCGCGCCGCCGCGCGAGGAAGCAGCCCCCCCTCGAATCCCGCGAACCCTAGCCGCCGCCTCCGTTCAGGTTCCATCTCCACCATCGATGCTCCCTCCTCCAATCGATTTACTGTGAGTCCCCCCTTTCCTTTCTTCTTCTTCTTTTTATTTTATAACCGAATTGCCATGATTTTTAAAACTGAATTAATATGATTTTTATAAATATGAATTCGCTATAAATGTTGGATCTTTATATTTGAAAAGCTCACATTTTTCTAATGAAGAAGATAATAGAAAAGTTCATAATTTTATATAAGAAAAGTTTACATTTTTATATTGAAAGGAAAAGATTAGATTTTTAATTGAATAAAGTTCAGATTTTTATATTTTTAAAGTAGTAAAAATATGATTTTTATATTTTTAAAGTATTAAAAATATAATCTTTACTATATAGAAGATGTAGGAATATGATTTTTGCTTAAATAGGAAAGCATATATTTTTAGGAAAAAAAAATATAGGATTTTTAATATCTAAAAGTTCGGATTTTTAATATTTGAAAAGGCGAAAACTTCATATTTGAAAGGGCGAAAACTTCATATTTGAAAAGGCGAAAACTTCATATTTGAAAAGGCGAAACTTCATATTTGAAAAGGCGAAAACTTCATATTTGAAAAGGCGAAAACTTCATATTTGAAAAGGCGAGGTCTATGAATTTGAAAAGAAGAAATCTTTATATTTGAAAAGGCGAAATTTTTATATAGAGAATAGTATAATAAAAATTCAATTTTTATATATTGAATAGCATAGTAAAAATTCGATTTTTATATATTGAATAACAAAGTAAAAATTCGATTTTTACATATGTAGTGGCTACAGCAACGAAGATGACAAAAATGCGATAACGGTGAAGATTTCTATCAAAAGAAGAGTCAAGATGATTGGATAGCTATCTGTGAGAACTTCTCACTCTTCAATTTCTTTTCTAGTTATATATATATATACTAGGATGCAGACGGTGCTTAGTAGCACCCGACACAATCGTCCACAGACCATGGACTTGTTTGTTTGATTGCAAAAATTAGTTAGAGTATTTGATTGAAATTGAATTGTTTGGTGAAATGAATGGATTTGATTGATGTGTGAATGGTGTGGGCCTTCACTAGACCGGGGATAAGGCTAGGCCTTGTCCCGTTTCTAGTATCGTGCCGTTATGCCGCCGAAATTTTCTAAAATATGTTAGAAAAATAAAAATATCGTTTTATTTAATAAATGAACCGAATAGAATATTCATAGGTTGAATAAAATAGTTTGATCGTTAAAAATATAATTTTTAACGTGAATGTGAATAAATAAATATTCATTTACAAACCGGACGGTTTGTTTATGTACACCTATTTGAAGGACATTGATTGGGACGATAAATTTTACACATCGCCCAACTGCACAAATAAAAATTTGTGTTGGATTGCTTGAAACCCCACACGGGTATTGGGATGATATTTGACGTGCACTAATCCCGATTGTTTAGTGTATGTCGATCGATAGATTGACAAACTGTTATAAGCATTGAATATTTATATTTGATGCTTATACAGTGTAGAATGCACTTTGGATGATGGTTGATTATTCATCGTTGTTGATATATACATGTGTTGTAGGAAATCCATATAATTAACATTATATGGTAATTGATTGGGCCTCATTCCAGTTTCGAAAAAGAAATATTTGAAAATAGAATATTTGAAAAAGGAAATATTTGAAAAGAAATATTTGAGATAGAAATATTCAAAATAAAATATTTGAAAATAGAAACATATGAAGCCGTGTTGGTTAGATTGACGCCATTTTGACGTGAACGATATTTATATTGATTTTATTCATTTTATAATGAATATCGAAGGTGATTTCAAAATCTGAAATTGAATAGAAATGAATTCAAATTGAAATTGAATTGAAATCGATTTGAAATGAATTTAAAACGAATTTATATTGGAATATTCAATTTTGATTTGAAAATTGAATATGAAGTTGAAACCGTTTTGAAAATGAATTTAAAACGATTTATAAAGCACGTTTTGAATTGAAATCGACGAAGTATATATTATATATATTATGTATATAATATAATGGCCTGAATAGAACGCGCCGCGCCGCGGCAGTTCACGAATTTCGACCATTGATTTCGAACGGATATTGCGGGAGATCCGACCGTCGGATTCTCCTGAAACCGGAACCGTTGGGTTCGTATCGAAAAGAGCTTTCTAACGAATATTAGAAATTTGAAATCTAATGGTTGGATTTGGAATTATGTCCAAATCAAATTTGAAAAAGGTCGCTGTAAGTGCAGTTCGATGGCCATTGATGGAAATCGACTGTACGGGCCTTGATAAAATTATTAAAAATAGTAATAATTGGTGTAAAATCATAAGAAATGATTTAGAAAGAATTGGGATGAAAAACTCCATATTTGAAAAGATAAAAATAGATTTTTATCGAAATGAACTAGTTTTGAACTAGAATTATAATTCTATTTATTTTTAAAATAAATAAACTGGATTAGAAATGGCTTTGAAAAATAACCAGAATTTCCAATAATTATATTGGAATGGATTTGAATCGAAATTGTCTTTGGATTATTTCGATGTTGGATTTCGTGATGATACAGATATTGTTATGGGAATTTGAAAGATATATATATATATATCGTTATTTCCAATACGATATTTGTTAGTCGTAGAATTTGATATTGAATATAAGCCGGTATATTTTCTATTCAGAGCCTTGTGTTTAATATCAAATGTGATTTGGGTTTGTCGTGAATGGTGTCTTCATTAACACTGTTCTTGAACCCAGTTGAGAAAAGATTAAATCTTTTTATTTAGATTTAATGAAGTGTACCAATTAAATAATATTTAATTGGAATTGAATTGATATTGATTTTTGGGTTTATCGTGAACAGTGTTTTAAAATAACACTTGTTCTTTAACCCGATAATTAATGAATGTGATTTTGGGTTTATTGTGGGCCGTGTTTTAAATGACAATGGTTCTTTAACCCAGTTAACGATTAAAACTAAGTGGAGTTTTAATGAATCTTTAATTAGATTGAAAAGATCGAGAATGGAGTATCACCAGTTTTACTCCAGGCGATAGTTAAATCTTTAATTAGATTTGAACGTGAAATGGTAATTGAATTTACCGATAACACTGTGGTGTTAGATATGAAGTACTACCAGTTTTACTTCATGGGATGAATAGGTTGGGATTGGGAAATTAAAACAAATGATTACTTCGGTAAGATTCGTTAATCCCGACTAGTAGAATCGAAATTCAAAAGTGGATTAAAGAATAGATTTTAATGATTTATCTTTGATAAAATTAATGGGAACCTTTCCCTATGAATGTGAAATTTAGAAACTAACTGTCGGTTAGCTAAGCAGAACGGTTTTCTGGATATTGATCTGATGTTGGTTTCGGCCTTCGGGGTTAATATTTGGGGAATTATTCTCTTGATTAATTTACGGTTAGTGACCGATGAATTGGAATGAGGCGTATGTTGTGTTTGTGTAACACTTATTTAAAATATACGCGAGTTATTCGGAAAGACCGGGTTTATCCCATTCTGAATAACCGATACGACGATAAGTCGAAGATGAAGACGATGGTCGAAGACCGGAGGTCTTCACGTCGTTTGGGTGATTACTGACGATCTTGATTGGGCTGTACACCCAAGAAGATGGAATCAGTTGGTGATCGTCCAGACGTACATGGAGATCGATGGATATGCGGGGTACTAGGTGCCTCCGGTTTCGTTCAGACCCAGAACGGACTTGTAAATGGACTGTGTGTCTGACATTGGATTTCATTCTGTGTGACTGATATCGGTTGCATAGAGTGGTTTGCCTGTGTGGCATGCTAAGATGCAATTGATCGAGGCTTTTGTTGAAAAGCAAAGTCTTGTGGTGATGATCAAAGCACAGCCTGTGTGGCATAGCTTTGTGTAACGTTGATTCGCGAGCCTCGCACCCCAGTTGTGAACCAAAAACGGGAGAGGACCTCAGGGAGGGCATGCGTTTCTTTCTAGCTAGGGTGGTGTCAGTGACCTTCCAGCCCTGACATTTATATACTTTTCACCTATGTGGTTGTTGCTGTTGCGAGGCGCCTCGGTTAGATCGGACGATCCGGGTCCGATGGAGCCATTCGTTGGCTCATTTACGCCCCAAAGGGCGGGGAAACGTAGTGTTCAGGCATAATAATCCACATCGGTGGACCGGCCCTGACGATCTAAAGGCTTGCCTGCGCGCTTGCCTGAGACTCGGGCTAGACAGTCTCGAATCGGTAGAGGACGATCCCTGGCCTCGGTTCATAGACGGAAATCCAATTTCCAAATACGTGACATTTGCGGTTTTAATTGTAGAACTAGTATGGCGACATAATATATGGTACCCATGCCGCCTATGATTGATACTTATGATTTGAAGTTGTTTTATACACTATGCACTTATAATAGTATCAAATGATTTGTTTCAAACGTATCAAGCATTATTTGGCTGTTATAAGGGAAAACCCTATCCCCCGGCTTGCGTTGCATTGTGTGATAGGACCTGGGTTTTATAACAGCTTCATTTTTCTTTATTTAGCATTGCGCTATTTGTTTTATGCACTGGTATTCTTGGGAGGAAACACGTTTCGTGTTATACGGCGTGGTCTCTTGATTTACCTAACTTTAAATATAAAGATTAATTGTTTTAGTTCTCACACCAGTCACATGACTGACCTGGAGTTTATTGTTTTAACCTAAACTCTGGGTGCCCCTATTTTGACACGGGCAGCTAGTAGTTTTGGTTTTGCAGATTTATATTCACAGGATCCTGGTTTACAGCTGGAACGATATCCGGAAAGCTTTGTATCCGTATATCTCCTTCAGTTGTGTATTGTATTATTTCCGCTGCTATGTATTTAAATGTAATTTAAATCTCTGATATTTCTGTGTAATATTCATTTATAATCTGTATACTCTTGTGATCTGATGTATTGTTGTAATATACAATGAAATGTTCTTTTATATGCGTTCTGATTTGTCGTGTTTTCAAAACAATCCGTGCTTTCTCTTCTCTTCGGAGACCGGGGAAGTTCGGGTCGTTTCATCGTGGTATCAGAGCTTTGGTTTACAAAGCTTAGAGAACAAGGCACATTAGAACCATGCGAAAGAATTCATCAGATATTGGATTAGTAAAATCCAATGGGAATGACTCGTTAGAGATGGGATCAGTAGTATCCTAGAACGAGTGTGAAGAGTATATTTTTAAGATGAAAACAATTTTTGTTTTGAAAATTTAAATCAACTATTCGTATTTGAATATTTATTTTATATTGATTAGGACAGTCCAGTATATAAAGATTTTGCATATACGCCTTGCAAACGTGTATTTGAAGTTTTAATATACTGGATAGATATAGAATTACACTCTAGTCGCCCGGGGGTGATTCTGATGATTGATATATCATCATCAGAATTTATATTCGAGTGACGAACGTGTAATATCTATATATTTCCTATTGACTGGTGTGAGAACCAAAAATTAGATAGGGCCTATTGTAGTGATTTGGCATCAAAAACATGATTTTTGTATATGTATCAAAATTATGAATTTGAAACTCTAATTCACTAATTGATTGATGTTTGTGTTGTTTGTTTATTTGTTTGCTAATTTTGAACCATTTAGCCTAATTATATAAAATATTGAATTATATTGAAAATTGGTTGCGTTTGCTTGCATATACTTGTACTTACATTGAACAGGTCATAGCAAGGAGGCTAGAGCCGAAAAATAAAATTTGTTTGCCCGACAAATAAGTACATGTTTACAATAATTTACTGTTTTGTTTGGGTGATGATGATTTTATGAGCCTATTGGCTAGCCGCTTGGCTTTTTCTTTTTCTTTTTGAGATCAGAAGGCCTATATGGCAATTTCGGGATTTTCCCGTGGCTCCCGGTGCACGGGAGGTTATGGCGAAATTTTTCGAAAATTCCGGGTGTTAGCCAAATTTTTGAAGAATTTGAAAATTCTCAGAAACTGAAAAGTTGGAGAATGGAAGGCAGATCGAACGTAGAGTTGATTAATCAAACCACTTTCGACTTTGTTCCTTTTCGGGGACGAAAAGTTTTAAGTGGGGGAGATTGTAACAACCCGAAAATCTGGGCCAGTTTAAAATTTTTATTTTGGCAATTTTAGCGAATTTTGAATATTTAAAATAGATTATTTTAAATAATATCGACGAAAATTTATTTTGTATATAATTCGAACGTATATATTATATACGTCGTCGTTAGAATATAAATATTTATTTATATATATAAAAGGAATTGAAAATGGCGCGGTAGTTCGATAATTCGATTTCAAACTTCAATGAATGTACCGGGTGCAAAACAAACCGGATTTTAACGAAACCAAAAACATTGGGATCTAATTGAGAATATCTTTCCAACGAATCCGAAAAATCAAAATTTCATAGCGGGAATCAAAAGATATGTCCAGTTGAAAATTCTGAATAGTCGCTATGGAATTCAGGCCCTTAATAATGGACATTTTGCAAACGACCTCGGATTTCGACAAAACCATTTTTGTTGGGTCCGTGATGTAAAGTTATTGTTAGATTCCAAATTTCATAATTTTTCGAATCAATATGTGAGCGTGGCAAAGGAAAACGCGTTTGACCAGTTTCAGTTGATTTTAATCGACTGGAAAATGGCCATTTTTCCAACGGTCTCAGAATTCGACGAAACTAGTTTTGTTAGGACCGTATCGTCAATACGAAGCTAGAAAATATTTTTCTGGAATTTTTCTAGTTAGTATGTAACCCCGGTAAATTGAAATGCGCGTTCAAATTCAATATATAGAGTTATATGTTGATTTTAACGGAAACTGATCGAAACGACCGAATCAGCTTGCGATACATATCCCATTGTGTTCGGAATGGGGGTAAAACCCTATGGACGACAGGCGGTGGGCCTCGTTTCGAGGTCGTATGTAAAAGTCAACTTTTTGCAAAATAAAATAATTAAATAATAAAAAAAAATTAATACCCTCCCCTCTCCTTAACTACCCAGCCCCCCCCCCCCCCCACGTTCAAAACTATTTTAGAAGAGAAAAGAAAAAAGAAAAAAAAACTAATCGCGCCCGCCACCGCGCTGCCCCACTTCGCCATCGCCAGACCCCCCATGACCGCCGACCTCCTCTCGAAACCCCTCCTCCTCGAAGTCGATCGACGAGAAGACCCCCCCCCCCTCGTTTCAGAAATCGCGAGAAGACCCCCCCCCCTCTAATCGCGCCGCCACGCGAGGAAGCAGCCCCCCCTCGAATCCCGCGAACCCTAGCCGCCGCCTCCGTTCAGGTTCCATCTCCACCATCGATGCTCCCTCCTCCAATCGATTTACTGTGAGTCCCCCCTTTCCTTTCTTCTTCTTCTTTTTATTTTATAACCGAATTGCCATGATTTTTAAAACTGAATTAATATGATTTTTATAAATATGAATTCGCTATAAATGTTGGATCTTTATATTTGAAAAGCTCACATTTTTCTAATGAAGAAGATAATAGAAAAGTTCATAATTTTATATAAGAAAAGTTTACATTTTTATATTGAAAGGAAAAGATTAGATTTTTAATTGAATAAAGTCCAGCTTTTATATTTTTAAAGTAGTAAAAATATGATTTTTATATTTTTAAAGTATTAAAAATATAATCTTTACTATATAGAAGATGTAGGAATATGATTTTTGCTTAAATAGGAAAGAGTATATTTTTAGGAAAAAAAAATATAGGATTTTTAATATCTAAAAGTTCGGATTTTTAATATTTGAAAAGGCGAAAACTTCATATTTGAAAGGGAGAAAACTTTATATTTGAAAAGGCGAAAACTTCATATTTGAAAAGGCGAAAACTTCATATTTGAAAAAGCGAAAACTTCATATTTGAAAAGGCGAAAACTTCATATTTGAAAAGGCGAAAACATCATATTTGAAAAGGCGAGGTCTATGAATTTGAAAAGAAGAAATCTTTATATTTGAAAAGGCGAAATTTTTATATAGAGAATAGTATAATAAAAATTCAATTTTTATATATTGAATAGCATAGTAAAAATTCGATTTTTATATATTGAATAACAAAGTAAAAATTCAATTTTTACATATGTAGTGGCTACAGCAACGAAGATGACAAAAATGCGAGAACGGTGAAGATTTCTATCAAAAGAAGAGTCAAGATGATTGGATAGCTATCTGTGAGAACTTCTCACTCTTCAATTTCTTTTCTAGTTATATATATATACTAGGATGCAGACGGTGCTTAGTAGCACCCGACACAATCGTCCACAGACCATGGACTTGTTTGTTTGATTGCAAAAATTAGTTAGAGTATTTGATTGAAATTGAATTGTTTGGTGAAATGAATGGATTTGATTGATGTGTGAATGGTGTGGGCCTTCACTAGACCGGGGATAAGGCTAGGCCTTGTCCCGTTTCTAGTATCGTGCCGTTATGCCGCCGAAATTTTCTAAAATATGTTAGAAAAATAAAAATATCGTTTTATTTAATAAATGAACCGAATAGAATATTCATAGGTTGAATAAAATAGTTTGATCGTTAAAAATATAATTTTTAACGTGAATGTGAATAAATAAATATTCATTTACAAACCGGACGGTTTGTTTATGTACACCTATTTGAAGGACATTGATTGGGACGATAAATTTTACACATCGCCCAACTGCACAAATAAAAATCTGTGTTGGATTGCTTGAAACCCCACACGGGTATTGGGATGATATTTGACGTACACTAATCCCGATTGTTTAGTGTATGTCGATCGATAGATTGACAAACTGTTATAAGCGTTGAATATTTATATTTGATGCTTATACAGTGTAGAATGCACTTTGGATGATGGTTGATTATTCATCGTTGTTGATATATACATGTGTTGTAGGAAATCCATATAATTAACATTATATGTTAATTGATTGGGCCTCATTCCAGTTTCGAAAAAGAAATATTTGAAAATAGAATATTTGAAAAGAAATATTTGAGATAGAAATATTCGAAATAAAATATTTGAAAATAGAAACATATGAAGCCGTGTTGGTTAGATTGACGCCATTTTGACGTGAACGATATTTATATCGATTTTATTCATTTTATAATGAATATCGAAGGTGATTTCAAAATCTGAAATTGAATAGAAATGAATTTGAATTGAAATTGAATTGAAATCGATTTGAAATGAATTTAAAACGAATTTATATTGGAATATTCAATTTTGATTTGAAAATTGAATATGAAGTTGAAACCGTTTTGAAAATGAATTTAAAACGATTTATAAAGCACGTTTTGAATTGAAATCGACGAAGTATATATTATATATATTATGTATAAAATATAATGGCCTGAATAGAACGCGCCGCGCCGCGACAGTTCGCGAATTTCGACCATTGACTTCGAACGGATATTGCGGGAGATCCGACTGTCGGATTCTCCTGAAACCGGAACCGTTGGGTTCGTATCGAAAAGAGCTTTCTAACGAATTTTAGAAATTTGAAATCTAACGGTTGGATTTGGAATTATGTCCAAATCAAATTTGAAAAAGGTCGCTATAAGTGCAATTCGATGGCCATTGATGGAAATCGACTGTACGGGCCTTGATAAAATTATTAAAAATAGTAATAATTGGTGTAAAATCATAAGAAATGATTTAGAAAGAATTGGGATGAAAAACTCCATATTTGAAAAGATAAAAATAGATTTTTATCGAAATGAACTAGTTTTGAACTAGAATTATAATTCTATTTATTTTTAAAATAAATAAACTGGATTAGAAATGGCTTTGAAAAATAACCAGAATTTCCAATAATTATATTGGAATGGATTTGAATCGAAATTGTCTTTGGATTATTTCGATGTTGGATTTCATGATGATACAGATATTGTTATGGGAATTTGAAAGATATATATATATCGTTATTTCCAATACGATATTTGTTAGTCGTAGAATTTGATATTGAATATAAGCCGGTATATTTTCTATTCAGAGCCTTGTGTTTAATATCAAATGTGATTTGGGTTTGTCGTGAATGGTGTCTTCATTAACACTGTTCTTGAACCCAGTTGATAAAAGATTAAATCTTTTTATTTAGATTTAATGAAGTGTACCAATTAAATAATATTTAATTGGAATTGAATTGATATTGATTTTTGGGTTTATCGTGAACAGTGTTTTAAAATAACACTTGTTCTTTAACCCGATAATTAATGAATGTGATTTTGGGTTTATTGTGGGCCGTGTTTTAAATGACATTGGTTCTTTAACCCAGTTAACGATTAAAACTAAGTGGAGTTTTAATGAATCTTTAATTAGATTGAAAAGATCGAGAATGGAGTATCACCAGGTTTACTCCAGGCGATAGTTAAATCTTTAATTAGAATTGAACGTGAAATGGTAATTGAATTTACCAATAACACTGTGGTGTTAGATATGAAGTACTACCAGTTTTACTTCATGGGATGAATAGGTTGGGATTGGGAAATTAAAACAAATGATTACTTCGGTAAGATTCGTTAATCCCAACTAGTAGAATCGAAATTCAAAAGTGGATTAAAGAATAGATTTTAATGATTTATCTTTGATAAAATTAATGGGAACCTTTCCCTATGAATGTGAAATTTAGAAACTAACTGTCGGTTAGCTAAGCAGAACGGTTTTCTGGATATTGATCTGATGTTGGTTTCGGCCTTCGGGGTTAATATTTGGGGAATTATTCTCTTGATTAATTTACGGTTAGTGACCGATGAATTGGAATGAGGCGTATGTTGTGTTTGTGTAACACTTATTTAAAATATACGCGAGTTATTCGGAAAGACCGGGTTTATCCCATTCTGAATAACCGATACGACGATAAGTCGAAGATGAAGACGATGGTCGAAGACCGGAGGTCTTCACGTCGTTTGGGTGATTACTGACGATCTTGATTGGGCTGTACACCCAAGAAGATGGAATCAGTTGGTGATCGTCCAGACGTACATGGAGATCAATGGATATGCGGGGTACTAGGTTCCTCCGGTTTCGTTCAGACCCAGAACGGACTTGTAAATGGACTGTGTGTCTGACATTGGATTTCATTCTGTGTGACTAATATCGGTTGCATAGAGTGGTTTGCCTGTGTGGCATGCTAAGATGCAATTGATCGAGGCTTCTGTTGAAAAGCAAAGTCTTGTGGTGATGATCAAAGCACAGCCTTTGTGGCATATCTTTGTGTAACGTTGATTCGCGAGCCTCGCACCCCGATTGTGAACCAAAAACGGGAGAGGACCTCAGGGAGGGCTTGCGTTTCTTTCTAGCTAGGGTGGTGTCAGTGACCTTCCAGCCCTGACATTTATATACTTTTCACCTATGTGGTTGTTGCTGTTGCGAGGCGCCTCGGTTAGATCGGACGATCCGGGTCCGATGGAGCCATTCGTTGGCTCATTTACGCCCCAAAGGGCGGGGAAACGTAGTGTTCAGGCATAATAATCCACATCGGTGGACCGGCCCTGACGATCTAAAGGCTTGCCTGCGCGCTTGCCTGAGACTCGGGCTAGACAGTCTCGAATCGGTAGAGGACGATCCCTGGCCTCGGTTCATAGACGGAAATCCAATTTCCAAATACATGACATTTGCGGTTTTAATTGTAGAACTAGTATGGCGACATGATATATGGTACCCATGCCGCCTATGATTGATACTTATGATTTGAAGTTGTTTTATACACTATGCACTTATAATAGTATCAAATGATTTGTTTCAAACGTATCAAGCATTCTTTGGCAGTTATAAGGGAAAACCTTATCCCTCGGCTTGCGTTGCATTGTGTGATAGGACCTGGGTCTTATAACAGCTTCATTTTTCTTTATTTAGCATTGCGCTATTTGTTTTATGCACTGGTATTCTTGGGAGGAAACCCGTTTCGTGTTATACGGCGTGGTCTCTTGATTTACCTAACTTTAAAAATGAAGATTAACTGTTTTAGTTCTCACACCAGTCACATGACTGACCTGGAGTTTATTGTTTTAACCTAAACTCTGGGTGCCCCTATTTTGACACGGGCAGCTAGTAGTTTTGGTTTTGCAGATTTATATTCACAGGATCCTGGTTTACAGCTGGAACGATATCCGGAAAGCTTTGTATCCGTATATCTCCTTCAGTTGTGTATTGTATTATTTCCGCTGCTATGTATTTAAATGTAATTTAAATCTCTGATATTTCTGTGTAATATTCATTTATACTCTGTATACTCTTGTGATCTGATGTATTGTTGTAATATACAATGAAATGTTCTTTTATATGCGTTCTGATTTGTCGTGTTTTCAAAACAATCCGCGCTTTCTCTTCTCTTCGGAGACCGGGGAAGTTCGGGTCGTTTCAAGAACATAAAGGGAACCCAAGCCGTGTACTGTTCATATGAATCCAAGTCGCAAGTTTCCAAGACAGTGAACCATGGCGCAAGTTCATTCATGGCATGAAAATCATTTCAGACCATCCATATTATGCTTGACACAAGCCATGACGTAGATCCATTCATGTCGTATTGTGTGAAGATATGTTTGTTTGACTCATGTCGTTGGCAACATGCTTTTACTCATGTCGCAGATAGTCAAGACGTTGGACGATTCATGACGTGTGAAACATACAGGGTTAAAGCATGTCGTGTTCCAGTAAAATGAGTTGTGTCATGAGATGAGTAAAGGGAAACCAAATGCCAAGTCCTGCCTCATCCAAGCTGACTTTATTTCATTTTGCATTTATGTTCGAAGAGCTCATGTCGTGTAAGGCATTTATGCTGTCAAAATCCAATCCGTAAGTTCAAACCATGTCGTGTACCTCTCAAACTGCTATACTATTGTGAGGGCCCAACACGTTGATGACAGTTGTACATCAAGGGGTCAAGTCACAGTACTCACTCATGCCATTATACCCATGTCATGACCAGTATGTGTAGGGTGATGCGGCATAGGTCCAACGACCTGAACTTGACACACCCTATTTACCAAAGTGCCACCGAAAGTTATACCGCATTTCACCATGGCGACATGAGTCATGGCGAGATGAGTCGTGGCAAATGGAATCATGTCGAAATGAAGTCATGTCGAAGTGGAGTCATGGCGAGTTGAGTCATGTCGTTTACTGCATAATTACAGAATTGCCACCTGGGCTAAAATCACCTGTAAATACCCCTCATAGTTCACTTGAGGAGGGGGACCGAAAATTGATTGCTACAAGGAGACTCCGTCAAATTCAAAGCTCATCTACAACTTCTCTAATGCCTTCCATGGATTCAACAACACTTTTCTAAATTCATGAAGATCAAATCCAAATCAATGATCATTAGAGCTTTCTACAATTTCAGTCTAAACTCTTTCAATCTCAATCAAGCTACATAATAAATCCCTCAAGCATCATTCAAAAGATCTCGAGTCCTCCCCAAAGCCTAAATTGAATGCTAATTCACTATGAAATCTATGAAGATCATGGAAAAGGATCAAAGCACATAAATGGTTGAAGATTCATCACAAAGCTAAAAGATCTCTTCATTTTCTTCACCAAATTCAAGTGAAAGTAAATCGTCAAGACAGTTAAAAAAGAGAAATGATTGTAATGAGGGAAAATTCATATGTTGTTAGCTTGAATATCATAATGGGAATGGATTGAAAGTGGACGTAGATTCATAGAGAATTGAACCACTATTAAAATTCCTTTGTGCTCTTACTTGCTTTTATCCGTTTATTTTGCGATTTTGCGGTTCCATATTCTTACCGAATAGGTGAAGTGTAGCTTTTACACCTTTGGTGTTTGATCCCAAATTTGGAGCAAAAACTTCTTCCTTTTGATTGCCATTTATCCAATAGCCAAAAAATCCAAGCAGAAGTTGAAGTTGTCGTGTGCCCCCCTACCTGGCGTGCCAAAATGTTAGACCAAATTCTGGGCCTAACACCCAAATGCAGTTCACAGATCATAGAAAAGCAGAAAGAGCAATAAAACGGGGAACACATGAAGTTTTTATAGTGGTTCGTCTCAAACCAAGCCTACGTCCACTTTATCTCTTCTTAAATCCTAAGAAGTTACAATTGCAATTCTCTCGGTTTATACACGAAATCCTCGTGTTTAACGAAAAAAGAAGTGAGAAAAATGAAGATTATACACGAAATCCTCGTGTTGTAGTGTGGAATTTGGCTCCTTTGCTTCTAAAAATGTTTTGCAGAGAGAAATGGTGGAAGACGTAAGGAGTTAGAGCCAAAAGATCCTTTAAAACGCCTTCAAATGGTGTATTTGTAGCTGTAGGAGAGCTTCTGGGAAGACCGGTTCGTGATGAGGTACGTGACACCCGATCTGGGAAAGTTGGAGCAGAAGTAGCCTTGAGAACAGGTCAAGATCTATGCGTGTATCAGTAGATGCAAGGATCGGTTCGTGGTCATGGGATCGGGTCGTGATGAGGTCTCCATGAACCGAAGTCTGGTCGTGAGCTGGAGTGGGAAGCTGGTGTCCACGGTCGGGTTGTGATCAGGAGGTGTACCATGAGCTGAGGGGGGCGATCCAATGAGGGGCGATCCGAGGGTGCATGAGCAATACCCCGATCGTGTGACGCTTCGTTTCTTTATCCAGGAAGTTGCCAAATTACACCAGTTTACGGAAACGGGAATAACTTTCAAACCGTAAGTCTGATTGAGCCAAACCAATGCTCATACAGAAGATAATTCAGAGATCTGCAAGATTTACAGAACTTAGCTCCGTAACTACTGTTTTCGGGCCCAAAAGGGGTCGTCTGATAGGAGTTTCGGGCCTTTCTTTATTTGTGATGCGACTTTGACCAAATCGTTGCCTGCCTTCTGACGATATTCTCCATATCCGAGAGCGAAGCTATCCAGATATTCAGTGTGACAGCTTTTACCAAAAAGTGTGTCAACAAGTTTGCCACCTAGAACATATCTTGCTGGTTGAAGGAAGATGTGTTATGATAGGTGCGGCCTCTCGAGAGGCGTTGAATCTGATCAGCGTGTCGATTGCCTTCAAAAGGTTGTTGCAAACTACCAAAATCAGAGCTGGTGCCCCCAGCGTTGAATGCAGGAGAGGATGGAAGCTGTTGGTGAGCTGTTGCTTGGGGATCGCGGCTCGCGGATCGCGGATCAAGGGTGGCAACCCGACCCGGCTCGAGTGGGTCGGTTCGTGAGGCAGGTTCGTGAAGGCCGGGCCATGTTTCGTAGGGAGCGAACCGAGGAGGGGCGATCTAATCTGGCGTTGGTGGCCTGTCACGAGCCGATCCCTGCTGCAGTTGAGTGAGAGTTTGCGCTCTGGTATCCATCTAATCTGTTGCTGAAGTCAGTCGCTATGCATTTCCAATAACGAGGGGGTTGCCCCCGAGTCCATGTGATGCCCGAGTCGCTTTTGTGGCTTCATTTCCAATGACTTGAGCGTTGCTCGGCCTTCCATCCATCCGAGCGAAGAATTGGTTGATAATTTCATGTTGTTTCAGGAGGAGATCATCTTGTCGTGCCATCTGATCTCTCAGTTCAGTGAGAACTCCATCCATCTCGTCTCTGGTCAAGTATGCAGAAGGATCTCCATGAGAGGAAGCTTCCTGGCTTGCCTCATTCCTTGTGTCTTCAGCGTCTGCATCACCAGCATGAGTGAAAGTTCCAGTCTTCTTCCTTTTGATTGCTATTTATCCAATAGCCGAAAAATCCAAGCAGAAGTTGAAGTTGTCGTGTGCCCCCTAACCTGGGGCGCCAAAATGTTAGACCAAAATCTGGGCCTAACACCCAAATGCAGTTCACGGATCACAGAAAAGCAGAAAAAGCAGTAAAAATGGGGAACACACGAAGTTTTTATAGTGGTTCGGCTCAAACCAAGCCTACGTCCACTTTATCTATTCTTAAATCCTAAGAAGTTACAATTACAATTCTCTCGGTTTATACACGAAATCCTCATGTTTAAAATGAAAAAAGAAGTGAGAAAAATGAACATTATACACAAAATCTTCGTGTTATAGTATGGAACTTGGCTCCTTTGCTGCTAAAAATGTTTTGCAGAGAGCAATGGTGGAAGACGTAAGGAGTTAGAGCCAAAAGATCATTTAAAACGCCTTCAAATGGTATATTTATAGCTGTAGGAGAGCTTCTGGGAAGACTGGTTCGTGATGGGGTACATGACACCCGATCCGGGAAAGTAGGAGAAGAAGTAGCCTTGAGAACAAGTCAATATCTACGCGTGTATCAGCAGATGCAGGGATCGGGTCGTGATGAGGTCTCCACGAACCGAAGTCTGGTCGTGAGCTGGAGTGGGAAGCTGGTGTCCATGGTCGAGTCGTGATCAGGAGGTGTACCACGAGCCGAGGGGGGTGATCCGAGGGTGCATGAGCCTTACTCCGATCGTGTGACGCTTCGTTGCTTTATCCAGGAAATTGCCAGATTACACCAGTTTATGGAAACGGGCATAACTTTCAAATCGTAAGTCCGGTTGAACCAAACCATAGCTCAAACTGAAGATAATTCAGAGATCCACAAGAATTATTGAGCTTAGCTCTGGAACTGCTGTTTTCGGGCCCAAAAGGGGTCATCTGATAGGAGTTTCAGGCCTTTCTTTGTTCGTGATGCGACTTTGACCAAATCGCTGCCTGTCTTCTGACGATGTTCTCCATATCCGAGTGCGATGCTATCCTGATATTCAGTGTGATAGCTTTTACCAAAAAGTGTGTCAACAAGTTTGCCCCCCAGAACATATCTTGCTGGTTGAAGAAAGATGTGTTCTGGATAGTCCAGGAAATCAATAAGCCATAGAAATTCGATAATGCCATGACCTTGTCGGGTCTACCAGCTACAGATATAATCCATACCTGTAAAGAGATAAAGGAAAAAAAATGTGCCAAATCCTAGCGATATTGTTCTAATTTTCTGAGCATAAACCATGCTTCGGCGTCTAATGAGCATAAACCATACTCAAGGGACGTTTGAGTCATCCTGCCAAATCCTGGCAAGGGCCAACATTTCCAGGCATAATCCATACCCAGAAGTCCAAATCAAGTATAATCCATACCCAATTTCTTTTGCCACATCCTGACAAGACCGTTTGCAGGCCATAATCCGCACCCTGGAGTTCAAACCGAGTATAATCCATACCCGATTTCTTTTGTTACATCCTGACAAGACCATTTGTCGTTCCTAAGTATAATCCATACTTAAGATTCCAAAGTGAGTACAAACCATACTCAGATCTGAAGTAGAGCTATGCTTGCCACAGCTTGACAAGATAGTCCGTCCCTAGGCATAATCCATACCTAGAGTTCCATAATAAGTATAAGCCATACTTTAACCGAGGTTGAGGATCCTGCCACATCCTGACAAGATACTTAAATTCTTCAAACATAATCCATGCTTGGAAAGTCCTTATTCAATTCAAAATGCAAAACCAAAGCAAAGCCTGATTGGTTTGACACCGATTCTAGAGCACGCTTTGGGGATACATCCTAACCCCGTATGTGTGTACTCCGATTCAACCAATCGGAAAACCTAATGAAAGCAAAAACAAATCTTAAAGCCTAAGAAATGCAGAAAATGAAAGCTGGTCTCATCCAGATCAGTTGATGATGAGCCCACGAGAGCTCGATCCAGGGTCATTCCCTCTCCGGGGAGCAAGAGGCGGAAGCGTAGGTGCTGTTGATGGTTTCATATGCTCGGGCAGCTCTCCACGTCTAACTCGTTCCTCAGTCAAATCACGAAGATGTCTGCACTCATTCATGTCATGTCCGTCCATATCGTGGAATATGCAGTGCTTTCCAGAATCGCGTTCTCTTTGTGATGGCTCCCTCCTCGGAGGCTTTTGGTAGGAGACAACACCGTTTGTGTCCATGTAGATGTCAGAAAGTGAAGCAATGAGCTCAGTATACTTTTCACATCTGGACCCTCCCCGGGGTTGAGTGTGGCGATCATTCTCGATGGCGCCTTTTCCTTTGCAATTTCCAGAATCAGACAGTTCTCCATCTTTGAGCATGTTGACAATGAGAACTTTCTTCCCAGAAGTTGCATCTTCCTCATGCAGAAATATATCCAATTCAAGGTAGAACTCGCTGAGATTCTGTGGTGGGTCTCGGTACAAAGATTTCTTGAATTCCGTGTTATCCAGAACGCTGGATACCACTGCCATCAGTACCATCGATTGTTCAGGGCGATCAACTGTTACTACTGCAACGTTGAATCTTTCCAAAAGGAACGCAAAGTTTCTCCAGGCCTCTGCTTAATTGTAGGTTCCTGTTGTTGATCGATTCCGTTTCTAGTTGCCGAATCCACATGGTTGCTATATCATCAGAAAGAGGGGAAAACACTTAGCCATGACATTTTCCGACGCCAATTGAACTTCCATATGCCGTTTGTAGTGCATCAGGTGCACGGTGGGATCCGTCCTGCCATTGTATGGCTCCAGTTGTGGGAGTTTAAAATCCGAGGGATCGTGGGAATTCCTGATTTCCTGAGTGAATGGGTTGTTGTTGACGTCATCCACATCATTCTCATAGGTGCGGCCTCTCGAGAGGCGTTGAATCAGATCAGCGAGTCGATTGCCTTCAAAAAGCTGTTGCAAACTTCCAAAATGAAAGCTAGTGTCCCCAACGTTAAATGCAGGAGAGGATGGAAGCTGTTGGTGAGCTGTTTCCTGGGGATCGCGGCTGGCGGATTGAGGGTGGCAACCCGAGGGGGTCAGTTCGTGAGGTAGGTTCGTGAAGGCCGGATCGTGGTTCGTGGGGAGCGAATTGAGGAGGGGCTATCTGACCCGGTGCTGGTGGCCTGTCACGAGCCGATCCCTGCTGCAGTTGAGTGAGAGCTTGCGCTCCGAAATCCATCCGATCTGGAGCTGAAGTCGGTCGCTGTGCATTTTCAGAGGGGGTTACCCCCAAGTCCATGTGATGACCGAGCCGCTTCTGTGGCTTCATTTCTAATGACTAGAGTGTTGCTCGGCCTTCCATCCATCCGAGCGAAGAATTGGTTGATTATTTCCTATTGTTTCTGGAGGAGATAATCTTGTTGTGCCATCTGATCTATCAGTTCAGTGAGAACTCTGTCCATCTCGTCTCTGGTCAAGTATGAAGAAGGATCTCCATGAGAGGAAGCTTCCTGGCTTGCCTCGTTCCTTGTGTCTTCAGCGTCAGCATCATCAACATGAGCGGATGTTCCAGTCTTCTTCTTTTTGATTGCCATTTATCCAATAGCCGAAAAATCCAAGAAGAAGTTGAAGTTGTCGTGTGTCCCCCAACCTGGCGCGCCAAAATGTTAGACCAAAATCTGGGCCTAACACCCAAATGCAGTTCACGGATCACAGAAAAGCAGAAAAAGCAGTAAAAATGGGGAACACACGAAGTTTTTATAGTGGTTCGGCTCAAACCAAGCCTAGTCCACTTTATCTCTTCTTAAATCCTAAGAAGTTACAATTACAATTCTCCCGGTTTATACACGAAATCCTCGTGTTTAAAATGAAAAAAGAAGTGAGAAAAATGAAGATTATACACGAAATCCTCGTGTTGTAGTGTGGAATTTGGCTCCTTTGCTGCTGAAAATGTTTTGCAGAGAGCAATGGTGGAAGACGTAAGGAGTTAGAGCAAAAAGATCCTTGAAAACGCCTTAAAATGGTGTATTTATAGTTGTAGGAGAGCTTCTGCATAGACCGGTTCTTGATGGGGTACGTGGCACCCGATCCGGGAAAGTAGGAGCAGAAGTAGCCTTGAGAATAGGTCAAGATCTACGTGTGTATCAGCAGATGCAGGGATCGGTTCGTGGTCATGGGATCGGGTCATTATGAGGTCCCCACAAACCGAAGTCTGGTCGTGAGCTGGAGTGGGAAGTTGGTGTCCACGATCGGGTCGTGATCAGGAGGTATACCACGAGCCGAGGGGGCGATCCGATGAGGGGCTATCCGAGTATGCACGAGCCGTACTCCGATCGTGTGACACTTCGCCGCTTTATCTAGGAAATTGCCAGATTTCACCCATTCACGGAAACGGGAGTAACTGTCAAACCGTAAGTCCGATTGAGCCAAACCAAAGCTCAAACTGAAGCTAATTCAGAGATCTACAAGAGCTACAAAGATCAGCTCCGTAATTGCTGTTTTCGGGACCAAAAGGGGTCGTCTGGTAGGAATTTCGGGCCTTTCTTGGTTCGTGATGCGACTTTGACCAAATCGCTGCCTGTCTTCTGACGATGTTCTCCATATCCGAGCGCGATGCTACTCAGATATTCAGTGCGACAGCTTTTACCAAAATGTGTGTCAACAAGTTTGCCCCCCAGAACATATCTTGCTGGTTGAAGGAAGATGTGTTCTGGATAGTCCAGGAAATCTATAAGCCATAGAAATTCGATAATGCCATGACCTTGTCGGGTCTGCCGGCTACAGATATAATCCATACCTGTAAAGAGATAAAAGAAAAACAAACGTGCCAAATCCTGGCGGTATTGTTCAAATTTTCTGAGCATAAACCATGCTTCGGCGTCTAATGAGCATTAACCATACTCAAGGGACATTTGAGTCATCAAACCAAATCCCTGCAAGAGCCAACATTTCCAGGCATAATCCATACCCAGAACTCCAAATCGAGTATAGTCCATACCCGATATCTTTTGTCACATCCTGACAAGACCGTTTGTAGAGCATAATCCATACCCTGGAGTTCAAACCGAGTATAATCCATACCCGATTTCTTTTGTCACATCCTGACAAGACCATTTGTCGTTCCTAAGTCTAATCCATACTTAAGATTCCAAAGTGAGTATAAACCATACTCAGAACTGAAGTAGAGCTATGCTTGCCACAGCCTGACAAGATAGTCCGTCCCTAGGCATAATCCATACCTAGAGTTCCATAATAAGTATAAGCCATACTTTAACCGAGGTTGAGGATCCTGCCACATCCTGACAAGATACTTAATTTCTTCAAACATAATACATGCTTGGAAAGTCCTTATTCGATTCAAAATGCAAAACCAAAGCAAATCCTAATTGGTTTGACACCGAGTCCAGAGCACGCTTTGGGGATACATCCTAACCCCGTATATGTGTACTCCGATTCAACCAATCGGAAAACCTAATGAAAGCAAAAAAATCTTAAAGCCTAAGAAATGCAGAAAATGAAAGCTGATCTCATCCAGATCAGTTGATGATGAGCCCACGAGAGCTCGATCCAGGGTCATTCCCTCTCCGGGGAGCAGGATGTGGAAGCGCAGGTGCTGTTGATGGTTTCACATACTCGGGCAGCTCTCCACGTCTAACCCGTTCCTTAATCAAATCACGAAGATGTCTGCACTCATTCGTGTCATGTCCGTCCGTATTGTGGAATATGCAGTGCTTTCCAGAATCGCGTTCTCTTTGTGATGGCTCCCTCCTGGGAGGCTTTGGGTAGGATACAAAATCGTTTTTGTCCATGTAGATGTCAGAAAGTGAAGCAATGAGCTCAGTTTACTTTTCATATCTGGGCCCTCCCCGGGGCTGAGTGTTGCGATCATTCTTGACAGCAGCTTTTCCTTTTCCATTTCCAGAATCAGACAGTTCTCCATCTTTGAGCATGTTGACATCGAGAACTTTCTTCTGGGAAGTTGTGTCTTCCTCACGTAGAAATCTTTTCGATTCAAGGTAGAACTCACTGAGATTCTGTGGTGGGTCTCGGTACAAAGATTTCTTGAATTCCGTGTTATCTAGAACGCCGTATACCGCTGCCATCAGTACCATCGATTGTTCAGGGCGATCAACTGATACTACCGCAATGTTGAATCTTTCCAGAAAGGAACGCAGAGTTTCTCTAGGCCTCTGCTTGATTTTTGGTTCCAGCTGTTGATCGATTTCGTTTCTAGCTGCCGAATCCACATGGCTGCTATATCAGTCGGAAAGAGGGGAAAACACTTAGCCACGACATTTTCTGACGCCTATTGAACTTCCATATGTCGTTTGTAGCGCATCAGGTGCACGGTAGGATCCGTCCTACTGTTGTATGGCTCTAGTTGTGGGAGTTTGAAATCCGGGGGATTGCAGGAATTCCCTATTTCCTGAGTGAATGGGTTGTTGTTGACGTCATCCACGTCATTCTGATAGGGGCGGCCTCTCGAGATGCGTTGAATTAGATCAACGAGTTGATTGCCTTCAAAAAGCTATTTCAAACTACCAAAATCAGAGCTGGTGCCCCCAGTGTTGAATGCAGTAGAGGATGGAAGCTGTTGGTGAGCTGTTGCTTGGGGATCGCGGCTTGCGGATCACATATCGAGGGTGGCAACCCGACCCTATTCGAGGGGGTTGGCTCATGAGGCAGGTTCGTAAAGGTCGGAACGTGGTTCGTGGGTAGCGAACTGAGGAGGGGCGATCCGACCCGGTACTGGTGGCCTGTCACGAGTCGATCCCTGCTGCAGTTGAGTGAGAATTTGTGCTCTGGTATCCATCCGATCTGGAGATGAAGTTGGTCGTTGTGCATTTCCAATAACGAGGGGGTTGCCCCCGAGTCCATGTGATGCCCGAGCCGCTTCTGTGGCTTCATTTCCAATGACTTGAGCATTGCTCGGCCTTCCATCCATCCGAGCGAAGAATTGGTTGATCATTTCCTGTTGTTTCTGGAGGTGATCATCTTGCCATGCCATCTGATCTCTCAGTTCAGTGAGAACTCCGTCCATCTCGTCTCTGGTCAAGTATGTAGAAGGATCTCCATGAGAGGAAGCTTCCTGGCTTGCCTCTTTCCATGTGTCTTCAACTTCAGCATCATCAGCATGAGCGGAAGTTCCAGTCTTCTTCCTTTTGATTGCCATTTATCCAATAGCCAAAAAATCCAAGCAGAAGTTGAAGTTGTCGTATGCCCCCCAACCTGGCGTGCTAAAATGTTAGACCAAAATCTGGGCCTAACACCCAAATGCAGTTCACAGATCACAAAAAAGAAGAAAAAGCAGTAAAAATGGTGAACACATGAAGTTTTTATAGTGGTTCGGCTCAAACCAAGCCTATGTCCACTTTATCTCTTCTTAAATCCTAAGAAGTTACTACAATTCTCTCAGTTTATACACGAAATCCTCGTGTTTAAAATGAAAAAAGAAGTGAGAAAAATGAAGATTATACACGAAATCCTCGTGTTGTAGTGTGGAATTTGGCTCCTTTGCTGCTGGAAATGTTTTGCAGAGAGCAATGGTGGAAGACGTATGGATTTATAGCCAAAAGATCCTTGAAAACGCCTTCAAATGGTGTATTTATAGCTGTAGGAGAGCTTCTGGGAAGACCGGTTCGTGGTGGGGTACGTGGCACCCAATCCGGGAAAGTACGAGTAGAAGTAGCCTTGAGAACATGTCAAGATCTACGCGTGTATCAGCAGATGCAGGGATCGGTTCGTGGTCATAGGATCGGGTCGTGATGAGGCCTCCACGAACCGAAGACTGGTCGTGAGCTGGAGTGGGAAGCTGGTGTCCATGGTCGGATCGTGATCAGGAGGTGTACCACGAGCCGAGGGGGGCGATCCAAGCGTGCATGAGCCATACTCCGATCGTGTGACGCTTCGTCGCTTTATCCAGGAAATTGCCAGATTACACCCATTCACGGAAATGGGCGTAACTTTCAAACCGTAAGTCCGATTGAGCCAAAACAATGCTCAAACTGAAGCTAATTCAGAGATCTACAAGATTTACAGTGCTCGGCTCCATAACTGCTATTTTCGAGCCCAAAAGGGGTCGTCTGATAAGAGTTTCGGGCCTTTCTTTGTTCGTGATGCAACTTTGACCAAATCGCTGCCTTTCTTCTGACGATGTTCTCCATATCCGAGTGCGATGCTATCCAGATATTCAGTGTGACAGCTTTTACCAAAAAGTATGTCAACAATGGTTGAAGACTAGAGATCTTCACACCGTTTGGATGATTACTGATGTCTTGATTGGGCTGTACACCTAAGACAAGGTAATAAGTGGTGGTCGTCCAGACGTACTTGGAGATTGACCGGATATGCGAGGACCTCTCTCCTGTATTGGACATATGGGACCAGGAATAAGTGCCTTCAATTTCATTAAGACCCCGAACGGACTTGCAAACGGATGGTATGTCTGACGTTGTATTCCGTTATACTGAATTCATTGATCTGTGCTAAATATATATATGTTTAGTGGTGGAGAATTTATTCCCTTGCTTAACACCCTTCTCTGAGACTTATGAGCTTAGAAGTTATATATTGGTGGAAATCAGTGGTACGGTATGGACTGTCAGTGTGGCATGTTGAGATGCAAATGATCAAGGCTTCTGTTGAAAAGCAGACTCTTGTGGTTGATAACAAAGAACATATTTAATTAGCATAGCTTTGTGTATAGTGTTAATTCGCGAGCCTCACACCCAGTATGAGTTAAAAATGGGATAGCGACTGCAGGGAGTGCACGACGTTTCTTTCTAGCTAGGAGTGGTGTCATGGTATGGAGCCCAGACATTTTTACTTGTGTGGACGATGGAATGAGGCGCCTCGATTATTGAGTCCCTAGTGGCTCATTGATAGGTCCGATAAGACCGAGAAACGTGTGTTCAGGAAAAATTAATCCACTAACGTAAGTGTGGACCGGCCCTAAAGCATCCAAGTGTTGCCCAGAGTGTGTAATCGTGAGGCATTTGCTAGAGTGTCTCGAATCAGAGGGGAGCCATCCCTTGCCTAGACTCATAGATGGAAATCCAATTTCCAATACGCGACTTTTCAGTTTTAATTGTAAAACTAGTATGGTGGCATAATATATAATGCCTATTTCGTCTAGGATTGATACATTTATATTGAAGTTGTTTTTGACACTATGCACTTATAGTAATATCAAAAATGATTTGTTTTGAACGTACCAAGCATGTTTGGCTATTATAAGGGAAAACTCTATCCTCCGGCTTGCGTTGCATTATGTGATGGGACCTGAGTCTTATAATAGCTTCATTTTCCGAAAAGCATAACGTTGTTTTATTTTAAACTGAGATTCGTGTGGAGTAAACCCGTTCCGTGTTATAATGTGTGGTCCCATGGTTTCCCAACTTTTAAAGTAAAGATTTAATAATTGTTTTAGTTCTTGCACCAGTCCCATGACTGACTCCAAGTTCATTGTTTTAACCTAAACTATTGGTGTCCATATTTTCTACATGGGTAACTATTAGTTTTGGTTTTGCAGATTTCTTTTCACAGGATCCAGGTTTACAGATGGAGCAATATTCAGAAAGCTTTGTATCCGTGTATTTCTTTCAGTTGTGGTAGTAGATGTTTTCCGCTGCACATTATATTTATGTATTGTATTTTCCGTTGTTTTTGTAATTGTAAATCTATGATATTATTTTTCTGCTGTGTAGTATTATTTATTCATACTCAGATATATTCTTGTACTCTGATGTAATTGTTGTAATAACAATGAAATGTTCTATTGTTTGTGTTCTGATGAGTCGTGTTTTCAACTCAATCCGGGCTTTCCCGATAGGGGAAGTTTGGGTAATTTCATCGTAGTATTAGAGCCTTGTTTTACAAGGCTCGAGAATAAGACAAGTTAGAACCAAACGAAAGCATTCATCAGAGATAGGACTAGTAATGTCCTATAAGAACGACTCGTTAGAGATAGGGTTAGTAATACCCTAGAATGAGTTTGAAGAATATTATTTATATAAAAACAAATATTGTTTTGAAAAATATACCTTATTATATGTATTTGAGTATTTTATTTAATAATTGAATTTGGACTATTGAGTATAAGTAGATTTTGCATATACGCGTCATGAACATATGTTCAGTGTCTCAAATATACTGAGTAGATATAGAATCACACTCTAGTCGCCCAAAGATAATTCTTGTAATGCGGCCACATTATCAGTATTTATGTTCGAGTTTCGAAAGTGGATATCTATATATTTCCAATTGATTGGTGTGGGAACCAAAACTTAGTTAGAGTTTATTGTTTGTGATTTGGCACTAAAAATAAGATTTTCAAGTATATATTGAAAATTATACATTTGAAAAGCTAATCAACTAATTGATTGCTAGTTGTGATGTGTGATTATTAGTTCAACTAATAAATAGTGGAATGATAAAATCAATAAGAGAATGAAAGCTAAATTAAGCCAAATCGAGTCAAATATTGAACTGAATTGAAAATTGATTGGAATTGCATACATGTACATATATATGTGTAAACAGGTCATAGCATGGAAGCTAAGAAGAGGAATTAAATTGTATGCCTAACAAATAGATACATGTTTACTGTATTTCTTGGGTTTGACGATTTTATGCACCGACTGGCTATTCGCTTGGCTTTTTCTTTTTGATTAATGAGGGCCCTGTGAGGCAAGTTGTGGTTTTACCGATAGGGCTGTACAAAGGAGATTATGGCGAAATTTTTCAAAAATTTAGGAAGTTAGCCAAATTTTAGAGAAATTAGAAAATTCTTAGAAACTGAAAAGTTGAAGAACTCAAGGTGGAATGAAAGTTGAGTTGGTTAGTTAAAAAAATTTCATCTCCATTCCTATTCGAGGATGAAAAGATTATAAGTGGGGGAGATTGTAACAATCCGAAATTACTGAACCAATTTAAAAAATTTATTTTAGCTATTTTAGTGGGTTTTGAATATTTAAAATGATTTATTTTAAATAAAAATGATTTAATATTTAGTTAAATCGAAGTTAGAACATATAAATTTATTTTAATAAAAAAACGAGCTTGAAATGACGCGGTAGTTTGAAAATTCGATTTTAAACTTCAATTGAATATACATAATTCAAAATAAGTCGGATTTTAGTAAAACCAGAAACATTAGAATCTATTTAACAATATCTTTCTAAAGAATGTAATAAATTAAGATTTCATTTTATAAATTGAAAGTTATGTCCAGTTTAAAATATAAAATAGTCATTATGGAATTTATATATATATTAATAAAATATATACCCTTAAAAATAGCCATTTTGCAAACGACCTCCATTTTCGACGAAGCAACTTTTATTGGATCCGGAATGTCAAATTATTGTCAGGTTTCAAATTTCATAATTTTTGGAATTAATATGTGGACGTGGTAAATTTAAATGTGTTTTGAAAACTCTGTTTAAATTTAATCGACCAGAAAAAGACCATTTTTCAAATGGTCTCCAAATTCGACGAAATTAGTTTTGTTAGCACTGTATCGTCAAAACATAGCTAGATTTATTTTTTTGTAGTTATTGAAGTCAGTATGTGGCTCCGGTGAATTAAAATGCACGTTTAAATTCAATATACATTGATTTATATTTTAATTTTGACAAAAACTGATCAAAATAGTTGAAATGGCTTACGAAACATATCTCATTGTGTTCGGAATGAGGGCATTTGTCTAGGGTGACATTCGTTGGGACTCGTTTTGGAGTTCTTGGTGTTGAAAAAATAATTATTGAATAAAATAATATTAAATAGTGTGTGTGTGTGTATATAAATAAATTCTCCACCAAACCCTAACCACTTCAGCAAGCCGCCACCTTCATCAAATTCGACGAACGAAATCGCTCCAACCTTCAATCCCAAACCACGGCCAATTTAGAAGGAATTAAATCATGAGTGTAAAGGGAAAATTGAAAACTTCATAAGCTTTCAATCCATATAAGGATGATCGCGTCCCGTCAACTATGGAGCGCGAATCTTTAGCTCGAAGTCGCGTCATTCAAGAAGCTTTCTGGCGTGGCAGAGGGGACCGAACCTTTCGAGACTCACGGTGAAGCATGGCGACGCGGCGACGGTTCTGGTGGGGTGCAGCGATGGAACTGCGTTGGTGTCAAGAAGCGACGGCGACGGGTTTTTCAATTGGAGCGATGGGTTTTGAACAACCGGGGGGGAGGGGTTAACGATGAAGGAGTAACTTACTTTAATTCGTTAATTAATTATATTTAATTATATAATTATGTAATAAAGGTTTGTAATACCATAACTTCTTCATATGAGGTCCAAATCCGACGATTCAAATTGCGTTGGAATTCTCTCGACGAATACTTCAAGATGGTATTGACTAGAAGCGATTTGGAGCAAATTAGAATTTGGGGCAAATTTAAATCCGAACAGAAATAAATGAAAACAGAACTGAAACAAGAAATAAAGAATGACAGAGTGGAACCCAATGTGAGAACTCCTTCTCACTAAATTATATTTTATCATGTTATTGTATTCATGTATAAAAATATATAGAATTACCAGTGTAGATTTCTATCAGTTTCAATCATTGTAAATTGTATACGGTACCTGTTGGTTCACCTCCCTCGTCCACAGACCATGGACGACTTAATTGACTGTATTGTGCTTTGTTTGTGATGTTGAAATGTTTAACGTATTAAAAATAATGTTAACATTAATTCGATAGTTGAAATTAAATTATAAAATATTTATTTACAGTTTAAATAGTGAAAACTGGCTAATTAGAAAAATAATTCAAATGGAATTAGAACTAGTTAAATTTACTAACCAGTGATTATTTTGAATCGACTGTTGGTGTTTGGAAACCCCCCACAGGTCTGGCGATGATAATTTATTCACATCTCTCCTGAATTTAATTATATGTCAATCGATGGGATGACAGGTTGTGATGAGCATTATTTATTTATTTTAATGCTTATACAATGGTATATTGCACTCTAGATGATGTTTGAATGTTGAATGATTATTTATCATTATTGTTGAATACATGTGATGTATGAAATCCGTGTAACTGAAATTATATGGTAATTGATTGAGTCGCATTCCGATTCAGAAATAAAGAATATTTTCAAGTAATGAATATTTTAAAATAATATTCAGTGAATAATCAAAATGTGATTTTGATGTCCGATTTGGGATGGTCACAGAAATATTGAAATATGGAAGTCGGGTTTAGTATATACGCTATTTTAACCCAAACGGGTTTATCGATCGATTTTATTCATTTTATAATGAATAAGAAAAGGAAATGGATTTCAAAATCAGATATTTTGAAAATATTATCAATGTAATATTAAAATGATATGGAATGTTCAATTTTAATTTAAATTTGAAAATGAAGTGGAAATCATTCTAAAACGAATTTATAAATATTTTAAAATACGTTTTAAATAGAAATCGATGAAACATATATATCATATATATATGGCTTGAATAGAACGCGCCGTGTAGCGATCCTTTGCGAATTTCAACCATTAACTTCAAATTGACGTAACGGGAGATCCGACTGTTGGGTTCTCCTAAAACCGGAACCGTTGGTTTTGTATTAAAAAGATCTTTCCAAAGAATATAAGAGATTTAAATTTGAACGGTCGGATTTCAAATTATGCCCAAATCAATTTCAGAAAAGGTCGCTATGGATGCAGTTCGGTGGCCGTTATTGGAAACTGACGGCAAAGGTCTTGATAAATTTATTAAAAATAAGGAAAAATTATGTAAAATCATAATAACTGATTTGGAAAGATTTTGGATGAAATATTCGAAGTCTGAAAAGATAAAAATATATTTTTATCGAAATGAACTAGTTATTAACTAGAATAATAATCCAGTGTTTTTAAATAAATATATTGGATTTAAACGGTTTTAATATAACCAGAATTTTCCAAAATATGAATTGGAATGGATTTTGAATGGAAATAATCTTCAGAATATTTCGGTTTTGGATTCTGTGATTATACGGATATTATTGAGGAATTTGGAAGATACAGATATCGTTATTCCCAATACAATATCATTTAGTTTTAGAATTTGATATTGCATATAAGCCGATAAAATTTCTGTTCAGAGCCTTGTATTTAATATCAAATTGAATTTTGGGTTTGTCGTGAATGGTGTCTTAAATAACACTATTCTTAAACCCAGCTAAGAAAAGAATTAATCTTTTAATTAAGATTTAGAGAAGTTTACCAATTAATTAATATTTTATTGGAATTGAAATGAAAGTTGATTGGGGTTTATCATGAACTGTGTTTAAAATGACATTTGTTCTTTAACCCAATTAACAACTAAAATATGATTTGGAATTTATAAATAATTTATTAAGATTTAATGGAAATTTTCCAAAGTAAAGTTTTCCAATTTAATAAAAGAAATTGGAATGGAATTTGATTTAGTGATAATCGAGATGATATTCTAAGAAGGAAAACTATTACTATTTATGGAATTTAAAAGGCCATGCCATTATTCCACTTATAGTATTGATCTGACATGGAAATTTATATCAATTGTATGCTGTTATGATTTTTGTGAAGATTCAAATTTTGATGGAAGAAGAATTTGGGGTTTATTGTTATGATTTCCGTGAAGATTCTAATTTTGATCGAAGAGGAATTTGGGGTTTATCATGAATCGTGTTTTAAATGACATTGGTTCTTTAACCCAGTTAAAGACAGGATTTATATCCTAAATTTGAATAATCATTCAATAATGATTTTTGGGAGATTAAAAAAATGGAGTTTTAGTGAATCTTTAATTAGATTGAAAAGTTTATGTGGTAATTAAATTTGCCAAATTTGAGAAGTGATCGAGATGGAGTACCACCAGTTTTACTCTGGGTGATAGTTAAATCTTTAATTAGATTTGAACGTGAAATGGTAATTAATATTACCGATAACACAGTGGGTGTTAGATATGGAGTACTACCAGCTTTGCTCCATGGGATGAATAGGTTGGGATTGGGATCAATAAATAAGTGATTACTTTGGTAAAGTTCACCAATCCCGACTAGTTGATAAACCTTAATTTGATTTAGAATTGATAAAGGATAAAATCAAATTTTTTGAATAGATATCAAAAGGAAGATTAAAGCATAAATTTAAAGGATTTTATCTTTGATAAAATTAATGGGAACCTTTCCCTAAAGGTGTGAATATTTAAATAAAAGAATATTCTGAATTGGAATGAGGCGTATGATGTGTTTTTATAGCACTTGATTCTTGATTATAAAATACATGAGTTATTCGGAAAGACTGAGTTTAACCCATTCTGAATAATTGTTACGATGACTAAAAACCGACGATGAAGATGGTGGTTGAAGACCGGAGATCTTCACATCATTTGGATGATTACTGATGTATTGATTGGGATGTACACCCAAGACAAGGTAATAAGTGGTGATTTTCCAGCCGTACTTGGAGATCGACCGGATATGCGAGGACCACTCTCCTGTATTGGACATATTGGACATATGCCCAGAGTATGTAATCCTGAGGCATTTGCTAGGGTGTCTTGAATCAGAGGGGAGCCATCCTTTGCCTCGACTCATAGATGGAAATCCAATTTCCAATACACAATTTTTTGTTTTTAACTGTAAAATGAGTATAGCGGCATAATATATGGTACCTATGTCGTCTAGGATTGATACATTTATATTGAATTTGTTTTTGACACTATGCACTTATAGTAATATCAAAAATGATTTGTTTTACATGTACCAATTATGTTTGGCTATTATAAGGGAAAACTCTATCCTTCGGCTTGCGTTGCATTGTGTGATGGGACCTGAGTCTCACAATAGCTTCATTTTCCAAAAAGCATAGTGTTGTTTTATTTTAAACTGAGATTCGTGTGGAGTAAATCCATTCCATATTATACGGCGTGGTCCCATGATTTCCCAACTTTTAAAGTAAAGATTTAATAACTGTTTTATTTCTCACACCAGTCCCATGACTGACTCGGAGTTTATTGTTTTAACCTAAACTCTGGGTGCCCATATTTTCCACATCGGCAGCTGGTAGTTTTGGTTTTGCAGATTTCTTTTCACAGGATCCTGGTTTACAGTTGGAGCAATATTCGAAAAGCTTTGTATCCATGTATTTCTTTCAGTTGTGGTAGTAGATGTTTTTCTGCTGCACATTATATTTATGTATTGTATTTTCCACTGTTTTTGTAATTCTAAATCGCTGATATTATTTTTCTGCTATGTAATATTATTTATCCATACTTTGATATATTCTTGTACTGTGATACAATTGTTGTAATAGCAATGAAATGTTCTATTGTTTGTGTTCTGATGATTCATGTTCTCAACTTAATCCGGGCTTTCCCGATAGGGGAAGTTTGGGTCATTTCATGCTGATTTTACAAGCGCTTGGTTTAAGGTTGGTATTGATTGGGAGATGATATATCCAGGTGTGATCGTGTTAAGATAGATCCCGACATTGTGTTGGTAGAGAACTTGAGTTGTTCTCGGGACATTACTCTAGAAATGTGACTATTGGTAAGGAAGTACCTTAGCCTGGTCATTTGTTGTAAATTCATTCTCCACTACGAGCTTGTACGATTTTAGTTGTAAACCTATATGTCGACATAATAAATGGTACCTATGCCGGCGAAGATTAACACATTTACTTACAAAAGTGATTTCCATATTAGACACTAATAATATTATCAAATATTTCCATATATCAAGCCGTATATCAAGCATGTTTGGTTATCATAAGGAGTAATCTCACCCAAGTCTTCATTTGCATGGTGTGTGTGCTGTGAGACCATGCGGTAGCTTCATTTTCCAAAGAGCATTACTAGTTTTTATGCATTGGTATTCATAAGGGAAAAACACATTCCGTGTTTATACACATGGTCTTATGAATTCCCTACTTTATAAGGCATAACTATTTTAGTTTCTCAAGTCAGTCTCATGACTGACCTGGATTTTATTCTTCTTTCACCTAAACTTTAGGTGCCCATATTTTCCACATGGGCAGCCTGATAGTTATGGTTTTGGAGATTTATTCTTGGAGTCATTTAAGAGAATATTCTAGAATAGAGCTGGAGTTGTGTCGAGAGCATTTTATTTCTCCCGCTGAGCTTAGTTGATTTCACTATGTACGTATTTTCGGTTGTATTCTGACATAAAAAATATTGTTATGATAACGAAAGGTTCTATTGTTCATCTCTAATGTGTAAGTACCCCTAACCATTTTTTTTTTGAGAATGTCTCGGGTTTGTTTTATTACCAAATCTGGACAGGCTGAAAAACGGGTCGTTATAGAAGAGGTATCAGAGCTTTGGTTTATTCAAAGCTTTGGGGTACGACTCATTAGAACAGGATGAAATGACCCTTCAGAGCTAGGATTAGTAATATCCTAGAAGAGAACTCATTAGAGATAGGGCTAGTAATTCCCTAAAATGAGTTAAGAGTGTATGAGAAACCTATTTGCTATATAAGAAATCGGTTTCGAAAAGTTATATTTTGAATATAAAATATATGTTTTTTTTTTAAAATATACATGTAACGACCCGGGGTTTTTGCGATCCTGGTTATCGACATATAACACCATGTCGACTAATCAAGCATCAGAAATACCGGATAGTCCATGAAAGAAATTAGAGGGTGAGGATAGATAAGATAGAAACTTAGAATAGAAGAAGAAGAAAACATACAACATCAGAGTAAAACACGAATCTCACAGCGGAACGAATAAATATATTTCATAACATAACTTTGAAATGTAAATCTGTACTTGAATATACATATTATTTCCAAAGTACAACACTTACAACACAGCAAAAAAACCATAGCTATATAATTCTGAAGCCTCCTGCTCCAGCTCTTCAAGTATTTGTAATCCCAACTACTTGACTGGCCATACAAAATTGGGCACCCAAGAGTTTAGGGAAAACAAAATAAACTTCGGGTCAGTCATGTGACTGGTGTGAGTAAACTCAAATTATTTGATTTAACTTCCAAAATCCTTTTGAAACAAAGGATAATCATAAGACCGATCCACACATAAACACGGATGGTTTTTACCTTACGATAACCCAAATCATTAGTAAAACAATATTATTCTGATATTATAATAATGTCTAACACAAATAATATCAATCTAGTAGAAACGCTTACATCTAACGTTCTACATACATAATATACAATCAAAACCACGGGCTCTTATTTAGGGAATGGAATCCAACTATGACAAGGTATGGATCCACCTTTCACTCAGTGTACTCTAGAAGCAATACACTGGAGTTCTACAAGAACATCTTGTAACTCGGTCACACATGACCGACCACTCATTTCGCTTGAGTGTATTGAATATATTGTCACCTTACAGTTGGTAAACCAACATAACCATTCCCGGGGGATACAGAATTGAAAGAAGCAACAAATATGAGTATTCTCTAGATGGTGACAATATATCCTACTTGGTTGTGAACCACTTAGCCATGTTGCCTGCCCGATTTCTGTCATTTCCCAGTTGATGAGGCTGTAGGTCATAAAGTATCTTTCAATAGATTACTCATTCATTCACTTTGAATGCTACATCGTCATTGTAACAGCCCGAAAATTTTCGACTTTGAACAACCGTTCAAGAGTCGAAAATTCCATATCGTTAATGAAAGAAATTAGAGGGTGAGGATAGATAAGATAGAAACTTAGAATAGAAGAAGAAGAAGAACATAAACACAACACAGAATCTCACATCGCAGCGGAACAAAATATAATATATAACATATTTTTGAAATACAAACTTTTAACTGTATACATACATCATCATCAGAGTACAACACTTACAATTACAATGGAAATAACACTAGATAACTAACGCTGAAGCCTCCTGCTCCAAGCTCCTCCAAGGATATCTGAAAACACCTAAACTACTTGACTGCTCGTACAAATTTGAGCACCCAAGAGTTTAGGGAAAACATAGAAAATAAACTCCGGGTCAGTCATGGGACTGGTATGAGTAAACAGTTTAAAACAGTTGAGACAAGTAAACGATATCTCATAAGACCACGCCGTATAACGGAACGGGTTTTTCCCTTATGAGAATCCAAAATAATCTTTATATCAACTCTTTTGATATTATAATAGTGTCTAAATCACATAAATAACAATCTAGTGGAAACGCTTGCATCTCACGTTCCACATATATAATATACAAATCAAAACCGCAAGCACGTATTGGGTAATGGATGTCCAACTATGACAAGGTATGGAATCATCTTCCGATCAGTGTACTCTAGGAACGATACACCGGAGTACAACAAGAACATCTTGCAACTCAGCCACACATGACCGACCACTCATTTCGCTTGAGTGTATCGAATGTATATCACCAACGGTTGGGATCAGCAACCGTTCCCGTATATATATGGGACAGCATTGATAGATTAAAGAAGCAAATGAATATTCTCTAGATAGGTGATTATACACCCTACTTCGGAGCGACCGACTTAGCCATGCTGCCTGCCCGATTTTTGTCATTTCCTGGTTGTTGAGGCCAGAGGTTACGCTGTATCATCACATCAGATTCACTTCGAATGCCACATTGTCAGATCCATCGAAAATCACTAATTGACATCTACAACAGTACATTATGTGTTAGCTAAAGAAGTGCCGTTCTCCGCTTCCACTCTTGGTACGGTTGAAGAAATCAATGTACGTGACCTTTCTGGAAATACTCTGTCAGACATTCATCCATACAAGTCATCCAGGAACAGGATGAACCGAAGGCACTATTTCTATTAATAGAAAAAGTCCTTGCACTCTACTCCGTCTTCGCTTATCTTTATATAATCTGATTCGCACGCTACTGCCGATATGGAGTGGTTCTTCGGATAATAATCCAACTGGTCTCTCCATATTGACAACGATGGTCAAAACTTCGATAGTCTGTGATTTAACTATCGAATAAAAACAAGTGTTTCGATAGTCGGTGATTTAACTATCGAATAAAACAAGTGTTCATCCAAACATCCAACAATCACTGAACCTTTAATTAATATTCCATTAATTAAATCTCTTCTCTATTTCTTATCAATATTTGTTAACCAAATATTTTCAATAGTCAATCACGTTAATTGGAAAACATTTCCATATACTGGCCTCTTTTATTTTCGGTACTTAGAAAATATCTTCGATTATAATTGGAAAATATTCCAATTATTTATCTCTTTCCCGAACTCGTTTATTTCTAAACTTAGGAAATATTCGTTATTCTATTTCCAAACTTGCTCTTATTTGGGTTAAAACAGATGTTATGTAAAACATCATTACGACAACCTAAATATTTGTATTCAACTAAATCTCTTATTCAACATTGATCTTCGAGCCTGAATCTTGCTACTTATCGGTATATCATGAAATCAACCAAGTTGGGGTATAATTACCTCTCAGACCTTGATGAATAACATTTAACGTCAAAACAGACAAGACTACTTACTCGAATAAATCAATACCATTCAAATCAATTATCCTCTTTTAAATCACGTATACTTTTCTCTTTCTATTCTTACGATGATTTTATTCCTAAATTTCCTTTTTGATTTACCTATTTTATTTTTTTGTTAGTTTTCTTATCGACTTCTATATACATCGATACACTAATTTCTAACTGTCGAAATTTCTTAAAAATATTCTAACTCCTTAAATTTCCGGAAAAATTCGCCATAACCTCCTTTGTACCGGGAGCATCGGGAAATTTCATAGCTTCCCCGGTCCTTCTCCAATCAAAAAGAAAAAGAAAAAGCCAAGCGGCTAGCCGATACGGCGCATAAAATCTCATATATGAATTAAATACATACCTTTTTGTCGAGCACTCTATTTATATCTCTTCTATACTTTACTCCACTTTATTCCAAACCTGTTTAACATATGTCTATCCATATCCAATTCACTACAACTTACTCTGATCATTTTTAACTCAGTTCAATCGTTTTAACTAATTCGTTAATTGGCCCTATTGCTCATTTTATTTAAAGGGTTGAACATAACATGTTCAGATTTGATTCCACTTACTTATACAAATCAAATTCCCTTTTTCCATTTCTAGTTTCATATTCGGTTTGAATATGAAATCACAAGTTAATTTACTTATTCACAGTTTGTTCAATTCAATCGTTTTAACTAATTCATTTATCAGTTTGCAAATTAACTCTTTTGCCTATATTACTTTGATATTTGAATATAACATATCCAAATATATTTCAACTCGATTATAAACTAATTGAATTTCATTTTCAATTCACGTTCTATATTCGATTTCGAATATACATATACAAATCCAATTCTCCTTTTAAAGTTCACTTCAAAAACTCGATTAACTAATCTTGCTTCGACTTAGTTAATTCTATTCAATAATCAAAATATGATTTTTGTCTCAAAAATCATTTCTTTTACTTCACTTGAGTTCGCATATTTTTTTATAACTCAATTCTATATTTTTCAAATGGAGATTTGGATTTTTATTTAGTTAAAAATCCTTATATTTATTTAAATAAACCGTTATCGTTTTTATAACGAATATGGCGCTGTTTTTCTAAAAAATTGATTTTGACTTAACTCAAAATCTAAACGACGAAATCCAGATTTTTCTCTTTCATTAGAAAACTATTATTCAATCGGTCCCGACGAATCTTGTTTCAACGAATTCCGATTTCAATTGAGTTCTATATACTCAATTGAAGTTAGACGTGCCAAATCACGAACTACCGCGTCGCGGCGCGTTCGTTTTAATTATTTATATAAATATAAATGTTTAACATCGTTTATAATTTATATTTCAACCTCGTTCGAATATATATAAATATATATTCAAATTCCATATTCAAATTCCATTGAATCTCTATATTCAAATTCTATCTTCGAGTTTTCCTTTATTTTAAATTCTATTAAAAATCTATTTGAATTTCTATATTCAAATTCTATCTTTAAATTCCATATTCGAATTCCATTGAATTTCTATATTCAATTCTATTTGAATTCTCTTTATTCAAATTTCCTTAATTCAACTCCCACTTGAATTTCTATATTCAATTTGAATTTCCTTTATTCAAATCCCGTTTAAATTCTATATTCAATTTCTATACTTGAAATTCCATTTGAATTTCCTTATTCAAATTCTATGTTAAAAATCCATTTGAATTTCCTTTATCAAATTCTATGTTCACAAATCCATTTGAATTTCCTTTATCAAATTCTATTTGAATTTCTATCTTCAAATCCTTTATAATCCTCTTTGAATTTTATATCCAAATTCATTTCAACCCCTTTTGAATTTTATATTCAAATCCATTTGAATTTCTATATTCAAATTCTATATTCAATTCTGTATTCAAATTCTATATATTTGAATTCCCTTTCAATTCTATTTTCAATTTCAATACTTGAATTTCTATTTCAATTTCTATTTTCAAATTCTATACTTTGAATTTTCTATGTTCAGATTCCATTATTCAAATTCTTTATTCAAATTCCTTATTAATTCTCTTTGAATTCTATATTCAAAACCATTTTAAACCCCTTTGAAATTCTATATTTCAATTCATTTCAATTCTTCTTTGAAATTCTATATTTCCATTCATTTCAATTCTTCTTTGAAATTCTATATTTCAAATTCTATATTCAAATCTCTTATTCAAATTCCATTTGAATTCTCATTTCGAATCTCTTATCCAAATTGCATATTTGAATTCATTTTGAAATTCAAATTCTATTTAGACAAATAGAATTTTCCCTTTTAAATCAAATATCCTTTTCATGATATTTTTATAAATATCAACACTTAGGCCCAGTGAGATTTAAACACCGAACAAACCAATTGTTTATTTTTCTAACACATCATATATGACAGTATATATGCAAACAAATAAACAAAAAATATATTTTTGAGGAATCCAGTTGGATTCCTCCAACCTGTTTTTTTTCCTGCATCACAGACGTTAGCACATAAATAATACCATCCTGCTTTTGAGGCAGAATATCGCGGTATAGAAGGTCATCCACTAATCATAGCGTGGGGCGTATAGGGTAATCATCCGCTATGGTACCACGGGCATCCGCTAATGAGACTGCGGGAATCCAACCAATCATCAACCCAATATATATATATATATCCTAAATAACTAATATATATTTTTAAAACCATCAGATAGCATTCAAACAAGCACAGACAATTATTTTTAACTATATAAAATAATTCTAAATAAAAGGTGAGATTTACTCACCGTGATATTCCTTTAATCCGATCTATTCTGATTTCCATTTCCAATTCACCTTCTATGACCCTACTCAAATTGTCTCGCATATATTTCGTTTTGTACCTACGATAATTTATTTCATTTATCGATTATGTTATCATTATTTTAAATCAACTTAGAGAATAAATAAATTAATTATCCTAAGTAAAACGTATACCTTAATGATTTTTCATCTTTCTTGAATTCGAAACACACAGCCTGCTTCAGGAAGTAAAACCAAAAATCCAGAGACATTAGTCACCTTGTTCATCACTGAGATGCTCGAACCACTCTCGTTCATCCCCTTCTATTTCACCAAGTACGTTCGAACTCCGTTACCACCCCCCAGTTTATCACCAGACAATCGAACCCCAGTCCCTATATACCAGCGTCGCCTCCATCGCTTCCACTTTCCACTGGACATCACGATACCCAGCTCAAACAGTCCTCATCGCGATTCGTGATTTACCCTCCGCTACCCTAAATCGCGCATCAACATCACCCTCGTCCGGCGACGATGAACCAACGCCAATCCTCACTCACGACCTCGATTTCCTTTACTGCTTCGAACGTCTTCCCAGATCTCGCAACTACCTCGATTGAAAAGTCGAGCTTCAATCCTTCTGTTGGAATCGCGATTTCCATCTTCTTCTTTCTGACCAAATTCGAGTGCCCTTCGAACCCAGAAGCTCGACGTTGATGTTCCGATTGCCACCAGAAAAAGCTGCGTACCCCTTTTGAACACTATTCGCGAGTTCCTCCAGACCAGGTTCGAGTTTCAGGTAGCTCGCCCCTTTCGATTTCGATAAAAGGTAGCTGCGGTTTCCTTGATTAGAAGCAGAAGGCCATTTCCGATTTGAGGAACTGAAGAATGAATTTGGTTTCGATTGCCAAGGCATTTTAAAGGGGAAGGTGCGGTATACGGTTTGAACAGCAAGGCCACCCTTTTGTGGAGATAAAGGAGGCCACCGTATGTTTTAACTTGTGGAAATAAGGAGGCCACCGTATGTTTTGTTTCGGTTTTTAATTAATTTAAATTATCTGTATCCTTTAATTAAACACACCCTGATTTTGAACTCCTCTCTGAACCCACTAACTGTCAATCCTATGGTTTAACCACCATTCCGGACACACTGGGATAGGTCACGAAGTCCAATTCGATCATCTGTACAAGATATTAATTTAATTCGATATAAATTAATTTCAGAACAATTAATTCCTTCGATAATAAACTAATATTATTATCGTTATAAATTCAAATAAAATTTCCTATATATTATTTGAACTGTACTTATTTTAAATTAAATTTTGAATTCAATTGACTTCGTATTTCGATAAATTAATGTATTCGATATTAAATCGAAATTGATTATTAAATTGTTAACTCAAATATAAATTTCCATCTATTCTCAACTCAATATTTAAATCCAGATTTAAATATTTTAAATTTAGTTAAGCGAAATCTCGGGTCATTACAATCTTTCCCCCTTAAAAGAATTTCGTCCCCGAAATTACTAAGGTAGAAAATGTGTTACTAACCCATTTTCTGTTCAAAATCTTACTTAATTCTAGTTGAACTCAACTATTCACATTTCTACTAATTTAGTTTCACCAACACTTTGGTTTCTCATATATGCTTACATTCATATATACTTATTACATGTAATCTAAATGATTTCTGATCCATATATTCACATTCATATGCATTCCAATTTCATTTAAATTGATTCTGATCAATTTATTCACTTCGGTCTATTTAACTTACTTAAGTTAAATTTGATTTCAATCCTTCAAATTCCTGGGTTCTTATTTCAGATCTCCTTTGAAATTACATAAATATATATAGAAATATATTTATTTCCGTTTCAATTCAAAACTTTTGAATTTTCCAATAACTATTTTTTTTTCAAAAAAATAATTTTCCATCAAAACTTTTCTAAGGTAGCAATCCATCACTTAGAAACTCGAAAATGAACACCGATGATGGTTGACTCATCACCAGAATTATTTCCCAGCTACTGAATGAGTTCAGTGCTATATTATTTGATATTTATTTAGAAAAATATTTTCCAAACTCCCAGGATTTTGAAATTCTGAATTCTGGTTTGAATTTAATTCCATTTCATCTCGTTTGTATATCTTATTTCTATACAAATTCCACTTGGTTATATATAACCATTTCATTTCTTATAATCTTATTCGATTATAATTTTAACATCCAACACATCCATGTATTATAATAATTTAAGAAAATTATTCATTTTCTTATCAAAATAGAATTTTGAGTAAATTATTTCATTTACCCACTTAAAAACAATATCGTGTTGAATTGTTCTGTTCAAGTGTTTAGAAATACCTATCGATACAGTTGTACTTCCCATATCGACCAGAATTCATAAACCACTCGTCAAACCAATTAACACAATATAAAACAGTTTTTATATTAACTAACAAATACGCGCTCTCGTATATATACACTCAACTCATTCTAGGGTACTACTGACCCTATCTCTAATGGGCACATGACAAACAAGCCTAGGTATTCGCTCAACCTAAGCTCTGATACCAACTGTAACAGCCCGAAAATTTTCGACTTTGAACAACCGTTCAAGAGTCGAAAATTCCATATCGTTAATGAAAGAAATTAGAGGGTGAGGATAGATAAGATAGAAACTTAGAATAGAAGAAGAAGAAGAACATAAACACAACACAGAATCTCACATCGCAGCGGAACAAAATATAATATATAACAGATTTTTGAAATACAAACTTTTAACTGTATACATACATCATCATCAGAGTACAACACTTACAATTACAGTGGAAATAACACTAGATAACTAACGCTGAAGCCTCCTGCTCCAAGCTCCTCCAAGGATATCTGAAAACACCTGAACTACTTGACTGCTCGTACAAATTTGAGCACCCAAGAGTTTAGGGAAAACATAGAAAATAAACTCCGGGTCAGTCATGGGACTGGTATGAGTAAACAATTTAAAACAGTTGAGACAAGTAAACGATATCTCATAAGACCACGCCGTATAACGGAACGGGTTTTTCCCTTATGAGAATCCAAAATAATCTTTATATCAACTATTTTGATATTATAATAGTGTCTAAATCACATAAATAACAATCTAGTGGAAACGCTTGCATCTCACGTTCCACATATATAATATACAAATCAAAACCGCAAGCACGTATTGGGTAATGGATGTCCAACTATGACAAGGTATGGAATCACCTTCCGATCAGTGTACTCTAGGAATGATACACCGGAGTTCAACAAGAACATCTTGCAACTCAACCACACATGACCGACCACTCATTTCGCTTGAGTGTATCGAATGTATATCACCAACGGTTGGGATCAGCAACCGTTCCCGTATATATATGGGACAACATTGATAGATTAAAGAAGCAAATGAATATTCTCTAGATAGGTGATTATACACCCTACTTCGGAGCGACCGACTTAGCCATGCTGCCTGCCCGATTTTTGTCATTTCCTGGTTGTTGAGGCCAGAGGTTACGCTGTATCATCACATCAGATTCACTTCGAATGCCACATTGTCAGATCCATCGAAAATCACTAATTGACGTCTACAACAGTACATTATGTGTTAGCTAAAGAAGTGCCCTTCTCCGCTTCCACTCTTGGTACGGTTGAAGAAATCAATGTACATGACCTTTCTGGAAATACTCTGTCAGACATTCATCCATACAAGTCATCCAGGAACAGGATGAACCGAAGGCACTATTTCTATTAATAGAAAAAGTCCTTGCACTCTACTCCGTCTTCGATTATCTTTATATAATCTGATTCGCATGCTACTGCCGATATGGAGTGGTTCTTCGGATAATAATCCAACCGGTCTCTCCATATTGACAACGATGGTCAAAACTTCGATAGTCTGTGATTTAACTATCGAATAAAAACAAGTGTTTCGATAGTCGGTGATTTAACTATCGAATAAAACAAGTGTTCATCCAAACATCCAACAATCACTGAACCTTTAATTAATATTCCATTAATTAAATCTCTTCTCTATTTCTTATCAATATTTGTTAACCAAATATTTTCAATAGTCAATCACGTTAATTGGAAAACATTTCCATATACTGGCCTCTTTTATTTTCGGTACTTAGAAAATATCTTCGATTATAATTGGAAAATATTCCAATTATTTATCTCTTTCCCGAACTCGTTTATTTCTAAACTTAGGAAATATTCGTTATTCTATTTCCAAACTTGCTCTTATTTGGGTTAAAACAGATGTTATGTAAAACATCATTACGACAACCTAAATATTTGTATTCAACTAAATCTCTTATTCAACATTGATCTTCGAGCCTGAATCTTGCTACTTATCGGTATATCATGAAATCAACCAAGTTGGGGTATAATTACCTCTCAGACCTTGATGAATAACATTTAACGTCAAAACAGACAAGACTACTTACTCGAATAAATCAATACCATTCAAATCAATTATCCTCTTTTAAATCACGTATACTTTTCTCTTTCTATTCTTACGATGATTTTATTCCTAAATTTCCTTTTTGATTTACCTATTTTATTTTTTTGTTAGTTTTCTTATCGACTTCTATATACATCGATACACTAATTTCTAACTATCGAAATTTCTTAAAAATATTCTAACTCCTTAAATTTCCGGAAAAATTCGCCATAACCTCCTTTGTACCGGGAGCATCGGGAAATTTCATAGCTTCCCCGGTCCTTCTCCAATCAAAAAGAAAAAGAAAAAGCCAAGCGGCTAGCCGATACGGCGCATAAAATCTCATATATGAATTAAATACATACCTTTTTGTCGAGCACTCTATTTATATCTCTTCTATACTTTACTCCACTTTATTCCAAACCTGTTTAACATATGTCTATCCATATCCAATTCACTACAACTTACTCTGATCATTTTTAACTCAGTTCAATCGTTTTAACTAATTCGTTAATTGGCCCTATTGCTCATTTTATTTAAAGGGTTGAACATAACATGTTCAGATTTGATTCCACTTACTTATACAAATCAAATTCCCTTTTTCCATTTCTAGTTTCATATTCGGTTTGAATATGAAATCACAAGTTAATTTACTTATTCACAGTTTGTTCAATTCAATCGTTTTAACTAATTCATTTATCAGTTTGCAAATTAACTCTTTTGCCTATATTACTTTGATATTTGAATATAACATATCCAAATATATTTCAACTCGATTATAAACTAATTGAATTTCATTTTCAATTCACGTTCTATATTCGATTTCGAATATATATATACAAATCCAATTCTCCTTTTAAAGTTCACTTCAAAAACTCGATTAACTAATCTTGCTTCGACTTAGTTAATTCTATTCAATAATCAAAATATGATTTTTGTCTCAAAAATCATTTCTTTTACTTCACTTGAGTTCGCATATTTTTTTATAACTCAATTCTATATTTTTCAAATGGAGATTTGGATTTTTATTTAGTTAAAAATCCTTATATTTATTTAAATAAACCGTTATCGTTTTTATAACGAATATGGCGCTGTTTTTCTAAAAAATTGATTTTGACTTAACTCAAAATCTAAACGACGAAATCCAGATTTTCTCTTTCATTAGAAAACTATTATTCAATCGGTCCTGACGAATCTTGTTTCAACGAATTCCGATTTCAATTGAGTTCTATATACTCAATTGAAGTTAGACGTGCCAAATCACGAACTACCGCGTCGCGGCGCGTTCGTTTTAATTATTTATATAAATATAAATGTTTAACATCGTTTATAATTTATATTTCAACCTCGTTCGAATATATATAAATATATATTCAAATTCCATATTCAAATTCCATTGAATCTCTATATTCAAATTCTATCTTCGAGTTTTCCTTTATTTTAAATTCTATTAAAAATCTATTTGAATTTCTATATTCAAATTCTATCTTTAAATTCCATATTCGAATTCCATTGAATTTCTATATTCAATTCTATTTGAATTCTCTTTATTCAAATTTCCTTAATTCAACTCCCACTTGAATTTCTATATTCAATTTGAATTTCCTTTATTCAAATCCCGTTTAAATTCTATATTCAATTTCTATACTTGAAATTCCATTTGAATTTCCTTATTCAAATTCTATGTTAAAAATCCATTTGAATTTCCTTTATCAAATTCTATGTTCACAAATCCATTTGAATTTCCTTTATCAAATTCTATTTGAATTTCTATCTTCAAATCCTTTATAATCCTCTTTGAATTTTAAATCCAAATTCATTTCAACCCCTTTTGAATTTTATATTCAAATCCATTTGAATTTCTATATTCAAATTCTATATTCAATTCTGTATTCAAATTCTATATATTTGAATTCCCTTTCAATTCTATTTTCAATTTCAATACTTGAATTTCTATTTCAATTTCTATTTTCAAATTCTATACTTTGAATTTTCTATGTTCAGATTCCATTATTCAAATTCTTTATTCAAATTCCTTATTAATTCTCTTTGAATTCTATATTCAAAACCATTTTAAACCCCTTTGAAATTCTATATTTCAATTCATTTCAATTCTTCTTTGAAATTCTATATTTCCATTCATTTCAATTCTTCTTTGAAATTCTATATTTCAAATTCTATATTCAAATCTCTTATTCAAATTCCATTTGAATTCTCATTTCGAATCTCTTATCCAAATTCTATATTCAAATTGCATATTTGAATTCATTTTGAAATTCAAATTCTATTTAGACAAATAGAATTTTCCCTTTTAAATCAAATATCCTTTTCATGATATTTTTATAAATATCAACACTAAGGCCCAGTGAGATTTAAACACCGAACAAACCAATTGTTTATTTTTCTAACACATCATATATGACAGTATATATGCAAACAAATAAACAAACAATATATTTTTGAGGAATCCAGTTGGATTCCTCCAACCTGTTTTTTTTCCTGCATCACAGACGTTAGCACATAAATAATACTATCCTGCTTTTGAGGCAGAATATCGCGGTATAGAAGGTCATCCACTAATCATAGCGTGGGGCGTATAGGGTAATCATCCGCTATGGTACCGCGGGCATCCGCTAATGAGACTGCGGGAATCCAACCAATCATCAACCCAATATATATATATATATATATATATATATATATATATATATATATATATCCTAAATAACTAATATATATTTTTAAAACCATCAGATAGCATTCAAACAAGCACAGACAATTATTTTTAACTATATAAAAATAATTCTAAATAAAAGGTGAGATTTACTCACCGTGATATTCCTTTAATCCGATCTATTCTGATTTCCATTTCCAATTCACCTTCTACGACCCTACTCAAATTGTCTCGCATATATTTCATTTTGTACCTACGATAATTTATTTCATTTATCGATTATGTTATCATTATTTTAAATCAACTTAGAGAATAAATAAATTAATTATCCTAAGTAAAACGTATACCTTAATGATTTTTCATCTTTCTTGAATTCGAAACACACAGCCTGCTTCAGGAAGTAAAACCAAAAATCCAGAGACATTAGTCACCTTGTTCATCACTGAGATGCTCGAACCACTCTCGTTCATCCCCTTCTATTTCACCAAGTACGTTCGAACTCCGTTACCACCCCCCAGTTTATCACCAGACAATCGAACCCCAGTCCCTATATACCAGCGTCGCCTCCATCGCTTCCACTTTCCACTGGACATCACGATACCCAGCTCAAACAGTCCTCATCGCGATTCGTGATTTACCCTCCGCTACCCTAAATCGCGCATCAACATCACCCTCGTCCGGCGACGATGAACCAACGCCAATCCTCACTCACGACCTCGATTTCCTTTACTGCTTCGAACGTCTTCCCAGATCTCGCAACTACCTCGATTGAAAAGTCGAGCTTCAATCCTTCTGTTGGAATCGCGATTTCCATCTTCTTCTTTCTGACCAAATTCGAGTGCCCTTCGAACCCAGAAGCTCGACGTTGATGTTCCGATTGCCACCAGAAAAAGCTGCGTACCCCTTTTGAACACTATTCGCGAGTTCCTCCAGACCAGGTTCGAGTTTCAGGTAGCTCGCCCCTTTCGATTTCGATAAAAGGTAGTTGCGGTTTCCTTGATTAGAAGCAGAAGGCCATTTCCGATTTGAGGAACTGAAGAATGAATTTGGTTTCGATTGCCAAGGCATTTTAAAGGGGAAGGTGCGGTATACGGTTTGAACAGCAAGGCCACCCTTTTGTGGAGATAAAGGAGGCCACCGTATGTTTTAACTTGTGGAAATAAGGAGGCCACCGTATGTTTTGTTTCGGTTTTTAATTAATTTAAATTATCTGTATCCTTTAATTAAACACACCCTGATTTTGAACTCCTCTCTGAACCCACTAACTGTCAATCCTATGGTTTAACCACCATTCCGGACACACTGGGATAGGTCACGAAGTCCAATTCGATCATCTGTACAAGATATTAATTTAATTCGATATAAATTAATTTCAGAACAATTAATTCCTTCGATAATAAACTAATATTATTATCGTTATAAATTCAAATAAAATTTCCTATATATTATTTGAACTGTACTTATTTTAAATTAAATTTTGAATTCAATTGACTTCGTATTTCGATAAATTAATGTATTCGATATTAAATCGAAATTGATTATTAAATTGTTAACTCAAATATAAATTTCCATCTATTCTCAACTCAATATTTAAATCCAGATTTAAATATTTTAAATTTAGTTAAGCGAAATCTCGGGTCATTACAGTCATACCCGCCAAATCACAAATTGATTTCCCCAAAAATACCATGGGTACAAGCTAAGAGAAACGAATTCCTCCGCCACCAACGTAAATACGTTGGAAACGATCAACTTACGCGATCTACCAGATATACTCTGTCAGACATTCATCCATTCAAGTTGTCCTGGGACTGGACAAAAAGAAGGCACTATTCCGTACATCCATCCTAGGCAATCTCTACCTAGGACTTATACAACAGCCCTTGCACTTTACTCGGTCTTCAATTTGTTTTCGATCTATTTGATTTGAAACGCTAACGCCCATACGGAGTGGTTCATTGGATAAGAATCCAACCGGTCACTTCGCATTGACAACGAAAAAATGGTCAAAACTTTGATAGTCTGTGATTTAACTATCAAGAAAAACACGTGTGCAAACAACGATATTATTTCCAGATGGAAATTTTATCGATCAATCATCATTTAACATTTATCTCTTAAATTAATTTATCATTAGTTTATTCATTCTCCATTAATTACTTATTTCCTATTTCCATATATTCTAAATTCTTATTTTCTATTATCAGAAAACATTTCTGATTCTTATTTGGAAAACATTTCCAAAACTCCTTCATTGATTTAAACTGATGTTTAAATCAAACATCGCCATGCCAACTCAAACCATTTCACTCCTTAACTAAATTCACTTAACCATCATTCACTATCAAACATTACCATTCCTTAGTTAAGAAGGAAGTTAATCAAGTTGGGGTATAATTACCTCTTAGACCTTAACTGAACAACGTTTTTAACTTTGAAATAGTCAAAGTTTATCTTTTAAATCTTTAACAAACTTCCTTACGTAACTCTCTTTCAAATAAATCTCTATTCAGTAACTCTTTCCTTCGAATAAACTATATTCGACAATATATCTTCTTCGAATAACCTATATTCGAATAACTCTATTCAATTAACACTATTCGATTAACTCTAATCGATTTACTCTTATCGGTTAGCTCTATTTGATTAACTCAATTCTATTAACTCTATTGGATTAACTCTATTTGATTTACCCTACTGGATTAACTCTATTCAATTAACTCTAACTAATTTACTCTTATCAATTAACTCCTTTCGAATAAACTATATTCGATTAGCTCCTTTCGAATAACTAATATTCGAATAACTACTTTCGAATAACTAATATTCAAATAACTCCTTTCGGATAACTTATATTCGATAAACTCCTTTCGAATAACTAATATTCGATAACTTCTTTCGAATAACTAATATTCGATTAACTCTTATTCGATTAACTCTATTCGAACAACTCTAGTTCAATTTAACTCTAATCGATTAACTCTAACTGATTAACTCTAACTGGTTAACTCTAACTCTAATCGATTAACTTAAACTCTAATCGATTAACTCTAACTCTAATCGATTAACTCATCTAACTCATTTTGATTAACACATTGTGATTAATTCCTTTGATTAACTCTACATCCGTATTTAGTTTCAAATATCGATGTTGAAATCGATTCTTACTTCTCTATAGAAGTCCTAACTTATATATTCTATTTATCCAAATGATAAATATTTTATTTAATTTATAAAATATTATTTATAAATTAATCTTCTCAATCTATCGGTTACAACCGATTCTATTTAAAATCTTTGCTTTAAATCCATATCATGTTATACCCGTGTGCGAAGCACGGGTCTAAACTTTCCTGATGTAAAATTCTATTCATGTGCCAAATATTTCCTTATATGACATTCTTTTCATTTCCAAATAAATCCCTTTAATAACTCTATTTATTTTTCTAAATAAATATTTCCTTTTCATTCTATTTGTAAATGGTTTACAAATATCTCCTTTTTCTATTCTATTTGTAAATGGTTTAAAAATATCTCCTTTTCAAATCTATTTTAAATGTTTTACAAATACTCCCTTTTCAATTCCATATATTTATTTTGTAAATAAATATTTCTTTTCCTATTTGTTTCACAAATATTTTCCTTTATATTTGTTTTACAAAGATTTTCCTTTATATTCGTTTTTCAAATATTTTCCCTTATATATCTCTGATTTTATAATTATTGCCTTTTATAAAAATCCTTTTCCTTTTTATATATAAAATCCAATGATTTTATATAAATAATTCATTTCAAAATACACTTTGAAAATTCCCTTTTCATATCCCGGTATTTCTTACGATATTTCAAAACACCAAATAACAATGATCGATATCATTCAAACACACATAATCAAAAACAGATTATATATCACATCATATATTACAGTATATGAAAAATAGTGAAATAAATGTTGAGGAATCCAGTTGGATTCCTCCGACCTATTTCCCTGCATCCACAGATGTTAAACAATATAATTAACATCGACTTCATTTCACTATGAAATATTCTGCCAAACAAAATCAATATTTGATTAACGATTTATATATATATACACACACATATATCGTTATCTATAATTCCGACCAATACATAAGCAATTCAACCAATAGTTAACACACAGCAATCAACAGATAATTATCAGTTCTAAGAATATGTTATAGAAATATAACTGTTCAGAGTTGGTGAGTTTTACTCACATTGGACGATCATCGTTAATAACGATAACCATCGCTTGATTCAGACGGACAATTTATTTTGCGATAAATTGTAACGAGCTTTGATGGACTTCCAGTCAGTTCCATGGTGTAGCCGCTGTCCCTATGATCCTGTCGGATCTTGTTTCATCTAATTCTGATAAAGTATGAAATAGTTATACATTTTACAATTTCGACGATATATAACGGTCATTAACTATCTACTAATTAAATAAATAAATACTTACTTAAAAAAATTATCCCCGCTTAAATATCTGGTTAGGCTAATGCTTGCTTTTCTCTATGTTGAGAAACCCGACTCCTCCCTCGTACAATGCGCAAGCCACTATGCAACTTTACCCCCTCACCACCTCATAATATAATAATATAATTGGGTTTACCAAAAACTAGCCCACCCTGATTAGTTTCTACCGATACACTTTGCCACTTGCACTTTCTTCTCCAAAGAAAAACTCTCACTACCTGCTCCTATTTTGACTCCAACCATTTCGATCAAATTGGCACCTCAAAACCCATCATGTCCTTTGCATTATATATTTTTATTTTACTTTATTAGGCCTTTACCCTTAAGTCAGCCCACCTTCATTCTTAAGCACCAACGCCCGACATAAACAGTACCATCTCCCAAAACAAACCATCCCTCTTCTGATTTACAGCTTCCCCCTTGTTTCTGTTGATCTGAACATCCCAATACGACCTGATCTCAATCTCCGTTCTACCCTCTTCTTTCTTTTGTAAAACCCATCATATATTCACGAACAGATCACACTCCTACATGCGAACGCCAAGGCTAGCCCCACTCTTCACGCCCACGCTGCTCCCACCACCAACCTTCATGCAAACTCGAATCCACCCCAAAATCCATGACCTGTAGCCTAAAACACTGCCACTGTAACTGTGAAAACCCGTAACTTCCCCGTTAAGGAAAGCGTCGGATAGTTCGAGAACAAGCCACAGAAGAACGCAAACGGAAGAACATTTCATTGCTTATCAGAACAATGCATCAGATTACAAGAATATACAGAGTATAAATGAATATTACACAGAAATATCAAAGATTTAATTTACATTTAAATACATCGCAGCGGAAAATAATACAATACACAACTAGAAGAGATATACGGATACAAAGCTTTCCGGATATCGTTCCAGCTGTAAACCAGGATCCTGTGAATATAAATCTGCAAAACCAAAACTACTAGCTGCCCGTGTCGAAATAAGGGCACCCAGAGTTTAGGTTAAAACAATAAACTCCAGGTCAGTCATGTGACTGGTGTGAGAACTAAAACAGTTAATCTTTATTTTTAAAGTTAGGTAAATCAAGGGACCACGCCGTATAACACGGAACGGGTTTCCTCCCAAGAATACAAGTGCATAAAACAACAGCGCAATGCTAAATAAAGAAAAATGAAACTGTTATAAGACCCAGGTCCTTATCACCCAATGCAACGCAAGCCGGGGGATAGGGTTTTCCCTTATAACAGCCAAAGAATGCTTGATACGTTTAAAACAGATTATTTGATACTATAATAAGTGCATAGTGTATAAAACAACTTCAAATCATAAGTATCAATCATAGGCGGCATGGGTACCATATATCATGTCGCCATACTAGTTCTACAATTAAAACCGCAAATGTCGTATTGGAAGTTGGGTTATCATTTATGGTATGAACCGAGGCTAGGGGCAAGATCCTCACTGATTCGAGACTGCCTAGCCCGAGTCTCAGGCAAGCGCGCAGGCAAGCCTTGGAGCGACAGGGCCGGTCCACCGATGTGGATTATTATACCTGAGCACTACGTTTCGCCGCCCTTTGGGGCGTAAGCGAGCCAACTAAATGACTCCATCGGTTCGAGAACGACCGATCAATCCGAGGCGCCTCACAACAGCAACAACAACATAAGTCAAACTCGTCAGGGCGTGTAAAACCACTGACGCCACTTTTAGCTAGGAGGAAACGTAGGCCCTCCCTGAGGTCCGTCTCCCGTTTTTGGTTCATACCGGGTGTGAAACTCGCGAATCAACGTTACACAAAGCTACGCCACAAAGGCCGTGCTTCGATCAGCAACCACAAGACTTTTCTTTTCAACAGAAGCCTTGATCATTTGCATCTTAGCATGCCACACAGGCAATTCACTCCATGCGATTGATATCCATCAATATATATCCCCTGAGCTCGTACGTCTCAGAGAAGGGCGTTAAGCAAGAGAATAAATTCTCCGCCGCCAAACAGATATATATTTAATAGAGATCAATCACACGGACTAAAATCCAATGTCAGACGCACAGTCCATTTACAAGTCCGTTCTGGGTCTGAACAAAACCGGAGGCACCTAGTACCCCGCATATCCATCGATCTCCAAGTACGTCTGGACGATCACTAACTGTTTCCATCTTCTTGGGTGTACAGCCCAATCAAGATCATCAGTAATTACCCAAACGACGTGAAGACCTCCGGTCTTCGACCATCGTCTTCATCTTCGACTTATCGTCGTATCAGTTATTCAGAATGGGATAAACCCGGTCTTTCCGAATAACTCGCGTATATTTTAAATAAGTGTTACACAAACACAACATACGCCTCATTCCAATTTATCAGTCACTAACCGTAAATTAATCAAGAGAATAATTCCCTAAATATTAACCCCGAAGGCCGAAACCAACATCAGATCAATATCCAGAAAACCATTCTGTTTGGCTAACCGACAGTTAGTTTCTAAATTTCACATTCATAGGGAGAGGTTCTCATTAATTTTATCAAAGATAAATTCTTTAATTTATTCTTGAATCTACTTTTGAATATCAATTCAAATTAGTCGGGATTAACGAACTTTACCAAAGTAATCATTTGTTTTAATTTCCCAAACCCAACCTATTCATCCCATGAAGTAAAACTGGTAATACTTCATATCTAACACCACGGTGTTATCGGTAAATTCAATTACCATTTCACGTTCAAATCTAATTAAAGATTTAACTATCGCCTGGAGCAAAACTGGTGATACTCCATTTTCGATCATTTCAATCTAATTAAAGATTCATTAAAACTCCACTTAGTTTTAATCTTCGACTGGGTTAAAGAATCAGTGTCATTTAAAACATGGTTCACGATAAACCCAAAATCACATTCATTAATTATCGGGTTAAAGAACAAGTGTTATTTAAAACACTGTTCACGATAAACCCAAAAATCATTCCATTAATTATCGGGTTAAAGAACAAGTGTTATTTAAAACACTGTTCACGATAAACCCAATATCAATATCAATTCAATTCCAATTAAATATTATTGAATTGGTACACTTCATTAAATCTAAATAAAAAGATTTAATGTTTTCTCAACTGGGTTCAAGAACAGTGTTAGTGAAGACACCATTCACGACAAACCCAAATCACATTTGATATTCAATACAAGGCTCTGAATAGAAAATATACCGGCTTATATTCAATATCAAATTCTACGACTAACAAATATCGCATTGGAAATAACGATATATATATATCTTTCAAATTCCCATAACAATATCTGTATCATCACGAAATCCAACATCGAAATATTCCGAAGGCAATTTCGATTCAAATCCATTCCAATGCAATCATTGGAAATTCTGGTTATTTTCAAAACCATTTCAAATTCAATTTATTTATTTACAAATAAATAGAATTGTAATTCTAGTTCAAAACTAGTTCATTTCGATAAAAATCTATTTTTATCTTTTCAAATATGGAGTTTTTCATCCCAATTCTTTCTAAATCATTTCTTATGATTTTACACAAATTATTACTATTTTTAATAATTTTATCAAGGCCTGTACAGTCGATTTCCATCAACGGCCATCGAACTGCACTTACAGCGACCTTTTTCAAATTTGATTTGGACATAATTCCAAATCCAACCGTTAGATTTCTAATTTCTAATATTCGTTAGAAAGCTCTTTTCGATACGAACCCAACGGTTCCGGTTTTAGGAGAATCCGACGGTCGGATCTCCCGTAATGTCCGTTTGAAATAAATGGTCGAAATTCACGAACTGCCGCGGCGCGGCGCGTTCTATTCTGGCCATTATATTATATATATATAATATATATAATATATATTTTGTCGATTTCAATTTAAAACGAATTATATAAATAGTTTTAAATTTGTTTCAAAAGCAATTTCAACTTCCTTTTCAATCCAAATCAAAATTGAGTTCTTCTTTATAAATTCGTTTTAAAATTCATATCTATTCAATTCAAATTTTAATTCAATTTGAATTCGTTTCAATTCGCTTTCAATTCAATTTGAATTCGTTTCAATTCAATTCATTTCGAAATCGTTTTCAATTCATTTCATTTCGAAATCGTTTTCAATTCAATTCATTTCGAAATCGTTTTCAATTCAATTCATTTCGAAATCGTTTTTAATTCAATTCATTTCGAAATCGTTTTCAATTCAATTCATTTCGAAATCATTTTCAATTCAATTCATTTCGAAATCGTTTTCAATTCGATTCATTTCGAAATCGTTTTCAATTCGATTCATTTCGAAATCGTTTTCAATTCGATTCATTTCGAAATCGTTTTCAATTCGATTCATTTCGAAATCATTTTCAATTCAATTCATTTCGAAATCGTTTAAAATCGATATAAATATCGTTCACGTCAAAAGGGCGTCAATCTAATCAACACGACTTCATATATTTCTATTTTCAAATATTCTATTTCAAATATTTCTTTTTCAAAATAGTTGTTATTATCAAATTATTTCGTTCAACACATGACCAATCTCAACGGATGAGTACTGTCAACACATGAACCTTTATTTTATATTGATAAAGATGTAAATTTTATTATCAAAATATTTCGTTCAACACATGACCAATCTCAATGGATGAGTACTGTCAACACATGAACCTTTATTTTATATTGATAAAGATGTAAATTTTATTATCAAAATATTTCGTTCAACACATGACCAATCTCAATGGATGAAACTGTCAACACATGAACTTTTATTTTATAATATTCTTTATTTTTCAAATTGGAATGAGGCCCAATCAATCACCATATAATGTTAATTATATGGATTTTCATACATTACACACATATACTAGAATTGAAAAATAATCAACCATCAACCAAAGTGCACTACACTGTATAAGCATCAAATATAGATATCTAACGCTTATAACAGCCTGTCAATCAATCGATCGACATATTTAATCAATCAGGATGATCGAACTTCAAATTTCATATCAACACCCGTGTGGGGTTTCAAACAATCAAACACAGATTTTATTTGTGCAGTTGGGCGATGTGTAAAATTTATCGTCCCAATCAATGTCATTCAAATAGGTGTACATAAACAAACCGTCCGGTTTGTAAATGAATATTTTATTCACATTCACCATATTCATATTCACGTTAAAAATTATATTTTTAACGATAAAACATTTTATTTTAACATATGAATTTCTATTCAGTTCATTCTTTAAATAAAATGATATTTTTATTTTTCTAACTTATTTTAGAAAATTTCGGCGGCATAACGGCACGATACTAGAAACGGGACGAGGCCTAGCCTTATCCCCGGTCTAGTGAAGGCCCACGCCATTCACACATCAATCAAATCAATTTCATTTCACCAAACCATTCAATTCAAACCAAATAATCTAACTAATTTTTGCAATCAAACAAACAAGTCCATGGTCTGTGGACGATTGTGTCGGGTGCTACTAAGCACCGTCTGCATCCTAGTATATATATATAACTAGAAAAAGAAATTGAAAGGTGAGAAATTCTCACCTATAGCTATCCTAGCTCCACGGCACTTCCAATGCAGGAAATCTTCACTGTTCTCGCCTCTTATCACTTTCTTCGCCCGTAGCCACTACATATATAAAAATCGAATTTTTACTATGTTATTCAATATATAAAAATCGAATTTTTACTATGCTATTCAATATATAAAAATCGAATTTTTACTTCGAAGTTCAATATATAAAAATCATATTTTTATTTCGAAGTTCAATATATAAAAATCATATTTTTATTTCGAAGTTCAATATATAAAAATCGAATTTTTATTTCGAAGTTCAATATATAAAAATCGAATTTTGATATGCTATTTCTATTTTAAAAACAATCCTATCTTGATTTTAGAACAAGGTATTTCATTTAAAAACAAATTCTATTCATGAAAACAACTTCTCACATCGTTCACATAATAAAAATTCAGTTTTTAACTAAATTCAGAAAACTTACTGTAATATTCTCTTTTAATCCTTCTTTCTGGAAAACAAGCCATCGTCCTCTGTCAAAATCTCGACCCTGCTTCCTCGCCTAGGGTTTAACCGCGCCGCCACTGTGTATGGCCGGACCATCATCCAATGTTGGCGAACGGAGCGCCTGAGCCTTGTCTCCTCCATGCCCCCCATGGCCAGCGAACTCGAGTTTGCCTTCGTCGCGGAGTTGGAGCCTGAACGCGGCGGCTCGTTCTGGATCGATTCGGGGTTCTGGAGGTTTGGGATTAAGGAGAAGAGGCGGGTTGGCTTGGGGGGCCAGAGGGAGGTGGTGCGGCGCTAAGGGGAGGGGTGAACGGCAATGGATGGTAGGGGAGGGCGACGGAGCAAAAAGGGGATCGGGGTTTTTTTTTTGTTTTTTTATTATGAAAGTGTTTTGAATCGGGGGGGGGGGGGGGCTGAACAATGATAAAAGGAAAGGAGAGAGGGAAATTAATTTTTTTTATTATTAATTAATTTAAAATTCAAAAAGTTGACTTTTACATACGACCTCTAATCGAGGCACACCGCCTGTCGTCCATAGCGTTTCACCCCCATTCTGAACACAATGGGATATGTGTCGCAAGCTGATTCGACTGTTTCGATCAGTTTCCGTTGCATTTACATTTAAATCATTATATGGAATTTTAAACGTACCTTTCAAATTACCGGGGCCACATACGAACACGAAAAATTCCAGAAAAATATTTTCTAGCTTCGTATTGACGATACGGTCCTAACAAAACTAGTTTCGTCGAATTCTGAGACCGTTGGAAAAATGGCCAATTTCCAGTCGGTTAAAATCAACTAAAACTGGTCAAACGCGTTTTCCTTCGCCATGCTCACATACTGATTCAGAAAATTATGAAATTTGAAACCTAGCAATAACTTTACATCACGGACCCAACAAAACTGGTTTCGTCGAAATCCGAGGTCGTTTGCAAAATTTCCATTTTTAAGGGCCTGAATTCCATAGCGACTATTCAGATTTTTCAACTGCACATATCTTTTGATTCCCGCTATGAAATTTTGATTTTTCAGATTTGTTGGAAAGATATCATCAATTAGATCCTATTATTTTTGGTTTCACTAAGATCTGGATTGTTTTGCACCCGGTACATTCAATTGAAGTTTGAAATCGAATTATTGAACTACCGCGCCATTTTCAATTCTATTTATAATTATATATAATTATTTATATTCTAACGACGACATATATAATATATACGTTCGAATTATATTCTAACCATTTTTCTCGTCGATATTATTTAAAATAATTCATTTTAAATAATCAAAATTCGCTAAAATTGCCAAAATAAAAATTTTAAACTGGCCCAGATTTTCGGGTTGTTACAATCTCCCCCACTTAAAACTTTTCGTCCCCGAAAAGAAACAAAGTCGAAAGTGGTTTGATTAATCAACTCTACGTTCGACCTGGCTTCCATTCTCCAACTTTCCAGTTCCTGAGAATTTTCAAAATTTCAAAAATTTGGCTAACACCTTAAATTTTTGAAAAATTTCGCCATAACCTCCCCTGCACCGGGAGCATCGGGGAATTTCAAATAGCTTCCCCGGTCCTTCTAATCTCAAAAAGAAAAAGAAAAAGCCAAGCGGCTAGCCAATAGGCTCATAAAATCATCATCACCCAAACAAAACAGTAAATTATGTAGTAAACATGTACCTATTTGTCGGGCAAACAAATTTTATTCTCTGCTCTAGCCTCCTTGCTATGACCTGTTCAATGTAAGTGCATGTATATGCAAGCAAATGCAATAAGTTTTCAATACAACTCACTATTCGGTTCAATTAGGCTAAATGGTTCAAAATTACCTAAAAAAATAAACAAACAACACAAACATCAATCAATTAGTGAATTAACGTTTCAAATTCATAATTTTGATACATATACAAAAATCAGATGTTTGATGCCAAATCACAACAATGTATTCTAGCTATATAAGTTTTGGTTCTCACACCAGTCTAATGGAAATATATAGAAAATCACACCTTCGAAACTCGAACATAAATGTTGATGATGCAATCGCTATCATCAATATCATCTTCGGGCGACTAGAGTGCGATGCTATATCTATCCAATATATTAAAACTTTGAATATACGTTTGCAAGGCGTATATGCAAATTCTTTATATACTGAATTGTCCAAATCTTATAAATATATAATCAAATACGAAAAATTGATTTTAAATTTTCAAAACAAAATTGACTTTCATTTTAAAAATATACTCTTCACACTCGTTCTAGGATACTACTGATCCTATCTCCAACGAGTCATTCTCATTGGATATTACTAATCCAATATCTGATGAATTCTTTCGTATGGTTTTAATGTGTCTTGCTCTCTGGGCTTTGTAAACCAAAGCTCTGATACCAACTGTGAAAACCCGAAACTTCCCCGTTAAGGAAAGCGTCGGATAGTTCGAGAACAAGCCACAGAAGAACACATACAGAAGAACATTTCATTGTATATCACAACAATGCATCAGATTACAAGAATATACAGAGTATAAATGAATATTACACAGAAATATCAAAGATTTAATTTACATTTAAATACATCGCAGCGGAAAATAATACAATACACAACTAGAAGAGATATACGGATACAAAGCTTTCCGGATATCGTTCCAGCTGTAAACCAGGATCCTGTGAATATAAATCTGCAAAACCAAAACTACTAGCTGCCCGTGTCGAAATAAGGGCACCCAGAGTTTAGGTTAAAACAATAAACTCCAGGTCAGTCATGTGACTGGTGTGAGAACTAAAACAGTTAATCTTTATTTTTAAAGTTAGGTAAATCAAGGGACCACGTCGTATAACACGGAACGGGTTTCCTCCTAAGAATACAAGTGCATAAAACAACAGCGCAATGCTAAATAAAGAAAAATGAAGCTGTTATAAGACCCAGGTCCTTATCACACAATGCAACGCAAGCCGGGGGATAGGGTTTTCCCTTATAACAGCCAAAGAATGCTTGATACGTTTAAAACAGATTATTTGATACTATAATAAGTGCATAGTGTATAAAACAACTTCAAATCATAAGTATCAATCATAGGCGGCATGGGTACCATATATCATGTCGCCATACTAGTTCTACAATTAAAACCGCAAATGTCGTATTGGAAGTTGGGTTATCATTTATGGTATGAACCGAGGCTAGGGGCAAGATCCTCACTGATTCGAGACTGCCTAGCCTGAGTCTCAGGCAAGCGCGCAGGCAAGCCTTGGAGCGACAGGGCCGGTCCACCGATGTGGATTATTATACCTGAGCACTACGTTTCGCCGCCCTTTGGGGCGTAAGCGAGCCAACTAAATGACTCCATCGGTTCGAGAACGACCGATCAATCCGAGGCGCCTCGCAACAGCAACAACAACATAAGTCAAACTCGTCAGGGCGTGTAAAACCACTGATGCCACTTTTAGCTAGGAGGAAACGTAGGCCCTCCCTGAGGTCCGTCTCCCGTTTTTGGTTCATACCGGGTGTGAAACTCGCGAATCAACGTTACACAAAGCTACGCCACAAAGGCCGTGCTTCGATCAGCAACCACAAGACTTTGCTTTTCAACAGAAGCCTTGATCATTTGCATCTTAGCATGCCACACAGGCAATTCACTCCATGCGATTGATATCCATCAATATATATCCCCTGAGCTCGTACGTCTCAGAGAAGGGCGTTAAGCAATAAAATAAATTCTCCGCCGCCAAACAGATATATATTTAATAGAGATCAATCACACGGACTAAAATCCAATGTCAGACACACAGTCCATTGACAATTCCGTTCTGGGTCTGAACGAAACCGGAGGCACCTAGTACCCCGCATATCCATCGATCTCCAAGTACGTCTGGACGATCACTAACTGTTTCCATCTTCTTGGGTATACAGCCCAATCAAGATCATCAGTAATTACCCAAATGACGTGAAGACCTCCGGTCTTCGACCATCGTCTTCATCTTCGACTTATCGTCGTATCAGTTATTCAGAATGGGATAAACCCGGTCTTTCCGAATAACTCGCGTATATTTTAAATAAGTGTTACACAAACACAACATACGCCTCATTCCAATTTATCAGTCACTAACCGTAAATTAATCAAGAGAATAATTCCCCAAATATTAACCCCAAAGGCCGAAACCAACATCAGATCAATATCCAGAAAACCATTCTGTTTGGCTAACCGACAGTTAGTTTCTAAATTTCACATTCATAGGGAGAGGTTCTCATTAATTTTATCAAAGATAAATTCTTTAATTTATTCTTGAATCTACTTTTGAATATCAATTCAAATTAGTCGGGATTAACGAACTTTACCAAAGTATTCATTTGTTTTAATTTCCCAAACCCAACCTATTCATCCCATGAAGTAAAACTGGTAATACTTCATATCTAACACCACGGTGTTATCGGTAAATTCAATTACCATTTCACGTTCAAGTCTAATTAAAGATTTAACTATCGCCTGGAGCAAAACTGGTGATACTCCATTTTCGATCATTTCAATCTAATTAAAGATTCATTAAAACTCCACTTAGTTTTAATCTTCGACTGGGTTAAAGAATCAGTGTCATTTAAAACACGGTTCACGATAAACCCAAAATCACATTCATTAATTATCGGGTTAAAGAACAAGTGTTATTTAAAACACTGTTCACGATAAACCCAAAAATCATTCCATTAATTATCGGGTTAAAGAACAAGTGTTATTTAAAACACTGTTCACGATAAACCCAATATCAATATCAATTCAATTCCAATTAAATATTATTGAATTGGTACACTTCATTAAATCTAAATAAAAAGATTTAATCTTTTCTCAACTGGGTTCAAGAACAGTGTTAGTGAAGACACCATTCACGACAAACCCAAATCACATTTGATATTAAATACAAGGCTCTGAATAGAAAATATACCGGCTTATATTCAATATCAAATTCTACGACTAACAAATATCGCATTGGAAATAACGATATATATATATATCTTTCAAATTCCCATAACAATATCTGTATCATCACGAAATCCAACATCGAAATATTCCGAAGGCAATTTCGATTCAAATCCATTCCAATGCAATCATTGGAAATTCTGGTTATTTTCAAAACCATTTCAAATTCAATTTATTTATTTACAAATAAATAGAATTGTAATTCTAGTTCAAAACTAGTTCATTTCGATAAAAATCTATTTTTATCTTTTCAAATATGGAGTTTTTCATCCCAATTCTTTCTAAATCATTTCTTATGATTTTACACAAATTATTACTATTTTTAATAATTTTATCAAGGCCTGTAAAGTCGATTTCCATCAACGGCCATCGAACTGCACTTACAGCGACCTTTTTCAAATTTGATTTGGACATAATTCCAAATCCAACCGTTAGATTTCTAATTTCTAATATTCGTTAGAAAGCTCTTTTCGATACGAACCCAACGGTTTCGGTTTTAGGAGAATCCGACGGTCGGATCTCCCGTAATGTCCGTTTGAAATAAATGGTCGAAATTCACGAACTGCCGCGGCGCGGCGCGTTCTATTCAGGCCATTATATTATATATATATATATATATATATATAATATATATATAATATATATTTCGTCGATTTCTATTTAAAACGAATTATATAAATAGTTTTAAATTCGTTTCAAAAGCAATTTCAACTTCCTTTTCAATCCAAATCAAAATTGAGTTCTTCTTTATAAATTCGTTTTAAAATTCATATCTATTCAATTCAAATTTTAATTCAATTTGAATTCGTTTCAATTCGCTTTCAATTCAATTTGAATTCGTTTCAATTCAATTCATTTCGAAATCGTTTTCAATTCATTTCATTTCGAAATTGTTTTCAATTCAATTCATTTCGAAATCATTTTCACTTCAATTCATTTCGAAATCGTTTTCAATTCAATTCATTTCGAAATCGTTTTCAATTCAATTCATTTCGAAATCGTTTTCAATTCAATTCATTTCGAAATCGTTTTCAATTCAATTCATTTCGAAATCGTTTCAATTCAATTCATTTCGAAATCGTTTTCAATTCGATTCATTTCGAAATCGTTTTCAATTCGATTCATTTCGAAATCGTTTTCAATTCAATTCATTTCGAAATCGTTTTCAATTCAATTCATTTCGAAATCGTTTAAAATCGATATAAATATCGTTCACGTCAAAAGGGCGTCAATCTAATCAACACGGCATCATAAATTTCTATTTTCAAATATTCTATTTCAAATATTTCTTTTTCAAAATAGTTGTTATTATCAAAATATTTCGTTCAACACATGACCAATCTCAACGGATGAGTACTGTCAACACATGAACCTTTATTTTATATTGATAAAGATGTAAATTTTATTATCAAAATATTTCGTTCAACACATGACCAATCTCAATGGATGAGTACTGTCAACACATGAACCTTTATTTTATATTGATAAAGATGTAAATTTTATTATCAAAATATTTCGTTCAACACATGACCAATCTCAATGGATGAAACTGTCAACACATGAACTTTTATTTTATAATATTCTTTATTTTTCAAATTGGAATGAGGCCCAATCAATCACCATATAATGTTAATTATATGGATTTTCATACATTACACACATATACTAGCATTGAAAAATAATCAACCATCAACCAAAGTGCACTACACTGTATAAGCATCAAATATAGATATCTAACGCTTATAACAGCCTGTCAATCTATCGACATATTTAATCAATCAGGATGAGTGAACTTCAAATTTCATCCCAACACCCGTGTGGGGTTTCAAACAATCAAACACAGATTTTATTTGTGCAGTTGGGCGATGTGTAAAATTTATCGTCCCAATCAGTGTCATTCAAATAGGTGTACATAAACAAACCGTCCGGTTTGTAAATGAATATTTTATTCACATTCACTATATTCATATTTACGTTAAAAATTATATTTTTAACGATAAAACATTTTATTTTAACATTTGAATTTCTATTCAGTTCATTCTTTAAATAAAATGATATTTTTATTTTTCTAACTTATTTTAGAAAATTTCGGCGGCATAACGACACGATACTAGAAACGGGACGAGGCCTAGCCTTATCCCCAGTCTAGTGAAGGCCCACGCCATTCACACATCAATCAAATCAATTTCATTTCACCAAACCATTCAATTCAAACCAAATAATCTAACTAATTTTTGCAATCAAACAAACAAGTCCATGGTCTGTGGACGATTGTGTCGGGTGCTACTAAGCACCGTCTGCATCCTAGTATATATATATATAACTAGAAAAAGAAATTGAAAGGTGAGAAATTCTCACCTATAGCTATCCTAGCTCCACGGCACTTCCAATGCAGGAAATCTTCACTGTTCTCGCCTCTTATCACTTTCTTCGCCCGTAGCCACTACATATATAAAAATCGAATTTTTACTATGCTATTCAATATATAAAAATCGAATTTTTACTATGCTATTCAATATATAAAAATCGAATTTTTACTTCGAAGTTCAATATATAAAAATCATATTTTTATTTCGAAGTTCAATATATAAAAATCATATTTTTATTTCGAAGTTCAATATATAAAAATCATATTTTTATTTCGAAGTTCAATATATAAAAATCGAATTTTTATTTCGAAGTTCAATATATAAAAATCAAATTTTGATATGCTATTTCTATTTTAAAAACAATCCTATCTTGATTTTAGAACAAGGTATTTCATTTAAAAACAAATTCTATTCATGAAAACAACTTCTCACATCGTTCACATAATAAAAATTCAGTTTTTAACTAAATTCAGAAAACTTACTGTAATATTCTCTTTTAATCCTTCTTTCTGGAAAACAAGCCATCGTCCTCTGTCAAAATCTCGACCCTGCTTCCTCGCCTAGGGTTTAACCGCGCCGCCACTGTGTATGGCCGGACCATCATCCAATGTTGGCGAACGGAGCGCCTGAGCCTTGTCTCCTCCATGCCCCCATGGCCAGCGAACTCGAGTTTGCCTTCGTCACGGAGTTGGAGCCTGAACGCGGCGGCTCCCTCTAGATCGATTCGGGGTTCTGGAGGTTTGGGATTAAGGAGAAGAGGCGGGTTGGCTTGGGTGGCCGGAGGGAGGTGGTGCGACGCTAAGGGGAGGGGTGAACGGCAATGGATGGTAGGGGAGGGCGACGGAGCAAAAAGGGGATCGGGTTTTTTTTTTTTTTTTTATTATGAAAGTGTTTTGTATCGGGGGGGGGGGGGGGGCTGTACAATGATAAAAGGAAAGGAGAGAGGGTAATTAATTTTTTTTTATTATTATTAATTAATTTAAAATTCAAAAAGTTGACTTTTACATACGACCTCTAATCGAGGCCCACCGCCTGTCGTCCATAGCGTTTCACCCCCATTCTGAACACAATGGGATATGTTTCGCAAGCTAATTCGACCGTTTCGATCAGTTTCCGTTGCATTTACATTTAAATCATTATATGGAATTTTAAACGTACCTTTCAAATTACCGGGGCCACATACGAACACGAAAAATTCCAGAAAAATATTTTCTAGCTTCGTATTGACGATATGGTCCTAACAAAACTAGTTTCGTCGAATTCTGAGACCGTTGGAAAAATGGCCAATTTCCAGTCGGTTAAAATCAACTAAAACTGGTCAAACGCGTTTTCCTTCGCCACGCTCACATACTGATTCAGAAAATTATGAAATTTGAAACCTAGCAATAACTTTACATCACGGACCCAACAAAACTGGTTTCGTCGAAATCCGAGGTCGTCTGCAAAATTTCCATTTTTAAGGGCCTGAATTCCATAGCGACTATTCAGATTTTTCAACTGGACATATCTTTTGATTCCCGCTATGAAATTTTGATTTTTCATATTCGTTGGAAAGATATCATCAATTAGATCCTATTATTTTTGGTTTCACTAAGATCCGGATTGTTTTGCACCCGGTACATTCAATTGAAGTTTGAAATCGAATTATTGAACTACCGCGCCATTTTCAATTCTATTTATAATTATATATAATTATTTATATTCTAACGACGACGTAAATAATATATACGTTCGAATTATATTCTAACCATTTTTCTCGTCGATATTATTTAAAATAATTCATTTTAAATAATCAAAATTCGCTAAAATTGCCAAAATAAAAATTTTAAACTGGCCCAGATTTTCGGGTTGTTACAGTAACGACCCGGATTTTCGGCAACTTTGGTTATCGACATAAGCACGATGTCGATAACCAAAACATCGAAAAATCCTGGTAATTAATGAAAGAAATTAGAGGGTGAGAATAGATAAGATAGAAACTTAGAATAGAAGAAGAAGAAGAACACAACATCAGAGTAACACGAACCTCACAGCGGAACGAATAACATATAATAGATAACATAACTTTGAAATATAACAGTTATGTATACAATAGCACGTATCAGAGAACAGCACTTACAACACAGCGGAAATAACTAGAGTTATATGGTCTTGAAGCCTCCTGCTCCAAGCTCTCCAAGTATATCTGTAAAACCCGACTACTTGACTGCCCGTACAAATTTAGGCACCCAAGAGTTTAGGGAAAACAACAAAGTAAACTCCGGGTCAGTCATGGGACTGGTGTGAGTAAAACAGTTTAAACGGGTATATGAACAAGTAAACGATATCTCATAAGACCACGCCGCAGAACGGAACGGGTTTTTTCCCTTATGAGAATCCAAAATATCTTTATATCAAAAACCTTTTGATATTATAATAATGTCTATGTACAAATAGATATCAACTAGCAGAAACGTTTTCATCTCACGTTCTACATATATAGTTTACAATCAAAATTGCAAGCACGTATTGGATAATGGATTTCCAACTATGACAAGGTATGGAACCACCTTCCGATCAGTGTACTCTAGGAATGATACACTGGAGTTCAACAAGAACATCTTGTAACTCAGCCACACATGACCGACCACTCATTTTGGTTGAGTGTATCGAATGTATATCACCAACGGTTGGGATCAGCAACCGTTCCCGTATATATATGGGACAACATTGATGGATTTAAGAAACAAATGAATATTCTCTAGATAGTTGATTATACACCCTACTTCGGTGCGACCGACTTAGTCATGCTGCCTGCCCGATTTTTGCCATTTACCGGTTGATGAGGCTAGAAGCTACGCTTTATCATCACATCAGATTCACTTCGAATGCCACATTGTCAGATCCATCGAAAATCACTAATTGATGTCTACGACAGTACATTACGTGTTAGCTAAAGAAGTTTCCTTCTCCGCTTCCACTCTTGGTACGGTCGAATAAATCAATGTATGTGACCTTTCTGGAAGTACTCTGTCAGACATCCATCTTCATTCACTTAAAATGTCACATCGTCATACCTGCCAAATCACAAATTGACTTATCAAAAAATAACACGGGTATACAGCTAAGAGAAACGAATTCCTCCGCCACCAAACGTGAATACGTTTGAACAGATCAACTTACGCGATCCATTGGATATACTATGTCAGACCTTCGTCCATACAAGTTGTCCTGGGACTGGACAAACCGGAGGCACTATTCAGTATATCCATCTTAGTCACTGTTATCTAAGACTTATACAACAGCCCTTGCATTTTACTCCGTCTTCAATTATCTTTGGCATAAATGATTCGCAATGCTTATGTCAATACAGAGTGGTTCTTCGGATAATAATCCGACTGGTCTCTCCATATTAACAACGTTAAAATGGTCAAAACTTCGATAGTCTGTTATTTAACCATCAAAGAAAACAAGTGTGCAAACAACGATATTATTTCCAGATGGAAATTATATCGGTAAATCATCAACGTATATTTATATATATATTCACATTGCCTTATTTTCTATGTTTAGAAAATATATGTTATTAACACTGGAAAACGTTTTCCATTTGCTTATTTACAAATCACTACTCTTCCCCAACTATCAGTACCTGACTGTGAACTAGTATGAGAACAATCCCCTAAGTATAAATCCCGAAGGCCGAAACCAACATCAGATAGGCACTTAAAAAACCATTCAATTTACTAATCTCTAGTCAGTTCTAATTTTACTTAACTTTATTTGATTAACTCTGATTGATTAACTCTAACTGGTTAATTCTAACCGATCAACTCTAACTGGTCAACCTTAATTAATTAACTCTAACTGGTTTTACTTGGTTTGACTAACTCAATTTATTAACTCGACTGACTAATTCAACTCGATTAACCTAACTTGATTTACTTATCTCGATTAACTGAACTAATCACTTTGATTAACTCGACTAATTCACTTAGGTTAACTTAACCAATTCACTTAGTTTAACTTAACTAATTCACTTAACTCCTGTCGAATAAACTATATTCGATAACTCCTCTAACTCTATTCGAATAAACTATATTCGATTAACTCATTTACTCTATTCGAATAAACTATATTCGAATAAACTATATTCGATTAACTCCTTTTCTCTATTCGAATAAACTATATTCGATTAACTCCTTTTCTCTATTCGAATAAACTGTATTCGATCAACTCATTTGATTTAACTCTAATCGATTAACTCCATCGAATAAACTATATTCGATAACTCCTTCGATTTAACTAATATTCTATAACTCACTTCGATTAACTAATAATCGATAACTCCTTCAAATAAACTACATTCGATAATCTCCTCTCGAATAAACGATATTCGATAATCTTCCCTTTCGATTTAACAAATCGATAACTCCTTTTCGAATAACTAAATTCGATAACTCCTTTCGATTTAACTAATCAATAACTCCTTTCGATTTAACTAATCGATAACTCCCTTCGATTTAACTAATCGATAACTCCCTTCGATGAAACTAACATCGATACTCCTTTCGATGAAACTAACATCGATACTCCTTTCGATGAAATTAACATCGATTAACTCCTTTCGATGAAACTAACATCGATTAATTTAACTCGACGAACTTAACTCAACTCACTTATCTCGATAATCTAACTCAAGAACTTAACTCGATAATCTAACTCAAGAACTTAACTCCTATCGAATAACTAATATTCGATTTAACTTCATTCGCTTGACTCTAGATCGCAGCGATCACAATGGTTACGCCTGACTCCCTCAGGAAACATCTGACCGCCGTAGGCTATTTACAGCCCTGCGAATTACGCTAGCAGTCGTACGAGATGGCAACTTATCCTGAATAACTCTGTTTGACTAACTCTATCTCAAATAACTATATTTGATAACTTCTACTTCGAATAAGTGGTATTCGATAACTTAACTCGATTATCAACTTGAAAATCTTAACTCGAATCGATTAACTCCAACTGATTTACTTGACTTACTTAACTCACTGGTTAACTTGACTTACTTAACTCACTAGTTAACTCTATTGAACTGGTTAACTCTACTGAACTGGTTAACTCTACTGAACTGGTTAACTCTACTGAACTAGTTAACTCTATTCAACTAACTCGACTCGACTAACCCCTTTCGAATAGCATATTCGTTTTACTAACTTTCGAATACCATATTCGATTTACTCCCTTCTAATACCATATTCGATTTGACTCCTTTCGAATACCATATTCGATTTACTTTATTCACTTTATAAAGATTTCCTTTTTTAACAACGTTTTATTCATTTGAAAAGATTTACTTTTAAATAACGGTTCTACACTTTAAAAATGATTTCCTTTTTATAACGTTTCCTTTTCAATTCTATTTGTAAATGGTTTACAAATATTTCCTTTTCAAATTTATTCTTGAAATATTCTAACTCCTTAAATTCTCTGAAAAATTCGCCATAACCTCCTTTGTAACGGGAGCATCGGGAAAATCCCCAAACCCGCCACATAGGCCTTTCCATTCAAAAAGAAAATGGTTTGTAATTATTTCCTTTTTGAATATCTCCTATTTATAAATATTCCAATTTATAAACATTTCTTATTTATAAATATTCCACTTTATAAATATCTCTTATTTATAAATATCCCATTTTATAAATATTCTATTTTCAATATCACTTTGAAAATCCCCTTATCAACATTTCAGTATGTTATGGTATTCAATCATATCAAATCACGATGTTCAATATCGTCTAAGCACATATAATCGCCCACAGATTTTATATCACATCATATAACAATATATGAAAAACAATAAAATAACTGTTGAGGAATCCAGTCGGATTCCTCCAACCTGTCTCCCTGCATCCACAGATGTTACACAATATGATTATCATCACTTTCAGTTCAATATAAATTATTCTGATAGCAGAATCAATATATAAATATTTAACGGTTTATATATATATATAATTACATATATATATATATATATATATATATATAATTTCCACTAACTGACTAGCAGTTCAATCAATCAACCAACACACAGCAATCAACAGATGATTAACCGTTCTAAAAATACATTATAAAAATATAACTGTTCAGAGTTGGTGAGTTTTACTCACTTTGGCAGTTCATCGTTAAAGAACGATAAACTGTTTGTTTGATTTGAATCAAACAATTTATTTTGCTGTAAATTCACACGAGCTCCAATCCACTCCCAGTCAGTCTCATGTTGTTGCTCCCGTCCATACGATCCTAACGGATCTTGTTTCGCTGAGTTTTGATAACGTATGAATAAGAAACAGTATTACGAAGTTAACATACACTTTAAATTAAATAAAAAACAACTTAGGATTTAATTCATTGGGCCTCACCCCCTTTTTACTCATCCTTGGCCCATTAACGTTCTAAAAAGAAAACCTGACCCGTTCTGTTGTCTTCCCCAAAACCCGAAACGATGCCTGCTTCCCCAACCATTAGACATTGCCGAACCTTTCCGCGATCCTCCTGCCTTCATTCTTCGATGATTTTTGAATCCATGATCACCTACGTTTCCCACTTCGAGCCCTCTTCCTACCCAGCACCTCATCTCCACCTCCGATGCTTCCCAGGAAATCGCGATCTCGACCTCTTCCGGCTGCTGCAGGAAAATTCATCGACGCTCTTAGGCACGGATTCCCACCAAACTCCACCAACATACTTCTCCTTCCCTCCTGAGTTCAATGGCGTCTCCCCCTTGCTCCATCTCCCTCCACGTCGGCTTCGAAGCTGAACCCTAGCTTCGCTGGGCCAATTTGGAGCTCCAGTTATCCTGACCGCACCCCTTAAAACACCTACTAAGCTGAAGCCCTCGAGTCACTGAGTCCAATAGATCTGAAATCGGGTGATTTAGTGGAGTATACGATTTTATATAATTTGTTGAAGAAATTAGAAAGGAGGCGGCTACTGTTTATTTTCTACAGCAAAATGAACCGTGACCTTAGGTTTTAAGGGATGGAATCAAGTCCTATTTATAGTGAAATATGTTAGATATTTATTAGGATATTTTCATGAAGGTATTATATATATAATATTCCATTATATTCTGATCATTTGCTTTCTAAAAATTCGTGTGATCACATATGATACCCCAAAATCATGGAATTTGGCATGCAGCTACAGTTCAACATTACGGACCCAACGAAACTGGTTTCGTCGAATTCCGACTCCGTTTGCTGACACAGCGTATTTTTAAAGGTCAATTTACTGACTGTTTTTCACTCTAAAAATTCGTACGGCCACACGGTGACTCTAAAAATCACGAAACTGGAAATCTAACATCTATTTGACATTGCCGATCCAACAAAATTAGTTTCGTCGAATTCCGACTTCGTTTGCAAAAGTGGCTATTTTTAAAGCTCTAGATGACCCATTTAAATGTATAAATATATTTAAATATAATTAAATTTAATATTTAAAAATAAATATTATCATCTATATTCACTGTGGAATACCATACATCTCTACTGGGATTTATAACTTGATATTTCCAATCTGGGTCAACCCGATATTCGATTTATATTGAAATTCCTTTCTAAAATATAATTAATTCCTTTATAAATTATAAAGGAATTCCACAGCGACTTTTCTAAAATTTGATTTGGACGTACATCAAAATCTACACGACGAAATCCCGATTTTTCTCTTCCACCAGAAAGATATACTCCACCAGCTCCACACGTTTCTTGTTTCACAGAAATCCGGCTTAAAACGAATCCTGTACATTCAGTTGAAGTTCAAATCGCCAAATCACGAACTGCAGCGCCATTTCAAGATCGATTTTAATTATAATATAATTATACGTTCAAACTGACGCCGATTGAATATATTCGTCAATATAATTCAACTCTAAGCTGAATTAAATCTAAGGGACGACCCCATTCACAGAATATTATGATTTCCAATATTTTTGATTATTTATGAATTAAATATATTATTTAATTATTTAATTTAATTAAATATTCCATATTATTTAATTAAACCTCTATTAAATTCACTGCATCACGGTATATATAATTAAATAAATTAATTATAATACCCCTGACAATGCGGGTCATTACATTCTTCCCCACTTAAAATAATTTCGTCCTCGAAATTGCTAAGTTAGAGGACGACCCTATCTATTGGAATTCCTAAGATTTGTTTACCCCTTATTTCTGATTTCAACTGAACCACTTAATATCGACTAAAATATTTATTCATTCTGACTAAATAAAATTTTCAAAAATTCTGAAAATTTTCTAACACTTTAAATTTTCGGAAAATTTTGCCATAACCTCCTTTGTACAGCCCTATCGGTAAAACTCCAACTCGCCTCTCTGGGCCATCCCAACCCAAAAGAAAATCAAACAGCCAAGCGGCTTGCCAATTCAGCTCATAAATTCCAAACTTATATAAAATACAAACTTGTACCTTTTTGTTAGGCATATCATTATATCCCTACCATCTGTTATCCACTCGGCATATACAAATGCCATCCCAATCAACTCCAACCAAGTTATTCTTAACACAACCATTCGCTTATTCAAGCCGAATTCAATTTCAAATTCGAGTTTCAAATTCCAAACTCTCAACTTATCATTTCAAATCCAGATTATTCTCTAATCACTTCAGTTTTTCTTAACCTATCATCTCAAGTTAAATTTTGATTTAATATTTACTTTTACCATCCCATTCGAATTAACTTCACAAGTTAAATTTTATTTTCTAGAACTTAAATTCCTGGTTTTATTTCAAATCAAATTTGAAATCATAATACCAATTCAAAACCTTTGAATTTCTAAACAACTTGTTTTCTCAAAACAATTCAAATCAAAATCTCTGGTAGTAATCCACCACTTAGAAACTCGAAAATCACACCGATGATACTTCGCAGTCATCATCGGAATTATTTTCCAGCGACCCAAGTGATCTCAATACTATATCATTTTCAATACCATTACTAAATACTTCCATTTTGAAAACATTTCAAAATCTCCCAGGAACTTAAAATTTCCTTATTTTAATTCCAAATCTGATTTAAATTCATATTTAATTCATCTTATTTCATATACTTTACTTATATGATTCTGATTGGTTATATATAACCATTTCACTTTATAATCTCATTCGATTATAATCACAACCTATATATGATAATATATCACATATCCATACTATGTCGGTCCATCGTATTCAAGTATTTATTTACTCCTACCGATACAGTAGATCAAACTGATCGACCAGGACTCATAAACAACTCAGCCAATGAATCTCCACAATATAAAACCATTTTTATATCAAATACAAATACGCTCTCTCATATATATACACTCAAACTCAATCTAGGGTGTTACTAACCCTATCTCTACCGAGTCACGCCACAGAGCCAAGGTAATTCTTAACTCAAGCTCTGATACCAACTGTAACAACCCGGATTTTCGGCGACTTTGGTTATCGACATAAGCACGATGTCGATAACCAAAACATCGAAAAATCCCGGTAATTAATGAAAGAAATTAGAGGGTGAGAATAGATAAGATAGAAACTTAGAATAGAAGAAGAAGAAGAACACAACATCAGAGTAACACGAACCTCACAGCGGAACGAATAACATATAATAGATAACATAACTTTGAAATATAACAGTTATGTATACAATAGCACTTATCAGAGTACAACACTTACAACACAGCGGAAATAACTATAGTTATATGGTCTTGAAGCCTCCTGCTCCAAGCTCTCCAAGTATATCTGTAAAACCCGACTACTTGACTGCCCGTACAAATTTAGGCACCCAAGAGTTTAGGGAAAACAACAAAGTAAACTTCGGGTCAGTCATTGGACTGGTGTGAGTAAAACAGTTTAAACGGGTATATGAACAAGTAAACAATATCTCATAAGACCACGCCGCTGAACGGAACGGGTTTTTTCCCTTATGAGAATCCAAAATATCTTTATATCAAAAACCTTTTGATAATAATGTCTATGTACAAATAGATATCAACTAGCAGAAACGTTTTCATCTCACGTTCTACATATATAGTTTACAATCAAAATCGCAAGCACGTAATGGACAATGGATTTCCAACTATGACAAGGTATGGAACCACCTTCCGATCAGTGTACTCTAGGAACGATACACTGGAGTTCAACAAGAACGTCTTGTAACTCAGCCACACATGACCGACCACTCATTTTGCTTGAGTGTATCAAATGTATATCACCAACGGTTGGGATCAGCAACTGTTCCCGTATATATATAGGACAACATTGATAGATTTAAGAAACAAATGAATATTCTCTAGATAGGTGATTATACACCCTACTTCGGTGCGACCGACTTAGCCATGCTGCCTGCCCGATTTCTGTCATTTACCGGTTGATGAGGCTAGAAGCTACGCTTTATCAGCACATCAGATTCACTTCGAATGCCACATTGTCAGATCCATCGAAAATCACTAATTGACGTCTACGACAGTACATTACGTGTTAGCTAAAGAAGTTTCCTTCTCCGCTTCCACTCTTGGTACGGTCGAAGAAATCAATGTACGTGACCTTTCTGGAAGTACTCTGTCAGACATCCATCTTCATTCACTTAAAATGTCACATCGTCATACCCGCCAAATCACAAATTGACTTATCCAAAAATAACACGGGTATACAGCTAAGAGAAACGAATTCCTCCGCCACCAAACGTGATTACGTTTGAAAAGATCAACTTACGCGATCCATTGGATATACTATGTCAGACCTTCGTCCATACAAGTTGTCCTGGGACTGGACAAACCGGAGGCACTATTCAATATATCCATCTTAGTCACTGTTATCTAAGACTTATACAACAGCCCTTGCATTTTACTCCGTCTTCAATTATCTTTGGCATAAATGATTCGCAATTCTTATGCCAATACAGAGTGGTTCTTCGGATAATAATCCAACTGGTCTCTCCATATTAACAACGTTAAAATGGTCAAAACTTCGATAGTCTGTGATTTAACCATCAAAGAAAACAAGTGTGCAAACAACGATATTATTTCCAGATGGAAATTATATCGGTAAATCATCAACATATATCTATATATATAATCACATTGCCTTATTTTCTATGTTTAGAAAATATACGTTATTAACACTGGAAAACGTTTTCCATTTACTTATTTACAAATCACTACTCTTCCCCAACTATCGGTCCCTGACTGTGAACTAGTATGAGAACAATCCCCTAAGTATAAATCCCGAAGGCCGAAACCAACATCAGATAGGCAATTAGAAAACCATTCAATTTACTAATCTCTAGCCAGTTCTAATTTTACTTAACTCTATTTGATTAACTCTGATTGATTAACTCTAACTGGTCAACCTTAATTAATTAACTCTAACTGGTTTTACTTGGTTTGACTAACTCAATTTATTAACTCGACTGACTAATTCAACTCGATTAACCTAACTTGATTTACTTATCTCGATTAACTGAACTAATCACTTTGATTAACTCGACTAATTCACTTTGGTTAACTTAACCAATTCACTTAACTAATTCACTTAGTTTAACTTAACTAATTCACTTAACTCCTGTCGAATAAACTTTATTCGATAACTCCTCTAACTCTATTCGAATAAACTATATTCGATTAACTCATTTACTCTATTCGAATAAACTATATTCGATTAACTCCTTTTCTCTATTCGAATAAACTATATTCGATTAACTCCTTTTCTCTATTCGAATAAACTATATTCGATTAACTCCTTTTCTCTATTCGAATAAACTATATTCGATCAACTCATTTGATTTAACTCTAATCGATTAACTCCATCGAATAAACTATATTCGGTAACTCCTTCGATTTAACTAATATTCTATAACTCACTTCGATTAACTAATAATCGATAACTCCTTCGAATAAACTACATTCGATAATCTCCTCTCGAATAAACGATATTCGATAATCTTCCCTTTCGATTTAACAAATCGATAACTCCTTTTCGAATAACTAAATTCGATAACTCCTTTCGATTTAACTAATCGATAACTCCTTTCGATTTAACTAATCGATAACTCCCTTCGATTTAACTAATCGATAACTCCCTTCGATGAAACTAACATCGATACTCCTTTCGATGAAACTAACATTGATACTCCTTTCGATGAAATTAACATCGATTAACTCCTTTCGATGAAACTAACATCGATTAATTTAACTCGACGAACTTAACTCGACTCAGTTATCTCGATAATCTAACTCAAGAACTTAACTCGATTAACTTATCTCGATAATCTAACTCAAGAACTTAACTCCTATCGAATAACTTATATTCGATTTAACTTCATTCACTTGACTCTAGATCGCAGCGATCACAATGGTTACGCCTGACTCCCTCAGGAAACATCCGACCGCCGTAGGCTATTTACAGCCCTGCGAATTACACTAGCAGTCGTACGAGATGGCAACTTATCCTGAATAATTCTGTTTGACTAACTCTATCTCAAATAACTATATTTGATAACTTCTACTTCGAATAAGTGGTATTCGATAACTTAACTCGATTATCAACTCGAAAATCTTAACTCGAATCGATTAACTCCAACTGATTTACTTGACTTACTTAACTCATTGGTTAACTTGACTTACTTAACTCACTTTAAGTCTATTGAACTGGTTAACTCTACTGAACTGGTTAACTCTACTGAACTAGTTAACTCTACTGAACTACTTAACTCTATTCAACTAACTTGACTCGACTAACCCCTTTCGAATAGCATATTCGTTTTACTAACTTTCGAATACCATATTCGATTTACTCCCTTCGAATACCATATTCGATTTAACTCCTTTCGAATACCATATTCGATTTACTTTATTCACTTTATAAAGATTTCCTTTTTTAACAACGTTTTATTCATTTGAAATGATTTACTTTTAAATAACGGTTCTACACTTTAAAAATGATTTCCTTTTTATAACGTTTACTTTTCAATTCTATTTGTAAATGGTTTACAAATATTTCCTTTTCAAATTTATTCTTGAAATATTCTAACTCCTTAAATTCTCTGAAAAATTCGCCATAACCTCCTTTGTAACGGGAGCATCGAGAAAATCCCCAAACCCGCCACATAGGCCTTTCCATTCAAAAAGAAAATGGTTTGTAATTATTTCCTTTTTGAATATCTCCTATTTATAAATATTCCAATTTATAAACATTTCTTATTTATAAATATTCCACTTTATAAATATCTCTTATTTATAACTATCCCATTTTATAAATATCCTATTTTCAATATCACTTTGAAAATCCCCTTATCAACATTTCGGTATGTTATGGTATTCAATCATATCTAATCACGATGTTCAATATCGTCCAAGCACATATAATCGCCCACAGATTTTATATCACATCATATAACAATATATGAAAAACAATAAAATAACTGTTGAGGAATCCAGTCGGATTCCTCCAACCTGTCTCCCTGCATCCACAGATGTTACACAATATGATTATCATCACTTTCAGTTCAATATAAATTATTCTGATAGCAGAATCAATATATAAATATTTAACGGTTTATATATATATAATTACATATATATATATAAAAAAATTTCACTAACTGACTAGCAGTTCAATCAATCAACCAACACACAGCAATCAACAGATGATTAACAGTTCTAAAAATACATTATAAAAATATAACTGTTCAGATTTGGTGAGTTTTACTCACTTTGGCAGTTCATCGTTAAAGAACGATAAACTGTTTGTTTGATTTGAATCAAACAATTTATTTTGCTGTAAATTCACACGAGCTCCAATCCACTCCCAGTCAATCTCATGTTGTTGCTCCCGTCCATACGATCCTGACGGATCTTGTTTCGCTGAGTTTCGATAACGTATGAATAAGATACAGTATTACGAAGTTAACATACACTTTAAATTAAATAAAAAAACTTAGGATTTAATTCATTGGGCATCACCCCCTTTTTACTCGTCCTTGGCCCATTAACGTTCTAAAAAGAAAACCTGACCCGTTCTGTTGTCTTCCCCAAAACCCGAAACGATGCCTGCTTCCCCAACCATCAGACATTGCCGAATCTTTTCGCGATCCTCCTGCCTTCATTCTTCGATGATTTTCGAATCCATGATCACCTACGCTTCCCACTTCGAGCGCTCTTCCTACACGGCACCTCATCTCCACCTCCGATACTTCCCAGGAAATCGCGATCTCGACCTCTTCTGGCTGCTGCAGGAAATTTCATCGATGCTCTTAGGCACGGATTCCCACCAAACTCCACCAACATACTTCTCCTTCCCTCCTGAGTTCAATGGCGTCTCCCCCTTGCTCCATCTCCCTCCACGTCGGCTTCGAAGCTGAAACCTAGCTTCGTTGGGCCAATTTGGATCTCCAGTTATCCTGACCGCACCCCTTAAAACACCTACTAAGCTGAAGCCCTCGAGTCACTGAGTCCAATAGATCTGAAATCGGGTGATTTAGTGGAGTATACGATTTTATATAATTTGTTGAAGAAATTAGAAAGGAGGCGGCTACTGCTTATTTTCTACAGCAAAATGAACCATGACCTTAGGTTTTAAGGGATGGAATCAAGTCCTATTTATAGTGAAATATGTTAGATATTTGTTAGGATATTTTCATGAAGGTATTTTATATATAATATTCCATTATATTCTGATCATTTGCTTTCTAAAAATTCGTGTGATCACATACGATACCCAAAATCATGGAATTTGGCATGCAGCTACAGTTCAACATTATGGACCCAACGAAACTGGTTTCGTCGAATTCCGACTCCGTTTGCTCACACAGCGTATTATTAAATGTCAATTTACTGACTGTTTTTCACTCTAAAAATTCGTACGGCCACACGGTGACCCTAAAAATCACGAAACTGGAAATCTGACATCTATTTGACATTGCGGATCCGACAAAATTAGTTACGTCGAATTCCGACTTCGTTTGCAAAAGTGGCTATTTTTAAAGCTCTGGATGACCCATTTAAATATATAAATATATTTAAATATAATTAAATTTAATATTTAAAAATAAATATTATCGTCTATATTCACAGTGGAATACCATACATCTCTACTGGGATTTATAACTTGATATTTCCAATCTGGGTCAACCCGATATTCGATTTATATTGAAATTCCTTTTTAAAATATAATTAATTCCTTTATAAATTATAAAGGAATTCCACAACGACTTTTCTAAAATTTGATTTGGACGTACATCAAAATCTACACGACGAAATCCCGATTTTTCTCTTCCACCAGAAAGATATACTCCACCAGCTCCACACGTTTCTTGTTTCACAGGAATCCAGCTTAAAACGAATCCTGTACATTCAGTTGAAGTTCAAATCGCCAAATCATGAACTGCAGCGCCATTTCAAGATCGATTTTAATTATAATATAATTATACGTTCAAACTGACGTCGATTGAATATATTCGTCAATATAATTCAACTCTAAGCTGAATTAAATCTAAGGGACGACCCCGTTCACAGAATATTGTGATTTCCAATATTTTTGATTATTTCTGAATTAAATATATTATTTAATTATTTAATTTAATTAAATATTCCATATTATTTAATTAAACCTCTATTTAATTCACTACATCACGATATATATAATTAAATAAACTAATTATAATACCCCTGACAATGCGGGTCATTACAGCCACCATTGCCGCATTTCACCCCACATGATCGAGCTCTTCAAAACCTATGCCAACCAACTCGCCATGCTTCCACGAGCTCAGCTACACCCTCGATTTCCTCCTCGGCTTATCCTTGCTTAATTGTGCCTCAACCGTAGCATGCTGTGGCAAAAATGGAGCGACACAAAACTGATCGGTTCCAACTTCTTATACTACAACATTTAAGCTTATCCTCACGCGAGTTGAACGGATCCACAGTTGTGAAATTTCGTGAAGTATGGCTCTCAATTTAATTTCATGAAGATTTAATTTGTGGCGGCCTCGTTTCTTTGAGCAGAATGAAATGAAATTTAGGTTTATAATTGTAACAACCCGTATTTTTGAATAACATGTTATAACATAAATGGAGGCAGAATTAAACTGTAAAATCTGAATCAAGGGAAACGGGCTATGCCATTGCGTTCGTCTCGGAAAAATACGCGAAATAGAGTCCGAGTTTTCGAAAATCGGAGTCCGTATGACCAAGATATGGCCTCGCGAAGTTTCACGAAAAATTCCCAAATTAAAGTATACTTAATTAAGTGAAATGGGTTGCGCAGAGAAATATATATATATTGATATATATATATATAATTGAAAATTAAATAAATAAATATGCAAAAATGTTCAAAACAGCGAATTGGGAGAGGGGAATAACCGAACCGGCCGATTTTTGAGGTCGACCCGGGCCCGCTGGGTCGACTAGGGGTTAATCCAGGGTGTTTGGCTGTCAACCCGTGGGCCGATTCGCTCAAATGCAGATTTTGCATTTGAATGGTTCTCATGGTTCATCTTTAATCTAAAGGCCCTAGATGGTTCCTACACTTGACTTCATCCTCAAGACATGCTTTGATGGTTTGGATTGAATCTAGGTTTAATCCTATGGCCTAAAACACTTGCCTAATCTATAAATAAGACCCTAACCTACCCTAAATCATCATTATTCATTCATACAACTAAACTATGGCAAAATCAATCCTCTCATGGCCTCCACTCTCTTCATAAAATTCCTAAATAAATTCCTAAGTGAATTTCCATGCATACAAGTGTTTTCAAACTTGTATGAGCATCATTAGCTTGCATTCAAGTCAAGTTTATATATTTGCATCATAAAGAAAGAGTCTTGATCATTTTGGCTCAAGGGTTTTGCTTGCATTTTGGGTTTAATTGATTTCATAAGGGCTTTGTCATATTTTTGTGACTTCTTAAGCATTGTAAGCCCTATTCTACTTTCATACTTAAACTCTAAAGTTAAATGTATGATATGCAAGTTTATCATGTTGTGATACGCAAGTTTATATGCAAGTTTATCATGTTGTGATATGCAAGTTTATATGCAAGTATGCCAAGTTATATTATGCAAGTTTGGGTTGAACATTTTGTTCATGCTATCATGTTATGCAAGCTTATTTTGGGTTTATGAACATAAAGCTTTAAGCTTTATGCCAAAGGTTGCATTTTAGCAACATGTAAGTTATCATATCTCTTATGATAACTTGCATGTGAGGCTAAATGCGAACTTATGGCCATCTCTACATGTCATTTAGCACCATGTATCACCAATATGCTAAGTTTGGTTTTATGCATGCTTTTGAGGCCTTAAAATGTAATATGCAAGTGTATGAACATATGAACATTTCATATGCCACCATGTTAAGCTTGTGGCTTCAATACCTTTATGTCATGATTATGCCAAGTTCCCTCTTTCTATCCTTTATGCGCTATTGCGATATGTAAGCGATGGGATTGCGTTTGGGGTTGGGTAAACTTAAAAGACATAAAACATAAGCTTGGGAATTTACCTATTAAGTTAGGTCTACCCATTGGGAATTTACCTATTAAGTTAGGTCTACCCAATTGCTTGAAAACTTGTAACATGTTTTGGAAACATGATGGACATGACACTTAGAAAAGATAAGTGTGGCCAACTCGAGGTTGGGTTGAGTTTGTAGCGTAAATCTACCCGGAACCGACCGGCTTAACTAGTTGCTACAAACAATAGGACCCAATGTGAGAAGTTGGTCATGTTGTACCTTGACCCCAAGGTTAGACCAAGTTGTGGTGTAAAGCTACCCGGACCCGCCCGGCTTAACTAGTAACCACAACAAGGTCTAATGTGAGAGGTTAAGGCGCATTAAATTAATTAATGCCTCGTGATTAGGGTTAAGTCATGGTCCACTTAATACTTAACCAATTTGGGCTTGGTAGATTAATCGGGGTTAAGTCGTGAACTCATCGTTACACTTAACCAAGTTAATCCCGGATTAGCAAGAGGGTTAAACCGTACTTAACCCACTAGAAAAATCCTAGCAATGGGGGCCCACTCCAGCAGTAATCCCAAGTTAGTATCATCATGACCCTAGGGACTAGGCTAGGGTGGGGGCACGATTACTGGACTGGAGGTAAGTGACCAAAAGCGACGGTAGAGGGTACGCCGGTGTAGTTCCGGGCGGACTCTGGTCGTGCACATAGTCCGTAGCCGGAGAAAACATGCACGGGTACCAGTAGATCGGGACTGTGCACTCATGTTCATGGTGTCCAGGGGTTGACACCCTAGGGCTTGATACACCCGAAGGGTGGACCCGGCACGGTTCGACTACAATTATGATTGGGCCGTATTGACACCAACACGTGACGAGTTAGGCTTAGGGAGCCGATCGACTAGACCATTTGGTTGGACCTTGTATTAGGGTCATTTCATGTTATTGGGCCAAAGCTTGGGCCAAGGGATCAATACTTGTTTATTCAAGTCATGTTAGTTTTCTAGTACACCTGTGGTGCAAAACCTTAATCCTGATTATGCGATGACACCTTTATCTACCTTGTTAGTTAATCATCATGCTAGTATATTGTTATCCTTATGTTTATCCCTGCTGCTCATGCCAGTTAACTTTATCAGTTTACATTGATTGTAGTAGGGCTTACTCAGTCTTTTTGACTGACCTGTTTTCTTTCGCCTCTTTTCTTCCGTTTCCCCCCCCCCCCAAGGTTCTCAGGGAGGGAATACTGGAGCTTAGCTTGGATTTCGGATTGCTTGCTTGTGGGATTTCAGCTCATGTACGGTTTCGACATGAAGCTAGCTATGGTTACCACTTAATTGGGGATAGCACTTATTTATTTCAGTTTTTCAGTTGATGTTGTTTTATCTAGACTTGTTTATTTGGAAAGCTATGTTGTACCAGACTTGTTTTGAAATGTTTTGAAATCTTACGTTGTTTTATCTATGTTATTTACTCTGTTTACATATATACATATGTTCTTGTTCTGCCTTGATATATCATTATGCATGTTTACCTGATTCAAACGCCCCTTCAAAGTCAGAGTGCTTGCAAGAGCCACCCTGGTGGAGGTGGGGTGTTACATTTGGTATCAGAGCATATGGTACGAGAAGGAACAAAAAGGCTTTTAGAAAACTTTTGGAAAACTATTTTCAAAACCAAGTATAAAGTATTTTCTAAAGAAAAGTCTAGTTTATTTTAAAGGCTATTCCCCAAAAAGCCATTAGCAAAATTCCTTCGTTTTTCTCCATTCTGAATCTGTCTTTTTCTTCGTTTTCAGTATGGCCGATAACTTTGCTATTCCGGAGGGAGTACACGTACCTATTTGGTATAGGAGACTTTTGGAGGCTAGGGCGACCGAAGCCGGCCCCGCAGATGTTCCTCCTCCTCCTCCGGTAGTTAATGTTCCTCCTCCTCCTCCTCCGGTGGTTAATGTTCCTCCTCCTCCTGTCGCTGAGGTTCCTCTTCCTCTTCCTCCTCCCCCTCAGCATCCTCAAGTGGACTTCGCAAAGACTTGCAAAGATTTCAAAGCAATGGGTGGCAAGAACTTTCAAGGCACTGAGACTTTTGTAGAGGCCAGAAATTGGTTGAAAGAGACCGAGGATTTGTTTGCTATCTTTGGGTTAGACGATCAGAGGAAGCTCTTGTTGGCGGTTTGGCTTATGAAGGATGAAGCCGCTTATTGGTGGGAAGTCACCAATGGTACTAGGCCTGTTGAGACTTGGGCCGATTTCAGGGCAAGGTTCATGCTTAAGTTTCTATCTTCTGCTGAGGAGAATCTGCAAATGGAGAGGTTCATAACTTTGAAACAAGGAGATATGTCTGTCAAAGAATATGTGAACAAGTTCAATCAGTTAGCTCGTTTTGGCTTGGATATGGTGAATACTCCTCAGAAGAAGGCTCTTTGTTTTGCTAGAGGATTGAATGAGCCGTTGCAGGGATTGGCTATGTCACATATTCCCCATGGGGCCATGTTTGAGAGTTTGGTTGATATGGCGTTACTTCAGGGAGATGTCAAGAAAGAAACCAAGATGAATGATACTCAAGCCAAGAAGACTGATTCCCAGGGAAAAGGAAATCAGGGTAATCCAAGTGGTCAGAGCAGTCAAGGCAATCGGAACAAGAACAAGAGTCAAGGCAACAAGGGGAACAACAACAAGGGCAATAACAACAAGGGCAAGAACAACAAGGGGAAGTGCCATTATTGCGGTTCAGTTGGGCATCTTATTAAGGATTGTAAGAAGAGGAAAAGGAAGAATGGTGAATGCTTTTTCTGTGGTGAGACTGGACATTTCAGTAAGGATTGCCCAAGGAAGCAAGGGCAAGGCCAGGGTCAGACTCAGCGTGCTGGACCTTCAGGAGGGCAAGTTCATGCTCTCAATGTCGCTCCAGTTCCCGATCGAGGTAGTATCTCTGTTGAGAGCCTTGTATATATTTCTGATTTTCCAGTTCGTACCTTGTTTGATTCTGGTGCATCGCATAGCTTTATCTCATCTGATCTTGTTGATAGTTTGCACCTTAGTACTAGCTTGGTAGATAATCCCGTCTGTGTCTCAAATCCTATTGGGGGTTCCGCCCATTTGTCTATGATATGTGGGGATTTGAGGATCTCTATACTGAGTGTAGAGTTCTTGTGCAGTGCTTATGTTCTTGGTTTTAGGGGATACGGATTGATATTGGGCATGGATTGGCTGTCCAGATATGGAGCCATTCTTGATTGTGAGCATAGGGTTGTGAGGCTCGTGACTCGCCTTGGAAACACCCTAGAGATTTCTTGTGATCCGAGAGGTCCCGTCATGTTGTGCTATCTAGAATCACTCGACTCGTCAATGGAAACTCTTCAGTCTTTGAGAGTGGTTCGAGAGTATCCGGATGTTTTCGATGAAGTTAGGGGGTTGCCCCCTAAGCGAGAGATTGATTTCCGCATTTATCTGGTGGATAATGCAAAGCCTGTTTCTTTGCCCGTTCGGCACATGGCTCCGCGTGAAAGGCGGGAGCTAAGTAAGCAAGTGAAAGAGTTGCTTGAGAAGAACTTCATTAGACGAAGTATATCTGAATGGGGAGCGCCTGTGGTATTTGCTACCAAGGCGGATGGTTCTCTCCGACTTTGCGTTGACTATCGAGAGTTGAATAAGCTGACTAAGAAGAACAGACACCCGTTACCGAGGATTGATGATCTCTTTGACCAGCTTGTCGGTGCTTCTGTTTTCTCTCAGCTTGATCTTGCTACGGGGTTCCATCAGCTCAGGGTAGCTGAAGATAGTATAGACAAGACTGCGTTTAGAACTCCAGATGGATTCTTCGAATGGCTTGTCATGCCGTTCGGCTTGACTAATGCACCCGCATATTTCGTGGACTTGATGAGTAGGGTGTTCAGGGAGTTCTTGAACAAGTTTGTCGTGGTCTTCGTAGATGATATTCTGATCTTCTCTAAGGATGAGGAAGAGCATGCAAGGCATCTCATGGAGGTGATGGATACGCTTAGAGCGCATCAGTTGAAGGCCAAGTTCTCCAAGTGTCACTTTTGGAGAAGGGAAGTTAGATTCCTTGGGCATATAGTATCTAAGCAAGGCTTAGCGGTGGATCCCGCTAAGGTAGTGGCAGTTCAGGATTGGAAGACTCCAAGGAATGCAACCGAAGTGAGAAGTTTTCTAGGTCTTGCGGGTTTCTACCGGAAGTTCATCAAGGACTTCGCAAAGATATCCGCTCCTCTCACTAAATTGACAAAGAAGTATTTAGTTTTTGCTTGGAGCATAGAATGCGAGCTTGCTTTTCAGAAGCTCAAGAGAGCCCTCACATCAGCACCTGTTCTAGCTTTGCCCGATGGAGGGAAGTTATTTACCGTATACACCGATGCATGTGGCACGGGGTTAGGAGCTGTTCTTATGCAAGAAGGAAGAGTGATATGCTTTGGCGGTAGACAACTCAAAGTGCATGAGAAGAACTATCCCACTCATGACTTAGAGTTGGCAGCAATAGTATATGCACTCAAGGCTTGGCGCCATTATCTTCTGGGAGAAAGATTTGAGCTTTATACCGATCACAAGTCATTGAAGTATCTCTTTTCTCAGAAGGATCTGAATCTGAGGCAACAAAGATGGATGGAATTCTTGGCGTCCTACGATTTTGAGATAGCTTATACCCCTGGCAAGGGGAATGTGGTAGAAGATGCATTGAGTAGAAGAAGGTTGACCCTAAGTCCTCTATTCGTTGAGATGAAGAATTTAGAGTATGTGGCAACCTTTGATTTCTCTTTGGCGATTGAGTCGATGACCGGTTCTTTAGCATATCTGGAACTCAGACCTACCCTTCTTGATCAAGTTGGGGCTTCGCAGAGAGAAGACCCGCAGATAGTTGAGATTATGGATAAGCTAATTCGAGGAGAGACGTCTAGTCATCTTGCTCGATATTCTATTGATGACAAGGGTTGGCTGAGGAGAGACGGAAGGTTATGTGTTCCAATGGTAGAAGATCTAGTAAGAAGAGTTCTTGAGGAAGCGCATCGCTCTAAGTTGACTATACATCCGGGCGGAGATCAGATGTATAAAGATATGAAGCGCATTTTCTTTTGGCCTGGGATGAAGAAGGATGTGGCAGAATTTGTCTCTAGATGTATCATTTGCCAGCAAGTTAAGGCCGAGTCGAAGAAGCCCGGTGGGCTATTGCATCCTCTAGACGTTCCACTATGGAAGTGGGAGAGTATTTCCATGGATTTTATCGATGGGCTACCAAGGTCAAGGAAAGGGAATACGAGCATTTGGGTTATTGTGGATAGACTTACGAAAAGTGCTCATTTCATTCCGGTGAAGAGCAAGAGGACCGCATCTTGGCTAGCGTCTGTATATCTTCGTGAGATTGTGAGACTACATGGAGTCCCTTCTAGTATAGTCAGTGACCGTGACCCAATCTTTACAAGTCAATTCTGGAATAGCTTGCAAGAAGCTATGGGCACAAGGTTGAATCTAAGTACGGCTTATCACCCACAGACGGACGGTCAAACCGAAAGGGTGAATAGGGTACTCGAGGATCTGTTGAGGCTTTGTATTCTGGATTTTGGTGGTACTTGGGAAGACCATCTTCCTCTTGTTGAGTTTGCATATAATAACAGTTATCAGGCAAGCATAGGGATGGCACCATTTGAAGCTTTATATGGGAGGCCGTGCAAGTCGCCTACATGTTGGTGGGAGACTACAGATGAGCTTATACTTGGGCCTGATATGATCAGAGATACATCCGAGAAGATCGAGTTGATTCAGAGACGGATGAAAGCGGCCCAAGACCGACAGAAATCCTATGCTGATAAGCGAAGAACGGATTTGGAGTTTGATGTTGGGGATATGGTTTTCGTGAAGGTTTCTCCTTTGCGGAATGTGGTCCGATTTGGAGCTGTTGGGAAGTTGGCACCGAGGTTTGTTGGACCATTCCCTATTATAGAGAGGATCGGGCAGATGGCTTATAGAGTGAAGTTGCCCGAGAAGCTTGCTGGAGTACACGATGTTTTTCATGTCTCGCATATCCGGAAGTGTTTACATGAATCAGCAGAGGTTGTTGAGCCAAGTGTTCTAAAAGATGTAGAAGTGGAGAAAGAGGCTACCTTGAGGAGAGCTCCGATTCGTATCTTGGGGACGGAGACCAAGAAGCTAAGGAATCGAGAGGTCAAATTGGTGAAGGTTCAATGGGGTGAAGCCGAAGAAGACGCAACTTGGGAAACCGAGGAGAAGATGCGTGGGCTTTATCCATTCCTTTTTGAGGGTACACTCTCAATCTCTTTTCTTTGTTAGCATATCTTTCTCTTTGCTATCCATGTTTATCTAGTTTATCGTGTTAATCTTGTCATGAGAACCTTAGGTAGAAACCCTTTGGATGAAACATGTGTTTGAAACATGTTATGCTTGATGGTTGCAAGTGTTTGCAAGTTTTTGTAAGTGGATACTCGTGGATGCATAATACACGTTAGGCACTAAGATCGGCTCACACACTTTCATACCGCATATGCATGAGTGTTTATGCTTATTCATGGATGAAAACTTGTTATGCTATCACGTGGATGTTGCATATGGATGAATGTTATGTGCACTCATGTAGAGATTATAAATTATGTTAGGAATTTGCATACATATGGACTCATTTCACTAACATATTTTGCATTAAGGGGGTTTACTGAATCAGCAACCTCCTGATTTTCGCATTAGATAAGTACATATACACACACCTTTGCATATGATCATACAGCATTTAGAACCTTTTAAGGACAATGATTGCTCATGGATGATGTTTTGAGTAGATGGATGATGGATGGTAGGATACGTTCTTCCTAACTTGGAGATTTCGGGGACGAAATCCTTTAAGGAGGGAAGAATGTAACAACCCGTATTTTGGAATAACATGTTATAACATAAATGGAGGCAGAATTAAACTGTAAATTCTGAATCAAGGGAAACGGGCTATGCCATTGCGTTCGTCTCGGAAAACTACGCGAAATAGAGTCCGAGTTTTCGAAAATCGGAGTCCGTATGACCAAGATATGGCCTCGCGAAGTTTCACGAAAAATTCCCAAATTAAAGTATACTTAATTAAGTGAAATGGGTTGCGCAGAGAAATATATATATATTGATATATATATATAATTGAAAATTAAATAAATAAATATGCAAAAATGTTCAAAACAGCGAATTGGGAGAGGGGAATAACCGAACCGGCCGATTTTTGAGGTCGACCCGAGCCCGCTGGGTCGACTAGGGGTTAATCCAGGGTGTTTGGCTGTCAACCCGTGGGCCGATTCGCTCAAATGCAGATTTTGCATTTGAATGGTTCTCATGGTTCATCTTTAATCTAAAGGCCCTAGATGGTTCCTACACTTGACTTCTTCCCCAAGACATGCTTTGATGGCTTGGATTGAATCTAGGTTTAATCCTATGGCCTAAAACACTTGCCTAATCTGTAAATAAGACCCTAACCTACCCTAAATCATCATTATTCATTCATACAACTAAACTATGGAAAAATCAATCCTCTCATGGCCTCCACTATCTTCATAAAATTCCTAAATAAATTCCTAAGTGATTTTCCATGCGTACAAGTGTTTTCAAACTTGTATGAGCATCATTAGCTTGCATTCAAGTCAAGTTTATATATTTGCATCATAAAGAAAGAGTCTTGATCATTTTGGCTCAAGGGTTTTGCTTGCATTTTGGGTTTAATTGATTTCATAAGGGCTTTGTCATATTTTTGTGACTTCTTAAGCATTGTAAGCCCTATTCTACTTTCATACTTAAACTCTAAAGTTAAATGTATGATATGCAAGTTTATCATGTTGTGATATGCAAGTTTATCATGTTGTGATATGCAAGTTTATATGCAAGTATGCCAAGTTATGTTATGCAAGTTTGGGTTGAACATTTTGTTCATGCTATCATGTTATTCAAGCTTATTTTGGGTTTATGAACATAAAGCTTTAAGCTTTATGCCAAAGGTTGCATTTTAGCAACATGTAGGTTATCATATCTCTTATGATAACTTGCATGTGAGGCTAAATGCGAACTTATGACCATCTCTACATGTCATTTAGCACCATGTATCACCAATATGCTAAGTTTGGTTTTATGCATGCTTTTGAGGCCTAAAAATGTAATATGCAAGTGTATGAACATATGAACATTTCATATGCCACCATGTTAAGCTTGTGGCTTCAATACCTTTATGTCATGATTATGCCAAGTTCCCTCTTTCTATCCTTTATGCGCTATTGCGATATGTAAGCGATGGGATTGCGTTTGGGGTTGGGTAAACTTAAAAGACATAAAACATAAGCTTGGGAATTTACCTATTAAGTTAGGTCTACCCATTGGGAATTTACCTATTAAGTTAGGTCTACCCAATTGCTTGAAAACTTGTAACATGTTTTGGAAACATGATGGACATGACACTTAGAAAAGATAAGTGTGGCCAACTCGAGGTTGGGTTGAGTTTGTAGCGTAAACCTACCCGGAACCGACTGGCTTAACTAGTTGCTACAAACAATAGGACCCAATGTGAGAAGTTGGTCATGTTGTACCTTGAACCCGAGGTTAGACCAAGTTGTGGTGTAAAGCTACCCGGACCCGCCCGGCTTAACTAGTAACCACAACAAGGTCTAATGTGAGAGGTTAAGGCGCATTAAATTAATTAATGCCTCGTGATTAGGGTTAAGTCATGGTCCACTTAATACTTAACCAATTTGGGCTTGTTAGATTAATCGGGGTTAAGTCGTGAACTCATCGTTACACTTAACCAAGTTAATCCCGGATTAGCAAGAGGGTTAAACCGTACTTAACCCACTAGAAAAATCCTAGCAATGGGGGCCCACTCCAGCAGTAATCCCAAGTTAGTATCATCATGACCCTAGGGACTAGGCTAGGGTGGGGGCACGATTACTGGACTGGAGGTAAGTGACCAAAAGCGACGGCAGAGGGTACGCCGGTGTAGTTCCGGGCGGACTCTGGTCGTGCACATAGTCTGTAGCCGGAGAAAACATGCACGGGTACCAGTAGATCGGGACTGTGCACTCGTGTTCATGGTGTCCAGGGGTTGACACCCTAGGGCTTGATACACCCGAAGGGTGGACCCGGCACAGTTCGACTACAATTATGATTGGGCCATATTGACACCAACACGTGACGAGTTAGGCTTAGGGAGCCGATCGACTAGACCGTTTGGTTGGACCTTGTATTAGGGTCATTTCATGTTATTGGGCCAAAGCTTGGGCCAAGGGATCAATACTTGTTTATTCAAGTCATGTTAGTTTGCTAGTACACCTGTGGTGCAAAACCTTAATCCTGATTATGCGATGACACCTTTATCTACCTTGTTAGTTAATCATCATGCTAGTATATTGTTATCCTTATGTTCATCCCTGCTGCTCATGCCAGTTAACTTTATCAGTTTACATTGATTGTAGTAGGGCTTACTCAGTCTTTTTGACTGACCTGTTTTCTTTCGCCTCTTTTCTTCCGTTTCACCCCCCCCCCCCCCCCCAGGTTCTCAGGGAGGGAATACTGGAGCTTAGCTTGGATTTCGGATTGCTTGCTTGTGGGATTTCAGCTCATGTACGGTTTCGACATGAAGCTAGCTATGGTTACCACTTAATTGGGGATAGCACTTATTTATTTCAGTTTTTCAGTTGATGCTGTTTTATCTAGACTTGTTTATTTGGAAAGCTATGTTGTACCAGACATGTTTTGAAATGTTTTGAAATCTTCCGCTGTTTTATCTATGTTATTTACTCTGTTTACATATATACATATGTTCTTGTTCTGCCTTGATATATCATTATGCATGTTTACCTGATTCAAACGCCCCTCCAAAGTCAGAGTGCTTGCAAGAGCCACCCTGGTTGAGGTGGGGTGTTACAATAATGTTAGGGATTATTTATAGTATAAGAGGAGGTATCTACTTTAATTTTTGAGAGGGAGCAATTCCTCCACGTTTGGTGTTTTGAGGGTGCGGACGTGAAGAAGGGAGACGTGGACAGTTCCTGATCATGGAGAAAGAATGAAAAGGGTTAAGATATTTTATAGGATAAGTTTGGTTTGTCGTAGAAGCTTTATTTATTTTTTTATCATTTAAAAACCGCTATCGACAAAAATAAACATACCGGTGAGACGAGCAATGTCCCACCATCCCAAAAATATAAAAATATCGGTAGGTTAACTCATATTGCGAAACCCCAAAATATCGATATAGGGTGCCAAATATTCAAAATAAAAAGTTGTGTATTAAATTAATTAAAAATTGCAGTAAAATTATAAAAATAAAATTATCACTACGTCTCAAAGGAATCTTGTTCAGATTCGAATCCGATACCTAGTTGTATCAAATAAACCGTTATGGTCGATAAACGATTCTATAGCGATTATTTGAAAATTTGATTTGATCATAAATAAAAATCTACATGACGGAATCTCGATTTTTCTCTTCCATTAGAAAAATATACTACACCAGCTCTGAATGTTTCTTGTTTCACAGAAATCCGATTTAAAACGGACCTTGTATATTCAGTTGAAGTTCGAATCGCCAAATAGCGAACTGCCGCGCCATTTCGAGCTCGATTATAATTATATTATAATTATACGTTGAAACCGTCGTTCAAATAATATATTCGTCATTCTAATTCAATTTTAAGCTGAATTAAATACTTTGAATTGTCCAGTTCACATTATATTGATTATTTCAGAAATTAAATATATTATTTATATTAATTAAATATTCACTATAATTTAATTAAACAACCATTTAATTCTCTATATCACTATTTAAATAATTAAATTAATTAATTAGTATTACGCTGAAAGTAAGGGACATTACATTCTTCCCCCCTTAAAATATTTTCATCCTCGAAATTGCTAAGGTAGAAAACAAACCCCATTGACTGGTTAGAACTTATTTGTTTACTTCTTAATTTCAATTTCAACTGAATCCATTTAATTTCAATAAAATATTAATTAATTCTTATCAACGAAAATTTTCAAAAATCATGAAAATTTTCTAACATCCGAATTTTTCGAAAAATTTCACCAGCGCCTCCTTTGTACTGGTCGATCGGTACAACTACAACTCGCCTCTCTAGGCCTTCTTCAAACCAAATGAAAAATCAAACAGCCCAGCGGCTTGCCAAATCGGATCATAAATCTCATGCTTATACCAAATATAAACTTGTACCTTTTTGTCGGGCATATCAAATTTATCACTTCCATCTGCTACCAATTTTAGCAGATACCAATGTCAGCCCAATCAAATTCCAATCTGTTTTTATCCACAAATCCAACCACTCGCTTATACCTAAGTCGAATTCAATCTCAAATCAAAGTTCCATTTTCGATTTTTAAATTCTTAACTCGTCAATCCAATACCATTACGGATTCCTATGCCACAAATCCAATTTTCTCGATATCATTCTAACCCAATTCAATTTCCCCTTAATTGGTTGTCAATTCCAATTTATTTCCAAAAATTTTTATTTAAATTTGTTTTTAATTCAACAATCTATTTCTGGGAGTTTTTAAATAGCTTTGCTTTTCTTAAACCATACTTCCCTTTTCAGGATTTCAAACAACTTGTTTTTCTCAAACAATTCAAAAACAAAACCCTTGGTAGTAATCCGTCACTTAGAACTTGAAAATGAACACGGATGATGCTGCACAGTCATCATCAGAATTATTTCTCAGTGATCAAAGTGAGTTCAATACTATGTAACTTTCAAACCATTCTAAACGCTTTCATTTTGAAATTCATTTTCAAAATACTATTCCCAATGCTTGTAAAACAATTTAAAATCTCCCAGGATTTTAAAATTCTCTTATATTCAATTCCATTCCACTTACAAACACTTTTTCCAAATCTCCAGGGTTTTAAATTTCAATTCTGATTTAAATTCAGATTTAATCCATTTCGTAACACTTGTACGAATTATACTGGGTTATATACACAACCATTTAATTTATAACCTTACTAGATTATAATAATAACCAATATATCCAATATATTATAATTCCAATATATATATATATATATATATATATATATATATATATATCTTCTCTATATCAAAATATACTTTGGGTAAACTTATTTTCATTTTCCCTCTTTTCAAAACATATCATGTCGACTCATCGTATTCGAGTGTTTATACACCCCTACCAATACAATGGATCAAACTGATCGATCAGAATCCATAAACAACTCAATCAGTAAATCTCCACAATATAAAATCATTTTATATTGAATAACAAATACGTTCACTCGTATATATATACACTCAACTCAATCTAGGGTATTACTAACCCATCTCTACTGAGTCACGTCACAGAGCCAAGGTAATTACTTAACCTTAAGCTCTGATACCACTGTAACAACCCGGGGTATTTGCGATCCTAGTTATCGACATATAACACCATGTCGACTAATCAAGCAACAAAAATACCGGATAGTCCAAGAAAGAAATTAGAGTGTGAGGATAGATAAGGTTGAAACTTAGAATAGAAGAAGAAGAAGAACATACAACATCAGAGTAAAACACGAATCTCACAGCGGAACGAATAAATATATTTCATAACATAACTTTGAAATATAAATCTGTACTCTAATATACATATCATTTCCAAAGTACAACACTTACAACACAGCTGAAAAACCATAGCTATATAATTTTGAAGCCTCCTGCTCCAGCTCTTCAAGTATCTGTAAATCCCGACTGCTTGACTGCCCATACAAAATTGGGCACCCAAGAGTTTAGGGAAAACAAAACAAAATAAACTTCGGGTCAGTCATGCGACTGGTGTGAGTAAACTCAAATTATTTGATTTAACTTCCAAAATCCTTTTGAAACAAAGGATAATCATAAGACCGATCCACACATAAACACGGATGGTTTTTACCTTACGATAACCCAAATCATTAGTAAAACAATATTCTTCTGATATTATAATAATGTCTAACACAAGTAATATCAATCTAGTAGAAATGCTTGCATCTAACGTTCTACATATAATATACAATCAAAACCACGGTCTCTTTTTTGGGGAACTGATTCCAACTATGACAAGGTATGGATCCACCTTCCGCTCAGTGTACTCTAGAAGCGATACACTGGAGTTCAACAAGAACATCTAGTAACTCGGCCACACATAACCGACCACTCATTTCTCTTGAGTGTATCGAATATATTGTCACGTTACAGTTGGTAAACCAACATAACCATTCCCGGGGGATACAGAATTGAAAGAAGTAACAAATATAAATATTCTCTAGATGCTGACAATATACTCTACTTGGTTGCGAACCACTTAGCCATGCTGCCTGCCCGATTTCTGTCATTTCCTAGTTGATGAGGCTGGAGCTCATAACGTATCTTTCAACAGATTACTCATTCATTCACTTTGAATGTAACATTGTCATACCCGTCAAATCAAAAATTGATTTCCCCAAAAATATGACGGGTATAAGCTAAGGGAAACGAATTCCTCCGCTACCAACGTAAATACGTTTGAAACGATCAACTTACGCGATCTACCAGATATGCTCTGTCATACATTCATCCATTCAAGTTGTCCTAGTACTAGACAAACCGAAGGTACAATTCCGTACATCCATCCTAGACAATCTCTACCTAGGACTTATACAACAATCCTTGCACTTTACTCCGTCTTCAATTTGCCTTCGATCTATTTGATTCGAAATGCTAACGCCCATACGGAGTGGTTCTTTGGATAAAAATCCAACCGGTCTCTCCATATTGACAACGGAAAAATGGTCAAAACTTTGATAGTCTGTGATTTACTATCAAGAAAAACACGTGTGCAAACAACGGTATTATTTCCAGATGGAAATTTTATCGATCAATCATCATTTAACATTTATCTCTTAAATTAATTTATCATTAATTTATTCATTCTCCATTAATTTACTTATTTCCTGTTTCCATATATTCTATATTCTTATTTTCTATTATCAGAAAACATTTCTGATTCTTATTTGGAAAACATTTCCAAAACTCCTTCACTGATTTAAACTGATGTTTAAATCAAACATCGCCATGCCAACTCAAACCATTTCACTCATTAACTAAATTCACTTAACCATCATTCACTATCAAACCTTACCATTCCTTAGTTAAGAAGGAAGTCAATCAAGTTGGGGTATAGTTACCTCTCAGACCTTAACTGAACAACGTTTTAACTTCGAAATAGTAAAAGTTTATCTTTTAAATCTTTAACAAACTTCCATACGTAACTCTCTTTCGAATAAATCTCTATTCGGTAACTCTTTCCTTCGAATAAACCATATTCGATAATCTCTCCTCTTCGAATAACCTATATTTGAGTAACGCTATTCAATTAACACTATTCGATTAACTCTAATCGATATACTCTTATCAGTTAGCTCTATTTGATTAACTCAATTTATATTAACTCTATTTGATTTACCCTACTGGATTAACTCTATTCAATTAACTCTAACTAATTTACTCTTATCAATTAACTCCTTTCGAATAAACTATATTCGATTAACTCCTTTCGAATAACTAATGTTCGAATAACTCCTTTTGAATAACTAATATTCAAATAACTCCTTTTGTAACACCCCACACCCGCTACGGTCACTCACTAAGGGAATCCCATAACATCGGTGGAGTATTTTAAGTGAATATAGAACAGAAAAATTACAACAAGACAGATATAAGTAATACTTGAGAATTTAAAACATCATTTCATTTCAGCGGAAAGTAAAACATGTTTGGTTACACCAAAACCATAAATAAGAGTCAAGTACATAATATCCATCCTGATAAAAACGAAAGTACATAATCCCATTACATAACCTAATAGCCATAATAGAAAAGATAAACTGAGCTTTACATCCACGGTCCAAGCTCCAAAAGATAGATAAAGCAGTCTGATCAAAGCCCACTAGTGCTAGGCCCACTCTGAAAACCTGAGGGTTGGGAAAAAAATAAAGAAACAACGGGGTCAGACATAAGTCTGAGTGAGTCCTATAACCCTAACAATACAATCATTAAAGTAATTAGGGTATGATATAAACAAGGTACGGTACCTTTGGGGATAATGACTAAACTAAGTAGCCAACTAAACACATGATGTACTAAGATAACCGAAAAGACGCATTTATCCACCCAAGGATAATTACTGGATTACACCACCCCAGATCTACCCACCCAAGGGTAATTCCTACACTGCACCACACCAGTCATTCCTAACTTAAAGGTTGATCCCACCCATGGACTTATAAAATTAACTTAATAGTTCTCGCGTACCCCTAGGTGACTAAGTAGACGCCACGGGGCCCTACAATCCACTAGGTGTACACACTACTCCCCATTCGATCGGCACCCTAACGTAGATACCCGTGCTGGCCCCACCGCGGGGTGTACCATTCCCCAGCGTGGCAACCTGATAAAACTAACGGTGCACGACTTATATCTACACGATGCAACAACGTCTTATTTACCAGCCCGGGTCCACACACGCATATGAAACCCGTTGGTCATGCGTTGCCACCGCTAACCCATTTTGGCCTCTTATAGTCAAGCCCAATATGCGTGTCCCGTCACTCGACTAGAGTCGAGCCCACTAAGATACGTTTGGGATATTGGTTGAAATGGGCCCCCACAAGCTACCACCTAAGCTTGTTATTTTATCTAGTGTATCCCACTTAACCCCTTTTATAATCATGCCCACCTACATGTTAAGGTTTGGTTAAGTCATCTAATCATATATCAATTGCCACTTAAGGCACCCACTAGATTTCCATATGCCACCCAAAGCACTTACTTAACCCTTTACCCATGTTTAATTACATGTTCCTCTTTGGTTAAGTATTCTAATCGTATTTTCTATTGTCACCCAAGGCAACCCACTAGATTTCCACATGCCACCCAAGGCACCCACTTAACCCCTCATGTCCCTCTACATGCTAATATGGTTAAGTGTTTCTTAATTAATTAAGATCATGACCTCTCACATTAGACCATCTTTTATGACTGCTGGATATGCCGGTTGGTTCCGGGCAGACTTCTGTCATAAAAAGGTCTAACCTCGTGTCTTTACTTTAATCACGTATTTAATTTATGACTAAGACCTCTCACATTGGGCCAATCATTTGTAGCTGCTGGATGGCCGGTCGGTTCCGGGCAGACTTCCGCTACAAAAGGGTCCAACCTCGTGTCTTAGTTGATTAATTACACCTAATTAATCACCCCCATAATTTGAATTAATTATGCCTAATTAATTACACATTTTTAAGAATATGGGTAGACCTAACTCAATAGGTAAATTCCCAATTCCATAGTATGGGTAGACCTAACTCAATAGGTAAATTCCCAACTCCATAATATGGGTAGACCTAACTTAATAGGTAAATTCCCAATTACGTCCATTTAATTTGTGGTATGATTAATCATACCCATTTCACATCATTTTATTAACATGCATATTAACCCCATCGTTCCCCACGTAGTTCGTTCTCATAACACGACATAATAAAGGGAAGATTCATCACAAAGGTCATGGGTTTAGCCAACATAGCATGTAACTTTATCATGGGTTCAAAAGGTGTCAACTTGCATATATGAACATACATTAAACCCAACTAGTATTTAACCCAAACTTGCATTATGCATATCATAAAAGAGACAACTTGCATATGAACTTGCACATAAACTTGCATATGAACTTGCATCATAACTTGCATATGAACTTGCATCATAACTTGCATATGAACATGTATCATAACTTGCATATGAACTTGCATCATAACTTGCATATGAACTTGCATCATAACTTGCATATGAACATGTATCATAACTTGCATATGAACTTGCATCATAACTTGCATCATAACTTGCATATGAACTTGCATCATAACTTGCATATGAACATGTATCATAACTTGCATATGAACTTGCATCATAACTTGCATATGAATATGTATCATAACTTGCATATGAACTTGCATCATAACTTGCATATGAACATGTATCATAACTTGCATATGAACTTGCATATGAACTTGCATCATAACTTGCATATGAACTTGCATCATAACTTGCATATGAACTTGCATCATAACTTGCATATGAACATGTATCATAACTTGCATATGAACTTGCATCATAACTTGCATATGAATATGTATCATAACTTGCATATGAACTTGCATCATAACTTGCATATGAACATGTATCATAACTTGCATATGAACTTGCATCATAACTTGCATATGAATATGTATCATAACTTGCATATGAACTTGCATAACATGCCATACTTAGAGACAAACTTGCATATATTATGCATATCATAAAAAGAGACAAACTTGCATAAAACCAAACACTTTGCATGCATAAAACCAAATACTTAGCATGCATAAAACCACATACATAGCATGCATAAAACCAAATACTTAGCATGCATAAAACCAAATACATAGCATGCATAAAACCAAATACTTAGCATGCATAAAACCAAATACATAACTTGCATAACATGTTACATATAGACTTGCATATAATCTCCCATATAGCTTGCATAACATGTTACATATGAATCAATGTTCAACATAGTGTTTTGCATCATAAAACATAGCATTAAACTTGCAAATAGCACACAACATACACTATACTAAACTTTGCATAAACACATTGATTCCACAAACATAGCCATATCTTATCATATCCTATCATAATCAATTTAACAATTGATTGTTAAGTCTATAGAAACTCACCACTAAACTCCAATAAGCAAACCCTTGTCACAAATCACCCAAAAACTCTAGCCTTGAACATAAAGCTTGCAACTTGATGATGAATGCAAGCCAATGATCACTCATACAACTCAAAGATGCTTGTATGCACATGAAAGCCTTCATAGAAATAGTTTAGAAATAGGATGGAGGCTAGGGTTTTGAGTGGAGGCCATGATCATAGAAAATTTTGGCATAGTTTAGTTAGGAGATAGGATTATGACCATTTAGGGCTAGCTTAGGGTCTTATTTATAGGATTAGGCAAGTGTTTTAGGCCATTAGATTAACCCTAAATTAGATTAGGACCCTTAGATTTCGGAACCTTCCAGAAACCAGCCCTAAGACCAAGCCCAAACCCCAAACTGGTGCACCCAACCACAGAACTCTCTAGAAACTGTGCAGGTTTCCTGTCCCGACACGGGCGCACTTCCCAAGTGCGCCAGTGTAAAAATGTGTTGGCGCACTTCACAAGTGCGCCAGTGCATTTTTGTGTTGGCGCACTTCACAAGTGCGCCAGTGCATTCTTGCTTGTTTTCGGTTTTTCTGCCTAACTTCGTTCGTCCATATCTTCTTCATACAGACTCCGATTTTCGAAAACTCAGACTCTATTTTGCGTATTTTTCCGAGAAGAACGCAATGGTGCAACCCGTTTCCCTTAATTCCCACATCTGGGATTAGTTATTCTTTTATTTGTGAATTTTAGCATTAACCCAAATTCGGGGTGTTACATTCTCCCCTCCTTAAAGGATTTCGTCCCCGAAATCTCTAAGCTAAGGAGAATGCATATCCTACCATCCAAACAACCATCTACTCAATCCATCAAACACGGGCATCCATTGTCCTTAAAACAGTTTCTAATGATGTATGAGCATATGCAAAAAGTGTGTGTATATGTTCCCTATCTAATGTATGAACATATGCAAACCATGATAGTGCCATGCATCCATTATGTATGCGAGAGAACCCTATCGACACATACAATATCTATATGAGTGCACAATCATTCACCAAAATGCATCATCCATATGATAACACAATCATTATACATCCATAAATATAGCTTCCTACACACAATTTTATGCAATATGCCATATGAAGTGATTGAGCCGATCTAGTGCCTAGAGTGTGTATACATGCATCCACGAGCAACCACTAGCAACCACTTGCATCCACATGCATCCATCAAACATAACATGTCTCAAACACATGTTTCAACCATAGGTTTACCCTATCTAAAGGTCAAAGGTACTAATGAGAGGACATACTAAAGATAAGATAAGTACTAGACAAACGATAAAGGAGAAGTTAAAAGACATACTCTCAAAAAGAAATGGGTACAAAGAACGCATCTTCGCTTCCGTCTCCCAAGTAGCATTGCCCTCGTCTTCTCCCCATTGCACTTTAACTAGCTGAACTTCTCTGTTCCTCAACTTCCTAGTTTCTGACCCAAGGATGCGAGTAGGAGCTCATCGAATCGTCGCATCACGCTCTACCTCTACATCTCTAAGCAAGCTCGGCTCTACGACCTCTGCGGTCTCATGCAAGCACTTCCTCAAATGTGACACATGGAATACATCATGTACACCACTAAGTCTGTCGGGCAACTCCACCCTATATGCCATCCGTCCAATCCTTTCCTTAATAGGAAACGGCCCAACAAACCTCGGTGCTAACTTCCCAACAGATCCAAAGCGAACCACATTTCGTAACGGAGACACTTTGACAAAGACCATGTCCCCAACTTCAAACTCAAGATCCGTCCTTCTCCGATCCACATAAGATTTCTATCTATCTTGCGCTGCCTTCATCCTTCTTCGAATCAAATCAATCTTCTCTGAAGTCTCTCTAACCATATCTGGCCCAAGCAAGATCTTATCCGTAGATTCCCACCAACATGTAGGAGATCGACAAGGCCTTCCATAAAGAGCTTCGAAAGGTGCCATGCCAATACTAGACTGAAAGCTGTTATTGTATGCGAACTCCACCAAAGGAAGATGTTCTTCCCATGTACCTCCAAAATCCAAGATACAAAGCCTCAAGAGATCTTCTAAGATACGGTTCTCCCTCTCGGTCTGACCGTCCGTCTGAGGATGATATGCGGTGCTCAAACACAACTGAGTCCCTACCGCCTCTTGCAAACTTCTCCAAAACTCACTAGTGAAGATAGGATCTCGATCACTCACAATGCTGGATGGTACGCCATGCAATCTAACAATCTCTCTAACATAGACTGAAGCAAGCCATGGAGCGGTCCTCTTACTCTTCACGGGTATAAAATGGGCACTCTTGGTAAGTCTGTCTACCACAACCCAAATTCCCGTATTGCCCTTCCTCGATCTCGGTAACCCATCGATGAAATCCATCGAGACACTATCCCACTTCCATTGCGGAACTTCCAATGGGTGTAGCAACCCACCGGGTTTCCTTTGCTCCGCTTTAACTTGTTGGCACACTAAGCATCTAGCCACATACTCGGCTACATCTTTCTTCATACCGGCCCAGAAGAAAACTCTCTTCATGTCTTAGTACATTTTGTCTCCACCGGGATGAATAGTCATTCTTGAACGATGTGCATCATCCAAAATAGCCTTCTTCAAACCCTCATCTTGCGGTACACAAAGTCTACCGTCTCTATGCAACCATCCCCTATCATCTATGGTGTATCTACCCAAATGGCTGGACGACTCCCCCCTTATAAGCTTCTCTACCAACTCAACCAACTGTGGGTCGTCTCGCTGAGCCTCGCCAATCCGCCCCAAAAGAGTAGGCCTAACCTCCAAGGAGGCTAGCAAACCGGGTACAAAGTCAACGGAAGGTCTAAAGTCAAACATAGAATTAAACTCCAAGCTTCGCCATTCCACGAACAATGGACTCAAAGACAGCTTTTTTTTCTGCTTAAGGCGTCTGCCACCACGTTACCCTTGCCAGGGGTATACGCTATCTCAAACTCATAGGATGCTAAGAATTCCATCCACCTTTGTTGTCTTAAGACAATGCGCTCAAAGAGTCTCCAACACTTCCCTAAGATGTAGGGCATGCTTTTCTCCACTTCTAGAGAAAATCAGGATATTCTCCCATGCAAAATCGTCACAACTATCCATCTCTCACGCAGACCACCTTAGTCGAACTCGACATCCCCCAAATGCAAGCCCCAAAGGCCTAAACCAATATCAGACAAACACCCAAGGGATACCTCCTTCGAATTCAGACGACCTACGTGAGATGATACTAGTAAAAACGGCTAAATAATTAAGCCCTTGTCCAACTCTGGATGTCCTTGCCAGTCTCGCTCCAAAACCACCGTTTATCCCATAACTGGCTTTGCTCAACCTATTGAGCACATACGAAAACTTATTTCGCTCCTAGAAAAGACCAAGATGTCATCCACCAAGATCATCACGAACTTATTTAGGTACTCCCTGAACACCCTTCTCATCAAATCAACAAAGTATGCGGAGGCGTTCGTCTAACCAAATGGCATCACCAGCCACTCATAAAACCATCCGGAGTCCTAAAGGCAATCTTCTTTATACTATCCTCAGCCACTCTCAACTGACGAAACCCCGTGGCTGAGTCCAACTTGCGAAAATACTGAGGCGCCAACCAACTGATCAAAGAGATCATCAATCCTCGGCAATGGGTGTCTATTCTTCTTTGTGAGTTTATTTAGTTCTCTTTAGCCTACACAAAGTCTGAGGGACCCATCCGCCTTCGTGGAAAAAACTACTGGAGCACCCCACTCCGATATACTTCGTTTTATGAACCCTTTCTCAAGCAAATCGCCTACTTGCTCATGGAGTTCCCTCCTCTCACGAGGAGCCATGTGGCACACTGGCCAAGATACTGGTTTGGCATTGTCTACCAGATATATTCGGAAGTCAATCTCCCGCTCCGGAGGTAAGCCCTTCACATCCTCAAACACATCCGAGTATTCCCGGACCACTCTAACAGATCGCAAACTCTCGACCGACGTGTCAAGCGATTCTAGATAACTTAGCATAACAGATTCCATGGGATTACAAGAGATCTCGAGAGTGTTACCCAAGCGGGTCATAAGCCTAACAACTTTTCCTTCAAAATCAAGAACGGCACCCCTACTGGATAACCAGTCCATGCCCAAACTAACCCATAGCCCGTGAAGCCCAAATAGCAGCACATCTAAACTCAACGCTAAGTATAGAAACTTTCAAACCCAAACACATCATGGAGCCCCAATTGGGTTTGAAACAACTAAGGGATCATCTACCAAACTGGTGTCTAAGTGCAGTGACTCAACTAACAATGATGAGATAAACGAACTCAATGCGTCAGAATCTAATAAAGTTCGAACCGGATAATAAAGAAATCCAAATTCCAACCTAGACGGTCTATCCCCATTTGGTACCCTAGTCGTGAGGGAATACAACTACCCTCTAGGAGATTCCGTACCTTGCCCATGCCCCTTTGGACAATCCTAATACGGTGTCCCATTCCTCCAAAAGGATAACTACTCGCCTTCTTCTTCCCATTCTCCACTCGTAACCTCCCACCAATGGGGTTTCATCCTTCATTAACCAAACAACTATTTGAGCCTTCCTCCCATCGTCTATCCAATAGATACCTACCAGTCCTCCTCCTTCTTGAACCAACTTCTAATCCGACTAATGTCTAAGTCCCTTGAAGTGGTTTTCCGTTCTTATCTATCTTAGAAAGGTCATCTATACGCGGAGGGGAAACTCAAAACGAGAGAGGAAGAGATTCAAAACGGAGAATTCGAAAGATATAGATATGGCTATTGGGGATTATGCTTTTCTTTCAAAAACTTTTCTCTTAAAAGACATGTTTTTGAAAATACTCCTTTCAAAAATATTCTTAGAAAATAGTTTTTCCTAAAAAAATTATCTGTTCTGGTAACCTTAAGCTCTGATACCACGTGTAACACCCCACACCCGCTACGGTCACTCACTAAGGGAATGCCATAACATCGGTGGAGTATTTTAAGTGAATATAGAACAAAAAAATTACAACAAGACAGATATAAGTAATACTTGAGAATTTAAAACATCATTTCATTTCAGCGGAAAGTAAAACATGTTTGGTTACACCAAAACCATAAATAAGAGTCAAGTACATAATATCCATCCTGATAAAAACGAAAGTACATAATCCCATTACATAACCTAATAGCCATAATAGAAAAGATAAACTGAGCTTTACATCCACGGTCCAAGCTCCAAAAGATAGATAAAGCAGTCTGATCAAAGCCCACTAGTGCTAGGCCCACTCTGAAAACCTGAGGGTTGGGAAAAAAAATAAAGAAACAACGGGGTCATACATAAGTCTGAGTGAGTCCTATAACCCTAACAATACAATCATTAAAGTAATTAGGGTATGATATAAACAAGGTACGGTACCTTTGGGGATAATGACTACACTAAGTAGCCAACTAAACACAGGATGTACTAAGATAACCGAAAAGACGCATTTATCCACCCAAGGATAATTACTGGATTACACCACCCCAGATCTACCCACCCAAGGGTAATTCCTACACTGCACCACACCAGTCATTCCTAACTTAAAGGTTGATCCCACCCATGGACTTATAAAATTAACTTAATAGTTCTCGCGTACCCCTAGGTGACTAAGTAGATGCCACGGGGCCCTACAATCCACTAGGTGTACACACTACTCCCCATTCGATCGGCACCCTAACGTAGATACCCGTGCTGGCCCCACCGTGGGGTGTACCATTCCCCAGCGTGGCAACCTGATAAAACTAACGGTGCACGGCTTATATCTACACGATGCAACAACGTCTTATTTACCAGCCCGGGTCCACACACGCATATGAAACCCGTTGGTCATGCGTTGCCACCGCTAACCCATTTTGGCCTCTTATAGTCAAGCCCAATATGCGTGTCCCGTCACTCGACTAGAGTCGAGCCCACTAAGATACGTTTGGGATATTGGTTGAAATGGGCCCCCACAAGCTACCACCTAAGCTTGTTATTTTATCTAGTGTATCCCACTTAACCCCTTTTATAATCATGCCCACCTACATGTTAAGGTTTGGTTAAGTCATCTAATCATATATCAATTGCCACTTAAGGCACCCACTAGATTTCCACATGCCACCCAAAGCACTTACTTAACCCTTTACCCATGTTTAATTACATGTTCCTCTTTGGTTAAGTATTCTAATCGTATTTTCTATTGTCACCCAAGGCAACCCACTAGATTTCCACATGCCACCCAAGGCACCCACTTAACCCCTCATGTCCCTCTACATGCTAATATGGTTAAGTGTTTCTTAATTAATTAAGATCATGACCTCTCACATTAGACCATCTTTTATGACTGTTGGATATGCCGGTTGGTTCCGGGCAGACTTCTGTCATAAAAAGGTCTAACCTCGTGTCTTTACTTTAATCACGTATTTAATTTATGACTAAGACCTCTCACATTGGGCCAATCATTTGTAGCTGCTGGATGGCCGGTCGGTTCCGGGCAGACTTCCGCTACAAAAGGGTCCAACCTCGTGTCTTAGTTGATTAATTACACCTAATTAATCACCCCCATAATTTGAATTAATTATGCCTAATTAATTACACATTTTTAAGAATATGGGTAGACCTAACTCAATAGGTAAATTCCCAATTCCATAGTATGGGTAGACCTAACTCAATAGGTAAATTCCCAATTCCATAGTATGGGTAGACCTAACTCAATAGGTAAATTCCCAACTCCATAATATGGGTAGACCTAACTTAATAGGTAAATTCCCAATTACGTCCATTTAATTTGTGGTATGATTAATCATACCCATTTCACATCATTTTATTAACATGCATATTAACCCCATCGTTCCCCACGTAGTTCGTTCTCATAACACGACATAATAAAGGGAAGATTCATCACAAAGGTCATGGGTTTAGCCAACATAGCATGTAACTTTATCATGGGTTCAAAAGGTGTCAACTTGCATATATGAACATACATTAAACCCAACTAGTATTTAACCCAAACTTGCATTATGCATATCATAAAAGAGACAACTTGCATATGAACTTGCACATAAACTTGCATATGAACTTGCATCATAACTTGCATATGAACTTGCATCATAACTTGCATATGAACATGTATCATAACTTGCATATGAACTTGCATCATAACTTGCATATGAACTTGCATCATAACTTGCATATGAACATGTATCATAACTTGCATATGAACTTGCATCATAACTTGCATCATAACTTGCATATGAACTTGCATCATAACTTGCATATGAACATGTATCATAACTTGCATATGAACTTGCATCATAACTTGCATATGAATATGTATCATAACTTGCATATGAACTTGCATCATAACTTGCATATGAACATGTATCATAACTTGCATATGAACTTGCATATGAACTTGCATCATAACTTGCATATGAACTTGCATCATAACTTGCATATGAACTTGCATCATAACTTGCATATGAACATGTATCATAACTTGCATATGAACTTGCATCATAACTTGCATATGAATATGTATCATAACTTGCATATGAACTTGCATCATAACTTGCATATGAACATGTATCATAACTTGCATATGAACTTGCATCATAACTTGCATATGAATATGTATCATAACTTGCATATGAACTTGCATAACATGCCATACTTAGAGACAAACTTGCGTATATTATGCATATCATAAAAAGAGACAAACTTGCATAAAACCAAACACTTAGCATGCATAAAACCAAATACTTAGCATGCATAAAACCACATACATAGCATGCATAAAACCAAATACTTAGCATGCATAAAACCAAATACATAGCATGCATAAAACCAAATACTTAGCATGCATAAAACCAAATACATAACTTGCATAACATGTTACATATAGACTTGCATATAATCTCCCATATAGCTTGCATAACATGTAACATATGAATCAATGTTCAACATAGTGTTTTGCATCATAAAACATAGCATTAAACTTGCATATAGCACACAACATACACTATACTAAACTTTGCATAAACACATTGATTCCACAAACATAGCCATATCTTATCATATCCTATCATAATCAATTTAACAATTGATTGTTAAGTCTATAGAAACTCACCACTAAACTCCAATAAGCAAACCCTTGCCACAAATCACCCAAAAACTCTAGCCTTGAACATAAAGCTTGCAACTTGATGATGAATGCAAGCCAATGATCACTAATACAACTCAAAGATGCTTGTATGCACATGAAAGCCTTCATAGAAATAGTTTAGAAATAGGATGGAGGCTAGGGTTTTGAGTGGAGGCCATGATCATAGAAAATTTTGGCATAGTTTAGTTAGGAGATAGGATTATGACCATTTAGGGCTAGCTTAGGGTCTTATTTATAGGATTAGGCAAGTGTTTTAGGCCATTAGATTAACCCTAAATTAGATTAGGACCCTTAGATTTCGGAACCTTCCAGAAACCAGCCCTAAGACCAAGCCCAAACCCCAAACTGGTGCACCCAACCACAGAACTCTCTAGAAACTGTGCAGGTTTCCTGTCCCGACACGGGCGCACTTCCCAAGTGCGCCAGTGTAAAAATGTGTTGGCGCACTTCACAAGTGCGCCAGTGCATTTTTGTGTTGGCGCACTTCACAAGTGCGCCAGTGCATTCTTGCTTGTTTTCGGTTTTTCTGCCTAACTTCGTTCGTCCATATCTTCTTCATACGGACTCCGATTTTCGAAAACTCAGACTCTATTTTGCGTATTTTTCCGAGACGAACGCAATGGTGCAACCCGTTTCCCCTAATTCCCACATCTGGGATTAGTTATTCTTTTATTTGTGAATTTTAGCATTAACCGAAATTCGGGGTGTTACACCTTTCGAATAACTAATATTCGAATAACTAATATTCGAATAACTAATATTCGATAATTTCTTTCGAATAACTAATATTCGATTAACTCTTGTTCGATTAACTCTATTCTAACAACTCTAGTTCGATTTAACTCTAATCGATTAACTCTAACTGGTTAACTCTAACTCTAATCGATTAACTCTAACTATAATCGATTAACTCTAACTCTAATCGATTAACTCTAACTCTAATCGATTAACTCCTCTAACTCATTTTGATTAACACATTTTGATTAACTCCCTTGATTAACTCTACATCCATATTTAGTTTCAAATATCGATGTTGAAATCGATTCTTACTTCTTTATATAAGTCCTGACTTATATATTCTATTTATCCAAATGATAAATATTTTATTTAATTTATAAAATATTATTTATAAATTAATCTTCTCAATCTATCGGTTACAACCGATTCTATTTAAATTTTTTGCTTTAAATCCATATCATGTTATACCCATGTGCGAAGCACGGGTCAAAACTTTCCTGATGTAAAATTCTATTCATTTGCCAAATATTTCCGTATATGACATTCTTTTCATTTCCTAATAAATCCCTTTAATAACTCTATTTATTTTTCTAAATAAATATTTCCTTTTTCATTCTATTTGTAAATGGTTTACAAATATCTCCATTTTCTATTCTATTTGTAAATGGTTTACAAATATCTCCTTTTCAAATCTATTTGTAAATGTTTTACAAATGCTCCCTTTTCAATTCCATATATTTATTTTCTAAATAAATGTTTCTTTTCCTATTTGTTTCATAAATATTTTCCTTTATATTTGTTTTACAAAGATTTTCCTTTATATTTGTTTACAAATATTTTCCCTTATATCTCTTTGATTTTATAATTATTTCCTTTTATGAAAATCCTTTTCCATTTTATATATAAAATCCAATGATTTTATATAAATAATTCATTTTCAAAATACACTTTGAAAATTCCCTTTCTATATCCCAGTATTTCTTACGGTATTTTAAAACACCAAATAACAATGATCGATGTCATTCAAACACACATAATCAACAACAGATTATACATCATATATTACAGTATATGAAAAACAGTGAAATAAATGTTGAGGAATCCAGTTGGATTCCTCCGACCTGTTTCCCTGCATCCACAGATGTTAAACAACATAATTATCGTCAATTTCATTTCACTATGAAATATTTTGCTAAACAGAATCAATATTTGATTAATGATTTATATATATCGTTATCTATAATTCCAACCAATACATAAGCAATTCAACCAAACAGTTAACATACAACAATCAACAGATAATTATCAGTTCTAAGAAAACATTATAGAAATATAACTGTTCAGAGTTGGTGAGTTTTACTCACATTGGACGATCATCGTTAATAACGATAACCATCGCTTGATTAAGACAGACAATTTATTTTGCGATAAATTGTAATGAGCTCTGATGGACTTCCAGTCAGTTCCATGGTGTAGCCACTATCCCTATGATCCTGTCGGATCTTGTTTCGTCTAATTCTGATAACGTATGAAATAGTTATACATTTTACAATTTCAACGACATATAACGGTCATTAACTATCTATTAATTAAATAAATACTTACTTACTTAAACTAATTATCCCCGCTTAAATATCTGGTTGCGGCTAATGCTTACTCTTCTCTGTGTTGAGAAACCCGACTCCTCCCTCGTACGATGCGCAAGCCACTATGCAACTTTACCCCCTCACCACCTCATAATCATTAATAATAATATAATTGGGTTTACCAAAAACCGGCCCACCCTGATTAGTTTCCGCCGATCCACTTTGCCACTTGCACTTTCTTCTCCAAAGAAAAACTCTCGCTACCTGCTCCTATTTTGACTCCAACCATTTCGATCAAATTGGCACCTCAAAACCCATCACGCCCTTTGCATTATATATTTTTATTTTACTTTATTGGGCCTTTACCCTTAAGTCAACCCACCTTCATTCTTAAGCACCAATGCCCGACATAAATAGTACCATCTTCCAAAACAAACCATCCCGCTTCAGATTTATAGCCTCCCCTTATTTCTGCCAATCCGAACATCGCAATACGACCTGATCTCAATCTCTGTTCCACCCTCTTCTTTCTCTTCTCAAATACATTATATATTCACGAACAGATCACGCTCCTACATGCGAACGCCAAGGCCGGTCCCACTCTTCACGCCCGCGCTGCTCCCTCCACCAACCTTCACGTAAACTCGAACCCACCCCAGAATCCCTGACCTGTAGCCTGAAACGCTGCCACCATTGCCGCATTTCACCCCACATGATCGAGCTCTTCGAAACCTATGACAACCAACTCGCCAGGCTTCCACGAACTCGGCTACACCCTCGATTTCTTCCCCAGCTTATCCTTGCTTAACTGCGACTCAATCCTAGCACGCTGTGGCAAAAATGGAGCGACACAAAATTAATTGGTTACAACTTCTGATACTACAACATTTAAGCTTATACTCACGCGAGTTGAACGGATCCACAGTTGTGAAATTTCGTGAAGTATGGCTCTCAATTTAATTTCATGAAGATTTAGTTTGTGGCGGTCTCATTTCTTTGAGCAGAATGAAATGAAATTTAGGTTTATAATGTTAAGGATAATTTATAGTATAAGAGGAGGTATCTACTTTAATTTTTGAGAGGGAGCAATTCCTCCACGTTTGGTGTTTTGAGGGTGCGGACGTGAAGAAAGGAGACGTGGTCAGTTCCTGATCATGGAGAAAGCATGAAAATGGTTAAGATATTTTATAGGGTAAGTTTGGTTTGTTGTAGAAGCTTTATTTATTTTTTTATCATTTAAAGACCGCTATCGGCAAAAATAAACATACTGGTGAGACGAGCAATGTCCCACGATCCCAAAAATATAAAACTATCGGTAGGTTAACTCATATTATGAAACCCCAAAATATCGATATAGGGTGCCAAATATTCAAAATAAAAAGTTGCGTATTAAATTAATTAAAAATTACAGTAAAATTCTAAAAATTAAATTATCACTGCGTCTCAAAGGAATCTTGTTCAGATTCGAATCCGATACCTAGTTATATCAAATAAACCATTACGGTCGATAAACGATTCTATAACGATTATTTGAAAAAAAAAATTGATCACAAATCAAAATCTACACGACGGAATCTCGATTTTTCTCTTCCATTAGAAAAATATACTTCACCAGCTCTGAACATTTCTTGTTTCACAGAAATCCGATTTAAAACGGACCCTGTATATTTAGTTGAAGTTCGAATCGCCAAATAGCGAACTGCCGCGCCATTTCGAGCTCGATTATAATTATAATATAATTATGCATTCAAACTGTCGTTCAAATAATATATTCGTCATTCTAATTCAATTCTAAGCTGAATTAAATACTTTGAATTGTCCGGTTCACATTATATTGTCAGTTCACTATTTCTGATTATTTCAGAATTTAAATATATTATTCTATTATTTATATTAATTAAATATTCACTGTAATTTAATTAAACAACCGTTTAATTCTCTATATCACTATTTAAATAATTAAATTAATTAATTAATATAACATTGAAAGTACGGGACATTACAATACATATATATAATAGATTAAAAATGTGGATGATAAAGTAGTAAAATTATTTGAAATTGAGTAAAGTTATTTTTTGATTAGAATTTCACCATCATTACAATTAGTTGAAGGAAAATGAACTCAATTTCGTTTGAGTAAACTATTATCATTTACCAACTGATTAGGATTAATAATCCAAGTGCAAATACCTAGTGAATTCAATTTCACAGTTTAACAATAAGGTATTTTAGATTTTGAATTTTTTTGGGTTAAAATTTAATGATTTTCTTTATATTTGTAGGAAATAAGTTCTCAACTTTGAATTGAGAATAATTATTAAACCAAAAATAATACTTATAAAGAGCTTGGATTAGGAATTGAAATCATCGACGATTTTTGATAGTCGATAAAATTGGAAAAAATATAAACATCTAAGTACACACGAATACCTTATGAATTAAGTTTCACATTTTTGACTAAAAGGTATTTGGTAAACAAAAAGGTGTTATCTAAAATAATAAGGATTACAAAATTATTGAGTCACTTTAAAAGAAATTAAATTTTCACAGACTCCTAAAATCAAATTTTATGAGTCTAACCCTAAATTTTTTTTAACTGTTGCGAGGCAGAGGTAAGCAGTTAAGTGTTAAACAATATTTTGCACCGTTCACTCCTAATAGCAGTTGTAATGGATCAGACGATTTCAATGAATGTATGTTTAGCGATACAGATCATAGTGATGATGAGGTAAAGGCTTCTCCACCTTGTGAGCCTGAGCCATAAGAGCATGTACCTTGAGAGGAGGACCCAGAGAGGATGGTAGTGGATGATGAGAGTGATGACGATGAGGCAGATGAGCACATCATATGGAAGATGGGCGGTCTGATTTCTGACTATGAGGAGTTAGGAGATCACGATGAGGGGTTAGGAGACCACACGAGGAGATTATAGATCACATTGATGATATACCGATTCCTGATGGATTAGACGATGAGATATGGCATGAGGTCATGGCTGAGTTAGATGGATTTAGCGATCTTGTGTAGCATGTTCCTGAGATTGAGGGTTCAAGGTGGGATCTAGCCCTTGACTTTGATGATGATATGATGGAGGATGATTATATGATAGGGGACGACAATAGAGAAGACATGGAGGAGGATGTGTATCTAGCGGACGATGAGGACATAGATGAGGACAACGAGGATTTTGCGAATGAGGAGCCTGAGGAGATGAGCATGTCAGGGCCATCAGATGGTGATTCAGACCTATCTGATGATTAGATTAGTAGGAGGGTATTATTTTAGATATATAGTAGATATTGTGTATCTTAAGTGCTTAGTTCACACTAAGATACTTACGGGCTAGGATATTTTTTTGGAGACTAGTACCTTTTTTACAGACATACTTTTTGTTTTATATGGACCACCTCAAGTATGTAGTATGTATTGAGGTTGGTATGTAGGATCATGTATATTACCACAAGTGCACCATGCACTCTAGTATAGATGCAGAATGTGATACTTTTGGCTGAATACAGCATTACCATATGTTGTTGATTTTTGTGTACACTTTGTTTTCATTAAAAGGATGAACTCTGTTTTTGAAGATTTTAAGATATGATGATTTTAAAAGATCTAGAATATGAAATTTCATAAGCCATTCTATAAATAAAGTTGTTAGTATCTTCTTCCCTTTTCGAGGTTGAAAAGATTTTAAGGAAGAGAGAATGTAACAACCCAAATTTTTGAGCTAATTTAATTCAAAGGATTTTTGAATTTTAAATATATTTCAAAGATACTTGCAATATTCATAAAAATTCTCAAGTGATGGTCAAAAGGTGTTAAAACAAGATTTTATAACTTATCGATTTGAATATTAATTCAATTCGATTTTCTTAAAATTGGTTAGCTGTAATTGTTTAAACTATTAAATAATTGATTTTAAATGATAAGAAAAATTATTTGAGAATATAACCATCAAATTTTTGTAAAAAACATATTTGTTTTTGCTACAACGAATTTTCCAAATACAAATAAGTAGAACAATTTTTACTTTGATCTATATTGGTTAAATAAGTATTAAATATAAGTTATTAAATAAAATAATTTCTTTTATTAGGTTGAATCGAATAATTGTTTATAAACATCATCGAGTTTTTATCGATAAAAGTTGTTGTTTGTTTTGTTAACAAAGGTGCTCAAGAAAAGTAACAAATGCAAGTCAAATTGGAACATATGGAAGTGTAGGCTATGTTGTAACACCCTAAAAGTGTTAATAAATTAAACAAGGTATTAAATTCAAAACCATATCATGGTTTCCAAGAGAGAGCACATGGTTCTTGAAGTGGTTTCACATGTTTAGCATCTAAGCTAATATTGCTTAGGAAGTAGACAAGTGTCCATAAACTAATTACCATTACACCATTGGCCTTATGCTATTTAAACACACTTAAGCTTCTCCATTTCTTATTCCATTCCTTCTCATTTTCTTCTTCTTCTTCTCCCTAAATCTCTTCTCATCATTTCCCTTCTTCTTCCCTCCTCTATCCTCATTCCCCACGGACTCCCCCTCCTCCGCCCACGGTCGATGCCCAACCACCCCCAATCGCACCCCTCCCCTTTCTAAGCACCCTACCCAAACCATACCCATGGCCTACCCCTACGTCAACCACCTCCTCCACCTCCGTACACCCCTCATGCCACATAAACCCACGACCATCCCCTCCTCCTTCACCATCAATTCCAATCTCCTCTCAAAAATAATTTAAATATATATATATATATATCATATATATATATATTAGTATATATATATATTGGAAAGAGAAAATATTGCAAGGTGTGGTCACGTTGGTCAATTGTCTAGTCAAAGTCCTACACTGAAGATATAAATAGCAACGTCGGTGAAAAGCTTGATTTTTATAAATATATTAGTGTGGAACTCAATTCTCTATATAAGTGGAAAACATTATGTATATATGTTTGGATATTAAATATATAGATAATTGTTATGTATACTTGTGATTGATGGATGTGAAATTGTTGTTAATTAACGAAATATAAGCATTAATTATCTAACGCTTATACATAATGTTTAGATATTGTGATACATATGTGTATATATATATATATATCTTATGTGTGAATGGTTGTTATAATTGTGGAAAATATTATTTTAATAGTTAATAGTGATAATGTGTTCACTACACACACATATTTGGAAGCATATGGGTATTGGTTAAGTCTCGGCTCATTTCGATAATATAGTTGAATATTATATTCAATTAAATAAAGGGATAAGTAAAAGTTGAAAATTTGTACTAGAAATGGGTAGGAAATGAAATTGAAGTAATTACGAATAACTTTCAAAAAGATAGAAGTTTAGTTGAAAATGATTTCAGGTATTTATGACAAGTATAAATTTGGAATTAATTTTGAATAGTAAATTCAAAATTTGAAGTTGAGTTTGATATATAAATAATGTTGAAAACTCAAATTGATTGTCCAACTATCTTATACTATATTTAATTTGATTTCAGGAAGGAGTGGTTTAAAAGGATTTATTTTGGAAAATAATATTATTTAAATAATAAAATAATAATATAATATTCATTTAATATGAATATTTGAATTTTAAAGTTAAATTTTGAAATATTGTTTTCAAATAAGTTTAAATATGTTTTGTAAAGATTATAATCATATCTGAAGTGAATCAGATGAGTTTTGAATTTAAATTAAAATATGGTCTAAATGGGACTAGTCGCGCTGCGACATTTCACTAATTTCGACTATAAATTTCGAATGCTTATAACAGGAGCAATTTAAATCGGATTTCTTTGAAACAAAAATAATAATTCTAATGATGATAATTTTCAAATGGAAAAGAAATTTTCAAATTTAACATGTAGATTTCAAGTTATTTGTAAAACTATTTTTGAAAAGATCGCTATAAGTGTAATTTGTTCACCATATGGTAAATGAATATATTTAAATAGAGAAAAATATGGAAAAAAATTAAAATCATTATAAATCATTTAAAGGTGATTTGAATTGATAGTATGAAGTTTTGGATAATATAAAAGTCGTCTTGATTAAAATAGTTAATATAAGCCTGTTTGAAATGCATTTTGTACCACTTTTACAACATTTTCTGACAATGGTTTGTTTAAAAGTTTTTAACTCATTTGTTTTCATTTATGACTTAAGTAATCATTTCTAAATGATTAGTAAAATGTTTTGGAAATTTTAAACATTTAAACAAGATGTGTTCATGCGTAGATTAAGTTTACTTAAAGATTTAAAGAGTTTTCAAATAATGGTTTTATTTGGAATTAGATGGAAATAATCTCCATATAATTGGTATTAAATTCCATAGATGAAATTTACACTATTCAAGGAATTTGAAAGGTAATTATACTGTTATCGTACCTATAGTATTTGTTGAATACGAAAATTAATATTGAATATAGGCTGATACAATTTTTTTTAATTCTTATACTCAATATAAATTAGTTTTGGATTTTGAAATTTTAATTGAAATAATTTTCAAATGTTCGGTATTAGAAATCGTAGTTCAAATTATATTATTCGTAAAATTTGAAAGATATTCATACCATTATTCCACTTATAGTATTAGTCGATTATGAAGATTAGTATTAAATATAAGTTGATATACATTTTATTCAAATCTTATATTTTAATATCAATTTGTGTTTAGTTTTCTTGTGAATGGTGTTTTAAATATCATCGTTCTTTAACCCAAGTTTGAGTATGATTTGGAATTTAAAAATGGACTGAGATCTTGAAAAAACTAATAGAGAAATGTTGAACGATCTTGTTTTAGAAATAAAAAGGAACTGGAGAACTAATGAAACTTAATTACAGATTTTATCAATCTTGATTTAAAAAGATGTATTTTGAAGAGGAATTTAGGAAATGAATAATTTCCATAATAAGGTTTTAACTAACCAATCGAAATGGATGAGAAACTTAGTGAATCTTGTATTTCCATATAGATTTAAAATAGCAATTGTTATTTGGAAAGACTAGAATTCAGAATTTGGGTCCAACAAAACCATTCCAAATAATAGTACGACGTTATAGAACAATTGAAGATATTAAAGACGATGTTAAAGACCAGAAACCTTCACATCAAAAAGACTACTTGCTGCATGTCTCAATTGGGTAGCACCTTGCTTTAGATGGATTTAGTGGTATTATAGTAGTGGTACGGACGTATTTTGAGGAATTTTGTATTTTCAAGGGCTTCTCTCCTTTATTAGACGAGTAATAAAGTGCCTTCAATTTCGATTAGTACCAGAACGAACTTGTATGGATGTGTATGTGACATTTTATTTTATAATATATTGACCGGTCTTTACTAAACATATTTCTGTTGGTGGCGAAGAGGTTTTCTCTTAGCTTAACACCCTTCTTTGAGATATACAAGCTTAAAGGTTATATGTTAAGTAATTATTAGTTGTATATTGTAAAATGACAGTATGGCCTATTAAGTGATTGTGTTTTTAATGATCAAAGCATAGCTTTAGTTAAAACATAGCTTTGTGTAACAAGACTTTGACATGCCTCACACCCATAAAATGGCCAAAACAGGAAGGATGCAGCAAGTTTATGAGTTATCATCTCCTTCGATAAAAAAGTGTACTATGGTATAGATCCCAAGTATTATTTATGTAGCAACTTCTACTATTGTGGATGTCGATGTTGCAGGCCCCTGGTTTAAGGTTGGTAATGACCGTGAGATGATATATCCAGGTCTGATCCAGTTAAGGGAGATCCTAACCCTGTATCGGTAGAGAACTTAAGTTGTTCTCGGGTCATTCCTCTAGTAATGTACTCATCGATAAGGAAGTTCCTTAGCCTGGTCATTTGTTTTAAATCCATTCTCCACTACGAGCTTGTACGGTTTTAGTTGTAAACCTATATGTCGACATAATATATGTTACTTATGCCGGTTAAGATTGATATATTTACTTACAAAAGTGATTTCTACATTAGACACTAATAATAATATTAAATGTTTTTGCGTATCAAGCATGTTTGGTTATCATAAGGAGAAACCTCGCCCAAGTCTGCATTTGCATAGTGTGTGTGCCATGAGACCTAATGGTAGCTTCATCTTCCAGAAAGCATTGCAAGTTTTTATGCACTGGTATCAATAAGGGAAAAACTCGTTCCATGTATATACAGTGTGGTCTTATGAGTCACCCTACTTTATAAGGTATAACTATTTTAGTTTCTCACGTTAGTCTCATGACTGACCTAGAGTTTATTATTCTTTCACCTAAACTATAGGTGCCCATATTTTACACACGGGCGGCCTGGTAGTTAAGGTTTTGGAGACTTAGACTTGGAGTCATTTTAGAGCAGATTCTGGTTTAGAGCTGGAGTTGTGTCCAGAGCATTTTATTTCTTTCGTTGAATTTAGTTATTTCCATTGTGTATGTATTTTCCGTTGTACTCTGATGTAAAAATTATTGTTATGATAATGAAAATTTTCTTTTTGTTCAGTTCCAATGTGTTTGTACCCCTAACCATCCTTTTTTTGAACGTCTCGGGTTGGTTTAATTACTAAGCCTTGACGGGATGAAAAGCGGGTCGTTACAAGTCCTTATGTTATAATTTTACTCGTAACATGTTACATTTTTTTCTTTTATTATGATTTTCTAATCATGTCAAAATAGTTCTTATTTGTCATAATAATACGTTCATTTTCTGTTACTTTTTAAATTATGGCAAATATCATAATTTAATACAAATTCTCATTAATTTTCCATACCCAGTTTAATTCCTTTATAAATTTACAAATTGTACACATGTTTACTGTAAATTTAGTTCTCTTTTGTTTAAACCATGTTCGCAAAGTCACACACTTTATTTTATTTTTTGCGCACATAAAAAAGATTAAATATACGACCTTTTAACATTTACATAATTAGACATTTTTAAACATTTGTAAATTATTACAGACTGTAAATAATTGAATTATCAACTCTTGTCTATTACGTTCTTTTTTTTCTTTCTTTTATTCAGGTTTGCTTTCTTTATAGTAATTATAAGTTTAGCTTTAGAAAGTAGTATTACACCACTTGGTTGGTTACAAAAAATGCATAATAATCAGTTTCCTTATTTTAATATTAATGGTAGGAATAGTAACACATAATTGCAATGTATTTCTTGTTTCTTTTATTGATTTTTGGAATAGTGAAAAATGCAATAACTTCCCTATTTTGCGCTAATCCACTTTTTCCCTAGTGAATATTAGGCTTAGGTCCTTAAAAACAAATTTAATGCATAAAATCTCCTTCAAATAATGTTGTAAATAAGCTCCCTAGAATGTAATTATTGAAAATTGCACAAAATTATGCAGTTATTCAATGAATAATTGCGGACATTTACGCAATAATGCCAAAAAATTGCATAATTTTCCATAATTTTTTCGATGAATAATTGCTGAAATTTCTGCAATTTTTTTGATGAATAATTGTGGAAAATTCTGCAATTTTTTGGTGAAAATTTGCGTAAATTTCAGGAAATTTTCCGTCAAATAGTTGTGGAAATTTCCGCAAATTTTTGATTTACTTGCGTAAATGTCTATAACTGAATAAATGCATAAATTTATATAATTATTGATTAACTTAATTCTAAGGATCTAATTTACATATCTTTTTTGACAATGATATTTTGGCTACTTTGAATGTAACAACCCGTAAATTCTGGGCCAGTTTAAAATTTTAATTTTGGCAATTTTAGCGAATTCTGAACATTTAAAATAGATTATTTTAAATAATAACGACGATAAATTTATTTTGAATAGAATTCAAACGTATATGTTTATATAGATCGTCGTTAGAATATAAATATTTATTTTAAATTATAAAAAGAATTGAAAATGGCGCGGTAGTTCGATAATTCGATTTCAAACTTCAATTGAACATACTGGGTGCAAAACAAACCGGATTTTAGTGAAACCAAAAATAATAGGATCTATTTGAGAATATCTTTCCAACGAATCCGAAAAATCAAATTTTCATAGCGGGAATCAAAAGATATGTCCAGTTGAAAATTCTGAATAGTCGCTATGGAATTCAGGCCCTTAAAAATAGCCATTTTGCAAACGACCTCGGATTTCGACGAAACCACTTTTGTTGAGTCCGTGATGTCAAGTTATTGTTAGATTCCAAATTTCATAATTTTTCGAATCAATATGTGAGCGTGGTAAAGGAAAACGCGTTTGACCAGTTTTAGTTGATTTTAATCGACTGGAAAATGGCCATTTTTCTAACGGTCTCAGAATTCGACGAAACTAGTTTTGTTAGGACCGTATCGTCAATACAAAGCTAGAAAATATTTTTCTGGAATTTTTAAAGTTCGTATGTGACCCCGGTAAATTGAAATGCGCGTTCAAATTCAATATATAAAGTTATATGTTGATTTTGACGAAAACTGGTCGAAATGATCGAATCATCTTACGATACATATCCCATTGTGTTCGGAATGGGGGTAATTAGCTATGGACGACAGGCGGTGGGCCTCGTTTCGAGGTCGAAATAAAAAGTCAACTTTTTGAAATTAAAATAATTAAATAATTAATTATAAAATTCCTCTCTCCCTTCCCTCTCCTTATTCATTCAGGCCCCCCCCTTACAAAACCGATTCATTTCTAAAAAAAAAAGAGAAGGACGGGGAGGAGCCGCGCTCCCCCCAGGTGGTGGCGCCGACCACCAAGGTCGCCCCCACTTCGCCGCATCGCTCCAGCCCTCCCCCCCTTTCCGCCGTCCAACCCTAAATCCCCTCCTCCCATCGACGGAGCACCCACGCCCGACCTCCCAGACCCCGACGCCACCAGTCCACCCCCTTCCGCCCTCCTCTTCTTCTCCTTCCCCTCCAGCGCAGCAGCAAACCGCCAAGCCCTCCTCTGATTACATTACAGTAAGCGTTCTTTTTATATTTTAGCTTTGTTTATTTTCAGTTTGTTTTTCTTTTTCGCATTGCATTTACTTTCTAGTAAGATAGATTTTTTTTTAAAAAAAGAAATAGAAAAGTTAGGATTTTTATCCCATAAAGATGTGATTTTTACAATGAAGGAGGAATATTAAAAATATAATCTTTTATATTGTAGAAGGATAAAAATATGATTTTTACATTATAGAAGTGTTAAAAATTGGATCTTTATATATGTAGTGAATCAAAAATATGACCTTTATATAGTAGAAGATATTAAAATACTATTTTTATATAGGTAGTGTATTGAAAATATAATTTCTGTAAAACAGAAAATATAAAATAAAATCTTTATATTTGAAAAGGCGAAATCTTTATGTAGAGAATAACGATGTAAAAATAGAATTTTTATCTATATAATAGCGATATAAAAATTCGATTTTTATATATTGAATAGCGAAGTAAAAATTCGATTTTATATATTGAATAGCGAAGTAAAAAAAATTCGATTTTTATATATTGAATAGCGAAGTAAAAATTCGATTTTTATATATTGAATAGCGAAGTAAAAATTCTATTTTTATATATGTAGTGAATACGGGAAACGAAAGTGACAAAGGGAGAGAACGACGAAGATTTCTACATAGGAAGAGTCGAGATGATTGGATTAGCTTTGGTGAGAACTTCTCACTCTAAATTTCTTTTTCTAGTTATATATATATACTAGGATGCAGACGGTGTTTAGTAGCACCCGACACCCGTCATCCACAGACCATGGATGGCTTGTTTGTTTGATTGATGTGTTGTGAAAATTGTTTGTGATGTTGATGTGAAATAGATAATAAAATATATTCATAGGTTGAATAAAATAATTTGGTCGTTAAAAATTATTTTTAACGTGAATGCGAATAAATAAATATTCATTTACAAACCGGACGGTTTGTTTATGTACACCTATTTGAAGGACATCGACTGGGACGATAAATTTTACCCATCGCCCAACTGCACAAATAAAAATCTGTGTTTCTTGATTTGAAACCCCACACGGGTATTGGGATAAAATACGACATACACTAATCCCAATAATTAGTTGTTTGTCAATCGATTGATTGACAGGCTGTTATAACCGTTAGATATCTATATTTTATGCTTATACAGTGTAGTGCACATTGGATGATGGTTGATTATTTATCGTTGCTATTATATACATGTGATGTATGGAATCCATATAATTAACTTTATATGGTAATTGATTGGGCCTCATTCCGATTTAGAAAATAAAGAATATTATAAAATAAAGGTTCATGTGTTGACAGTACTCATTCGTTGAGATTAGTCATGTATTGAACGAAATATTTTAACAATAAAATTTACATCTTTATCATATATAAAATTAGAAACTAACTGGAAAATAGATAAGATGAGTGGTCTCCTGGATGTTGATCTGATGTTGGTTTCGGCCTTCGGGGTTAATATTCAGGGAATCGTTCTCTTACTAATTTACAGTTGGAGTCTGATTTGAAATCAAATGATAGATACCATAATTTTTATAAAATATATTAAATAACAAAAATAGTCACACGTGGACAGTACTCATTCGTTGAGATTAGTCACGTGTTGACAAAAATATAGATTCGCGTATTGAATAAAATAAATATTCATTTGTTGAATAGAATAACAGAATTATTGAAATATATAAAGTCGTGTTGATTAGAGATGCGCTATTTTGACGCGAACGATATTTATATCGATTATATTCGTTTTAGAATGAATATTGAAAAGAGATTTAAAAATTGAATATATAGAAAACGAATTCGAATTTGAATTGAATATAAAACGAATTCGAATTTGAATTGAATAGAAAACGAATTCGAATTTGAATTGAATATAAAACGAATTCGAATTTGAATTGAATAGAAAACGAATTCGAATTTGAATTGAATATAAAACGAATTCGAATTTGAATTGAATAGAAAACGAATTCGAATTGAATTGAATATAAAACGAATTCGAATTTGAATTGAATAGAAAACGAATTTGAATTGAATTGAATATAAAACGAATTCGAAATGAATTGAAAAGAAAACCAATTTGATTTGAATTGAATATAAAACAAATTCGAATTTGAATTGAATTGAATATAGAATGAATTGAAATCGATTTGAATTTGAAACAAATTTAAAACAATTTATAAAATTCGTTTTAAATAGAAATCGACGAATTTCGACCATTGACTTCGAACGGACATTACGGGAGATCCGACCATCGGATTCTCCTAAAACCGGAACCGTTGGGTTCATATCGAAAAGATCTTTCTAACGAATGTTAGAAATTAAAAATCTAACGGTTGGATTTGGAGATACATCCAAATCAAATTTGGAAAAGGTCGCTGCAAGTGCAGTTCGATGGCCGTTGATGGAAATCGACTGTACAGGCCTTGATAATATTATTAAAAATAGTAATAATTTGTGTAAAATCATAAGAAATGATTTGCGAAAAATTGTGATGAAAAACACCATATTTGAAAAGATAAAAATAGATTTTTATCGAAATGAACTAGTTTTGAACTAAAATTAAAACCCATTTATTTTTAAATAAATAAATTGGATTTGAAATGGGTTTTAAATAGAATTGATCTGTGGGTTTATCGTGAACAGTGTTTTAAATAACATTTGTTCTTTAACCCGATAGTAAATAGAATGTGATTTGGGTTTGTCGTGAACTGTGTTTTAAATGACATTAGTTCTTTAATCCAGTAAAAGGAGATTTAATGAATCTGCAATTAGATTGAAATGTGAATTGATAATCTAAATTATCAAATTTAGAAATTGAGCAAGAATGGAGTATCACCAGTTTTGCTCCAAAGCGATAGTTAAATCTTTAATTAGATTTGAACATGAAATGGTAATTAATTTTACCGATAACACCGTGGTGTTAGATATGGAGTATTACCAGTTTTGCTTTATGGGATGAATAGGTTGGGATTGGGAAATAAAATAAATAATTACTTCGGTGTGGTTCGCTAATCCCGACTAGGTTGGAAAACCATAATTTGGTTTGAAATGACATCCAAGGGAAGATTAAAGAATAAATTTAAAGAATTTATCCTTTATAAAATTAATGGGAACCTTTCCCTAAGAATGTGAAATTTAGAAACTAGCTATAGGTTAGTTAAGAAGAATGGTTTCCTAGGTATTGATCTGATGTTGGTTTCGGCCTTTGGGGTTAATATTTGGGGAATTGCTCTCTTACTGATTTACGGTTAGTGGCTAATGAATTGGAATGAGGCGTATGTTGTGTTTGTGTAACATTTGGTTATAATATACGCGGGTTGTTCGGGAAGGCCGGGTTTACACCCATTCTGAATAACCGATTCGACGATAAGTCGAAGATGATGACGGTGGTCGAAGACCGGAAGTCTTCACATCGTTTGGGTGATTACTGATGATCTTGATTGGGCTGTACACCCAAGATGAGGGAATCAGTTGGTGGTCGTCCAGACATACTTGGAGATCGATGGATATGCGAGGAAAGTGCCTCCGGTTTCGTTCAGACCCAGAACGAACTTGTAAATGGATTGTGTGTCTGACATTGGATTTTATTCTGTGTTGATTGATTTCTGTTAAATATATATCTGTTTAGTGGCGGAGAATTTATTCTCTTGCTTAACGCCCTTCTCTGAGACGTAAAAGCTTAGAGGTTATATATCGATAGATATCAATCGCATGGCATGAATTGCCTGTGTGGCATGCTGAGATGCAATGATCAAGGCTTTTGTTGAAAAGCAGAGTCTTGTGGTTGATGATCAAAGCACGGCCAATGTGGCGTAGCTTTGTGTATAACGTGAATTCGCGAGCCTCACACCTCGGTATGAGTTAAAAACGGGATATGGACTGCAGGGAGAGCACGACGTTTCTTTCTAGCTTTGGTGGTGTCAGTGACTTACCAGCCCTGACATTTATATACTTTTCACCTATGTGGTTGTTGGATGAGGCGCCTCGATTTTAGGTCTGTAAGGACCGGGAAACGTGTGTTCAGGAATTGCCAATCCTCAAACGTAAGAGAGGACCGGCCCTGAAGATCCAGGGGTTACCCAGAGTGTGTAGTCCCGAGGCATTTGCTAGAGTGTCTCAAAGCGGAGAGGAGCTTACCCCTTGCCTCGACTCATGACGGAAATCCAATTTCCAATATGAGATATTTCGGTTTTATTTGTAGAGCCTAGTATGGCGACATGATAGATGGTACCCATGCCGCCTAGGATTGATATTTATGATTGAAATTGTTTTGACACTATACACTTATTATAGTATCAAATGATTTGTTTTAAACGTACCAAGCATGTTTGGCTGTTATAAGGTAAAACCCTATCCTCCGGCTTGCGTTGCATTGTGTGATGGAACCTGGGTCTTATAATAGCTTCATTTTTCGAAAAAGCATTGCGTTGTCTTTTCTATGCACTGGTATTCTTGGGAGGAAACCCGTTCCGTGTTATACGGCATGGTCCCTTGAATTACTCTCTTTTAAAGTAAAGTTTTAAATAACTGTTTTAGTTCTCACACCAGTCACATGATTGACCTGGAGTTTATTGTTTTAACCTAAACTCTGGGTGCCCTTATTTTGACACGGGCAGCTAGTAGTTTTGGTTTTGCAGATCTATATTCACAGGATCCTGGTTTACAGCTGGAATGATATCCGGAAAGCTCTGTATCCGTATATCACCTTCAGTTGTGTTTTGTATTATTTTCCGCTGCTATGTAATTTATTGTAATCTCTGATATTTATCGAATGTAATTTATTCATTTATACTTTGTATATTCTTGTATCTGATGGAATTGTTGTAATAGCAATGAAATGTTCTTCCGTCTGCGTTCTATTTTGTCGTGTTCTCAAGGTAATCCGGGCTTTCCTTCACGGGGAAGTTACGGGTCATCACAGTTGGTATCAGAGCCAGGTTTACAGAGCTCGAGAACAAGACACATTAGAACCATACGAAAGAATTCATCAGATATTGGATTAGTAATATCCAATTAGAATGACTCGTTAGAGATAGGATCAGTAGTATCCTAGAACGAGTGTGAAGAGTATATTTTTCAAATGAAAACAGTTTTGTTTTGAAAATTTAAAACATTTTAATTTGTATTGAATTTGGACAATCGAGTATATAAAGATTTTGAATATACGCGTCATGAATGTATATTCGAAGTTTTAATATACTAGATAGATATAGGATCATACTCTAGTGGCCCGAAGGTGATTCTGATGGTTGAGTACTCGTCGTTAGAATTTATATTCGAGTGACGAAGGTGTGATTTCTATATATTTCCATTAGACTGGTGTGAGAACCAAAATATAGCTAGAATACATTGTTGTGATTTGGCATCAAAAACATGATTTCCTGTATATGTATCAAAATTATGAATTTGAAACGTTAATCCACTAATTGATTGATGTTTGTGTTGTTTGTTTATTTGTTTGATAATTTTTGAACCATTATGCCAAATTGAACTGTATTGAAAATTGGTCGCATTTGCTTGCATATACATATACTTACATTGAACAGGTCATAGCAAGGAGGCTAGAGCAGAGAATAAAATTTGTTTGCCCGACAAATAGGTACATGTTTACTATAATTTACTGTTTTGTTTGGGTGATGATGCTTTTATGAGCCTATTGGCTAGCCGCGTGGCTTTTTCTTTTTCTTTTTGAGATCAGAAGGCCTTTATGGCAATTTCAGGATTTTCCCGTGGCTCCCGGTGCAGGGAAGGTTATGGCGAAATTTTTCAAAAATTTAGGGTGTTAGCCAAATTTTTGAAAATTTGAAAATTCTCAAAAACTGAAAAGTTGGAGAATGGAAGCCAGATCGAACGTAGAGTTGATTGATCAAACCACTTTCGACTTTGTTCCTTTTCGGGGATGAAAAGTTTTAAGTGGGGGAGAATGTAACAACCCGTAAATTCTGGGCCAGTTTAAAAAATTTATTTTGGCAATTTTAGCGAATTCTGAACATTTAAAATAGATTATTTTAAATAACAACGACGAGAAATTTATTTTGAGTAGAATTCAAACGTATATGTTTATATAGATCGTCGTTAGAATATAAATATTTATTTTAAATTATAAAAAGAATTGAAAATGGCGTAGTAGTTCAATAATTCGATTTCAAACTTCAATTGAACATACTGGGTGCAAAACAAACCGGATTTTAGTGAAACCAAAAATAATTGGATCTATTTGAGAATATCTTTCCAACGAATCCGAAAAATCAAAATTTCATAGCGGGAATCAAAAGATATGCCCTGTTGAAAATTCTGAATAGTCGCTATGGAATTCAGGCCCTTAAAAATAGCCATTTTGCAAACGACCTCGGATTTCGACGAAACCACTTTTGTTGAGTCCGTGATGTCAAGTTATTGTTAGATTCCAAATATCATAATTTTTCGAATCAATATGTGAGCGTGGCAAAGGAAAACGCGTTTGACCAGTTTTAGTTGATTTTAATCGACTGGAAAATGGCCATTTTTCTAACGGTCTCAGAATTCGACGAAACTAATTTTGTTAGGACCGTATCGTCAACACGAAGCTAGAAAATATTTTTCTGAAATTTTTAAAGTTTGTATGTGAGCCCGGTAAATTGAAATGCGCATTCAAATTCAATATATAGAGTTATATGTTGATTTTGATGAAAACTGATCGAAATGATCGAATCAGCTTATGATACATATCCCATTGTGTTCGGAATGGGGGTAATTAGCAATGGACAACAGGCGGTGGGCCTCGTTTCGAGGTCGAAATAAAAAGTCAACTTTTTGAAATTAAAATAATTAAATAATTAATTATAAAATTCCTCCCTCCCTTCCCTCTCCTTATTCATCCAGCCCCCCCTTTCAAAACCGATTCATTTCTAAAATAAATAAATAAAAAGAGAAAGAGAGAAGGACGGGAAGGAGCCGCGCTCCCCCCAGGTGGCGGCGCCGACCACAAAGGTCGCCCCCTCCCCTTCGCCGCATCGCTCCAGCCCTCCCCCCCCCCTTTCCGCCGTCCAACCCTAAATCCCCTCCTCCCATCGACGGAGCACCCGCGCCCGACCTCCCAGACCCCGACGCCACCAGTCCACCCCCTTCCGCCCTCCTCTTCTTCTCCTTCCCCTCCAGCACAGCAGCAAACCGCCAAGCCCTCCTCCGATTACATTACAGTTAGCGTTCTTTTTATATTTTAGCTTTGTTTATTTTCAGTTTGTTTTTCTTTTTCGCATTGCATTTACTTTCTAGTAAGATAGAATTTTTTTTAAAAGAAAAGAAATAGAAAAGTTAGGATTTTTATCCCATAAAGATGTGATTTTTACAATGAAGGAGGAATATTAAAAATATAATCTTTTATATTGTAGAAGGATAAAAATATGATTTTTACATTATAGAAGTGTTAAAAACTGGATCTTTATATATGTAGTGAATCAAAAATATGACCTTTATATAGTAGAAGATATAAAAATACTATTTTTATGTAGGTAGTGTATTGAAAATATAATTTCTATAAAATAGAAAATATAAAATAAAATCTTTATATTTGAAAAGGTGAAATCTTTATGTAGAGAATAACGATGTAAAAATAGAATTTTTATCTATATAATAGCGATATAAAAATTCGATTTTTATATATTGAATAGCGAAGTAAAAATTCGATTTTTATATATGTAGTGAATACGGGCAACGAAAGTGACAAAGGGAGAGAACGACGAAGATTTCTACATAGGAAGAGTCGAGATGATTGGATTAGCTTTTGTGAGAACTTCTCACTCTAAATTTCTTTTTCTAGTTATATATATATACTAGGATGCAGACGGTGTTTAGTAGCACCCGACACCCGTCATCCACAGACCATGGATGGCTTGTTTGTTTGATTGATGTGTTGTGAAAATTGTTTGTGATGTTGATGCGAAATAGATAATAAAATATATTCATAGGTTGAATAAAATAATTTGGTCGTTAAAAATATAATTTTTAACGTGAATGCGAATAAATAAATATTCATTTACAAACCGGACGGTTTGTTTATGTACACCTATTTGAAGGACATTGACTGAGACGATAAATTTAACACATCGCCCAACTGCACAAATAAAAATCTGTGTTTGTTGATTTGAAACCCCACACGGGTATTGGGATAAAATACGACATACACTAATCCCAATAATTAGTTGTTTGTGTATCGATTGATTGACTGACTGTTATAAGCGTTAGATATCTATATTTGATGCTTATACAGTGTAGTGCACTTTGGATGATGGTTGATTATTTAACGTTGCTATTATATACATGTGTTGTATGGAATCCATATAATTAACTTTATATGGTAATTGATTGGGCCTCATTCCGATTTAGAAAATAAAGAATATTATAAAATAAAGGTTCATGTGTTGACAGCACTCATTCGTTGAGATTAGTCAAGTGTTGAACGAAATATTTTAACAATAAAATTTACATCTTTATCATATATAAAATTAGAAACTAACTGGAAAATAGATAAGATGAGTGGTCTCCTGGATGTTGATCTGATGTTGGTTTCAGCCTTCGGGGTTAATATTCAGGGAATCGTTCTCTTACTAATTTACGGTTGGAGTCTGATTTAAAATCAAGCGATGGATACCATAATTTTTATAAAATATATTAAATAACAAAAATATTCACACGTAGACAGTACTCATTCGTTGAGATTAGTCATGAGTTGACAAAAATATAGATTCATGTATTGAATAAAATAAATATTCATTTGTTGAATAGAATAACGGAATTATTGAAATATATAAAGTCGTGTTGATTAGAGATGCGCTATTTTGACGCGAACGATATTTATATCGATTATATACGTTTTAGAATGAATATTGAAAAGAGATTTTAAAATCGAATATATAGAAAACGAATTCAAATTTGAATTGAATATAAAACGAATTCGAATTTGAATTGAATAGAAAACGAATTCGAATTTGAATTGAATATAAAACGAATTCGAATTTGAATTGAATAGAAAACGAATTCGAATTTGAATTGAATATAAAACGAATTTGAATTTGAATTGAATAGAAAACGAATTCGAATTTGAATTGAATATAAAACGAATTCGAATTTGAATTAAATAGAAAACGAATTCGAATTGAATTGAATATAAAACGAATTCGAATTTGAATTGAATAGAAAACGAATTTGAATTGAACTGAATATAAAACGAATTCGAAATGAATTGAAAAGAAAACCAATTTGATTTGAATTGAATATAAAACGAATTCGAATTTGAATTGAATTGAATATAGAATGAATTGAAATCGATTTGAATTTGAAATGAATGTTGAAATTGTTTTTGAAACGAATTTAAAACTATTTATAAAATTCGTTTTAAATAGAAATCAATGAAATATATATTATATATGTTATATAATGGCCTGAATAGAATGCGCCACGCCACAGCAGTTCGCGAATTTCGACCATTGACTTCGAATAGACATTACGGGAGATCCGACCATCGGATTCTCCTAAAACCAGAACCGTTGGGTTCGAATTGAAAAGAGCTTTCTGACGAATATTAGAAATTCAAAATCTAACGGTTGGATTTGGAGATACATCCAAATCAAATTTGGAAAAGGTCGTTGTTAGTGCAGTTCGATGGCCGTTGATGGAAATCGACTGTACGGGCCTTGATAATATTATTAAAAATAGTAATAATTTGAGTAAAATCATAAGAAATGATTTGGGAAAAATTGTGATGAAAAACTCCATATTTGAAAAGATAAAAATAGATTTTTATCGAAATGAACTAGTTTTGAACTAAAATTAAAACCCATTTATTTTTAAATAAATAAATTGGATTTGAAATGGGTTTTAAATAGAATTGATCTGTGGGTTTATCGTGAACAGTGTTTTAAATAACATTTGTTCTTTAACCCGATAGTAAATAGAATGTGATTTGGGTTTGTCGTGAACTGTGTTTTAAATGACATTAGTTCTTTAATCCAGTAAAAGGAGATTTATTGATTATGCAATTACATTGAAATGTGAATTGATAATCTAAATTATCAAATTTAGAAATTGAGCGAGAATGGAGTATCACCAGTTTTGCTCCAAAGCGATAGTTAAATCTTTAATTAGATTTGAACATGAAATGGTAATTAATTTTACCGATAACACCGTGGTGTTAGATATGGAGTATTACCAGTTTTGCTTTATGGGATGAATAGGTTGGGATTGGGAAATAAAATAAATAATTACTTCGGTGTGGTTCGCTAATCCCGACTAGGTTGGAAAACCATAATTTGGTTTGAAATGACATCCAAGGGAAGATTAAAGAATAAATTTAAAGAATTTATCTTTGATAAAATTAATGGGAACCTTTCCCTAAGAATGTGAAATTTAGAAACTAGTTGTAGGTTAGTTAAGAAGAACGGTTTCCTGGGTATTGATCTGATGTTGGTTTCAGCCTTCGGGGTTAATATTTGGGGAATTGCTCTCTTACTGATTTACGGTTAGTGGCTAATGAATTGGAATGAGGCGTATGTTGTGTTTGTGTAACATTTGGTTATAATACACGCGGGTTGTTCGGGAAGGCCGGGTTCACACCCCTTCTGAATAACCGATTCGGCGATAAGTCGAAGATGATGACGGTGGTCGAAGACCGGAAGTCTTCACATCGTTTGGGTGATTACTGATGATCTTGATTGGTCTGTACACCCAAGATGACGGAATCAGTTGGTGGTCGTCCAGACGTACTTGGAGATCGATGGATACGCGAGGAAAGTGCCTCCGGTTTCGTTCAGACCCAGAACGAACTTGTAAATGGATTGTGTGTCTGACATTGGATTTTATTCTGTGTTGATTGATTTCTGTTAAATATATATATGTTTGGCGACAGAGAATTTATTCTCTTGCTTAACACCCTTCTCTGAGACGTACGAGCTTAGAGGTTATATATCGATAGATATCAATCGCATGGCATGAATTGCCTGTGTGGCACGCTGAGATGCAATGATCAAGGCTTTTGTTGAAAAGCAGAGTCTTGTGGTTGATGATCAAAGCACGGCCTACGTGGCGTAGCTTTGTCTATAACGTGAATTCGCGAGCCTCACGCCTCGGTATGAGTTAAAAACAGGATAAGGATGCAAGGAGAGCACGACATTTCTTTCTAGCTTTGGTGGTGTCAGTGACTTACCAGCCCTGACATTTATATATTTTTCACCTATGTGGTTGTTGGATGAGGCGCCTCGATTTTAGGTCTGTAAGGACCGAGAAACGCGTGTTCAGGAATTGCCAATCCTCAAACATAAGAGAGGACTGGCCCTGAAGATCCAGGGGTTACCCAGAGTGTGTAGTCCCGAGGCATTTGCTAGAGTGTCTCAAAGCGGAGAGGAGCTTGCCCCTTGCCTCGACTCATGACGGAAATCCAATTTCCAATACGAGATATTTTGGTTTTATTTGTAGAGCCTAGTATGGCGACATGATAGATGGTACCCATGCCGCCTAGGATTGATATTTATGATTGAAATTGTTTTGACACTATACACTTATTATAGTATCAAATGATTTGTTTTAAACGTACCAAGCATGTTTGGCTGTTATAAGGTAAAACCCTATCCTCCGGCTTGTGTTGCATTGTGTGATGGGACCTAGGTCTTATAATAGCTTCATTTTTCGAAAAAGCCTTGCGTTGTCTTTTCTATGCACTGGTATTCTTGGGAGGAAACCCGTTCCGTGTTACTTGGCGTGGTCCCTTGAATTACTCTCTTTTAAAGTAAAGTTTTAAATAACTGTTTTAGTTCTCACACCAGTCACATGACTGACCTGGAGTTTATTGTTTTAACCTAAACTCTGGGTGCCCTTATTTCGACACGGGCAGCTAGTAGTTTTGGTTTTGCAGATCTATATTCACAGGATCCTGGTTTACAGCTGTAATGATATCCGGAAAGCTTTGTATCCGTATATCACCTTCAGTTGTGTTTTGTATTATTTTCCGCTGCTATGTAATTTATTGTAATCTCTGATATTTATCGAATGTAATTTATTCATTTATACTCTGTATATTCCTGTATCTGATGGAATTGTTGTAATAGCAATGAAATGTTCTTCCGTTTGCGTTCTATTTTGTCGTGTTCTCAAGGTAATCCGGGCTTTCCTTCACGGGGAAGTTACGGGTCATCACAGTTGGTATCAGAGCCAGGTTTACAGAGCTCGAGAACAAGACACATTAGAACCATACGAAAGAATTCATCAGATATTGGATTAGTAATATCCAATTAGAATGACTCGTTAGAGATACGATCAGTAGTATCCTAGAACGAGTGTGAAGAGTATATTTTTCAAATGAAAACAGTTTTGTTTTGAAAATTTAAACCATTTTATACGTATTTGAATATTTTATTTATATTGAATTTGGACAATCGAGTATATAAAGATTTTGCATATACGCGTCATGAACGTATATTCGAAGTTTTAATATACTATATAGATATAGGATCATACTCTAGTGGCCCGAAGGTGATTCTGATGGTTGAGTACTCGTCGTTAGAATTTATATTCGAGTGACGAAGGTGTGATTTCTATATATTTCCATTAGACTGGTGTGAGAACCAAAATATAGCTAGAATACATTGTTGTGATTTGGCATCAAAAACATGATTTCCTGTATATGTATCAAAATTATGAATTTGAAACGTTAATCCACTAATTGATTGATGTTTGTGTTGTTTGTTTATTTGTTTGATAATTTTTGAACCATTATGCCAAATTGAACTGTATTGAAAATTGGTCGCATTTGCTTGCATATACATATACTTACATTGAACAGGTCATAGCAAGGAGGCTAGAGCAGAGAATAAAATTTGTTTGCCCGACAAATAGGTACATGTTTACTATAATTTACTGTTTTGTTTGGGTGATGATGCTTTTATGAGCCTATTGGCTAGCCGCGTGGCTTTTTCTTTTTCTTTTTGAGATCAGAAGGCCTGTATGGCAATTTCAGGATTTTCCCGTGGCTCCCGGTGCAGGGAAGGTTATGGCGAAATTTTTCAAAAATTTAGGGTGTTAGCCAAATTTTTGAAAATTTGAAAATTCTCAGAAACTGAAAAGTTGGAGAATGGAAGCCAGATCGAACGTAGAGTTGATTGATCAAACCACTTTCGACTTTGTTCCTTTTCGGGGATGAAAAGTTTTAAGTGGGGGAGAATGTAACAACCCGTAAATTCTGGGCCAGTTTAAAATTTTTATTTTGGCAATTTTAGCAAATTCTGAACATTTAAAATAGATTATTTTAAATAATAACGACGAGAAATTTATTTTGAATAGAATTCAAACGTATATGTTTATATAGATCGTCGTTAGAATATAAATATTTATTTTAAATTATAAAAAGAATTGAAAATGGCGCGGTAGTTCGATAATTCGATTTCAAATTTCAATTGAACATACTAGGTGCAAAACAAACCGGATTTTAGTGAAACCAAAAATAATAGAATCTATTTGAGAATATCTTTCCAACGAATCCGAAAAATCAAAATTTCATAGCGGGAATCAAAAGATATGTCCAGTTGAAAATTCTGAATAGTCGCAATGGAATTCAGGCCCTTAAAAATAGCCATTTTGCAAACGACCTCGGATTTCGACGAAACCACTTTTGTTGAGTCCGTGATGTCAAGTTATTGTTAGATTCCAAATTTCATAATTTTTCGAATCAATATGAGAGCGTGGCAAAGGAAAACGCGTTTGACCAGTTTTAGTTGATTTTAATCGACTGGAAAATGGCCATTTTTCTAACGGTCTCAGAATTCGACGAAACTAGTTTTGTTAGGACCGTATCGTCAATACGAAGCTAGAAAATATTTTTCTGGAATTTTTAAAGTTCGTATGTGACCACGGTAAATTGAAATGCGCGTTCAAATTCAATATATAGAGTTATATGTTGATTTTGATGAAAACTGATCGAATCAGCTTACGATACATATCCCATTGTGTTCGGAATGGGGGTTATTAGCTATGGACGACAGGCGGTGGGCCTCGTTTCAAGGTCGAAATAAAAAGTCAACTTTTTGAAATTAAAATAATTAAATAATTAATTATAAAATTCCTCTCTCCCTTCCCTCTCCTTATTCATTCAGGCCCTCCCCCTTTCAAAACCGATTCATTTTTAAATAAATAAAAAAAAGATAAAGAGAGAGAAGGACGGGGAGGAGCCGCGCTCCCTCCAGGTGGCGGCGCCGACGACCAAGGTCGCCCCCCTCCCCCTTCGCCGCATCGCTCCAGCCCTCCCCCTTTTCGCCGTCCAACCCTAAATCCCCTCATCCCATCGACGGAGCACCCGTGCCCGACCTCCCAGACCCCGACGCCACCAGTCCACCCCCTTCTGCCCTCCTCTTCTTCTCCTTCCCCTCCAGCGCAGCAGCAAACCGCCAAGCCCTCCGATTACATTACAGTGAGCGTTCTTTTTATATTTTAGCTTTGTTTATTTTTAGTTTGTTTTTCTTTTTCGCATTGCATTTACTTTCTAGTAAGATAGAATTTTTTTAAAAGAAAAGAAATAGAAAAGTTAGGATTTTTATCCCATAAAGATGTGATTTTTACAATGAAGGAGGAATATTAAAAATATAATCTTTTATATTGTAGAAGGATAAAAATATTATTTTTACATTATAGAAGTGTTAAAAATTGGATCTTTATATATGTAGTGAATCAAAAATATGACCTTTATATAGTAGAAGATATAAAAATATTATTTTTATGTAGGTAGTGTATTGAAAATATAATTTCTATAAAATAGAAAATATAAAATAAAATCTTTATATTTGAAAAGGTGAAATCTTTATGTAGAGAATAATGATGTAAAAATAGAATTTTTATCTATATAATAGCGATATAAAAATTCGATTTTTATATATTGAATAGCGAAGTAAAAATTCGATTTTATATATTGAATAGCGAAGTAAAAAAAATTCGATTTTTATATATTGAATAGCGAAGTGAAAATTCGATTTTTATATATTAAGTAAAAATTCGATTTTTATATATGTAGTGAATACGGGCAACGAAAGTGACAAAGGGAGAGAACGACAAAGATTTCTACATAGGAAGAGTCAAGATGATTGGATTAGCTTTGGTGAGAACTTCTCACTCTAAATTTCTTTTTCTAGTTATATATATATACTAGGATGCAGACGGTGTTTAGTAGCACCCGACACCCGTCATCCACAGACCATGGATGGCTTGTTTGTTTGATTGATGTGTTGTGAAAATTGTTTGTGATGTTGATGCGAAATAGATAATAAAATATATTCATAGGTTGAATAAAATAATTTGGTCGTTAAAAATATAATTTTTAACGTGAATGCGAATAAATAAATATTCATTTACAAACCGGACGGTTTGTTTATGTACACCTATTTGAAGGACATTGACTGAGACGATAAATTTAACACATCGCCCAACTGCACAAATAAAAATCTGTGTTTGTTGATTTGAAACCCCACACGGGTATTGGGATAAAATACGACATACACTAATCCCAATAATTAGTTGTTTGTGTATCGATTGATTGACTGACTGTTATAAGCGTTAGATATCTATATTTGATGCTTATACAGTGTAGTGCACTTTGGATGATGGTTGATTATTTAACGTTGCTATTATATACATGTGTTGTATGGAATCCATATAATTAACTTTATATGGTAATTGATTGGGCCTCATTCCGATTTAGAAAATAAAGAATATTATAAAATAAAGGTTCATGTGTTGACAGCACTCATTCGTTGAGATTAGTCAAGTGTTGAACGAAATATTTTAACAATAAAATTTACATCTTTATCATATATAAAATTAGAAACTAACTGGAAAATAGATAAGATGAGTGGTCTCCTGGATGTTGATCTGAAGTTGGTTTCAGCCTTCGGGGTTAATATTCAGGGAATCGTTCTCTTACTAATTTACGGTTGGAGTCTGATTTAAAATCAAGCGATGGATACCATAATTTTTATAAAATATATTAAATAACAAAAATATTCACACGTAGACAGTACTCATTCGTTGAGATTAGTCATGAGTTGACAAAAATATAGATTCATGTATTGAATAAAATAAATATTCATTTGTTGAATAGAATAACGGAATTATTGAAATATATAAAGTCGTGTTGATTAGAGATGCGCTATTTTGACGCGAACGATATTTATATCGATTATATACGTTTTAGAATGAATATTGAAAAGAGATTTTAAAATCGAATATATAGAAAACGAATTCAAATTTGAATTGAATATAAAACGAATTCGAATTTGAATTGAATAGAAAACGAATTCGAATTTGAATTGAATATAAAACGAATTCGAATTTGAATTGAATAGAAAACGAATTCGAATTTGAATTGAATATAAAACGAATTTGAATTTGAATTGAATAGAAAACGAATTCGAATTTGAATTGAATATAAAACGAATTCGAATTTGAATTGAATAGAAAACGAATTCGAATTGAATTGAATATAAAACGAATTCGAATTTGAATTGAATAGAAAACGAATTTGAATTGAATTGAATATAAAACGAATTCGAAATGAATTGAAAAGAAAACCAATTTGATTTGAATTGAATATAAAACGAATTCGAATTTGAATTGAATTGAATATAGAATGAATTGAAATCGATCTGAATTTGAAATGAATGTTGAAATTGTTTTTGAAACGAATTTAAAACTATTTATAAAATTAGTTTTAAATAGAAATCGACTAAATATATATTATATATATAATATAATGGCCTGAATAGAACGCGCCACGCCGCAGCAGTTCGCGAATTTCGACCATTGACTTCGAACAGACATTACGGGAGATCCGACTGTCGGATTCTCCTAAAACCAGAACCGTTGGGTTCGTATCGAAAAGAGCTTTCTGACGAATATTAGAAATTCAAAATCTAACGGTTGGATTTGGAGATACGTCCAAATCAAATTTGGAAAAGGTCGATGTTAGTGCAGTTCGATGGCCGTTGATGGAAATCGACTGTACGGTCCTTGATAATATTATTAAAAATAGTAATAATTTGTGTAAAATCATAAGAAATGATTTGGGAAAAATTGTGATGAAAAACTCCATATCTGAAAAGATAAAAATAGATTTTTATCGAAATGAACTAGTTTTGAACTAAAATTAAAATCCATTTATTTTTAAATAAATAAATTGGATTTGAAATGGGTTTTAAATAGAATTGATCTGTGGGTTTATCGTGAACAGTGTTTTAAATAACATTTGTTCTTTAACCCGATAGTAAATAGAATGTGATTTGGGTTTGTCGTGAACTGTGTTTTAAATGACATTAGTTCTTTAATCCAGTAAAAGGAGATTTAATGAATCTGCAATTAGATTGAAATGTGAATTGATAATCTAAATTATCAAATTTAGAAATTGAGCGAGAATGGAGTATCACCAGTTTTGCTCCAAAGCGATAGTTAAATCTTTAATTAGATTTGAACGTGAAATGGTAATTAATTTTACCGATAACACCGTGGTGTTAGATATGGAGTATTACCAGTTTTGCTTCATGGGATGAATAGGTTGGGATTGGAAAATAAAATAAATAATTACTTCGGTGTGGTTCGCTAATCCCGACTAGGTTGGAAAACCATAATTTGGTTTGAAATGACATCCAAGGGAAGATTAAAGAATAAATTTAAAGAATTTATCTTTGATAAAATTAATGGGAACCTTTCCCTAAGAATGTGAAATTTAGAAACTAGCTGTAGGTTAGTTAAGAAGAATGGTTTCCTGGGTACTGATCTGATGTTGGTTTCGGCCTTCGGGGTTAATATTTGGGGAATTGCTCTCTTACTGATTTACGGTTAGTGGCTAATGAATTGGAATGAGGCGTATGTTGTGTTTGTGTAACATTTGGTTATAATATACGCGGGTTGTTCGGGAAGGCCGGGTTTACACCCATTCTGAATAACCGATTCGACGATAAGTCGAAGATGATGACGGTGGTTGAAGACCGGAAGTCTTCACATCGTTTGGGTGATTACTGATGATCTTGATTGGGCTGTACACCCAAGATGAGGGAATCAGTTGGTGGTCGTCCAGACGTACTTGGAGATCGATGGATATGCGAGGAAAGTGCCTCCGGTTTCGTTCAGACCCAGAACGAACTTGTAAATGGATTGTGTGTCTGACATTGGATTTTATTCTGTGTTGATTGATTTCTGTTAAATATATATCTGTTTGGCAGCGGAGAATTTATTCTCTTGCTTAACGCCCTTCTCTGAGACGTACGAGCTTAGAGGTTATATATCGATAGATATCAATCGCATGGCATGAATTTCCTGTGTGGCACGCTGAGATGCAATGATCAAGGCTTTTGTTGAAAAGCAGAGTCTTGTGGTTGATGATCAAAGCACGGCCTACGTGGCGTGGCTTTGTGTATAACGTGAATTCGCGAGCCTCACACCTCGGTATGAGTTAAAAACGGGATAAGGACTGCAGGGAGAGCACGACGTTTCTTTCTAGCTTTGGTGGTGTCAGTGACGTACCAGCCCTGACATTTATATACTTTTCACCTATGTGGTTACTGGATGAGGCGCCTCGATTTTAGGTCTGTAAGGACCGGGAAATATGTGTTCAGGAATTGCCAATCCTCAAACGTAAGAGAGGACCGGCCCTACAGATCCAGGGGTTACCCAGAGTGTGTAGTCCCGAGGCATTTGCTAGAGTGTCTCAAAGCGGAGAGGAGCTTGCCCCTTGCCTCGACTCCTGACGGAAATCCAATTTCCAATACGAGATGTTTCGGTTTTATTTGTAGAGCCTAGTATGGCGACATGATAGATGGTACCCATGCCGCCTAGGATTGATATTTATGATTGAAATTGTTTTGACACTATACACTTATTGTAGTATCAAATGATTTGTTTTAAACGTACCAAGCATGTTTGGCTGTTATAAGGTAAAACCCTATCCTCCGGCTTGCGTTGCATTGTGTGATGGGACCTGGGTCTTATAATAGCTTCATTTTTCGAAAAATCCTTGCGTTGTCTTTTCTAAGCATTGGTATTCTTGGGAGGAAACCCGTTCCGTGTTATACGGCGTGGTCCCTTGAATTACTCTCTTTTAAAGTAAAGTTTTAAATAACTGTTTTAGTTCTCACACCAGTGACATGACTGACCTGGAGTTTATTGTTTTAACCAAAACTCTGGGTGCTCTTATTTCGACACGGGCAGCTAGTAGTTTTGGTTTTGTAGATCTATATTCACAGGATCCTGGTTTACAACTGGAATGATATCCGGAAAGCTCTGTGTTTGTATATCACCTTCAGTTGTGTTTTGTATTATTTTCCGCTGCTATGTAATTTATTGTAATATCTGATATTTATCGAATGTAATTTATTCATTTATACTCTGTATATTCTTGTATCTGATGGAATTGTTGTAATAGAAATAAAATGTTCTTCCGTCTGCGTTCTATTTTGTTGTGTTCTCAAGGTAATCCGGGCTTTCCTTCACGGGGAAGTTACGGGTCATCACATTGAAACTTAATATGGACTTTAGTCAAACTGTACCTTTTCTTTAATCTTATCCTTGCCGTTATACTTCTTTTTTCCTCGTAATATTAAATTACGGAAATATATTCCATTTTTTCCAACCAACAAACTAACCTAATACTATCTTCCAAATCAAATTATTCATTGATTTTTTTTTCTTTATTCCCTGAATTCTGATAATTATCGTAAACGTCTTACTTTTTTATGCTTATGTTTTTTCCCACAAAACACAATCTTAATATATAACCCGTTAATTATGTTTTATTCCACCATATTAAGAATTTTTTTTATAAGCATGCTTTTGTTGTTGTAGTTTAATAAGGGATAAATTTTCCAAGGCAATTTCCATAGGCAATATATATCGGATTCAACAGTTAAAGCATAATCAAACGATAATATACATCATTGGTATAAAAAAATTATTTTAAATCTACTCACCTAGAAAAAGCACTCTAAGCCATAGATCTGATTTGAATCCAGATTTACTATCCGTAGCCTTTTCCCTTTTATAAACCTCATACGGACAAAGAATTTTAACATCTGAATCCTAAATCTACAGTTTCTACCTTCAAATCTTAAATCAGAAAGCCTAAATCTAATATTTTTAATTTCTTGGAGGACAAAGAAATGTGACGAGGCTTCCGCACTCATTCAGAAAAATATGAGATTGAAGGCTATCCCTGCACGTTTGTTTATAGATGTACAAAAAACATTATCCATTCGATTTAAATTGGACAAGATCCGCATGTTCAACAGGAAATAAAAACGCGTAGTGATGCGTCTTGTTTGTTTTAAATTATACGTAATTATTTCACTTATTTTGAATTCAGACATTACTTAACAAACATTATTAAACTTCTTTTATTACATGATTAATTTCCATTCATGACTTGCATTTATTTTCAAATTCAAACGTGCATTACTTCTGAAATTTATGTCTTCATATATTTATATTATATATAAAAAATATTACAAAATTAGTATTATAAAAAAAATATAAAACGACTTTCATTTTTGAAATAAAATTCATTATTTTTTGATCTGTCTTTTAAATTCTTTCTTGATTTGTTTTATCATTATAAATGTATTTAGTTAAAATTTTGTTTGTTGATTTAAAACATGGAATCTTAATGTATATACACGCATGCTTACACGTTGTAATGACCCGTACTTTTACGGATAATAAATAATTTATTTAATTATTTAAATAAAGGTTTGGTAATTTAAAATGACCAGAATTAAATAATAAGGAATATTTAATTAATATAATAATTAATATAATATATTTAAATTCCAGAATAGTCGGAAATAGTAGAATTCACAATACATGTGAATTGGATCATATATAAGATATAATTCAGTTTGGAATTTGATTTAGAATAACGAATATATTATTTAAACGAAGTTTGAACGTACAATTATATTATAATTAAAATCGAGCTCCAAATGGCACGGCAGTTCGCTATTTGGCGATTCGAACTTCAATTGAATATACAGAATCCGTTTTAAATCGGATTTCTGTAAAACAAGAAACGTTCGGAGCTGGTGAAGTATATTTTTCTAATGGAAGAAAAAAATCGGGATTTCATTGTGTAGATTTTGATTTATGTCCAAATCAAATTTTAGAAAAGTCGCTAAGAAATTCCTTTATAATTTATAGCGATTTATTTATATTTTAAATGAATTTTTCAATATAAATTGAATATCGATTCAACCGGGATTTGAATATCGAGTCATAAATCCAATTGGAGCTGTATGATATTCTAGTGTGAATGTATACGATAATATTAAATTATTTTTATTTAATTTAATTGTTTTTAAATATATTTATATATTTAAATGGGTTATTTAGAGCTATAAAAATAGCCAGTTTTGCAAACGACCTCCGTTTTCGATGAAATTAATTTTTTTTGGATCCATAACGTCAAATTATTATTAGATTTCAAGTTTCATGATTTTTGGGGTCACTGTGTGGCCATACAGATTTTTAATGTGAAAAAGTCGATATTAAAGGTTAAAAATACGATGTGTGAGCAAACGGAGTCGGAATTCGACGAAACCAGTTTTGTTGGGTCCGTAGTGTCAAACTGAAGGTATATGTCCATTTTCGTGGTTTTTGGGTATCATGTGTGATCATATGAATTTTTAAGGACGAATACAGACAGCGTAGGAGTAAAAATCAATATATAAATGGAATATAAAAATAATATAATTAACCTATATAATACCCTAACATTCCTAAAACCTAATTTACTTCATTCCTCAGTCAACTAAAATTTCCGCCGATCTCTTTCTTTACACAGCGGAACTTTTTATTTGGAAAAATCGAAATCAATTCAAATAAATTACTAGAAATTGCAAAGTGTATATCGTTGGATTCATCTTGAGATAAGCTTCCATCCCATATCTGTTTTATTCAGTGCGCACCATCTTCCTGGAGTTCGAAGTTTCACCGTGGTAACTAGGGTTCGATGTTTTGGGGATTTAAGGCTTTAATTCATGAAATGGGTGTAGCGTTTGTGGTGAGGAGATGGATTTGCATCTTGCAGTGGAGTTTCGTGGAGTTTGAAATTTAAAAATGTCAATGGGTGCATGCGATGACCTACTGTCATTTGTTTTTGAATGGGGCTTGCGAGTTACATATAAATGGGATGAGATGGTACGGCTTGCGAAGAGAAAAGGGTGTGGTGGTCATGGTCTTTGATTTCGTGGAAGGACATGAGAGAAAAGGGGGCTAAATGTTTGGTAATGACTGTTGTTAAAAGTCCGACATTTTGAATGTTGGAGGGGAAGAAGGGCTCACGGGATTTAGTTAATCACGTATTAGATGGGAATAATGGTATTTTAGTCATGTAATTATGGAGAGAGGGAATATTGCGTAATTAGTTTGAAGATTTGCGAAGAGACAAGAAAAGTGGAAGGGGATGAAGATCGGTCGTAGGAAGAAAAGAGGAGCAGGCGACTTGAGTTCTATTACGGGGGAGAAGGATTGGGGGTAATGTTAGTGTTTTTAATGATTAATTATTAAGGTTAATAATAATTATATTATTTAAATCCGAACGAAAACTTATAATAAGTATTTCTATCTCATACGATATCAGAATCGGACGAAACAAGATCCGTTGGGATCGCATGGACGGTGGCTACGCAATGAAACTGACTGGGAGTGAATCGGATCTCGTTACAATTTATGGAAAAATAAATTGTTCGTCTGAATCAAGCAATGGTTATCGTTATTAACGATGATCGTCCAATGTGATTAAAACTCACCAACTCTAAATAGTTATATTGTTATAACATATTTTCAGAACTGATAATTACTGGTTGAGTGTCGTGTGTTGACTGTTTGGTTGAAATTATAGATAACGATATATATATATATATATATATATATATATATATATATATATATATGTGTGTGTGTGTGTGTGTGTGTGTGTGTGTGTGTAAATCGATCAAATATTGATTCTGTCTATCAGAATATTTCATATTGAAATGAAGTTGATGTTAATTATGTTGTATAACATTTGTGAGGCAGGGAAACAGGTTGGAGGGACCCAACTGGATTCCTCAATATTTATGATACTGTTCTTTTCCTATATTGTAATATATGATGTGATATATAATCTACTGTTGATTATGTGTGTTGAATGATATCGATCATTGTTATTTTGTATTTTAAATACCATAAGAAATACTAGAATGTGGAAAAGGGGATTTTCAAAGTGTATTTTGAAAATGAATTTATTTATATAAAATCAATGGATTTTATATATAAAAGGGAAAGAAAATTATAAAATCAAAGAACAAATATAAAAGGAAAATATTTGTGAAACAAATATAAAAGGAAAATATTTGTGAACAAATAGAAAAGGAAAATATTTGTAAAACAAATATAAAAGGAAAATATTTGTAAAACAAAAAGGAAAGGGAATATTTGTGAAACAAACAGAGAAGGAAATATTTGTAAAACAAATAGAAAAGGAAGTATTTGTAATCAAATAGAGTTAGTCGAATAGCTTATTCGAAGAAAAGATTTATCGAATATTAGTTATTCGAAAGGAGTTATCGAATATTAGTTATTCGAATAGATTTAAAAGCAGTTATCGAATATTAGTTATTCGAATAGGGTTAAAAAGGAGTTATCGAATATTAGTTATTCGAATAGAGTTAAAAAGGAGTTATCGAATATTAGTTATTCGAATAGAATTAAAAGGAATTAATCGAATATAGCTTATTTGAAAGGAATTAATCGAATATAGTTTGTTCGAAAGGAATTAATCGAATATAGTTTATTTGAAAGGAATTAATCGAATATGGATTATTCGAAAGGAGTTATTGAATATAGTTTATTCAAAAGAGAGAATATCAAATATAGTTTATTTGAAGAAAAGAGTTATCTAATATAGTTATTCAAAGAAAGATTTTCGAATATAGATTATTCGAAAAGGAGTTATCAAATAGAGATTATACGAAAGAGAGTTATACGTTGAAATTCGTTTATTTCGAATTCGGGAAAGTACTGTTCACTTTCCGTTTTAATCAAGATTTATTTATTTGTTAATAAATTAGTGGTTTGTTTATTTATCCAAATTAATAAATAAAAGTTTTACTTAAGTTATTATATTTCGAAAGCTTGGGATTATAACACTATTATTATAATCAAATTGTTTCAATAAAGAAGTGGATTCGTAAATAGAATCCGAGAGTTACGTAAGGAGGTTGTTAAAGATTTAAGATGAAATTTGTCTATTTCACGGTTAAGGATGTTATTCAGTTAAGGTCTAAGAGGTAATTATACCCCAACTTGATTGACTTCATTTTTAACTAAGGAATGGTTAAGGTTCGATAGTGTAGATTGGTTAAGTGAATTTAGTTAACGAGTGTAATGGTTTGAGTTGGCATCGCGATGTTTATTTAAACATCTGTTTAAATCCAATGAAGGAGTTTTGGAAATGTTTTCCAAATAAGAATCAGAAATGTTTTCTAATATAGATAATAGGAGATGAGAATAAAAATAGAAACGTTTTCCAATATTAATAAGGTATATTTTCTTAATTTAGAAAATAAGAATTTTTGTATATATATGGAAATAAGAAATGGGTAAATGAATAAATTAATGATAGATTAATTTAATAGATAAATGATGACTGATGATTGATCAATAGAATTTCCATCTGGAAATAATATCATTGTTTTCACACGTGTTTTTCTTTGATAGTTAATTCACCGACTATCAAAGTTTTTGACCATTTTTCCGTCGTCAATACGGGGAGACCGGGATCAGATTCATTATCTGAAAACTACTCCGTATGGGCATTAACGTTGCGAATAAAATATGATGAAGATAATTGAAGACAGAGTTATGCAAGGGCTATTCTGGCGATCCTAGGTAGAAATGCCTAAGATGGATTTAAAGAATAGTGCCTTCGGTTTGTCCAGTCCCAGGACGACCAGTATGGAAGAATGTCTGACATATTATATTTAGTAGATCGCGTAAGTTGATCTCTTCAAACATATGTACGTTTGGTGGCGAAGGAATTCGTTTCTCTTAGCTGTTTACCTGTTATATTTTTGGGGAAATCAATTTGTGATTTTGTGGGTATGACGATGTGACATTCAAAGTGAAAAATTGTGTGATCTGTCGAGATAAGCGTGGCCTCTAGCCTCACAACCGGGAAATGACAAAAATCGGGCACGCAGCATGGCTAAGTGGTTGGCTGCCAAGTAGGGTATATTACCACTTATCTAGAGATATTCATTTCATTCTTTAATCTATTCGATGCTGCCCCATTTGGGAAATGGTTGCTGATCCTAACCGTTGGTGATATACATTCGATACACTCAAGCGAAATGAGTGGTCGGTCATGTGTGGCCGGGTTGCAAGATGTTCTTGTTAAACCCAGTGTATTCCTCTCTAGAGGTACACTATCAGAAGGTGGTTCCATACCTTGTCATAGTTGGAAATCCATTACCCAATAAGTGCTCGAGGTTTTGATTGTATACTATATATGTAGAACGTGAGATGAAAGCGTTTCTGCTAGATGATTATTATATTGTGGTTGATAGACACTATTATAATATCAAAAGAATTTTGATATAAAGATTATTTTGGATTCTCATAAGGGAAAAACCCGTTCCGTTATACGGCGTGGTCTTATGAGATATCGTTTTATTGCTCAAACGGTTTAAAACTATTTTACTCACACCAGTCCCTTGACTGACCCAGAGTTTGTTTTGTTTTGTTTTTCCTAAACTCTTGGGTGCCCAATTTTGTTCAGGCAGTCAAGAAGTCAGGATTTTACAGATATACTTGGACAGCTTAGAGCAGGAGGCTTCAAGATTATATAGCTATAGTTATTACCGTTGTGTTGTAAGTGTTGTACTCTGACAATGTTACTGTATACATATACTGATTTTATTTCAAAGTTATGTATCTATTATATGTTGTTCATTCCGCTGTGAGATTCGTGTTACTCTAATGTTGTATGTTCTTCTTCTTCTTCTATTCTAAGTTTCTATCTTATCTATTCTCACCCTCTGTTTTCTTTCTATTAGTTTTTCGGTTTCCGATGCAATTTGGTTTGGACTTGTTTTATTTGGTCAGCTCAAATTGTACCGGAATTTCGTGACACTTACAGTTGGTATCAGAGCCGATGGTTAAGTAATTACCTTGGCTCTGTGGTGTTACTCAGTAGAGATGGGGTTAGAAATATTCTATATTGAGTTGAGTGTATATATATGAGCGCGTATTTTTTATTCAATATAAAATTGTTTTATATTGCGGAGATTTATTGATTGAGTTATTTATGGGTTCTGGTCGATCAGTTTGATCCACTGTATTGGTAGGAGTTTCTAAACACTCGAATACGATGGGTCGACAAGATATGTTTTGAAAAGAGGGTAAATTAAAATAATTTTACCCAAAGCATATTTTGATATAGAGAAAATATATATTGAAATTATAATATAGTGGATATATTGGTTGTTATTATAATCTAGTAAGCTTATAAATTTTAAACGGTTATGTAAGTAACCGATCAGAAATCATATAAGAGAAACATATGAAATCTGATGAATTAAAACTGAATTTAAACCAGAATTGAGATTTAAACTCTACGGTTTGAATAAGTGTTGTAAATGGATTTGGATTAAATATATGTGAATTTTAAATCCTGGAAGATTTTAAATTGTTTACAACATTGTGAATGGTATTTTTAAATGAAATGTCAAAATGGAAGTGTTTGGATATGGTTTTGAAAGTGAAATATTATTGAACTCACTTCGATAGCTGGAAATAGATTTCGATGATGATCATGACATCATCGGTGTTCATTTTCAAGTTGTAAGTGATAGATTACTACTAAATTTTTATTTTTGAATTGTTTTAAGAAAACAAGTTGTTTTGATATTCCAAAATGAATATTTTGATTTTTGGAAAAGTCTAAGCTGTTTGAAAACTCCCATAAACATATTATTTGAATTAAACAAATTAAAGTAGAAATTGAAATTTTAATTGAAACCAGTTAAGTGGAAAATTGAATTGAGATAGAAAGTATCGAATTACCGATAATTCGAAATGGTATTTAGTTGGTAAGTTAAGAGTTGGAATCAAGAACGGAATTTTGGGTTTGAAATGAAATCTAGCTTGAATATAAGCAGATGATTTGGGTCTGCAAATGAATTGAATGGAGATCAAGTTGAAAGGGTATTGGTTTATGCAGAATTGGTAACAGATGCAACGGATATAATGATATGCTCGACAAAAAGGTACCAGTTTATATTTATATTGGGTATGAGATTTTTATGAGCCAAATTGGCAATCCGCTTGGCTATTTGATTTTCTTTTGGGATGGAGAAGGCCCAGAGAGGCGAGTCGTAGTTGTACTGATTGACCTGTACAAAGGAGGTGCTGGCGAAATTTTTCAGAAATTTCGGGTGTTAGAAAATTTTCAGAGTTTATGGAAATTTTCGTTAGTAGGAATAAATTAATAATTTAGTTAAAATTAATTGGTACCGTGAAACTGAAGTTAAAGAAGTAAAAAATAATAATTTTTAACCAGTTAATAGGGTTTTTTTTCTACCTTAGCAATTTCGAGGACGAAATTATTTTAAGGGGGAAAGAATGTAACGACCCATACTTTTACAGATAATAAATAATTTATTTAATTATTTAAATAAAGGTTTGGTAATTTAAAATGACCAAAATTAAATAATAAGGAATATTTAATTAATATAATAATTAAATAATATATTTAAATTCCAGAATAGTCGGAAATAGTAGAATTCACAATACGATGTGAATTGGATCATATATAATATATAGTTCAGTTTGGAATTTGATTTAGAATAACGAATATATTATTTAAACGAAGTTTGAACATATAATTATATTATAATTAAAATCGAGCTCCAAATGGCGCGGTAGTTCGCTATTTGGCGATACGAACTTCAATTGAATACACAGAATCCGTTTTAAATTGGAATTCTGTGAAACAAGAAACATTTGGAGCTGGTGAAGTATATTTTTCTAATGGAAGAGAAAAATCGGAATTTCATGGTGTAGATTTTGATTTATGTCCAAATCAAATTTTTGAAAAGTCGCTATGAAATTCCTTTATAATTTATAGTGATTTATTTATATTTTAAATGGATTTTTCAATATAAATTGAATATCGATTCAACCGGGATTTGAATATCGAGTTATAAATCCAATTGGAGCTGTACGATACTCTAGTGTGAATATATGTGATAATATTAAATTATTTTTATTTAATTTAATTTTTTTAAAATATATTTATATATTTAAATGGGTTATTTAGAGCTTTAAAAATAGCCAGTTTTGCAAATGACCTCCGTTTTCAACGAAACTAATTTTTGTTGGATCCATAATGTCAAATTATTGTTAGATTTCAAGTTTCGTGATTTTAGGGGTTACTGTGTGGCCGTATGGATTTTTAATGTGTAAATTAGTCGATATTTTGACGGTTAAAAATACGCTGTGTGAGCAAACGGAGTCGGAATTCGATGAAACCAGTTTCGTTGGGTCCGTATTGTCAAACTGAAGGTATATGTCAATTTTTGTGATTTTGGGTATCATGTGTGATCATAGGAATTTTTAAGGATGAATACAAATAGCGTAGGAGTAAAAATCAATATATAAATGGAATATAAAAATAATATAATTAACCTATATAATATCCTAACATTCCTAAAACCTAATTTACTTCATTCCTCAATCAACTAAAAATTCCACCGCTCTCTTTTTTTTACACAGCAAAAAATCGAAATCAATTCAAATAAATTACTAGAAATTGCAAAGTGTATATCATTGGATTCATCTTGAGACAAGCTTCCATCCCATATCTATTTTATTCAGTGCGCACCATCTTCCTGGAGTTCGAAGTTTCACCGTGGTAACTAGGGTTCGATGTTTTGGGGATTTAAGGCTTCAATTCATGAAATGGGTGCAGCGTTTTTGGTGAGGAGATGGATTTGCATCTTGCAGTGGAGTTTCGTGGAGTTTGAAATTTAAAAATGTCGATGGGTGCGTGCGATGACCTATTGTCATCTGTTTTTGAATGGGGCTTGCGAGTTGCATATAAATGGGATGAGATGGCACTGCATGCGAAGAGAAAGGTTGTGGTGGTCACGGTCTTTGATTTCGTGGAAGGACATGAGAGAAAAGGAGCTAAATGGTGATGACTGTTGTTAAAAGTCCGACATTTTGAATGTCGGGGAGGAAGAAGGGCTCACGGGATTTAGTTAATCACATATTAGATGGGAATAATGGTATTTTAGTCATGTAATTATGGAGAGAGAGAATACTGCGTAATTAGTTTGAAGATTTGCGGAGAGACAAGAAAAGTGGAAGGGGATGAAGATCGGCCGTAGGAAGAAAAGAGGAGCAGGCGACTTGAGTTCTATTACCGGGGAGAAGGATTGGGCGTAATGTTAATTAGTAATTAGTAAGGTTAATAATGATTATATTATTTAAATCCGAACGAAAACTTATAATAAGTATTTCTATCTCATACGATATCAGAATCAGACGAAACAAGATCCGTTGGGATCGTATGGACTGTGGCTACGCAATGAAACTGAATGGGAATGAATCTGAGCTCGTTACAATTTGTAGCAAAATAAATTGTCCGTCTGAATCAAGCGATGGTTATCGTTATTAACGATGATCGTCCAATGTGAGTAAAACTCACCAACTCTAAACAGTTATATTGTTATAACTTATTTTCAAAACTGATAATTATTGGTTGAGTGTTGTGTTTTGACTGTTTGGTTGAAATTACAGATAACGATATATATATATATATATATATATATATATATATAAATCGATCAAATATTGATTCTGCCTATCAGAATATTTCATATCGAAATGAAGTTGATGTTAATTATATTGTATAAAATTTGTGATGCAGGGAAACAAGTTGGAGGGATCCGACTGGATTCCTCAATATTTATGATACTGTTCTTTTGCTATATTGTAATATATGATGTGATATATAATCTATTGTTGATTATGTGTGTTGAATTGATATCGGTCAATGTTATTTGGTATTTTAAATACCATAAGAAATACTGGAATGTGGAAAAGGGGATTTTCAAAGTGTATTTTGAAAATGAATTTATTTATATAAAATCAATGGATTTTATATATAAAAGGGAAAGAATTTTATAAAAGAAAATTATAAAATCAAAGAACAAATATAAAAGGAAAATATTTGTGAAACAAATAGAAAATGAAAATATTTGTGAAACAAATAGAAAAGGAAAATATTTGTAAAACAAATATAAAAGGAAAATATTTGTAAAATGAATAGGAAAGGAAATATTTGTGAAACAAATAGAAAAGGAAATATTTGTAAAACAAATAGAAAAGGAAGTATTTGTAATCAAATAGAGTTAGTTAAATATAGTTTATTCGAAGAAAAGATTTATCGAATATTAGTTAGTCGAAAGGAGTTATCGAATATTAGTTATTCGAATAGAGTTAAAAGGAGTTATCGAATATTAGCTATTCGAATAGAGTTAAAAAGGAGTTATCGAATATTAGTTGTTCAAATAGAGTTAAAAGGAATTAATCGAATATAGTTTACTCGAAAGGAATTAATCGAATATAGTTTATTCGAAAGGAATTAAGAATATAGTTTATTCGAAAGGAATTAATCGTATATAGTTTATTCGAAAGGAGTTATCGGATATAGTTTATTCGAAAGAGAGGATATCAAATACAGGTAATTATAGGAAAAGAGTTATCGAATATAGTTATTCGAAGAAAGATTTTTTAATATAGTTTATTCGAAAAGGAGTTATCGAATAGAGATTATTCGAAAGAGATTTATACATTGAAATTCGATTATATCGAATTCAAGAAAGTATTATTCACTTTCCGTTTTAATCAAGATTTATTTATTTATTAATAAATTAGTGGTTTGTTTATCTATCCAAATTAATAAATAAAAGTTTTACTTAAGTTATTATATTTCGAAAGCCTGGGATTATGACACTATTGTTGTAATCAAATTGTTTCAATAAAGAAGTGGATTCATAAATAGAATCTGAGAGTTACGTAAGGAGGTTGTTAAAGATTTAAGAGGTGAACTTTGTCTATTTCAAGGTTAAGAATGTTGTTCAGTTATGGCCCGAGAGGTAATTATACCCCAACTTGATTGACTTCATTTTTAACTAAGGAATGGTTAAGGTTCGATAGTGAAGATTGGTTAAGTGAATTTAGTTAACGAGTGTAATGGTTTGAGTTGGCATACCGATGTTTATTTAAACATCTGTTTAAATCCAATGAAGGAGTTTTGGAAATGTTTTCCAAATAAGAATCAGAAATGTTTTCTAATATAGAAAATAGGAGATGAGAATAAAAATGGAAACGTTTTCCAATATTAATAAGGTATATTTTCTTAATTTAGAAAATAAGAATTTTTGTATATATACGGAAATAGGAAATGGGTAAATGAATAAATTAATGATAGATTAATTTAAGATATAAATGATGATTGATGATTGATCGATAGAATTTCCATCTGGAAATAATATCGTTGTTTGCATACGTGTTTTTCTTTGATAGTTAACTCACCAACTATCGAAGATTTTTACTATTTTTCCATCGTCAATACGGAGAGACCGGGATCAGATTCATTATCTGAAAACCACTCCGTATGGGCATTAACGTTGCGAATCAAATATGATGAAGATAACTGAAGACGGAGTTATGCAAGGGCTGTTTTGGCTATCCTAGGTAGAAATGCCCTAAGATGGATTTAAAGAATAGTCCCTTCGGTTTGTCCAGTCCCAGGATGACCAGTATAGAAGAATGTCTGACAGAGTATATTTAATAATCACGTAAGTTGATCTCTTCAAATGTATGTACGTTTGGTGGCCAACGAATTCGTTTCTCTTAGATGTATACCCGTTATATTTTTTGGGAAATCAATTTGTGATTTGGCGGGTATGACGATGTGACATTCAAAGTGAAAAATTGTGTAATCTATCAAAGATAAGCGTGGCCTCTATCCTCACAACCGAGAAATGACAAAAATCGGGCAGGCAGCATTGCTAAGTGGTTGGCTGCCAAGTAGGGTGTATTATCACCTATCTAGAGATATTCATTTCATTCTTTAATCTATTCGATGTTGTCTCATTTGGGAAACGGTTGCTCATCCCAATCGTTGGTGATATACATTTGATACACTCAAGCAAATTGAGTGGTCGGTCATGTGTAGCCGGGTTGCAAGATGTTCTTTGTAATGACCCGGGATTTTGACGACTTTGGTTATCGCCATAAACACAATGATGACTAACCAAACATCGAAAAATACCGGTCATTAATGAAAGAAATTAGAGGGTGAGGAAAGATAAGATAGAAACTTAGAATAGAAGAAGAAGAAGAACACAACATCAGAGTAACACGAACCTCACAGCGGAACGAATAAATATATTTCATAACATAACTTTGAAATAACTTTGAAATACAAATCTGTACTTGAATATACATATCATTATCAAAGTACAGCACTTACAACACAGCGGAAATAAACTATAGCTATATGATCCTGAAGCCTCCTGCTCCAACTCTTCCAGTATATCTGTAAATCCTGACTACTTGACTGCCCGTACAAATTTAGGCACCCAAGAGTTTAGGGAAACAACAAATAAACTCCGGGTCAGTCATGGGACTGGTGTGAGTAAAACAGTTTAAAACAGTTCAAGCAGATAAACGATATCTCATAAGACCACTCCGTATAACGAAACGGGTTTTTCCCTTATGAGAATCCAATTATCTTTATATCAAAAACCTTTTGATATTATAATAATGTCTATCAACACAATATAATAATCATCTAGCAGAAACGCTTTCATCTCACGTTCTACATATATAGTATACAATCAAAACCGCAAGCAAGTATTGGGTAATGGGTTTCCAACTATGACAAGGTATGGAACCACCTTTCGCTAGTGTACCTCTAGAGAGGAATACACTAGGTTCAACAAGAACATCGTGCAACCCGGCCACACATGACCGACCACTCATTTCGCTTGAGTGTATCGAATGTATATCACCAATGGTTGGGTTCAACAACCATTTCCCGAATGCGATAACATCGACAATAGATTTTTAGAAGTAAATGAAACTCTAGATCAGGTGATTATACACCCTACTTCGGTGCGACCGACTTAGCCATGCTGCCTGCCCACTTTCTGTCATTTACCGGTTGATGAGGCTAGAAGCTACGCTTTATCATCACACCAGATTCACTTCGAATGTCACATCATCAAATCCATCCAATCACCGATTGACGTCCTCAACCATACATTATGTGTTAGCTAAAAGAAGTTTCCTTCTCCGCTTCCACTCTTGGTACGGTTGGAGAAATCAATATATGCGATCATCTGGAAATACTCTGTCAGACATCCGTCCATACAAGTCATCCAGGAACAGGATGAACCGAAGGCACTATTCTGTAAACAGGAAAGCCCTTGCATATCTCCGTCTTCAATTTCCTTTGGCATATATGATTCGCAACGCTTATGCCAATACAGAGTGGTTCTTTGGATAATAATCCAACCGGTCTCTCCATATTAACAACGTTAAAATGGTCATATTAACAACGTTAAAATGGTCAAAACTTCGATAGTCTGTGATTTAACTATCGAAGAAAAACAGGTGTGCAAACAACGATATTATTTCCAAATGGAAATTTATATCGATCAAACATCATTCAACATTTATCTCTTTATTTCATTAATTTACTTATCTCATGTTTCCCTATATTCAATATTTCTAATTTTCTAAATTTGGAAAACATACGTTATTAACAATGGAAAACATTTCCATTTCTTGTTTTCTTTATTAGAAAACATTTCTGGTTTCTTATTTGGAAAACATTTCCAAAGCTTCTTCATTGGACTTAGACAGATGTTTAAACAAACCATTGCGATGCCAACTCAAAACATTTCCTTTAATTACTAAATTCACTTAACCATCCTTTACTATCGAACCTTAACCATTCTTTAGTTAAAAATGAAGTCAATCAAGTTGGGGTAATACTACCTCTCAGACCTTAATTGAACAACATTTCTAACCTTGAAATAGACAAAGTTCAACCTTCTAATTCTTTAACAACTTCCTTACGTAACTCTCTTTCAAATCTTTTCTATTCGATAATTCTTTCCTTCGATAAGGTATATTCGATAACTCTATTCAATTTATTCTATTCAATTAACTCTTTTGATTTAACTCTAACTCTATTCACTTAACTCCTGTCGAATAAACTATATTCGATAACTCTTTTAATTCTATTTGAATAAACTATATATTCGATTAACTACTTTTACTCTATTCGAATAAACTATATTCGATTAACTCCTTTATTCTATTTGAATAAACTATATATTCGATTAACTCCTTTATTCTATTTGAATAAACTATATATTCGATTAACTCCTTTATTCTATTCGAATAAACTATATTCTATATCTACTTTCAAATAATAAGATTTGATAACTCCTTCTCTCGAATACACTATATTCGATAACTCTACTTTGAATAAGTGATATTCGATAACTCTACTCGATTAACTCCATTTGAATAACTCTAATCGATTAAACTAACATCGATTAACTCCTTTTACTTTCTATTCGAATAAACTATATTCGATTAAATCATTTGCTTTAACTCTAATCGATTAAACTAACATTGATTAACTCCTTTTTATTTAACTAACATCGATTAACTTCTTCCGATTAAACTAACATCGATTAACTCCTTTTAACTCGATTAAACTATTCATTGATAAAGATTTACTTTTAGTAACAGTTCTTCACTTTACAAATGATTTCCCTTTTATAAAACTCTATTCGTTTTAAAAACATTTTCCCCTTTTATTTACTTTTGAAATATTTCCTTTTATAAAATCTGTTGATTTTATAAAACCCCTTTATTTCAATATACATTGAAATAATTCTTTTTACATCCCAGGGTCTTTTATGATATTTAAAATATCGAATAACAATGATCAACATCATTCCAACACACATAATCCATAACAGATTATATAACACATCATATATCACAATATATGAAAAACAGTAAAATAAATGTTGAGGAATCTAGTTGGATTCCTCCAACCTGTCTTCCTGCATCCAAAGATGTTAAACAATATAATATAACATCACTTTCATTTCAATATGATATATTCTGTTAAACAGAATCAATATAGAAATTCAACTAACTGACTAGCAGTTCAATCAAACAGTCAACACACAGTCAATCATCCAATATCTAAAAGTTCTAAAAATACAACATGTAATTATAAACTGTTCAGAGTTAGTGAGATTTACTCACATTTGCGCGTTAGCCGTTAAATAACGGTTTGCGTTATTTGATTCAGTCGGACAAAATTATTTCGCCATAAATTGCAACGAGCTCCAATCTGCTCCTAGTCAGTCTCATCGTGTAGCCACTGTCCATACGATCCCAATGGATCTTGTTTTGCTTATAATACTCCGGTCCATTTACTTCTGAACAACCAAACCCATAAAGGAAATATCCTCCTTCACCGAAGACAGCTCGACTCCAGCTCCTCAATACCCATCGCCATTATCGCACGTCCCGGCTCCACTAATCCTCGTGGCCATACGCTCGCATCCCCTCACTCCATTACAGTATTTCTCCACCCCATGAAAGATAACTCGGCTCTTCATTATGCTTCCAGGAAAAACAAATGAGACCGCTCCTTTTATTCTCCATTCCTTCATGTAAATAACACACTACAGTAGTCACGAAAGCACCAACTACTCCTACTCATGTTTTTGAAAACGAACCCAAGGAAAAACACGTTGACACTGCACTTGAAACCCAGGCTTTCCGCTACTCATTACCACATTCACGTACTTTCATGTTTTAACTCCATTCTTCCTTCCTGACCATACTTCACTCCATATTCACAAGCAACTTTTCCCCAGTCTGTCGTTCTTCCCCTTAACAGAAAAATAAAGGCACCTCTTCCCTTCCAAACACACTTCAGTAAACTTCCCATCTTCACAACTGAATCCTCTCCTACGCCTACTGACCTCCCTACTTCACAAGACCCGATGTTTTCCAGTCCCTCACTTCTCACCATACTACATATAAGCCAAGCGCATTAACCACACAGGCCACGCATTTCATAAATCCCACACCGCATCATCCCATTAAAACCGCAACTCAATCTCCTGCTGTGACTTCATCAGCCGATTCCCACCTATGCCGCACTCCCTCTCCTACACCAGTCAACAACCGGACTTCACCGTACCCCTCTTTGTCACCTCGCCCTTCTGGTCGTACCCCAGACTTCCACCTCGCACCATTAACTCGCGCCAAGCCTCCTCCTGCCGTGAAACCAGAGCTCCAAGTTACTGTAATATCTTCGACCTACAGTAGTACTTACGCATGCGACAAAGCTTAGACAAACTGACGAGGAACTCACCATTTTTCCAAAGGTATATGTGTTGGGTTTTATCGTGGAGTATTTATGGAATTTTCGTTTTAGGATTTGCTGAAGAAAACGTTTTCGTGGCGGCTACTGTGTTTCTAATGGGAGAATGAAATTTAGGTCTTAAGCAAGTTGAGGGGGATATTTATAGTATTACAAATCCTTAGATGCTAAGTAATTTTGTTACTTATAGTTTTAAATGAACCACGTTCTTGTTTTGGAGCCACAAAGATTTGTGCGGCTGAAAGAATTGGAGGCGTGGACTTGTTTTGTCCTAGTGATACGTTAGGATATTTTAAATGGTATGATAATATCTCCTTTTACTATTTTATATAATTACCGAAATTCCATTCACGTACGGACAGAAATAAAGATGTAGTCGTGCCCAGTACCGTACCACGATCCCAAAAATATAATAATACCGGTATGTGGACTCATATTTTGAAACTTCAAAATGTTGATTTCAGGGTGCGAAATACTTCAAATAAAAAGTCGCTTATTAAATTAATTAAAAATCATAGTAAAATTCTAAAAATTAAATTATCACTACTTCCCAAAAGAACCTTGTCTAAATTCAAACCCGATCTCAAGTTATATCGAATAAACCGATACGGCCGATAAACGATTCTATAGCGACTATTTTAAAATTTGCTTTGGACATATCTCAAAATCTATACGACGAAATCCTGATTTTTCTCTTCCACTAGAAAGATATACTCCACCAGCTCCACACGTTTCTTGTTTCACAGAAATCCGATTTAAAACGAGCCATGTACATTCAGTTGAAGTTCGAATCGCCCATTTACGAACTGCAGCGCCATTTTGAGCTCGATTTTAATTATATTATAACTCTACGTTCAAACTATCGTTTATATAATATATTCGTTATTCAAATTCAATTACAAGCTGAATTAAATATCACAGATGATCCAGTTCACACCATATCGCCATTTCAGCCAATTCTGATTATTTCAGAATTTAAATATATTATTTAATTTATTATTTTCGTTAAATATTCACCATTATTAAATTCCACGACAATTAAATCCTCTAATCACTATATAAATAATTAAATAAATTAATTATAATACCCCTGCCAATGCGGGTCATTACAATCTTTCCCACTTAAAATAATTTCGTCCTCGAAATTGCTAAAAGGTAGAGGACGACCCTATCGACTGGTTAGAACATATTTGTTCACTTCTTCATTTCAGTTTCAACTGAACCAATTTAATTTCAATTAAATTATTAATTAATTCTTATCAACGAAAATTTTCAAAAATCCTGAAAATTTTCTAACACCTTAACTTTTCGAAAAATTTCGCCAGCACCTCCTTCGTACTGGTCAATCAGTCAAACTCCAACTCACCTCTCTGGGCCATCTCTATCCCAAAAGAAAATCAAACAGCCAAGCGGCTTGCTAATTCGGCTCATAAATCTTATATCCAATAGAAATATAAACTTGTACCTTTTTGTCGGGCATATCAACTCTATCACTTTCATATGCTATCAATTCAGCAGATACAAGGGTCATCACAATCAAATTCCAATCTGCTTTTATCCACAACACAACCATTCGCTTATATCCAAGCCAAATATCATTTCAACTCGAGTTTTCTTCTCGATTCCCAACTCTTAACTTGATTATCATATTACACTTCAAATTTGAATCTCACAATCCAATTTGTCTTGATATCATTCTAATTCAACCTCAGTCACCACTTTACTGGCTTTACTTTAGTTCAATTTTGCTTTCACAAATTTCTGTTAAATTTGTTTTTAATTCAAACAGTCTTTCCCTGGGAGTTTTTAAACAGTTTACTCTTTTCAAAAATCAAAATTTTCCTTTTGAACATGTCACTGAGCCCTTAATTAATATTCCATTAGTTAAATCACTTCTCTATTTCTTTATCAATATTTGTTAAACAAATATTTTCAATAACCATATTGGCCTTTTATGTTATTTGGAAAACATTTCCAAATATCGCCTTCCTTTATTTTCTAAACTTTAGAAAATATATGCTATTTATAATTGGAAAATATTCCAATCACTTATCTCTTTTCCGATCTCGTTTATTTCTATACTTAGGAAATATTCTTTATTATATTTCCAAGCTTACACTTATTTGGGTTAAAACGGATGTTGTGTAAAACATCGTTACGACAACCCAAATACTATATTCAACTAACTCTTATTCAACATTTCTCTTCGAGCCTGAAATCTTACTATTTATTTGTTAATAATGAAATCAATCAAGTTGGGGTATAACTACCTCTCAGACCTTGACTGAATAACATTTATAACGTCAAAACAGATATGACTACTTACTCGAATAATCAATACCATACAACTACTTATTCACTTTTAAACACGTATATGCTTCCTCTTTCTATTCTTACTAGATTTATTCTTTGTCTTCCCTTTTGATTTTACTATTATATTTCTAAGTTCGTTTCCTTATCTACTTCTATATATATATATATATATATATATATATATATATATATATATATATATATATATATATATATATATCGATACGTTGATTTCTAACTATCAAATTATCTTAAAAATATTCTAACTCCTTAAATTCCCGGAAAAATTTGCCATAACCCCCTTTGTACCAGGAGCATCGGGATATTTCAAATAGCCTCCCATGGCCCTCACCAATCCAAAAGAAAAAGAAAAAGCCAAGCGGCTAGCCGATACGGCGCATAAAATCTCATATATGAATCAAATACATACCTTTTCGTCGAGCATTCTATTTATATACCTTCATACCTTATCCATACCTATCTCATGTATATTTATACCTGCCCAATCTATTTCAACTATACCCAATCGTTTTAACTCAATTCATTAATTAATTTGTTAATCAACTCTTTAGTCTATTTCACTTTTATATTTTAACATGACATGTTCAAATATATTTTAACTTGCTTATTAACTAATTTGAATCCAAATTTCAAATTTAAGTTCTATATTCGATTTCGAATATCCATTTACAAATCCAATTCACCTTTCAAAGTTCAACTTAAAATTCAAAACTCGATTAACTAATTCCTCTTCGACTTAGTTAATTCTATTCAATTTCTATTCAAATTCTATTATTCAAATTCTATAGTTTAAATTCCATTTGAATTCTATATTCAAATTCCATTATATTCAAATTCCATTATATTTGAATTCCTTTTGGATTTTATATTCAAATTCCAATTGAATTTCTATATTCAAATTCCATTTGAATTTCTATATTCAAATTCCATTTTACTTTCGATATTCAAATCCTATATTTGAATTCCTTTATATTTTCTATATTCAAATTCTGTATTTGAATTCCATTTGAATCTCTATATTCAATTTTATTTGAGTTCTCTTTATTCAAATTCTATATTCAATTCTATATTATAAATCCCATTTTGAAGTTCAACACACTTGTCTTTCCCAAAACAAATTCAAAACAGTATCTCTGGTAGTAATTCGTCACTTACAACTCGAAAATGAATATTGATGATGCAGCTGTCATCATCGGAATCTATTTTCCAGCGATCGAAGTGAGTTCAATACTATATAACCATTTCTAAACATTTCCACTTTGAAATTCAATTAAAAATATAATTCACACTGCTTGTAAAACAATTTAAAATCTCCCAGGATCTTAAATTTTCCTTATTTTTAATCCAAATCCATTTACAAACACTTATCCAATTCTCCAGAGTTTTAACTCAATTTCTGGTTTAAAATTTCAGATTCAACTCATCTGATTTCACGTATTTCACTTATATGAATTCTGATTGGTTATTTTCATAACCATTTAATTTATAATCTTACTCGATTATAATAACAACCAATATATCCACTATATTATAATTTTGATATATATATATATATCTTCTCTATATCAAGATATACCTTGGGTAACTTATTTTAATTTACCCTCTTTTCAAAACATACCATGACGGTTCATCGTATTCGAGTGTTTTGCAACTCCTATCGATACAGTGGATCAAACTGATCGACCAGAACTCATAAACAACTCAACCAATGAATCACCACAATATAAAACAATTTTTATATCATATACAAATACGTTCACTCGTATATATACACTCAACTTAATCTAGGGTATTAATAACCCTATCTCTACTGAGTCACGCCACAGAGCCAAGGTAATTCACTTAACTTAAGCTCCGATACCAACTGTAATGACCCGGGATTTTGACGACTTTGGTTATCGCCATAAACACAATGATGACTAACCAAACATCGAAAAATACCGGTCATTAATGAAAGAAATTAGAGGGTGAGGAAAGATAAGATAGAAACTTAGAATAGAAGAAGAAGAAGAAGAACACAACATCAGAGTAACACGAACCTCACAGCGGAACGAATAAATATATTTCATAACATAACTTTGAAATACAAATCTGTACTTGAATATACATATCATTATCAAAGTACAGCACTTACAACACAGCGGAAATAAACTATAGCTATATGATCCTGAAGCCTCCTGCTCCAGCTCTTCCAGTATATCTGTAAATCCTGACTACTTGACTACCCATACAAATTTAGGCACCCAAGAGTTTAGGGAAACAACAAATAAACTCCGGGTCAGTCATGGGACTGGTGTGAGTAAAACAGTTTAAAACAGTTCAAGCAGATAAACGATATCTCATAAGACCACGCCGTATAACGGAACGGGTTTTCCCCTTATGAGAATCCAATTATCTTTATATCAAAAACCTTTTGATATTATAATAATGTCTATCAACACAATATAATAATCATGTAGTAGAAACTCTTTCATCTCACGTTCTACATATATAGTATACAATCAAAACCGCAAGCACATATTGGGTAATGGGTTTCCAACTATGACAAGGTATGGAACCACCTTTCGCTAGTGCACCTCTAGAGAGGAATACACTGGGTTCAACAAGAACATCTTGCAACCCGACCACACATGACCGACCACTCATTTCGCTTGAGTGTATCGAATGTATATCACCAACGGTTGGGATCAGCAACCGTTTCCCGAATGGGACAGCATCGACAATAGATTTTTAGAGGTAAATGAAACTCTAGATCAGGTGATTATACACCCTACTTCGGTGCGACCGACTTAGCCATGCTGCCTGCCCGCTTTCTGTCATTTACCGGTTGATGAGGCTAGAAGCTACGCTTTATCATCACACCAGATTCACTTCGAATGTCACATCATCAAATCCATCCAATCACCGATTGACGTCCTCAACCATACATTATGTGTTAGCTAAAAGAAGTTTCCTTCTCCGCTTCCACTCTTGGTACGGTTGGAGAAATCAATATATGTGATCGTCTGGAAATACTCTGTCAGACATCCGTCCATACAAGTCATCCAGGAACAGGATGAACCGAAGGCACTATTCTGTAAACAGGATAACCCTTGCATATCTCCGTCTTCAATTTCCTTTGGCATATATGATTCGCAACGCTTATGCCAATACAGAGTGGTTCTTTGGATAATAATCCAACCGGTCTCTCCATATTAACAACGTTAAAATGGTCAAAACTTTGATAGTCTGTGATTTAACTATCGAAGAAAAACAGGCGTGCAAACAACGATATTATTTCCAAATGGAAATTTATATCGATCAAACATCATTCAACATTTATCTCTTTATTTCATTAATTTACTTATCTCATGTTTCCCTATATTCAATATTTCTAATTTTCCAAATTTGGAAAATATACGTTATTAACAATGGAAAACATTTCCGTTTCTTGTTTTCTTTATTAGAAAACAGTTCTGGTTTCTTATTTGGAAAACATTTCCAAAGCTTCTTCATTGGACTTAGACAGATGTTTAAACAAACCATCGCGATGCCAACTCAAACCATTTCCTTTAATTACTAAATTCACTTAACCATCCTTTACTATCGAACCTTAACCATTCCTTAGTTAAAAATGAAGTCAATCAAGTTGGGGTAATACTACCTCTTAGACCTTAACTGAACAACATTTCTAACCTTGAAATAGACAAAGTTCACCCTTCTAATTCTTTAACAACTTCCTTACGTAACTCTCTTTCAAATCTTTTCTATTCGATAATTCTTTCCTTCGATAAGGTATATTAGATAACTCTATTCAATTTATTCTATTCACTTAACTCTTTTGATTTAACTCTAACTCTATTCACTTAACTCCTATCGAATAAACTATATTCGATAACTCTTTTAATTCTATTTGAATAAACTATATATTCGATTAACTCCTTTTACTCTATTCGAATAAACTATATTCGATTAACTCCTTTATTCTATTTGAATAAAGTATATATTCGATTAACTCCATTATTCTATTTGAATAAACTATATATTCGATTAACTCCTTTATTCTATTCGAATAAACTATATTCGATAACTACTTTCAAATAATAAGATTTGATAACTCCTTCTCTCGAATACACTATATTCGATAACTCTACTTCGAATAAGTGATATTCGATAACTCTACACGATTAACTCCATTTGAATAACTAACATCGATTAACTCCTTTTACTTTCTATTCGAATAAACTATATTCGATTAACTCATTTTCTTTAACTCTAATCGATTAAACTAACATCGATTAACTCCTTTTTATTTAGCTAACATCGGTTAACTTCTTCCGATTAAACTAACATCGATTAACTCCTTTTAACTCGATTAAACTATTCATTGATAAAGATTTACTTTTAGTAACAGTTCTTCACTTTACAAATGATTTCCATTTTATAAAACTCTATTCGTTTTAAAAACATTTTCCCCTTTTATTTACTTTCGAAATATTTCCTTTTATAAAATCTGTTGATTTTATAAAACCCCTTTATTTCAATATACATTGAAATAATTCTTTTTACATCCCAGGGTCTTTTATGATATTTAAAATATCGAATAACAATGATCAACATCATTCCAACACACATAATCCATAACAGATTATATAACACATCATATATCACAATATATGAAAAACAGTAAAATAAATGTTGAGGAATCCAGTTAGATTCCACCAACCTGTCTTCCTGCATCCACAGATGTTAAACAATATAATATAACATCACTTTCATTTCAATATGATATATTCTGTTAAACAGAATCAATATAGAAATTCAACTAACTGACTAGCAGTTCAATCAAACAGTCAACACACAGTCAATCATCCAATATCTAATAGTTCTAAAAATACAACATGTAATTATAAACTGTTCAGAGTTAGTGAGATTTACTCACATTTGCCCGTTAGCCGTTAAATAACGGTTTGCGTTATTTGATTCAGTCGGACAAATTTATTTTGCCATAAATTGTAACGAGCTCCAATCCGCTCCCAGTCAGTCTCATCGTGTAGACATCGTCCATACGATCCCAATGGATCTTGTTTTGCTTATAATACTCTGGTCCATTTACTTCTGAACAACCAAACCCGTAAAGGAAATATCCTCCTTCACCGAAGACAGCTCGACTCCAGCTCCTCAATACCCATGGCCATTACCGCACGTCCCAGCTCCACTAATCCTCATGGCCATACGCTCGCATCCCCTCACTCCATTACAGTGTCTCTCCACCCCAGGAAAGATAACTCGGCTCTTCATTATGCTTCCAGGAAAAACAAACGAGACCGCTCCTTTTATTCTCCATTCCTTCATGTAAATAACACACTACAGTAGTCACGAAAGCACCAACTACTCCTACTCATGTTTTTGAAAACGAACCCAAGGAAAAACACGTTGACACTGCACTTGAAACCCAGGCTTTCCGCTACTCATTACCACATTCAAGTACTTTCACGTTTTAACCCCATTCTTCCTTCCTGACCATACTTCACTCCATATTCACAATCAACTTTTCCCCAGTCTGTCGTTCTTCCCCTTAACAGAAAAACAAAGGCACCTCTTCCCTTCCAAACACACTTCAGTAAACTTCCCATCTTCCCAACTGAATCCTCTCCTACGCCTACTGACCTCCCTACTTCACAAGACCTGATGTTTTCCAGTCCCTCACTTCTCAACATACTACATATAAGCCAAGCGCATGAACCACACAGGCCACTCATTTCATAAATCCCACACCGCATCATCCCATTAAAACCGCAACTCAATCTCCTGCTGTGACTTCATCAGCCGATTCCCACCTATGCCGCACTCCCTCTCCTCCACCAGTCAACCACCGGACTTCACCGTACCCCTCCTTGTCACCTCGCCCGTCTGGCCGTACCCCAGACTTCTACCTCGCACCATTAACTCGCGCCAAGCCTCCTCCTGCCGTGAAACCAGAGCTCCAAGTTGCTGTAATATCTTCGGCCTACAGTAGTACTTATGCACGCCACAAAGCTTAGACAAAACTGACGAGGAACTCACCATTTTTCTGAAGGTATATGTGTTGGATTTTATCGTGGAGTATTTATGGAATTTTCGTTTTAGGATTTGCTGAAGAAAACGTTTTCGTGGCGGCTACTGTGTTTCTGATGGGAGAATGAAATTTAGGTCTTAAGCAAGTTGAGGGGGATATTTATAGTATTACAAATCCTTAGATGCTAAGTAATTTTGTTACTTATAGTTTTCAATGAACCACGTTCTTGTTTGGGAGCCACAAAGATTTATGCGGCTGAAAGAATTGGAGGCGTGGACTTGTTTTGTCCTAGTGATACGTTAGGATATTTTAAATGGTATGACAATATCTCCTTTTACTATTTTATATAACTACCGAAATTCCATTCACGTACGGACAGAAATAAAGATGCAGTTGTGCCCAGTATCGTACCACGATCCCAAAAATGTAATAATATCGGTATGTGGACTCATATTTTGAAACTTCAAAATGTTGATTTCAGGGTGCGAAATACTTCAAATAAAAAGTCGCTTATTAAATTAATTAAAAATTATAGTAAAATTCTAAAAATTAAATTATCACTATTTCCCAAAAGAACCTTGTCTAAATTCAAATCCGATCTCTAGTTATATCGAATAAACCGATACGGTCGGTAAAGGATTCTATAGCGACTATTTTGAAATTTGCTTTGGACATATCTCAAAATCTATACGACGAAATCCTGATTTTTCTCTTCCACTAGAAAGATATACTCCACCAGCTCCACACGTTTCTTGTTTCACAGAAATCCGATTTAAAACGAGCCCTGTACATTCAGTTGAAGTTCGAATCGCCCATTTACGAACTGCAGCGCCATTTCGAGCTCGATTTTAATTATATTATAACTCTACGTTCAAACTGTCGTTTATATAATATATTCGTTATTCAAATTCAATTCCAAGCTGAATTAAATATCACAGATGATCCAGTTCACACCATATCGCCATTTCAGCCAATTCTGATTATTTCATAATTTAAATATATTATTTAATTTATTATTTTAATTAAATATTCACCATTATTAAATTCCACACGACCAATAAATCCTCTAATCACTATATAAATAATTAAATAAATTAATTATAATACCTCTGCCAACGCGGGTCATTACATTCTTGTTGAACCCAGTGTATTCTTCTCTAGAGGTACACTGTCAGAAGGTGATTCCATACCTTGTCATAGTTGGAAATCCATTACCCAATAAGTGCTCGCGGTTTTGATTGTATACTATATATGTAGAATGTGAGATGAAAGCGTTTCTGCTAGATGATTATTATATTGTGGTTGATAGACACAATTATAATATCAAAAGAATTTTGATATAAAGATTATTTTGGATTCTCATAAGGGAAAACCCATTCCGTTATACGGGGTGGTCTTATGAGGTATCGTTTTATTGCTCAAACGGTTTAAAACTATTTTACTCACACCAGTCCCTTGACTGACCCAGAGTTTGTTTTGTTCTGTTTTCCCTAAACTCTTGGGTGCCCAATTTTGTTCGGGCAGTCAAGTAGTCAGGATTTTACAGATATACTTGGAGAGCTTGGAGCAGGAGGCTTCAGGATTATATAGCTATAGTTATTTCCTCTGTGTTGTAAGTGTTGTACTCTGACAATGTTATTGTAAACATATACTGATTTTAATTCAAAGTTATGTATCTATTATATGTTGTTTATTCGGCTGTGAGATTCGTGTTACTCTGATGTTGTATGTTCTTCTTCTTCTATTCTAAGTTTCTATCTTATCTATTCTCACCCTCTAATTTCTTTCATGGACTATCCGGTATTTCCGATGCTTGAATAGTCGGCATAGTGTTGTTTGCCGATATCCAGGATCGCAAATTCCCCAGGTCGTTACACACGCATGTTAACATTATAGAATTAGCTCTTCACTTTCAAAATTTAATGTTAAATTTGCTTGCTTAAATTTCCATTTATGTTTTTTTATTTCATTAATGACGTGTTTTGTTAATTATTTGAACGTTGTAATTTAACATTAATTAGTTTCCATTTTTATCTTTGATTTAATTTAATTTATTACACATTTTTGTTTGAATTTCAAATTCGCATCATTTCTGAAATTAATGCGTGCATATATTTATATGAAATAATTATATGCATGTGCCTCTATGCACGCATTATCTTTCCTGAATTAGTTCTCCTGTAATGTTACATTACATTTATTAATTTATAACGTGTTAGCTTTTAATAAACCTCCATGAATTATTTTATATAGTTACATCTACTTAACGCTAACATTTTAATTAATTCCATTTATATCTTTGTAATGTTTTTTGTGTAAATTTAACATTTTATTAAATTTTCATTTATTGTGCACATTCAAGTTTTCAAATTCAAATGTGCACTATTTCTAGAATTCACATGTTTATATATCACTAAATTAATATATATATATATATATACACACACGTTTGTTTACACATATAATTACTTTCTGATATGAAACTTCGAAAATCAATAACTAGTTTGTATAAGCTCCTTCGGTACATGATATATGTAAATTAATCAGAAAATTACCTTAAACGCAATGATATAAGTCTCAAGGCCAAATTCTAACAATTCCAAAAATGTCAATTTTCACTGTTTACAATTATTGCAATTATTGTATTATTTAAAAACGTATGTTGTTACAACCAAGGGTTGTCGACCTAACCAAATTGTTAATCAAGTGGTTGTTGTGGCTACTCAACTTATTTTCTATGTACGATATTATTTCATAGTTGGCAAATCTTAAGAGATATACAAGATAGTTATGCCTTGGATCTGATGGTGTTGAGTTATTTCCCTGTAAGTTAGTAGCAAGAGTTAGTCTAAAATTTAGTTTTCCCTATTACAACGAAGCTCTGCTAAATTTAAAATGAAAACCATAATTCCTAAAACAATATCAATTACCTGAATCAAATAAATACCCCAATCTAAACAAAAATTAAAAGAAGGATCTAGCAATTGGAAGAAATGCAAAGAAGATATATGGGAAATAAGTGCAGTTGGAACTGGATCTAGAGTTAAAAGCAGAGGTAAATGGACGCATATTTGATAAAATGATTAAATCTAAATTTTGAATTAATTTAAGTTGACTAGACCTAGAAGTGCTTGAACTATAGATATGTGAGTTAAACAAGACATGTTGCCAAAACTTTTTATTTGGATTGTTAATCCGAAAACTTTACTATATATTTGGATTGAAACTGGAAACTTCAACATGGAATTCTAAGCTTTTACCTAACTTGCAATTAGATGGAGAAACTATTAATCTAATAAACTGAAATAAGGATTGCAAACTTTTATACTAAGTTCCAATTGATTAATAGAAACCATAAATCCCTAAATCTACTCTAAGTCGAATAAGAAATTGAGAACCTGTGGAATAGACCAGGGTTAATATATTGCTAAGTAAAATGGATTAAGTTAGTGAATGAATGAAATGGAAGTCAAAGAATAATAGTTCGATTCAGTTATGGAAAAGCGTAATAATTAGATTTAGTTTTGTAATAGCGTAATTTTTAGACTAAATTTAGTAATTGTGTAATGGTTTGGTTTAATTCTACAATTGCATGATGGTTAAATTTCACCCTCTAAATGTGTAATGATTAGAATCAGTATTTTAATGATAAATGAACCGAATGAAATCCATATTAGATGCAGATGGATTAAAGAATTAGAGAACTATAGGAAATCGACTTATGGATAATGTAGATTGAAAATCAAATTGGGCATGTCCTTGGGGCTAGTAAATGTACAAAAATTGCAAACCTTTGGATATTTTTTATTTTCATGAAGTCAACTACGAGTTATAATGAAAATAAAAAAAATAAGATCCTTACTGAGGTCGTTAGACGAACTTAATTCGCATTTTTGTGTTATAAAGTATGATGTGGATGGTTATTGGGAGGTAGGCAATTTATGTCGCATTAGACTCAGGGTATTAGAATTAGGTGGGCGCAAAATTGGTCAAAGGCATCCCTGAGAGTGTAGTTCTAAATAGGGTTCTAGGTATTGTTTATTTTCTGGCGCAATGGCATGGGCGAACGTTGGATAGAATAACAAGGGGTTGTAGAACACTATGAGCTAGGTAGGATCCAGTACCGGTAGGAGTTCAAATGTTATTTGTAAAAGGTAATTTGCTTCTAGTTACGAGACATTGGGTGTAGGTCCATACAGTGAGTCACTCTACGAGTTCGAATTCAAATTCTTCCTCCTACGTTTAGTTGTGCGATAAAATGGGAAGTAAATCTCAATTTTGGTGATCATTTAGGTGAACTTGGACTCGTTGACAGACTCATTATGTTAGATTATTACCCTTAGTGCATGGCTTTAGTACGCACGGACACTATACAAACACTATACATCGGCTAGAGTAAACTTAGAGCTAACTGCATTCGATTATCTTATTATACTTGTTCTCGTTTATCTGACACGTATCTGACCCACCCTTTTGCTTCATTTTTTTCTTCAACTATAGGATGATATATTACTAGTGATTTGATATATCATGAGGAAAAAAGGACCCAATGATGGAGTCCTAGTAATTTTTAATGTTGTTATCTTACAATAATATATTTTATTACAAGTTTGTAACGTATATTTTAATTGGAAAAAAAAAAATTTGTACATCAAGTGTTTTGTGAGACAAACTTATAAGATATGTCTATGTTTCTATAATTATGTTTTCCTTCCTTCGCTATGAGATGTAAAACTGTAGAATGTTTTAAAATTCTATCATTGTAATTATGCTCTGAAACGTTTTAAAAATCTATCAGCTTGTACTCTCTCATCATATTCCATCAGAAAGTGTGGGTTGTTACAAATTTTCTATATCTTCATTTCTAGATTTGTCTTGTAATTAACTTTAATACGAGCACAATTCTAGGAATATTTCCTAATTTCTCCAAATTTGGATTTGAGTTTTAATGGATCTACCTTTTTGATCCCTTTTTGTAACGACCTGCACTGCCAGCCGATTCGAAGCAGTATTGAAACCGACTTGAACCGATCAACAAGAAGTATCACTTGGAGTTACGACTAATAAGAACTGAACAAAATAACTTTTCATTATCATTTGTAGTAACTTTTACATCAGACTATAACTTATATCAGAGTACAAAAATAAATACAACGCACAGTGGAAATAACTATATTAGAGTATAACATGTACAACGGAAAACATAAAGCTCAGTGGAAGAAATAAAATGCTCTGGACACAGCTTTAGCTTCAACCCAGCACCTGCTCTATAAAATATTTGCAAACCAAAACTACTAGGCTGCCCGTATGGAAAATATGGGAACCCATAGTTTAGGTGAGAAACAATAAAATCCGGATCAGTCATGGGACTGGCGTGAGAACTCAAAATGGTTATTTACATTTTTAAAGTTCAATAAATTGTCGGACCATGTCGTATAACACGGAATGGGTTTTCTCCACATGAATACTAATCAAAAACTACTCACAATGCTTTCCGAAAAATGAAGCTATTATAAGACTCAAGTCTCATCACACAATGCAATGCATAATGGAGGAAAGAGTCTTACCTTATAATAACAAAACATGCTTGATACGCGAAATTCTCTTTTATTATTAATAGTGCATAGTGTTTAAATAACTTTTGAAAGTAAATGTACAAATCTTAGCTCGCATAATGCCTCATCCCATTATATTGGTTATTAGGTTACAACTGAAAATGCAAGCCCATACTGGAAGTTGGATTCAGTTGATGATATTTTTTGTCAGCACCCAAATTAGAGTGGGCAATGTATATGCTTAGAAGTTTAGATGTAGGGACGATCCAAAGGTTATTGAAATTTAGTTTGAATCAGTGCTCTTTAACTAATTTTACCATTTTCTAGGCTTTAAGACCTTTAGTCGAAAGATTGGTTACCCTTCCCTCAGGGGATGAGTATCATGCTTACGAAACTATGAAGTCGAAGACAACCTTGAAGAAAAGTTTCTATTAGTTAAATGAAAACGAGACCTTATGCGATCAATGCCTTTAGATCTTGGATGAAATAATATACATTGTGTTGAGAAGAAACTGGCTAATGCCTCGCAACACTCGGGTTTGTTTTTATGTTGTTGCGCTTATTAGCTTATATGATACTTCCGCATCGAACCAGCCCGGATAGGCTTTGGTTGCGTCAGTTATCAAGCACAAGCTTATAAGAAAATCTTTTTCGAGGTTGAGTTGCATTAAGCTTACTATGGAAGAGCTGAGTCACGTATGAAAGTTCGGAGGTGGGAGGAGGCCTTGCTTTTACTCAAAATATCCCTTCCCATAAAAGAACCGTGATCAACTCTTTCATAGGAAAGGTTAGAGTTAGCTCCCTGTCCTATCATTATAGACACAATATGATTATCAAATCGAGAAACACTTAAGTCCCAAATTCCTCCTCCTTATTGATTATAGATGTATTATAAGAATTGAAGAAATCCCCAATTTGATTTGGAAATTAGGGTACACTCTTGAAGGAAAAAGAGCAAGAACGAGAAATGTGAATTCAGTCCCCAAAATGAGACCCCTAAGGTCTTATTTATAGACAAATCGATGCCCCTTTTGCTATTGGGCCAGCAATAGCCCCTGTCGATTGCTTTTTCTTTTGGTTCCGGGAATTCTGGCTCTTGGCCACATTTTTTGGGTTTTAAGGGCTTTGTATACGGCTCTTTGTACTGCCAGTTCCTACTCTCAGGAGGATGGCTTCAGTCTACAGAACTCCTTTTAGATTACTTGTCCATCTACTTTGTATCGATCCAAGCCTGCCGGTGCGAATGGCTTCCGGATGCGGGCTTCCGAATGTGAATTTTTGGCCTTATTATTAACACTTTGTGGTGCTTGCCTTTGTGATTCGGGTGAAAGGTTGCCAGGTCCGCCACCCCTGCCGGTATCGACACTAAGAAGATTAGTGTGAATGGCTTGTCTCTCTTTGGGGTTCCAGTTTGCCTGTCGCTACACTTCCAGAGTGTATCCTTGCTTTTCTGGGAGTTTGCTTCCGGTGCTTTGCAAATTACTTGTTATAGTGCCTTCTCGGGAACCAACTAATAGAGGTCCAGGAAATTGGTTCCGGATAATCCCCATATGCTTTAAACTCTGTATCTTTGGTGTTTTCCTCTTCTTATGTATCGTGTTACTACCAAAACTAACTCCGAAACAAACTGGAGGTGAAGGGGTAACGGATGACCGCAAGCACATAGAAATTCCCCAAAAGCAAGAGCCAAACACTAGAAAGAACCAAGAGCAAGAAGGAATAAATCCGAGAGCTGCATAAACCGACACCTTTTTGGGAGAAAGGAACTCGAAATCTATAGAATACCGGTAGAGTATATCCGGCAAGATATATACGACAGGGTATATCAGGCGGGGGGATTCTATAGCGAAAGGTCATATAAGTAAGAAATTAAGAAAGAGGGAGGCAAGAGCTCCTCTTATTAAAACCCGAAGGGTGGAAGGGCTGTCGGTATTAACCTGCTTAATACCGATACATCAGGAGGCGAAGGCATCAAGAGTATCAAGGCAGAAGTACATAGAGATTATCTGGAACCCTCTTCTGAAACATCTACTGCATAAACTCCAAAAGGTCATATTGATAGACAATAGGCAAATCACCTGGAGAAACCTTACGGAAGATCAGGGTATACCCGGAGACCCCACCGGAAGGCAAACCAGAATCCTAGAAGGGATACATGCTATCCATACTAGTCTACTTAGTATAGTCACCAACAGTAGTTTCGAACCGGCAACTAACTACATACATCATGATGGAAAACTCCTCTGAGTATTCATGAGAAAACCGGAAGCCTAAATCCGGAAGCATATAACCGAGAGCATACAACTGGAAGCTCAAATACCTTTCGAAAAACTACTACATCAACAAGCTCATATCAATCTCAAAGAAGCCCGAACTGACCGAAACCTTCACGATGGAAGCTATAATCAGCACCACAAAGCGGCCGAAAGCTAAAACATCCGAGTCCAAGCAGAAAAGCGGCCGACAGAGGCTCTTGCAGGTCCAACAGCAGAAGGACCCCTGAATTCTCTTTAAATAAGACCTCAGGGGTCACATTTTAGGGCCGATTTTCTCATTCTTATTCTTGTATTCTTTTCTTCTTGAGAGGAAACCCTAATTCTTAGATCAATTTGAGGATTTCTTCTATTTTATTCATGTATTCTAAATCAAAGATCAATAAAGAGTGGATCAATACTTATGAAATTTATTTATGAGTTTGCCATACTATTTCCTAGTTATTATTGCAGCAGCTTACTGTTTGCTTCCTACATATACATAAACCTTCACCCAAGCCTTTCTGAATGTCAGGTGAAACACCCCTTCCCACAAGCTTGAATCCTTCCTACAAGCTCAGACCCTTCGTACAAGCTTAGACCCTTCAGCAAGCTTAGCGCAGAACCCCTTCCTACCATCAATTAAGTCCTTTATCAAGGGTTGCATTTAGAAATTCATCCTCCCGTGGTAACTGTTAGTTCTTGAATCGCTTAAGCATGATACTCATCCTATCAATGGGAAGAGTAGCTATTCTTTCAGATTCTAGACCTTGATACCTAGGGAATGGTGAACTAACTCAAACTTGCGAAGGCTAAACAACCTATTTTCCCCTTAGGTCCACTCCCATAGACCTCGCTCCGGCGTTGACGAAAAATATCGTTAACATTTTGGCGCTAGAAGGAGGGCATGAACCTCTGATCCTTTAGTTAATCTTACCATGTTTCTACCTGTGTTGTTCCCTCCCGGATTGGACTAAGGCTTTGGAGAAGCAAAGTTATGGGTAAGAGGTCCTAATAAGAGTCTTCTGGATCTCGAATGGATAAGTCCCAAATCACTGACCCAAGAGTAACAGAAGAACAAAGGCTGAAAGTCTTACAGATAATGAAACAGAAAAGAGAAATAGGACGATATGCTTCTGACGCTTAGAATAATAGCCACATAGGACAAACCCTAATACCTCCTCCAAATGGCTCTACATCAAAGGATATTAACATCCTCTCTCACCTAAGGAAAACTCTCCATAAGCAAATCAGAGGAACGGTGTTTGAACAAGAAATAATGAATGAATTTGACCACTTCACCAACAAATGGTCCGAAGGGATAACACCTCAACCTCAGTATATTTCGAAAAGTAGGAACAAAAATTAGGTAAAACAATAAAACTAGGTTGCAAAAGGGTTAGGTCCCAACGGCAAGGAGAGAGGCTTAGGCCAGGATTACCCATGGGATACCACTTTACCATTTCGATGGAGAATATCTACTTCCTGACCAAACACGAACACTACTATTGGTCGTTCGCAAAGAAAATACCCAAATACGAAAGGAAGACAGGAGGACCCTATTGTCATTACTATATGATGAATGGACATGAAACTAACCACTGTAGAACCCTTGAGGAAATGGTTATCAAATTCGTCAACCAAGGCCATTTACGAGAGTTTATAAAAAGACTAGATTAAGTTCAATAAAAGTCCTTGGGAATAGGATTAACAAACACGGCTGAGGGTACGGAAAAACCTCCTTTCAAAGCTTAGGGAAACCCAAAATGGGTCAAATCACAAAAGGGTCAAATCCCTTGTCATCACCAAAATTGGTCAGGGCAAGGTATCCCCTGGAGGGAGGGTGTGTTAATCTTTCTCCATGCCCAAATCAGAGGGGGCTAGGTTAAAGCATCAAAAGTGTAAGCCTCCGTTTCACACCATAAATGGTCATGGAGGTGCATCAAAAATTAGCACGCCCTGCTTCTGCTCACAGAAGAGAACGCCCTGCCTTTGCTATGAACTGAGAACGTCCTACCTCTGCTCGTAGAAGAGAACGTCCTACCTTTGCTTATGTTCCGCGTTACCCGTAGAAGGGAACGCCAACACCTATCATCGTCTACGATGGTTAGGATAGGGAACCCCTTGGAGAGGGTGGTGTGTAAGCCTCTATCAGTACCTACGATGGCCAGTGTAGAGTATCAAAAGAGTAAACCTTAATTACGTGTCTACGATGGGCCGGTTTAAGTTTCTAAGACCTTATCATCACCTACGATGGTCAGGATAAGGCGTCTCCTGGAGGGAGGTCGGGTTAGTCCTTGGGCCATGCTTGTGGATAAGCTAGTCAAGTGCTCCAGACACACATGCCCAAAGAGTGGCCAACAAAGCATGTAAGTCCTCTGCTTTGATATCAAAAGCCTAGAGAGTGGCTCAGGAAGCACGTACAACCTCTGCTTCACAAACAGAATCCAAGAGGGACAGCAAAACATTAATACCAGAAGTGGATTTCTGGTACTCAAACGGTCAGTTCATGTCTTCTATATTAACTAGTGTGAACTCGTGCTTCGCACACGGTCGTAGTGAAAACAGTGTATTGATACAATGCAGTGTAGAATTTAATGGACTTGTGTATCAGCTTATATATTATCCTTGTTAAAGTCTTTTTTATTCGATAAAAAAATGATGACGGAAATTGAAACTTGTGCTGATGAGGTGGTAATTTTCATTTTCTAGACAGTTTTGTTCAATTAAGTTATAAAATCTTGCAGTTTGGATTCTTTGTTGCAACTTATTTCTAGTTGGATTTCTTACCGAAATAAAAAAAAACATGGGCGAATTACAGCAGAAACAGAAGGCTAGGAATCAAGAGAATAAGAGGTTTTCATGTATTTATCATAAATATTAAGACTTTCATTATGATATTAATGGCAGGATAAATATTCCTTACCCTTGTGGGCATATACAACTAGCAGTCATAACATATCGTAACATGGCATGAGTAATGAGTACTATAACAGTTGCATAATTTACCAAAAAAAAAGACATCGAACTATAGACTTCTTGTAAACAATAATCTGCAACATGACATATAAAAACCATGCATGATTATCACCACAGTTGCACCACAAAGAATAAGGACTGCATTAAAATATGGTCAAAAAATGCAGAGAACATGAAAAAACTCAACACATTCAAGAACAATGAAACATGAATAAAAGTACAACTTTACATGTATATAACATAATATAGCACTGTTTTTTAAATTTACAGATGTTATTCCACAATACTAAACATAGATGTACTAATTTCCCCATTTTTATAAATTCTTTTACTTACAACAGCAAAATAATTTCTTCTTGATGTAAAGAGGCTTCTTGCACCTAGGGGTGAGCATTATTTGGTTAAACCAAATAAACCAACCGAACCAATTTATTTTGGTCGGTTTGGTTTGGTTTTGAAATCAAATCGGTTTGAAATTGGTTCGGAAAAATATTTAGTTTGGTTATCGGTTTAACCAAATTAACCGAACTTTTATTATATTTTAAAAATTATAAATATTATAATAAATATTTTAAGTTAAATTAGTTCTCCAAGTAAATTTTAATCATCATGCATGTGTCAAAATTACTTTTAAAAAGCATAAAAAACATAAATAATAATACTCTAATCATGTGCTTATGGTTTATTTCAAATTACAGTTAAAATTACAATCATAAGGTTTAAAATATTTTTAGTTTGGTTAAATCGGATAACCAACCGAACCAACCAAACTTAATTTGGTTGGTTTGGTTTGGTTTTCATTTTTATCGGTTTTAGTTTGGTTTGACAATTTTCATCATCGGATAAACCGAACCAACCAAGCGCCCACCCCTACTTGCACCGATCCATGTCTGTATTTTAGTGGTTATGTCACTCTTTTAGGAAATAACTGCAGGTTGCAGACAATGATGACCCTTAATCAATTCCAGCTACATATAATAGTATGTTAGAAATTAACTACCACGTAAGCATCATGTGACTAATCACCAATGTTAATGACTAACGGTTAAATTTTAATATATGATAGACTACACAACATACGTAATTTTGTTATGTGTTCAATCTGCTTCCTATGAATGCTATGTGCAAATTTTGAAATGCATTGGAAATTTCTTCATGCACGCATGATGATATATGTATTTATAAAAAATATCAGATGGTGGGTAGCCAAGTTAAACATTGCAACCAAATGACACAAATCAATAAATAAGCAATCAAAAGATCACCATAGTCCAGTGTAGGTCCCATTATACTGTACAAATGTCCACCGATTATATTCCAGCGCCCTTAAAAGCAGTTTGTATTAAGTTCATATTTCAAGTGTAAAAACATGTTCTATACATGCATTCTATCTACTTAAAACCCATAGAATTAAATTCAATAGTACGCTTGTGGACTGCAGAATTTCAGTCATACCTGTTTTGATTTATCTAAAAATAGATCGCAATATTTTAGCATAATCAAGCTTAAGACCACCTAAAATTACATTAACTTAACCATAGGACATCCATAACAGAGAGTTAGTTGCTAAATTTAGTTTTAAAAAAATCAAAGAAATAACAGTTATATTGCATTTAAACGTTCAATTTCCAAATAAATTTAAATATTTCTTGTGACAGAGAATTTTTTTACTGGATGCATAATTTCGAAGGAGGTTGTCGTTGTAACAACTATATAATATTGGATTATTTTGCTAACATTTGAAGATTTGGCGTACGCCGATGCCGATTAATGATATTTCAAATTAACCAATATGCATGGACTACAAAAGCTATATTTTAAAATACCAGCAAAAATAAAAGAATATTAAATAGATTACTCAACATGCTTGAAATGTATTACAACATCGTTCAATTTCAAATTGGATGGCCGACTTCAATTTGATAGAATAAAAACATAATATGGTTTTCACATGGATAGATAACTTGTTCTTCTATGGTAAATTAATCAATATGTATCCAATGGACATGGACGTGCGCATGAATAAATCTGACCAAGCTTCAGTTTGGGTCATTATCTGCCATAAATGGAATCATTTTGGTAGAGGCACATTAATTATGCTTGTTAGGTAACTTGTTGTAATTATATAAAAGTTTGGACTAATTTGTATATATTATTGAAGTTTCTTATATAGTATTTTTTTTCTTTTTTAATTTCTCAATAGTAATTTGGATGTATATACGAATGACAAAATTAATTTAAATAAACTAATCAAAAAAGTCACTGAAAATAAGTAGTTTTAACAATATTATTAAAGTTTGGTCAACTCGATAAATTGTTTTATGGGAAGCTTTCTAAACTAATATTGGTTTCAATGAAAACCGAACCAATTGAAATACAAAGGTCCAATCGGTTTATTTAATCCTAGTCAAAGCTTTCTCATAACTACTAAATAAGACTAAAACACGGGATATGCTATAAAATGTAGAAAGTACCCATAATTGCTCCTTTTAAGTTAGTAAACAAACAAAAGATATTTTAATGTATTCAAAGGCTTCAAATATAAGTGTTCCCATCATAGATCATTATTGTTAAAAGTACGCATGTACATTCCATGGACTTATGCATAAGAAACTGTGTTTAAAGTTAAAAATAAGAGTCATGTGTAGCTGCTGCAACTCTAATTGTTGTTGATGCTCCCTAGCATTGGATTGTTGTGTCTCTATGTAGGCAGCAGCAACTTTAGAACACTTCTCATTCGTTCTAGCAATGAATGTCCCAAAAAACAGACTTCCATTCAAATAAAAACCCGTAGAAGCATCGATGGCTACTGGATCAGCCGGCAACCTTTCCCTAAGCCATAAATGCTTTCATGGTGGCTTGCAAGTTTCACACATGAAGCATTTTATAAGCTTCCCAATTACTTTGTGCGATGTTTAGAATCAAGTCAAATTTTCTCCTTCACTTCTTAATCCTTTAGATGTTGAAGATTTGAGATCAAACGCAGTTCTATATAAGAAATGAAATCAATTGATAATTTGAAAGGAGAGAAAAAAAAGAAACTGTAAATAATTGAGGAAAGCCGAATTAGCTTCTTCCTGCAGTAATTACACTTTGTTGTTAAAATGAAGCTTCTTCTCTTTTTCTAACCATTCATATAACTCTCTCATCTACTTATCTTTGAAAAAAAAAACATTTTGCATTTACTGGACTCTATGGAACATTTATATGAATATGTATTGTTGATTGTAATTAAATAAAATCCAAGTCCTGTCGGCCTATCGGAGGACCACTCTTTTATAAACAAAAAAAACATTAAAATTGATAACTTTGATAAACCCAAGACTGTTTGGTTTACTTTTTTGTTAAGCGCATTTGCTGCATGACTCAATAAAAAAAGAAAATAAAATCACGGCTAAAAACATTATTCTGTACATAAGCAGGAGTACTTGTGGCTGTGTACATGTAAGTTCACAATAGACCTCTTATCTATTTTTTTGTAATAGATCAGGGGCTTCCTTCAGCAAACGGATGATGCCCAGGAAAGGTAAACCATAATGCATGCTTTTCACTTTAATCCAAGGGTCAGGTGCTTCATTCTTTCAGCTACATGAAGCAGCTCAGGCCAGCGTAGCTTGCCATCATGACTCATAGTCATCACAATAGCTTTTAAGGCTAGCATTAGTTCAGATCTCTGCCCAGCTCATCATTCCAGTGTGTTGCTGCCAAGATGCATCTCGACTGCTCTTTACTTTACTACATTGCTTTGCCACATTGCAACTTCCCCACCTACTGCCTGCTCCAATTCTTCTTAATTGGTGCTACGCATCGCTTGAAGGGCTCCAGGCAGCATCCCACCTGCTAAAACAGTGAGGAAACATTGACTACCTTATTTTCTCAGCATTTGATAGCTTGTAGATTGTTGTCAATTAGGCTTGCATCACCAGCTCCTTCAATAACTCATAGTCATCACAACATAAAACAGTTTCTTACATTTTTGCATGCGCTTGAACAGCAAATAAAATACAGTCTTGTTAGCACTTTTTAGAGCTCACTTTGACACTGCAATCGAAATAATCATTTGATGGATGATAATATTCACATCTCAAGAAATCATGTAATACATCGGATAAATCAATGGTTAGAATGAAAAGAAAAAACTCTACTTCAGTGTAACCTGGTAGTGTGCACTATTAAGGAGATCTAGCAAATGAAATTGGATGAAATATTCCACATCTGCACAACTTCAACTGTTTATTATAGTCTAATAGAAATGGTATCTCCTATTTTATGATTGTAATCAACAGCTTCTAAACACTCAGCCTTACAATTAGTGCATCTAAATTATTTGGAGGGGACCTGGGGGAGAGAAGCTTCAGCCAATAGCATATTTGGTTTACGGACAGTTTGTACAAAAATAAAAATGATTGGAAATGAAAAAAGCGTGAATATCCAAATTCAGTTGAACATATATGAGTAGTTATCCTTTTTCAAATGACATGATTGGAGAAATTTTCATGTAAAATTAGTATAACCTCCAACAACCTTGCTTCTGGAGTGATAAATTGAAATACTTAATGAAGTAAACATGGGACACATACATGCTTTGAAGAATATTTGCAATGTTCAAATATCCCATGGAAGAAGCAGTACAGCTAAAAATGATATTAAATTTGAAGAATGGTGAACATTCTTACACACATGTTACACTAAATAATTAATTTATTGATCGAATCTAGCGAATATTTGCAAATTCTCACCAGAAGCGAACATATTTTAAGAATGGTGTCCAGCACACCATTATTCATCCGTTCCACCTTCTCGCTCCTTCCTCTTACTTAACATGGAAGCAATACCGCAAAGCTTTTGGAGTCGACACAGAAGTCAAGCACATCTTGCGCCATCCAACCAAGCAACCAATTTAATCCGTCACCCTCACAACATGCGTAATTCGACCGTCAGATAGAATTAATAGTACATCATACTCCGTATCTACCATACTCCTGCTTTCTTTCCTATTTCTTTTAGACGATTGAATTTTGGGCCCTGATTTAGATGTAAATTTTGAGAAACAGGTATTCTATAACCTGATGGTACCCAAAAACATGAATTTAAAGACATGAGGATTAATTAACAACTACACGCTATGTTATAGTTTTAAAGTGCTTTAAACTAAGAATAACTCCATGTAAAGCATACAACTATAACCTTCCATGCATTTTGGTGTATTTGTTTTCATGCTTTTCAAATTTTAGTAAGCTTGTATGTTTAGCCCTTGTCCAGAAAATGCTATGATTTTCATTCAGTTAGCTTGTATTTTTGATTTATAATTCTGCTTTGTTATGATTTTTCCTTTGGCTATATAATGTTGGAGCTTTTCTGTGATTGGTTGTATGCTTCACACAGACATAACATGTAACAAAAATCACCTAAACCAATGAAAAATGGTTACGCTTGAAATGCACATTTTTTTCTTATGAAAATTCTACTATGATAGAATCTTGCGGCAAAAGCGCAAAACTAATACATGTGGATCTTAACTGTAAGGCTACCCTTGTTTTCCAGAGTTTAAGATATATTATACTTTACTCTGCATCCCATTAGTCACTTTTTCTTTATTACGAACATAGCGAATATATTACCTAATATAACTGGATGAATATATTATATATTCTATAGTTACCGGTATTTCTAAATCATGGAGGGAGTTTCACTAAAGTAATATATAATACTTCATTCATTCATACAATCATTAGAGCATTCGCTACGACGCATTTGCTAGAAAGCAGTGATTTTTTTTATTTTATTTTTGTCAATAAAATAGTGTGCTAGCAATCTTAATATAACTTGCCCCTACTGCTTATGTTCTAAACTGACTTGCAAACTTACCAGGATTGACAGAAAAACTTCAACAACATTAAGCACCAAGTGACATTTTTTGGCATCTGCACTCTTGTTTGTTTAGAAATTTTGAACTCATGTTCACAATTCATAACCAACATATTTATAAATATGAAATCGCTATTTATCTAACTTACTTTAGTGATAGTATACTGATGAAAATACGTTACATTTCTAGTTAAAATTGACTGAATAAAATTAAAGAACTCCACCTCGAGCGTTGATCACTTAAATCGCATGTATTAAAGAAATATGGGGTAATAAGCAGGTGGTTGTCAAACTTTCCAAAGATATAAAAATTTGTAAATAGAACAAACTTTTAGAATCACGTTCGAATCTTCTAATGTACGCAGATCCAAGTCCAAAATGCATGGGAAAAAATGTCTGGAGATTTGAAAACAACATGCGTTTACATCTATTTGATAAATATAGGAAAATTTTACTTTTTTGCAGTAGTTGCAACATAATAAAAAATAAGCAAGATCTTCAGTTAAATTCATTAACATATATTTTGCTGCTTTAGAACTTATAACGACAAAAAGTAAGTGGAAGCAGATAAAAGGAATAGAAGAAACTATGAGCAACTAAACATTGAGAATCAGTGCGTTTTTTTAAACGGAAGAGTAGAAGAAATGCTTTTGGTATTTCTTTTTAGCATGAAATGCTTACCTCGAGAGCCAACGGCTCAAGTATAATACCATAAAACATCAAAAAAAAAAAGTCTGTTGACATTAGGAATCACATATTTGATCAACATGTGAAAGCTCATATCGGTATATGTAATGTAATCAGCTATATTTGAGATTAACAAATCCAAACATATCTCAAAATGGAAAAATGGCCAAAAAAAATCATGTAAAATAAATGAATAAAATAGAGCTATAACCTATTAATCCAAGAGGGGTCTTAGATTTAGGATTTACCTGCAGATGGAGTAGATTAACCTGAACTATCACCAGTGTCGGTTATAAATTGGATGTTGGCTTCAGATATGAGCTGACACAACCTTAGATTGAATATCGGAAGGGCGTCATCATGACTGTGGATAAAGGTACGCATAGCAATAGGTGGTGGCTGAAATGCGTAAATGGTGTTGTGATTAATATTACCCAATTGGGTAAATATTACCTTAAAAAGAAAGAAAAAAGGGTTGTGAACTACACTAAGTTCAAAAGGCATATAAGATCAAAAAAGAAACATGACCCTCCCAAACGGCACCAATGTTTTTAACGGAAGTAAGAAACTGTAATATGACTTTAACTCATCATGATTAAAAACCACTATAAATTTTCATATCTAAGCATGTTATTCAATATAGCAGTAGACTTAATAACGCAAGTATGGTTGTAATTAATCTGAGATTATGCATAAATTGGATCCAAAAGAGGGGAAAAAACACACAGAGAGTAATATCCCATTAAACAAAATATGTATGGATATTAAATCACAAAAATCAATATGCGGTAAATGTAGCATAAGGAAATAATGTAGATACACATATATTCGATTTGTATGAAATACATATTAAGTCATTGACACTTCCCAGATATACTAAAGGAGAATACATATTTAAATCAAACCAAGACTGCAATCATTTCTCAATCCCAAAATCACCTTTCTATATGCATTTGTTAGTCAGGCTCCCAGCCACTTGAGCAAGTACGGCTGCAATGAAAACACTTCAAATGAACCTGTCAGGTATAAATAAGAATATATGTAATTATACCCCATATCAAGCCGATTTTACCAAATTAGTTTTAGCCTGTACTATTTAGAAAATGCCATTCTTGCTTACATGAAAAACTATATAATGGTAAACATACCTAGTTTGATCAGATTACACCCAACTTAAATGATGAATTGCATGTTACTGTTGTTCAATACCATGTTCACATGATGTATACAATATTCGATATGGTAACGAAATCATAGTATTTTAGCTAATAGTATATAGAAGATACATTTTCAGAAGAGAAACAAAAAAATCTGACACCCTATATGTATATTATATGTTCTGGTTCATTTATTATATTAAGTTCTTCAGTTGTAGATAAAATTCCATTGCAGAATATATATTGTATACAGGAAACCAAATAGAATGATAAGATTTATTTTTTTCAATTAAAACATGATCTAAAACAATAGTTGAAATACCCAAAATAAAAAAGCACCGGTCATATGAGAACACAATTTCTTTTATCAGATTTGTACTTACAGAGAAGATACTATGAAGTGCTTTAATAATAAATTAACATGGTGGAAAACTAATCATACAAATATTCCAAATTTCTACTCGCCCTATCGAGAAAATATACGCTTCCACTATTTTCATTCATGTTAAATATTTTTAGTACAAAAGCATGAATATAAGTGAGCTTCTAATAAAATCACTTCATTCCAAAGTATTTGAAAAATGAAAAGGAAAGGTGGTTTATAACCACTAATATTTATATCCTAAAGGCTTTGATACACTGCTGCCTCATAAACTCAAGCAACATCAACCTAATATCTGAAGAAGAAAAAAGCAACAACAATTTCAACCACTCACATTCATCAACATTAGAATTTAACAAAGAGATGATATTTCATTAACCCAAAGAAAAAAAGGTTGACTACAATAGCCGTGTTATCTTCTATATAATGTTAAGATTGTGATAAAAAGGTAAAAAGTTTAGTCAGCTAAACCTGAAGTTGTTCCAGCAACTAAGGAACATGAAACTATATAGACCAAGGCAATAAATAAAAAAAGTATACAACAGATTAAATCAAATTAACATGTCACAACCCACAATTGTATTTTGATGCTTTTGGTAGGCATTTTGCAATGCACAATATAAACCAACATATACATGTATATAATGGGCGATCACCAAGTTTTAAACGTTGAATACATAGCTCGCACATGCAAATTTGATGTGTGGTTCAAGCCACTGTGCAGGCAGATAATAGGTGTTTTATGCTACCATAGTTAGTGCCGCACATTAAATTCTAATGCATTTTGATACTGCAACACGGTAAATTGTAATGCATCTCATATGGAGATTATAAAACACAATTTAAACAAATTTAAGTGTATATAAAATTTGTCAGAAAACAAAGTTGTTTGCATGCAGTTAAGGGTATCCACAGAGCTTACTGAACAGAAGTTTAGCCTAGAAACAAAATATTTCCGAGGATCATGATGTTAAAAGCACTTTGATAAGGCCGGTAAGACATAAATATACAGTAATTATTAAATGTTACAAAAGAGTATGAATTACAGTTCATGATAATTTGGATATTCAACAGCCACAAACCAATTAATAACCATTTAACATCTTCAATGAATGAAAATTGACTTGAACATTTTGTTGTTTATGGACCTTTTGGGATAACTTCAACCTTATGTATTTGTGAGTTTTCTATTATTTACATAATTTCATTTTTTTTTAAGTTTTCTGTAGTGCTTCAAGATAATATCTATATTGTATATTTTCAAACTTTCATGTTTTTTAAGATTCATAAAGATTTCAAAATTTTAAAATATGAACTGAAATTTTCAGGCTTTTGCAAGTTTTCTTTTTTTTTTTACAATTTCTTTATACAAATTTACTACAACTATTATACTTGGCATGTCCCAAAAAATTAAAAGAGGATCTTGATTAATTATCAAGAAAGCTCACAAACTATTTAAACTACCATATATCTAATAGTTGATTAAGCTTGAACCTGGTAGGGAAGAACCTATGCTGGCAGTCTAGCATTGTGAGATCCATACGCAAAACTCCGAATAACTAAATAACTATAGCATCCTTACAGAGAAACATTATAGTAGGGTCTTTAAAATGGTATATTAGGAAATGGTAGTTAGAAAGAAAAGATGCAAAATACTTCCAACTGAGACGTTTATAAATACATTGGGGGTATGCATTTGTAAGATCATGAATAAGTAAAAAAAAAAAAAAAAAAAAAGGAGAAACACCAAATCTGCCATGTATAATAATTATCTAATACAGAATTATTTGACATTGCATACAGGTAATTATAAATGCAATTAGGAAAACTGGTTTAGGTTACATACGAAAACATCATGCTGAAAATACAGCATACTATACTCAGGTTACCCGAATATGGCGATCTTTGTACGTCTTACGAACAGATCGATGGATGTTTGGAAAAGAGAGGAAGTCATACATGATTGTAAGGAAGGACGATCAAACAACAAACGAATGATGATGTAGTGGGAAAATACTGGTTGATTTTTCAAAGTTAATTTGATGGGTATTATTGATTGATTTTAAAAAATAGGGGAAATGATAGGTTCGATGAGCATGAAACGAAGGAGTCGTGAGAAAATGAGACGGTTCATTTCACAAAGTTCTCAAAATGCTTGTGCGCTTCTGAAATATAACGCGGTAATAATATAATAGTAAAATAAGTAATCAAATGAATACCATAATCCTCCTGCTTCAAAATAAGGGATGCCCAATCAACTTTTTTTCAAACATAGGCTGGAATGGTGATCGACTATACATACCACCTTTCATTTTGCTTTTTATACCTCAACAAATGATCAGAATAGTTTACACATATCATGTTCAAAATAGTTAAATTACAATGTTCACTGGATGCTAGTTAGAGAATTACCAACTTATGATACATCTTAGCAGGAAAAAGAAAAACTCATTCTCACATCATGGAACAAAAGCTTGATCTGCTTATGGATGACCAAATTTTACAGCATACACTTTTCCTATTTGGGCTGAAACTGTTAATCCCTGAAATTTTGCAGTTGGTACCTAATCATTTTGCTGTGATTTTTTCATAATCGACCAAAGTATCACAAGAATAACAAAAATCAAGCAAGTGACAGAACAATTTGTTATATATCAAACATCTACAGTCTAAAATTAATTTAATTCAAGGTTGAACTCGATCATGTATGAATGTAGCTCCTTATTTTAAGAATGGATCTAAATAATTGAACTCCAACTCAAATTGTATGTGGAACTATAAATATGTTTAAATTAACATGGAAAACTCAATGATGTTTAAGGATTGAATATCGTAACCATTTTTACAACTTTCTATTGCGTTGCCAACTTTCCATCAGAAGTTTCAAATGTTTAAAAGAATCAAACCATTGCATATTCAATAGGAAGATACTAAAATTCAAAACTAAAAATTATAGTGCTAAGCACTGGCGGATGCAAGTAAGGACCAGTGGGGGCGATGGCCCCCACTGAGATTGAAAAAATTACCAAAAAAATATTACTATTGCATGATCTGAATGCGTTACAGCCAACCCCCACTCAACTTCCCAATGCATTAAAATACTTATTGCTTCATGGTTAAACAACACATCAGGTCCAACATGGTTGATATTTCATCGTTTTGTGTGAACAGTAGTTATAACTTTCTGGAAAAATAGTGCTCTTTTTGCTATTGGTTTGAGTGTTCTAAATAATACCCTGAAGATAATGCCCTGAACAATAGCGATAACTTTCTAGAAAAATAATCCTGTTGGAAAAAATAGTTTTTGAATGGGAAAATTATATTTTGCCCCCAGTGAGATAACTTTCTGGATCCGCCGCTGGTGCTAAGGAAATAACTAATAACCTTAAAGTAAATATGAGCTTTACTCTAATTTTGAACTAAGCTTTTCCACTGCAACCACATGATGCAGCAATCTTTGAGTCTCATGCTCTGTATCAACCTAATTGTTTATGGAAGAAAAATCAGTTCTTCTAATTATATTCAGATGACTCCACATCACCGATCTCTTTTAGAATATGAATTTTATCCATGATTGAAAGAAAAAAAATGATTGGTACCAATAAAAAAGCGTCTTCAAGAAATCTTGGCTTCTTCAAATTTTCTAACTGGATAAAGGGTCAGTCATTCACCTGCAATTACAAATACTTGACTTAATTTGTGCGTAACAATAAACATGAGAGGAACTGCTAGCGTCCTTGACTAATAATTTTGAAACACCCTACATCCGAAGAGGCGATAACCCGCTGGGTGTTTGCAGGAAAAAAGCTACCGTCGGTGAAGGGACGACGAAGATAGATCTAAACACTATCGTGCGTCATTGCTGTGGAGGTAGATTGCTCTATTTGGAAGAATCAACAACCACGTTGGCTAATCTCAAGATTAGGGTTTGGCCGGAAAAGGTAGAAGAACGATGTGAATTCCCTAATTAGATTTTCTTTGCTAAACATCGTGATTTGCTTCTAGAATATATATATGCGCATGACTATTGAGTTTAGATCTGCAGAAAGATGTGGAGAATTAAAGTTGAGACTGTTGAGTAAACATTCGATCGTGGCATGCTAAGACGTGTTCCTTTCAAATATTGAAGGGGGCTTGTGAGCTATCCAAATAGAACTCAGCTTTAATAGTATAGTATAGATATCTCGAATCTGGGTTGGATCGTATTTTCAAAATACTGGGAGTGGATGTTCAATCCCCTATATTGAACACCCGAATCTAGGTTGATTCGGCTCTCGACAAAGACCAAAAGTAAGGTTTCGGTCTCCTATTTTAATAACCCGAATCTAGGTTGGTTCAGATCTTCGTAAGTACCAAAAAAAGAATCCTAGTCCTATCTCAATACCGAATCTAGGTTGGTTCGATTTTCAGCCAAAGCCAGAAGCAGGTTTCTAGTCCCCTATCTAGTCGCCCAAGTCTAGATTGACTCATGCCAATCATAACCAGAAGTATATTTCTGGTCAGACTAGGGGTGTGTGAATCTCGGTTGGCCCAGAACCCTAAATCTAAACAGGAAGAAGCTGTTCAACCTTTTTGGTAGCTCAAATACGGCTCGGGTTACACTTCCATTATTACTAAGGATGAACTCATTGGCCTTCTCATTTTCTCAGTGAAGTGTCCTTAACCTATACATCCATCAATTTTTTATTCAATATACCAGCTGCTTCACAGTATAGGTAATAACATCACATTAGAACATAAGTTTGGAAAAGAACTGAGGAAAAGGTCTCAAACATTACTAATAGAGTCCTATAACTAGGACTACACCTTTTCTAAGAAATCTTATAGTGGAGATTTTCCAAAAATACCTATTACACGAGGAAGTTTTTACTGACACTTGGCATGAGTAGGTATTTTGTCATTACAACATCCTATGTTATGATGACATTGTTTTCGACAAAACCAATACATCATATAAATCACAATACACAGGCATGCCCACTAGAAGTCACAAAATAAACTGTTACACAAACACAATCGATGTTTTAAAAGGATTTACATTACAAACATATGAGAAGAGTCTATCATTCTGAGTCGGGGTTTCATAAAGCGAATTCCAAGGAAGTGTAATTCTCCTTAGCTTTCTTTAGTTCATTTTCCAACTTGTCAATTTGTTGGTATAGCCTACCTACCTCCGCGTCAGAGCTATCAAAGGATTTTATCGCTAGCCTACATTGCAAATTATAAATAATCTCATCTTTCTCCTTTAGTTGTTTTTCTAAATAGGACATCTATTCCTTGAGATTTGTGACAATTATCTGTTGAAGATAATACATCTTCTTATAGCCCGAAAGGGAAGCACTCTCAAAAATATCTTTGCAGCCAGCAGTGTTCAAAGTTCCCTCTCTAAACAGTGAAGGAGGGGTCTGGAATTGGTCCTCCTGGTCATGGATAAAATAAGATATCGTAAAACATAAAACATAAACATCAGGTATACACTAATAACATCATGCATTCCAAGGAAAGACAACCACACGACTTTTATCAATCCATACAAACATACGCATAACATCCACAATGTCATATTAATACGACATCACTAACCACCAAATATCATGAAGTCAACATCATTCACTAATAAGTTAAAAGTAATTCATATAATAACATTTGAAACTCCCAGCTAGATTGTTTTTGCAGGATAAATTCCTTGAAAATCCTCCATGTTTTCAAACACAAAATTTAAAGCATTACTGTAGCTTACATCTTTAAAGGAGAAGAGAACTGCCATAACATGAGAAGACTAGTTATTAACAAAATTCAAGAAGAGGGAAAATATTTCCAAAACGAAATCCATACCTGTGTAACATCGACATCAAACTGGTCAAGAGCCTCTTTATTCTTAGAATCCGGAGAACCACATCCCTTGGAGGGTGCGACAGCCAGGCTCCGAGCAGGTGAAATGCTTACAGAATCAGTAATATTCCTTCCATCATGAGGTAACTCCCTCGTTGTGGAAGATGATATTCCATCACCCTTTCTAGATCCATCTTGCTAGTCCTGTCCTCTCCAATTTCCCCTTCTGCTATGGTTTCCTCCTCCACCTCTTCCTCATAATCCTCAGAAAAATTCGTCAATAAACAAAAGAGACGCATGATTTATCTTGTCCGTTGGGGAAGCCAAATTTTCTCGCCTCACCCACGCAATTTTCTCTAAAACCCTGTCTTTGATAGAGGGTTCAATTGAAGAAAATCAAACTCCGATAACCTCTTATAATTATCAGTAAAAGCAGGGATAAGGGCATCTTCATAATACTCCATAACTATGTAATTAAGATGGATATTCAGGAAGTTGGAAATTTTGTCACTAGCCTCGTAAATTATTCTTTTTGCGGTAGAAAGCTGAGTATTCATCCTACCCATCTTAGTGGCATAATCAACCTCCATCCCTGATTTCTCTTCCTTAAGATCTTCAACTTGCTTCGACAACACGTCTTTGGCCTTTCTCTCCTTCTCCAGTAAGGTCCTTAGCTCCCTACGTTCACTGTACCCTCCGCCTTCTCCTGCAACAGAGTGTTAACCTTATTCAACAGCATTCTATCTCCTCTTTAAGGGCATTAACCTCTGCCATTGAAGAGGAAGCTATCCTCTAGATGCATACAAGCTTCCATCACTTTAGGAAAAGAAATTGATTGAGCCTCTAACAAAAACAATGTAAAAAAACGACATTAGAAAAGATAAGTCAATACCGAAAGTTGATCTCTGATTTGTTGCTGGTGGAAATATTTTGAATCCAAGGGTGAAGAAGTCGGGGTGATGTTAGCGACTTCAGGAGATGAAAGAGCAAGATTCACAAACCTATCGATATTTTAGACTGGCAAAGGAGGTATAGGAGAGATAGCAGGTTGAGAAGACGAAGGCATCGAGAGACCATACCTTTCCCCGCCTAACTCACCAAAGGTATCGGAGAGAACAAGATTACCTACAGACTTGACTTTTAGAGAAATATCAGGAGAGGCGTCAACATCGACCACCTGGTCATCATAGTAGTATGATCAAAAGTCGACCTTGTTTTTTTGGTAACAACAATGTCTTCTGAAAAGAAAACTGGCTTATCATGCTTGGAATTCTTTGACGGTGGTTCAATATTGGTATGAGCAAGCCTCTTTATAGCTCTGGCACTAGACCGGTTATAAGCTGCGAGAGCAGGTGCATCTTGAGAAGTTGTAGATCTTAAACAAAGAAGAGTAAAAGAAAAAATAATAAGGAAACAAGAGGAAGGATGACAAATGTTGTCCAATCAAAGGTATGGTCTCATCTACGTCACTTGGAAATATAGGAGAACTGTTTTGAACGTACTAGAACTCAGTGATAGTCCTTTAGAACCCGAAAATTGGATGTCCTAGTATCTTCTGCCCGTGAGGAATCAAGCCATATTGACGAAACATGTCGGTGGTTAAGAGAAATGACCAACACATATGCTCCACTGACGCTTTGAAGATAGCCTCGAAAACTTGAGTTTCCTCCGTCGTTAATGTACTATCTTTAGAAGGGGGCTCTTTGATAAAACAAGGATACAGATAAACAAAAGCCACAAATGTAAAACAATTACTTCCTGAAACAAGAAGCCTACCATAATCAACGAACTTTCCCGATATACCGGGAGGGCATTTAACGAGAAAGAACTGATCTTCCCATGGCTTGTTTTGCTAATACCATCGCTAACCAGTCTCCTTATAGGATCAGCCCTCTCTATTGGCGACTCCAAACTTTTAGAGAATCGGACCATATGATGAATATGCTTAGGGCTTAAAGAATTCTGACCTGATGCAAGCGCTATAGCTTCCAAACATAAAAGAGATGTATATGTATTGGCAAGAGTAGAATAGGGGCAACTCTCAGATCACATAAAAGCTTATGTAAAAAGGGTGAGAAAGGAAGAAATCCTCCGTGTCAGATATGAATCGCTGAATAAGCGAAATACCTTTGTGGAGGGTTGTTGAGGAAGTTTGAAGAAGAAGCTACGATGGCATCAATAGTTGATGCACCAAAACTATATAATATAGCCTTCACTGAATTTTGGGAAGTAATTAAGGACGTCCTTGGAGCAAATTCTTTCTTGGGTCGCGAAACCTTAAAATCCTTGGTCTTCGCCATAGCAGGGCTTCTACCAAACATGATTTTACTAGGTGATGTCGTTCCATAACAATGCAATTAATATACATACCTCTTACATAATTGCATGCGTAATACTTACAAATAGATTAAGTATCATTATACCTCGTAAACATGAAATTCGATTTGTCTGACAAACCTAACCCAGATATTGAATACAAAAAGGATTATATACAACGTATTTTCGTTATAGGACAATTAGACTTTTGGTAACAAAAAAGCAGATATCCTAACATCAAAATTTTAAGGATGGGAAACGCGCATCTGAAACATCACTAATGGTCCCGGTTGGTAGGATTTTTAATCTTTCACTTCATTGGTTTTCGGTTTTGGGTGACCTTCTACCGATCATGCCAAAACTACCTTACTGGTATTTCCTTCTGTAAAGATTTTGATATCTTCACCTTGATGATGGTGCCGGTTGCACAATTCTCGGACCGTTCTATTATGTTGTCGTCTTTCTCTTGTGTTGAACCTTAGCTGACGGAAAACTTCTTTATGCTTGTGTCGTTCTGTTACCATTTCACCGCCAGCCTGTTCTGGTGCTTTTTTCTAGTAGTAACATTTGCCCTCCCAGTAAAGGGGTGTTTTCGACTTTTTAAGTCAAACTTCTTTCATGGATTTTTCTTGTATTTCACTGGTTGTCAATCATGAATGGATATTATCATTGATATCGGATTCCATGATAAAATGTCTAGGGCACTATCTCTGTAGGGGTCTTCTCTAAACTACCCTTTATTCGGGTATCAACTAGGGTTGCACACAACCCATATCCAATCCGACTCAACCCACCAATCCAACCAACATAAACCCAACCTAACCCATATCTGACCAACCCACCAATCCAACCAACATAAACCCAACCTAACCCATCCTAGTTCGGGTCGAATATGGGTCACAATTTGTAACCCATACTATATATAGGCCAGGTTTGATATTTTGTTCAATCCAACCTTATTTTAATCCAACCCAACCTTATATTAAAAATTTAATTTAATATCATCCCACTTAAAATTAGAATAGTACAATTCTAGAATAATGTTTATGTATTCTATATTAAATATACAAAAATACATATTTCATGTCAATCCAAACTAAATAGAATTTGGAAAATACATTTTAAAGAGAATTTTAATGTATTTTAAAATGAAACACTTGTTTTACTATGTAGTAAATTAATCTCATATGATGTGTTTCACAGTAAAATTTTAATAAAATATGTCTTATAATGAATCAATTATTTTAAATGCATTATACTAGCTAAATCTGATATATTATGTTGAATATTTTAACATTATTTTTAAGAAAATTCCTCATATTCTCATTTTTACTATATTTAAACAACCCAATCTAACCCTACCAAAGCCGACCCAATCCATACTTCCACCCAACTCATATCTAACCTTATAAAGTGTCGGATATGGGTTGAACTGTTTTAAACCCATACCTATGCGGGTCGGATGAAGTATATGATCTAACTTGACCCAACCCATACTTTGTGCAGCCCTAGTATTAATAGAATGAAGGCCAGGAATTAACTTCTGTCGGTAATAGAAATCCTGAACTAACTTTATTCGAGTAATCAAAGATTGAAGACCAGAATTTCACTTCTCGTGTTAATAGAAGTCCCGAACTAACCCTTATTTGGGTAATTTAAAGATTGAAGACCAGACTTTCACTTTTGGTATTAATAGAAGTCGTAAACCAACCTTTACTTAGCTAATTTAAAAATTGAAGACCAGAATTTCACTTCTGGTATTAATAGAAGTCCTGAACCAACCCTTATTCGGGTAATTTAAAGATTGAAGACCAGAATTTCACTTCTGGTATTAATAGAAGTCCAGAGTCAAAACTTATTCAGGTAATTTAAAGATTAAAGACCGTAATTCCATCTCTGGTATTAAAGTTTTGTTACCCCCTTTGGGTTTTATTTATGAAGCAAATTCTATAGTTGCTTTTTGAGCCATTCTCTGGGCTTTTATCGTCAAAGCAGAGCATGTATGTGCTTTGTTGGCCACTCTCTAGTCCTGTGCATTCGGTGCGCTTGGCTAGCTTATCCACAAGCAAGGCCAAGGATTACCTGACCTCCCTCTGAGAGGCGCCTTATCCTAAATATCGTAGGCGGTGATATGGTCTTAGATGCTTAAACCGGTCCTTCATAGATGTGCAAGTAAGACTTACTCTTTTGATGCTCTACCCTGACCATCATAGGCGATGATAGAGGCTTACACTCCACCCTCCTCTAAGGGGTGCCACATCCTGACCATCATAGGCGATGATAGGGGTTTGCGCTCCATTCTGCGGGTTATGCATAACATAAGTAGAGGTAGGACTTGCTCTTCTGCGAGCAAAGGTACGACATGCTTATTTCATAGCAGAGTCAGGGCATACTCTTCGAAGAGCAGAGGCAGGGCGTGCTAATTAGATGCTCCGTCACGACCATTTCTGGCATGGGTCGGAGGCTTATGCTTTTAATGCTTTAATCTGGCCCTTTCTGTTTTGGTCACAGAGAAAGACTTATATACCAACCCCTCTGGGGGGTGCCTTGCCCTGACCAATCTTGGCGATGAAAAGGGTTACTATCCATTGGTAGTTTGAGCCATCTTGGATTAATTTGGGCCTTGAGAGGGTTTCCATACCCTTAGTCGTGCGAATATTCTGGGAGAAGACCTGCCTACCAAAATTAATCCCTAACATAGGCCGACAACGAAGGGGATTGGAGGAACATAGGCATAGAGGAATCTTCTAAAAGCAAAAAGATGAATAGCAGAAAGAACCGAAAGCAGGAAAGAATGAACCAAGAGCAGCATAAACCGACACCCCCTAGAAGAAGGGAATTCAAAGTCTACAAGGCGCCAGCAAGGCCTATCCGATAGGGTTCATCCGACAGGACCTATCTGACAGGGAATTCCATAACGAAAGGTTGTCTAAAACAGGTAACCAAGAAAGAGGGAGATAAGAGCTCTATTGATTGAAACCCGAAAGGGCTATCGGTATAAACTCACTTAATCCCGATACATCAAGAAACGAAGACGTCAAAATAATCACGCCAGAAATATATAGAGACTATCCGGAACCAGCTTCCGAAACACCTGCTATATAAGTGCCGAAAGGTCACATCGATAGACAACAACTCATCACCGGGAGATACCTTTCGAAAGACCGGGCCATACCGAAAACTCCACCGGAAGGCCAACTGGAATCCAAGCGGAGATACAGGCTATCAATACCAATCTACTTAGTACCGACACCGGAAGTGGTTTCAAACCGGCAGCTATCCACATACATCGGGAGGACTAGCTCCTCTAAGTGTACGCGAGAGAGCCAGAGGCCTACATCTGGAAGTTTACGACAGAAAGCCTACACCCGGCAGCTTCTACCGGAAGTTCATATACCATCGGAAAGTCACCATGACGACAAGCTCATCTCACCTCAAAGAAGCCTCAACTGATCGGGACCTTCCCTTCGGAAACGATGATTCGCACCGCAAAATGGTCGGGTGCCAAAACAACCAGAACCAAGGAGAAAAGCATCCAACAAAGGCATCCGCGGCCTAACGGCTCAATAACAGAAGGGTCCCCAATCTCTCTATAAATAAGACCCCAGGAGCACAATAGAGGGGGACAATTTTTCATTTCTCAATCTTGTTCTTTCTTCTTTAAAAAAGAGCAAATCCTAATTCCCATATGGGATTGGGGATTTCTTCAACTCTTGTAATACATCTACAATTAATGAATGAGGAACTCGAGGCTTAAACATCTCGCAATTTGATAATCTTGTTGTACTGTTATGATGAAACATGGAGTTAACACTAACCTTTCATATGAGAAAGTTGATCATGGCACCTTCATGTAATAAAGAGGATTTCATAGAAATTCGAAGTCCTCCTCCTTCCATTTTGAGGGATCTGCAACACTGATCAACGCTCTCATAATGAGCCTAATGCTTTTTGACCTCAAGAAGGAAGTTTTCTATAGGCTTATAACTTGGTTCCTGACGTAATCAAGGCCCTTCAGGCCGATTCGATGCGGAATGATCATCTGAGATAATAAGCATTGCAACACTCTCTTTCCCGAATATGAAGAAGCATTAGCCTGTTTTCTTCTTATCATAATATGTATCATTGTATTCGTGATCCAGGGAATTAATGATTCCATAAGACCTTAGTTGTGTCAAGCTAAGTAAACCTTCTTCAGGTTATTTCAGAACTCCACTATACTAAAAGTGGAATATTCATCCCTTGAGGGAAGGATATCTAATCTTCAAGATTAGGGTTCTGATGCTTAAGGAAAGGTAGACTTAGCTCAATAGCGCTGGTCTTTGGATATCCTTCAGCAACCCTGGGTCATGATTGCATCAAATTCCTTGAACCCATGTCCTATATAACTTAAACCGGGTGTTGACAAAAAATAACATTAACATTTTGGTGCTAGAAGGAGGGCCTCAACCTCCGTCCTTATGGTTAATCTATCAAAAATTAACTTGGAAACTTTATAGCTCCGTGGCAGGAAATATGAAATCAAAAAGATTGAAAGAGCAAAACAAGGAACCGGCTCCTAATGCAACCCTTGAAGGAAACGTGGATCTAACGCTTAATCTAAACAATAGCGAAAGAGGAGCCACATCCATTCCGACACAACCACCAAACGCCATTGAATATAATGTCTCAAGAATTATGGCCTTAGAGAAGCAACTCCAAGAGATGCAAGCTTAGATGAATGCTACTTGTGCACAAAAGTCTTCGAGAGTCACCAAATCTAGTCTGAGAGAAACAAATGAGTCTCCGAAAAGAAAGGCTCCCGTTCAACACTCTGAAGCAGAGGAGAAATTCAAGGCGACTTCCTCCAACAAGAAGAAGTTCTGTTTGTTAGGAGTTGACCATCAAGGAAATTAGTGTAAGCAGGAATAATCCGAGAGTTCCACTTCCAAAGGTTATGACCCCGAAAGAGCAAACTATGACAACACAGTGGCTTATCTTAAAGATATCGCTCAGAAGACTGTAAAAGACTTGCTAGGAAGCAATGGGAAGAGGACACAAGATGATAGAGTTAACGACAACGAAAGGGTAACCCCTTTCATCGATGAAATTATGAACACCATAATACCATCGAGAGTAAAGGTTCCAACTATAAAGTATCTTGTTACAACTGACCCTGATGATCTACTAATGGCTTTCAACAGCCAGATAGATCTCTACAATGCCTCCAGAGCCGTTAGATGTCACCTTTTTTGGGTGACCTTACAAGGGGCGGTAGCAAAATGGTATCGCCAGTACAGAAAAAACACCATTTACTCGTGGAAACGGTTCTCTTACGAATTTTCCGCACAGTTCTGCATTTGCAAAGATCCAACAGTTGACTACACAGTGATCGCTAAAATCAAACAGAGGTAAGGGAGACTCTAGGAGATTATCTGAAAAGGTTCAACATCGAGGCACTAAAGGCTAAGGATATGAACGACCAGGACAAATTGATCGTCGTGCATTCAGGCTTAATCGAAAACACCCCCCCTTTGGATGGAATTATATATTCATGGCTACAAAGACTTACATGATTTCCATTTCCAAGCTGACAAGTTTATTCTCGTGGACAAAATGTACTTCACAAGGAGAATGTTCGAGCCTCGAGAGGAAGGAGGAAGGCCAAACTTTGGATAAAAACCCTCAGAAGGAAATCAAAAGAGATCAAGGTGGGAAGATTCTAATACCAACTCGGTTGCTCTAAACAAGCCCATCTCGTTTGTGTATGTCGTTGCAAGAGGAAGGGTTAATAACTTTCCTATCTCGTTCAAAGCCAAGAATTGCCCTGAACCTTATTCTGGCGGAAAATATTGTGAACTCCACAAAACCAACGGACATAAGACTGACGAGTGCAAGGTATTAGACGAGATTATTCAGAAGCTAACCTAAGAGGGACATTTGAAAGAATTCATTTTATACAAGACAACCTCAACTCAGCATACAAATTGACAACAGAAGGTTTTGGTAAATCCGATAGGGGCTACTATGGAAGAGGGCAACCTAGACTTGGGTCCACTTATAAATTGAATCAATATGATCCATGGAAGGCCACACCCTGCCGGAAATTGTTGGAGAGATAGGAGTTAATACATAAAGGAAGCCATGGAGTAAATCTTCTCTATTCAAGAAGAACCATCGTTGAAGAACACATGTTATGCTCTCAAAATGCACAACCTAGTGGTCTCTCTAGAAGAAATGAAGAAGGGGGTTCGCCACCCACATAATGATCCCCTTATGATAATGGCGCAAATAGGGCTCTCTAATGTTTCCAAAATCCTCGTGGATACAGGGAGTGCTGTTAATGTCATCTTCAAGCAGACTTTCGATCAGATGGAAATTTATGAGAAGAAGTTAAAGCAAAGCAGTGAACCAATCTTCGGCTTCAACAACAAGGGATCGACTCCAGTGGGGCAAATCAACCTTGTGGCTCAAGTTGGATTATCTTCACTTCATAGGACCTTCGAAACTCTCTTTGTTGTGATTGATCAGTCATCCTATTACAATGCCTTCTTCGGACGACCATCTTTGGAGGAGATGGAAGCTTTCATTTCTACCAAGCACCTCATGTTAAAATTCCTAAACAAGCAGGGATGGCGTACCATTAGGCGGTTTAGCTCCCAAGAATTATACTTCGCAACGAACGGCAAATAAAAAAGGGAGTGTTCTTTGTATTTTGATTATTCTACTGTTTTTACACCTTCGAATAAGGGATTTTTACATCCCACATTCGAAGCTAAAATAAAAATTAATAAGGCTAACAAGTGTGCAAATGGTAGGTACATTTCTTTGAAAAGAAAAAGGAAAAGATCCAATGATGTAGATCTGACTGAGGAAAGGGAAATCATCACAGACTTATATTCTAGAGGGGACATTGAAAGAATAAAACCAATAGAAGATATGGAATAGGTAAACGTTGATTCAAAGGACAAATCGAAGGTCGTTAACATAGGGAAAAGGCTGACAGAGCCCCTCAAGTGCGAACTAATTCAGTTCCTAGAACTCAACAAGGATGTTTTCGCTTGGACCCATTTAGACATGATCGATATCAATCCTTCTATTATGAGTTATGCCTTAAACATTGACCCTTCGGTGATCTCGATTCGGCAAAAGAAAAGACAATATAATAAAGACTGGTTAGAAGCCTAAAAGGAGGAAGTCAAGAGATTAGAAACTAATGGGTTTATTCGGGAAGTCCTTTAGCCTAAATGGTTAGCGAATCCTGTGCTAGTGAAGAAGTCTAATGGGAAGCAGAGAACGTGTGTTGATCACATGGATTTAAACAAGGCTTGCCCGAAAGATTGTTATCCCCTTCCACGGATTGACCAGTTAGTTGATGCCACGAGTGGTCACAAGATACTATCCCTTATGGATACTTACTCAGGGTACAATCAAATTCTGATGCCTAAACCCGACGAGGAGCATAAAAGCTGTAATAACCCGGAAAATCTGTGCCAATTTAAAAAAATTATTTTGGCAATTTTAGTGAATTTTGAATATTTAAAATGAATTATTTTAAATAATAATGATGAGAAATTTATTTTGGATAAGAATTAGAATGAATATATTTATCTGAATCAACGTTAGAATATAAATATTTATTTTTACTTATAAAAGAAATTGAAAATGGCGCGGTAGTTCGAAATTTCGTTTTTGAATTTCAAATGAATGTACAGGATTCAAAATAAACCGGATTTTGGCGAAACAAAAAATATTAGGATCTATTTGAAAATATCTTTCTAATGAATCCGAAAAATTGAAATTTCATAGCGGGAATCAAAAGTTACGCCCAGTTGAAAATTCAGGATAGTCGCTATGGAATTCTGGCCCTTAAAAATGAAAATTTTGCAAATGACCTTTGTTTTCGACGAAACCACTTTTGTTGGAACCAGAATGTCAAATTATTGCTAGATTGAAATTTCCATAATTTTTGAAATCAATATGTGAGTGTGGCGAAAGAAAACGCGTTTTGAAAGCTTCTGTCAATTTCGATCGACCAGAAAATGACCATTTTTCAAACGATCTCAGAATTTGACGAAATTAGTTTTGTTAGGACTGTATCGTCAATACGAAGCTAGAAATAATTTTTCTGGAATTTTTGGGATCCGTATGTGACCCCGGTAAATTGAAATGTAGTTTGAAATTCAATATAAGGATTTAAATGTTAATTTAAATGGAAACTCATCGAAACGATGGAGGTGGCTTACGTGACACATCCCATTGTGTTCGGAATGGGGTAATTAACTAAGGACGACAGTCGGTGGTTTCGATTTCGAGTTCAAAATAAAAGTTTACTTTTTAGAAAATTAAATTAATTAAATATATATATTAATATATAAACTCTTTCCTTCCCTCTATCCTTTCAGAAGTCAAAGAAGAAAAAAAGAAAAACAAAAAGCGCTGCCATGCTCCACCCTCCACACCCGCCGATGACCGCGCCGACCGCCCCCATCCACCTCAGATCAGCCACCGCCCTCCTCCTTCCTCTCCCTACTCTTCCCCTGCTCCATTGAAGGCCCAAACCGAAGCAAACCCCCTCAAAATCATCCGCCGCCCCTACGGGACCACCACCACGCCACCACCAGACCGCTGCCACCCCCCTGATGGCCTGCGCCACCCATAGCCAACTGCGGGGCCCTCCTCTGAGAAAGTCAAATAAAAATGTGAGTTTTTACATTATTTTATTCAGTTTATATAATTTAAAAATCCGATTTTTTTGAATATTAATTTACATTGTTGTTTAATGAAAGGTATGATTTTTAAAATAAAGATTTGATTTTTTTTATATGAAGTATAAAAATCGATTTTTTTTCTATATATGAATGAAGTATAAAAATCGAATTTTTTTTTCTATATGTGAATGAAGTATAAAAATCGAATTTTTTTCTATATGTGAATGAAGTATAAAGATTAAATTTTTATCAATATAAAGTTTAGATCTTTATTCATATGAAGTTAAGATTTTTAACACTTTAAAGATATGAATTTTAGCGATATAAAAATATGATTTTTATATTTTAGAAAGAATAAAAATATGAATTTTATATTATCGAAAGAATAAAAATATGATTTTTATAAAAGTAGTGAATCAAAAATATAATTTTTATATAGTGAGAAGAATAAAAATGTGATTTTTATATGAACAGTACAAGAAGAAAAATGTGGTCTTTATAATATACATAGCGGTATAAAAATAGAATTTTTATCTATATAGTAGCAGTATAAAAATGTGATTTTTTTCATATACATGACAACAATATAAAAATGCGATTTTTATGTATGTAGTGGATACGGTAGACAAAAGTGACAAAAGGTGAGTACGGCAAAGATTTTCTATATATGAAGTGTCGCGGCGTTTGGTTTAGCTTCTCGGTGAGAACTCCTCACTTTTATTTTAATTTCTAGTTTGAAATATATACTAGGATGCAGACGGTGCTTAGCAGCACCCGACACCCGTCGTCCATAGACCATGGATAACTTGTTTGTTTAATTGATGTGTTGTAAAAGTGGATTGTGTGATGTGGGATGGAATAAAATATTTTATAGTTGAAAATATTTTATAGTTAAAAATATAATTTTTAACGTGTATATAAAATAAATATGAATAAACAAATCGGACGATTTGTTTATATACACCCATTTGACTGATATTGATTGGGACGATAATGTTTACACATCGCCCAACTGCACAAATAAAATCTGTGCTTGTTGATTTGAAACCCCACACGGGTGTTGGGATGATATTTGGCGTACACTAATCCCAACTATTTAGTTGTATATCGATCGATTGGTCGACAGACTGTGTAAGCGTTAATTATTTATATTTAATGTTTATGCAGTTGTGTGGTGCACTTTGGATGATGGTTCATTATTTATCGTTGCTATTATATACATGTGTTGTATGGGATCCATATAATTAACGTTATATGGTAATTGACTGGGCCTCATTCCAATTGAGAAAATAAATAATATTATAAAATGAAAATTCATGTGTTGAATAGAATTAAAATTCATGTGTTGAATAGAATATATATTCATGTGTTGAATAAAAGAAAATACTCATGTGTTGAGAATATTCATGTGTTGAAACGATTCATGTGTTGAACGAAATATTTATACAATAAAGTTCACATTTTTATTGTAAGTAAGAATTAATAAATATTCTTGTGTTGAATAAAGTATATATATTCATGTGTTGAAGAAAATATTCATTTGTTGAATAGAATAATGAAGTTATTGAAATATATAAAGCCGCGTTGGTTAGATTTATGCCATTTTGACGTGAATGATATTTATATCGATTTTATTCATTTTTATAATGAATATCGAAAAGGAATGATTTCAAAATATAACGTTTTGAAAATATATACATTTATATATCGATGATATGGAATATTCAATTTTGATTAGGAATTGAATATGAAGTTGAAATTGTTTTGAAAACAAATTTAAAATGATTTTTAAAATACGTTTTGGAAAGGAAATCGACAAAATATATAATATATATATATATATATATTATATATAATGGCCTGAATAGAACGCCCCGCGCTACGGTAGTTCGCGAATTTCGACTATTGACTTCGAACGGATATTACGGGAGATCCGACCGTCGGATTCTCCTAAAACAAGAACCGTTGGGTTCGTATCGAAAAGAGCTTTCTAACGAATATTAGAGATTTGAAATCTAATGGTTGGATTTGGAATTATGTCCAAATCAAATTTAGAAAAGGTCGCTGTAAGTGCTGTTCGATGGCCGTTGATGGAAATCGACTGTACGGGCCTTGATAAAATTATTAAAAATAGTAATAATTTGTGTAAAATCATAAGAAATGATTTGGGAAAAATTGGGATGAAAAACTCCATATTTGAAAAGATAAAAATAGATTTTTATCGAAATGAACTAGTTTTGAACTAGAATTATAATCCATTTATTTTTGAAATAAATAAATTGGATTTGAAAGGGTTTTGAAAGTAACCAGAATTTCCAATAATTGAATTTGAATTGATTTTTGGGTTTATCGTGAACGGAGTTTTAAATAACACTCGTTCTTTAACCCGATTTACAGTGAAATGGGATTTGGAATTTATAAATCTTTTTGATAAGATTTAAAGGAGATTTTCCAAAGTAAAGTTTTTCAATTTAATAAAATGAATTGGAATGGAATGGAATTCGATTTGGTAATAATCGAAGTGAATTTATGTGGAGGAAGACTGCTAATATATCTGGAATTTAAAAGGCTTTGCCGTTATTCCATTTATATTGTTAGTCGGATATGGAAATTTATATCGATTATATATATCGATTTGTTTTCCATGAAGATTCCATCGTTAATGGAATGTGAATTTGGGTTGTCGTGAATGGTATCTTTAATAATACCATTCTTAGACCCAACAGAGTTAAGAAAACCAGAAACTAACTGGAGATTAGTTAAGTTGAATGGTTTCCAGGGTATTGATCTGATGTTGGTTTCGGGGTTATTACTTAGGGAATTGTTCACTTGCTAATTTACGGTTAAAGGCTGATGGAATAGAATGTGATTTTGGGTTTATCGTGAACCGTGTTTTAAATGACATTGGTTCTTTAACCCAGTTAAAGACAAGATGTGATTTTCCAAGTTGAACAATCATTGGTATTGACTTTGGGAAGATTAAAACCAAGTGGAGTTTTAATGAATCTTTAATTAGATTGAAATGATCGAGAATGGAGTATCACCAGTTTTGCTCCAGGCGATAGTTGAATCTTTAATTAGATTCGAACGTGAAATGATAATTGAATTTACCGATAACACTGTGGTGTTAGATATGAAGTATTACCAGTTTTACTTCATGGGATGAATACGTTGGAATTGGGAAATTTAAAACAAATGATTACTTCGGTAAGGTTCGTTAATCCCGACTAGTTTGGATAAACCATAATTTGGTTTGAATTGATATTCAAAAGAAGATTAAAGAATAAATTTAAAGAATTTATCTTTGATAAAATTAATGGGAACCTTTCCCAAAGTATAAGAGTATTTGAATAAAAGAATATTCTGAATTGGAATGAGGCGTATGTTGTGTTTATGTAACACTTGTTTATTATTTACGCGAGTTATTCAGAAAGACCGGGTTTATCCCATTCTGAATAACTGATTCGACGATGTGTCGAGGATGAAGAAGGTTGTCGAAGACCGGAGGTCTTCACATCGTTTAGATAATTACTGATAATCTTGATTGGGTTGTACACCCAAGAGGAGGGAATCAATTGGTGATCGTCTAGACGTACTTGGAGATCGATGGATATGCGAGGTACAAGGTGCCTCCGGTTTCGTTTAGACCCAGAACGGACTTGTAAATGGACTGTGTGTCTGACATTGGATATCATTCTGTGTGATTGATGGATATCGGTTACATGGAGTGGTTTGCCTGTGTGGCATGCTAAGATGCAATTGATCAAGGCTTCTGTTGAAAAGCAGGGTCTTGTGGTTGATGATCAAAGCACGGCCTGTATGGCATAGCTTTGTGTAGCGTTGATTCGTGAGCCTCATACCCAGGTTGTGAACCAGAAACGGGAGAGGACATCAGGGAGCTCATGCGTTTCTTTCTAGCTAGGGTGGTGTCAGTGACCTACCAGCCCTGACATTTATATTATTTTCACCTGTGTGGTTATTGCTGTTGCGAGGCGCCTCAGATATATCGGTGACTATGTAGAGCCGATGAAGTCATTTGGCTCATTTACCCCCCAAAGGGCGGGGAAACGCAGTGTTCAGGCATTTTAATCCACATCGGTGGACCGGCCCTGACGATCCAAGGGCTTGACTGAGTACTTGTCCTGAGGCTCGGGCTAGAGAGTCTCGAATCGGTAAGGACTATCTTTTTCCTTGGTTCACAGATGGAAATCCAACTTCCAATACGTGACAATTGCAGTTTTGATTGTAGAACCTATATATGGCGACATAGTGATATGGGGAACTTATGTCGTCTATGATTGATACTTATAATGGAAATTGTTTTGACACTATACACTTATAGTAATAATAAAATATGAAATTTCACGTACCAAGCATACTTGGCTATTATAAGGTAAAAACCCTATCCTCCGGCTTGAGTTGCATTGTGTGATGGGACCTGGGTCTTATAATAGCTTAATTGTTCTTTATTTAGCATTGCGTTGTTGTTTTATGCAATGGTATTCTTGGGAGGAAACCCGTTCCATGTTATACGGCGTGGTCCCTTGATTTACCTAACTTTAAATAAAGATTAATAACCGTTTTAGTTCTCACACCAGTCACATTACTGACTTGGAGTTTATTGTTTTAATCTAAACTATGGGTGCCCCTATTTTCCGCATGGGCAGCTAGTAGTTTTGGTTTTGCAGAATATATTCACAGGATCCTGGTTTACAGTTGGAACGTTACTCGGAAAACTCTGTATCCGTGTATTACTTTCAATTGTGTTTTGTATTATTTTCCACTGCTATGTAATGTAAATTGAATCTCTGATATTTCTTTGATGTATAATATTTATTTATACTATGTATTTTCTTGTATTCTGATGGAATTGTTGTAATAAGCAATGAAATGTCCTTCTGTTTGTGTTCTGATTCGTCTTGTCCTCAGTACAATCCGCGATTTCCCATAAGGGGGATTTCAGATCGTTATAAAAGCTTTATCACTTATTGGGAAACATTTTGCTATAAAGTGATGCCCTTCAGGTGGAAGAACGTGGGAGCAACATACCAAAGACTGTAAATAGGATGTTCGAAGAACAAATAGAGCGTAATATGGAAGTATATGTGGATGACAAGCTAGTGAAGTCCACCAAAACAGAGAACCATCTAAAGGACTTGGACGAAATGTTCAATGTCTTAAGGAGTTAGCAAATGAAATTAAACCCACAAAAGTTTTCTTTTGGAGTTCAATCTAGAAAGTTCTTGGAATATGTGAGCAAGGGATTGAAGCTAGCCCTGACCAAATCCAAGCCATAAGAGACATGGAAGAACCTAGGACAAGCAAAGAGGTTATGAGCCTGAACGTGAAAGTAGAAGCCCTCAGTAGGTTCATTTTCAAAGCCACTTAAGTGTGTCTATTTCTTCGATGTTATAAAAGAAAAATAAGAATTTCGAATGGAATGAAGAATGTAGGAGGGAATTCCAAGAATTAAAAATTTATATGGGAATACCTCTGATTTTTTTCAGTCCCTAGAAGGGAGAAGATCTGTAGTTATACATGGTTGTTTCAGAACATGCGATAAGCTCAGTCCAAAAGGAGAGAGTAATGGGACTCAATACCCCATTTACTATGTTAGCCAAAGGCTAAAGGATGCAAAAACCCAATACCTTGTGATAGAGAAACTAGTGCATTGCTTAATACTTACCACAAGTAAACTCAGAGGATACTTCCAAGCTCACCCCGTTAGGGTCTTAACTAGTTTCCCACTCAATCAAGTGTTCAGTAAACCGGAAGCCTCAGAAAGGTTAATCAAATGGGGTATCGAGCTTAGGCAATATGAGATTGAGTTTCATCCTCGAGCGGAAACTGAAGGACATGCCTTCGCAGACTTCGTGAATGAGTGCACAAGCTTCATTTCAGAACAATCAGTTAAAGAAAATGACCTAAAGGCCAAGTGGCAACTTTTTGTAGATGGAACTTCTAACGAACAGGGACCAGGGGAAAATTATATTATAATTACCCCCGACGAACATCGCTTCACTACGCCATGAAGTTAGGGTTCCTGGAAACTAACAACGTAGTCGAGTATGAGTCAATGATAGCTGGTTTAAATTTGGCACTACAATTGACGATACCTCGGATAGAAATCTTCAGTGATTCACAACTAATGGTAAACCAAATAAAGCAAACCTATCAAACCAATGATGCACAACTAATCCTATATGTGAAGAGGGTACTAAAGATGCTTTCCGATTTGAGGATTTCTCGGCTCATGGAATACCCCGCGAGGAGAATACTCAAGTTGATTCACTAGCTATGTTAGCCAGTTTCCCAAGGCCCCGAAACTCGAGTAATTCCGGTGGGTTATCAGGAAAGGCCTAGTGATGGGCATGAAGAACTAGAAACAGGAAAATAATTATTAGTCTTAACTAGATCCCAAGCCTTGAGAAATGAGAACAAAAGAAACAAAGAGGGAAACTCCAACGGGGAACCTCCCTTAAAGGAAACGAATTGCCATCATAAAAATACATGGATGGCTCCCATAGTGGGTTACATCCTAAATGGGACTTTTCCCCTTATTGAGCAAGACACGAGAAGGAATAAACATTAAGCTCGTACATTTGTGATTTCGGATAATATACTCTATAAAAAGGGACATTTGCTTCCTTACGTGAGATGTGTAAGTTCCGAAGATGGGCTTAACCTATTGGAGGAGGCTCATGAAGGATGGTGTGGAGACCATTCTGGTGGAATTAAGCTAGCCAAAAGGTCATGTGACAATGTTATTATTGGCCACAGATGGTTAGTCAAGCAGTTGATTATCAAAAAATGTGATAAGTGTCAAAAGTACTCTAAGGTACCCGACTTCCGCCTAGCGAACTAACCACAATATCAAGCCCCTAGCCATTCGACGTATAGGGAATAAATTTAATTGGACCCTTACCAATATCCAAAGGGCGAGCTAAGTATGTTGTAGTAGCCATCGACTACTTCACCAAATGGGTGGAGGCAGAACCCCTTCCAACAATCACATCCAAAAAGGTGTTAAGATTCTAAATAAAGAATATTGTTACCCGCTTTGGAATCCCTCACAAAATCATATCAGATAATGGAACACAATTCGAGGGCGAAGAATTCACTCGGTTTTGTGAAAAAATGGAATCATCAAAAGTTACTACTCGGTAGCCCATCCAAAATCTAACGAAGCCATAGAAGCTGCCAACAAAACCATAAAGACAATTCTTAAAAAAGGCCTAAACCAAGCTAAAGGAAATTGAGCCGAAGAATTGCCTTTAGTGCTTTGAACGTATAGAACTCTGCCAAGACAGCAACATGACACACCCCTTTTTCCTTAACATATGGATGTGAAGCTATGCTTCCGGTTGAGGTTGAGATCCCATCGCATAGAAGGATAGCATATGCGTTTAATCCTAACCAAGAGTTAAGAAAGGAATCCCTAGACTTAATACAAGGATTAAGAGATGAGGTTGCAATCAGAACAGCTGAATATCAAAGAAGGGTTACGAAATACTACAACTCAAAGGTCAGGACTAGAACCTTCGCAAAAGGGGAGTTAGTTTTAAAAATGGTAATGCCTAACACAAAGAACCCAGTGGATGGCCCTCTCGGTCCAAATTGGGAGAGACCATTGATCATCCATCAAGAAGTTATGCCCAGAACATATTGACCGTGCAAATCCAATTGTGACCTCGTTCCGAGAACATGGAACTCGGAACATTTAAGACCATATTTCTCAACGATAAAGGAATAAGGAAAAGGACTTTCCTCTAAAGATGATCACGTAACCAAGGGCACGGAAACCCTTCCTATAGCTTAAAAGAAACCCAAAAGGGGTCAAGCGAAAAGAAAGATCAAATCCCTTGTCGTCACCAAAATTGGTCAGGACAAGGCATCCCCCAGAGGGGGATGGTGTGCTAGTCTTTCTCCATGCCAAAATCAGAGGGAGCTAGGTTAAAGAATCAAAAGCGTAAGCCTCCGTTTCATACCAGCAATGGTCGTGGCGATGCATCTAAAATTAGCACGCCCTGCCTCTGCTTGCAGAAGAGTACACCTTACCTCTGCTAGAACTATGCACTTCCTACCTCTTCTGACAGAAGAGCACGTCCTACATCTACTTTACTTGCAGAAAGGAGCGCAAACCCTATAATCACCAACGATGGTTAAGATAGGGCACCCCTCGGAGGATGCTGGTGTGTAAGCCACTATTAGTATCTACGATGGTCAGTGTAGAGCATCAAAAGAGTAAACCTTAGTTCTATGTCTATAATGGCCTCATCTAAGTTCCTAAGACCTTATCATCACATACGATGGTCAGGATAAGGCACCTCCTGGAGGGAGGGAGGGTAAGTCCTTGGTCCCTGCTTGTGGATAAGCTAGCCAAGCGCACTGAACGCACAGGCCCAGAGAGTGGCCAACAAAGCACATACATCCTCTGCTTTGACATCAAAAGCCTAGAGAGTGGCTCAGGAAGCACGTGCAACCTATGATTCACAAATCAAATCCAAGGGGGATGCCAAAAAAAAATATTGGAAGAGGTATCTGGTCTTCAATCGTCAAATGCTCAAATCTGGGTTGATTCGGCTCTTCACAAATGCCAAAACGGGTTCCCGGTCTTCAATCTTCAAATACCCGAATCTGGGTTGACCCGGCTCTTCACAAATGCAGGAAGGGGTTTCTGGTCTTCAATCTTCAAATACCCGAACCTGGGTTGATTTGGCTCTTCACAAATGCCGAAAGGGGTTTCTGGTCTTCAATCTTTAAGTACACGAATCTGGGTTCATTCATCTCTTCACGAATGCCGGAAGGGGTTTCCGGTCTTCAATCTTCAAATACTTGAATCTGGGTTGATTCCGCTCTTCACAAATACCGGAAGGAGTTTCCGGTCTTTTATCTATATTAATACTCGAATCTGGGTTGGGCTACTCATAAATACCGGAAGGGGTTTTCGATCTTTTATTTATACTAATACCCTAATCTGGGTTGATTCAGCTCTTCACAAATATCGGAAGGGAGTTTCCTATCATCAATATTTAACTACCTGAATCTGGGTTGATTTAGTTCATTACCAATACCGGAAGGGGATTTTCGGTCTTTAATCTCTAGGTTATCCAAGTAAAAATTGGTTTACAACCACTATCAAAGATGGAAACAAACCATTGGCTCTCAGTCTCTAACAGAATGGAAAGTGTTATCCTGAAAGCAGTGCCTTGTAGGTTTCGTGATGCTATCCAGCGTTAAGAAACTACTACGAATAAATAGAGGAGTGTCTGGAAAGAAAAGGTTGACTTGAAAAGTCAAAAACACCTCTTCTCTATTAGGGTCAAGTGTTACTACCAAAATTAATCCTTAACATAGGCCGACTGTGAAGGGCATCGGAGGAACACAGGCATAGAGGAATCTTCTGGAAGCAAAAAGTCGAATAGTGGACAGAACCGAAAGCAGGAAAGAATGAACCAGGAGCAGCATAAACCGGCATCCCCCCAGAAGAAAGGAGTTCAAAGTCTACAAGGCGCAATGAGGATTATCCGAGAGGACCAGTCCGACAAGGAATTCCATGACGAAAGTTTGTCTAAACCAGAAACCAAGAAAAAGGGAGATAAGAGCTTTGTTGATTGAAACTTGAAAGGGATATCGGTATGAAATCACTTAATCCCGATGCATCAAGAAACAAAGACGTCAAAAGAATCACGCTGGAAGGTCACATCGATAGACAACAATTCATCACTGGGAAATACCTTTCAAAAGACCGGACCATACCGAAAACTCCACCAGAAGGCCAACTAGAATCCTAGCAGAGATACAGGCTATCAATAATATTCTACTTAGTACCGACATCGGAAGTGGTTTCGAACCGGCAGCTATCCACATACATCGGGAGAACTAGCTCCTCTAAGTTTACACGAGAGAGTCAGAGGCCTACATCTGGAAGTTTATGACCGAAAGCCTATACCCGGAAGCTTCTACCGGAAGTTCATATACCATCTGAAAGTCGCCACGACGACAAGCTCTTCTCAGTCTCAAAGAAGACTCAACTGATTAGGACCTTCTCTCCCGAAGCGATGATCCGCACCGCAAAGCGGTCAGAAGCTAAAACAACCGGAACCAGGGAGAAAAGCAGACAACAAAGGCATCTGCGGACCAACAGCAGAAGGGTCCCCAATCTCTCTATAAATAAGACCCCAGGAGCCCAATAGAGGGGGACGAATTTTTCATTTCTCAATCTTGTTCTTTCTTCTTTAAAAAAGAGCAAATCCTAGTTCCCATATGGGATTGGAGATTTCTTCAACTCTTGTAATACATCTAAAATTAATGAATGAGGAATTCCGAGGCTTAAACATCTCGCAATTTGATAATTTTGTTGTGCTATTATGATGAAACATGGAGTTAACACTAACCTTTCATATGAGAAAGTTGATCATGGCACCTTCATGTAAGAAAGAGGATTTCATAGAAATTCGAAGTCCTCCTCCTTCCATTTTGAGGGTTTTACAACACTGATCAATGATCTCATAATGAGGCTAATGCTTTTTGACCTCGAGAAGGAAGTTATCTGCAGGCTTATAACTTGGTTCTTGACGCAATCAAGGCCCTTCCGGCCGATTCGATGTGGAATGATCATCTGAGCTAATAAGCATTGCAACACTCTCTTTCTCGAATATGAAGAAGCATCAACTTGTTTTCTCCTTATCATAATATGTATCATTGTATTCGTGATCCAGGGAGTAATTGATTCTATAAGACCTTAGTTGTGTCAAGCTAAGTAAACCTTCTTCAGGTTATTTCAGAACTCCATTGTACTAAAAGTGGAATATTCATCCCTTGAGGGAAGGATATCTAATCTTCAGGGTTAGGGTTCTGATGCTTAAGGAAAGGTGGGCTTAGCTCAGTAGCGCTGGTCCCCGGATATCCTTCCGCAATCCTGGGTCATGATTGCATCATATTCTCTGAACCCATATCCTATATAACTTCATCCGGGTTTAGACGGAAAATAACATTAACAAGACCTTCCTTTACTTATATATCATTATGAAGTATGGTCTTAAATGTTCCGAGTTCCATGTCATTGGAACAATATTGCCTTTTGTTTTGCAAAGCTGATACGTCTCAAGCACGACTTCTTGATGGATGATTAAGGGTCCTTCCCAATTCGGGCCAAGTGGACCATCTGATGGTTTCTTTGTATTGGCCATCCAAATCTAAAACACCCCACCTCCGTTATTATCACTCACAAAGGGAATGCATTAACTTCAGTGAAGCGTTATAGATAAGAGATGCAGATAAATTACAAGACAGACAAATAAAGCAGCAGAAAATGAAGTCATTTTATAAGCAACATAGTTCAGTCAAGCTTTTACAACAATTGACTCAATCATACTTAAAAGTATTACATAAAACTTTTGTCTTGATTCAAAAACTTCCAAGTATATAAGAAGCATAAAACATAGCAAAGTAGCATAATTCCCCAAATTAAAGTGCAATCATAGCCATGGCCAAAGATAAGAGGTTCCAAGTCATACATCACAGAATCTCCAAGCTTGGAAAGAGAAACGGTCCAAACTAAGCTGAGCTATTCCCTCCCTGACTACCTGGGGGGAAACGGAAGAAAAGAAGACAAAAGAAAACAGGTCAGACATAAGTCTGGTAAGTCCAGTGATTTTTCAGCATGTAAACAAGATAAAGGATCATGACATGAATAAACAGAAAACAGGACAATACCATAAAACAAGATAACTTAAGATAAGATAAGGCAAGGTAAACTGAATGCGCTTCAACTCTTTCTCCGCTTCACTACTACCCTGTTATTCTGATTTCTATATCTCTACACTGCCTAACTAGTGTCCCAACTAGTAATCTGTATAAAATGATAATATTACAACGTGATCCCAATCCCCGCAATTGTGGTAGCCTTCAGATGTACATCTATTAGGAGGATCTTACCTCAATCAGCCTAACTGCCACGAAGATGTTAGATGTACCCTCACTACCCTGTCGGTCGGCTCCCTACTTGTATTAATGTTTTATGTGTTTGTGTCAATCGGCCCTCTCTTACGTGTAGATACCCTATACTGGTCCCACCATAAGGTGTATCAATCCTTATGATAGCAACCCGGCATGATTCTAGATGCACAGTGTGTAACTACGGTACCCAGTGCCTGCTTTTTCACACTCCGGAGTACGTGCACGCCCGTAAACCATCGGAACCTACACCGATGTACCCCTTGTCACTATTCTGACCGCTTATAATCAGCCCAGTAATCGTGCCCCACCCTGCCTAGTTCAGGGTACCATGATACATCTATGTGGGTTACTGCTGAAATGGGTCCCCGTTACTAGGGTTTCCTACTGGTTAAGTTTGTGGGATTATATATACAAATATTACCCACCTACACGAGATGTACTTAACTCTCCCACTGATTCAAGCATGTTTATTTAAAGGTTAAGTTTGTGGGCCTATATATACTAATATTACCCACCTACACGAGATGTACTTAACCTTCCCACCGATTTAAACTTGTTTACTTAACGGTTAAGTTTGTGGGCCTATATATACTAATATTACCCGCCATTTGTTTAATTAACATGTTGTACTAGTTAAGTGTTTTCTATTAACTTAACCCCATTCGTTCATCATGTTATATTGGTTAAATGTTGCCCTCTTGTGTTACTTAACACTATCATACATCATGTTATATATAATGGTTAACTGTTTCCTTCTAGTGTTACTTCACCCTACCATACATCATGTTATATCGGTTAAGTGTTGCCTTCTTGTGTTACTTAACCTTACCATATAGAATGTTATATATTGGTTAAGTGTTGCCTTCTTGTGTTACTTAACCTTACTATACATCATGTTATATACTGGTTAAGTGTTTCCTTCTTGTGTTACTTAACCCTACCATACATCATGGTATATATTGGTTAAGTGTCGCCTTAGTTAACTTAACCCTACCATTTGTTTAATTATCAAGTCCTGTTCATTAGCATAATTGATTTATTAATGCACCAACCTCTCACATTAGTTCTATGTTGTTGCGGTTACTGGATGTGCCGGGCGGTTCCGGGCGGTTTTACACCATAACTCAATCTAACTTCAGGTTTTTCTTGGGCATAATGCACTAACCTCTGACATTAGATAGGTGTTATTGCGGTTACTGGATGTACCAGGCAGTTCCGGGCAGTTTTACACCACAACTCAATCTAACCTCGGGTTAGGCATGTTCATCCTTTATTAAATTTACATATTCGTCATTTATGTCAAGTTTATATGTAAATTATCCACAAGTGTTGTCATGTCACATTTACTATTTAAATTATGTTCATAATTAACGGTATACAAATTATACCATTTCATGCTATTAATCATTTACATGATTATGAGCCAATCTATGCCATTAGCATGTAAATTTAATGTTTTACCCCAACATTTTCCCCCCGTTATTCGTTCGCATGATTTACATAGAACATTAAGCTCGCAAATTAGCCTAACTCATAAACAAAAGGGAAAAGAAAGGAACATGTAGCATTCCAACAACACAAAATAACATGAATCTGAGTAAGCATGTGTAATACAAATTTTTTTCATGAACAATATAAACTTAATCGCATACCAATGTGAACTTGTATTTGAGTTAGATCCAATTAACATAGATCTTAAGCATATGAACAGGAATTTACATAGATCTTAAACATATGTATTAACTTGGATCTAAACATGTAAGCATGTAGATCTATACTTATAAGCATATATGAAAATGACTTAGTTTATGAACATGTACATAACATAACATAAAAGTATCACCAAATTAATATACAATATGATAGGTTCAATTGTACAAATCACAATAGTCTCATAGGCATTGTAACAACCTGTGTTTTTATAACGTGTAATAACCATAAATCAAGGCAGAATTAATTTTTAAAATAAGAATAGAGGGAAATGGGTTGCGCCATTGTGTTTGTCTCGAAATTCTGCTTGGAATCGAGTCCAAGTTTTCGAAAATTGGAGTCCGTATGACCAAGTTATGACCATTCGAAGTTTTCAGAAATTTTCAAGATCAAAACAGACTCAATTCGAATTCAAAATTCGAATTTCAAACCTCTAAATGGACTGGGCGGGAAATTTCCCGCCCAGGACCAGGTCGACCTGGGGGTCGACTATGTAGTCGACCTATCCAGGACCAGGTCGACCTGGGGGTCGACCTGGTGTCCGAACCCATTTCTGAAGCTGGATTCACTCTGATGTATTTGGCCTCATTTCTGTCCACATTCGTTGACCTGACCCTATAAATACAGCCCCTAACACCAGTCCCTCTACACCAAATTTCTTTCTGACCTTATGCTGCTCTGATTCTGGTTGAAAAGTTTGAGAGAGGGACTGTTTCTACTACGTTGAGACTACGTTAAGGGAATTGCTGATTTGGGGACTTCTATTAGGACTTGACTAAGCATATTCAACATCGACTCTCTTTTTCTAATTCTCGAACCACGATCTGTAAGCCCCAGTTATTTTCAGATTTAAACTGTAAATGTATTATGAATATGATGTAAATCGAAATTGGACCTATGTATGGTGACTGTTTACATTCATTCTCGTTCATCTTGGATCTTGACTCTTGAATATTACTATGACATTGATTTGGGGCCTATTCATATTGTAAAACAAAAAGAGAAATCCCTCTTATTATCATGTTGAATATGTTATTAGTCACATGTTTATGACTATCACCTTATGACAGTCATTACCATGACTATACTATCACCTTATGACAGTCGTATCATGACTATACTATCACCTTATGACAGTCATTACTATGACTATACTATCACCTTGTGACAACTGTTATTTTGACTAGTACCTTATCTTGCTAGATTTGGAATCTTTATGTTTGAGGCCAATATTTCATATGCCAGTAATGTTTTAATCTTTTATTTCAAGTCATATCATGCTATGCTAGTAATCACTTTTGCCACATTATACCCATTCCTTTTTATGTTATTCCCTATTAGATTTATTTGTATCGATTCGAACTTACGTGCGATGGGAATACGATTTGGGTATAATAGTAAAACATAAATTAGCTTTAAATTTGAACATGAACGTTACTATGAGTTGAACTTGAATATGGACATGAACTTGACACGATTTGACATGAAACATGACCTGAAAAACTTGACATGAATCTGGACATGAAAACTTGAATGTGGGCATGACAGTTAGATAAACTTGAAAATGGCCAACTCGAGGTTGGGTTGAGTTTGCAGTGTAAATCTGCCCGGAACCGTCCGGCAAATCCAGTGGCTGCAAACAATAGGATCCAATGTGGGTAGTTGGTCATATTGCACGTAAAAACCCGAGGTTAGACTATGTTGTGGTGTAAATCTGCCCGGAACCGCCGGGCAAATCCAGTAACCACAACAGTTAGTCTAATGTGAGAGGTTGGCGTGCACTAATGAATTAATGCCACATGATAGGGTTAAGTCATGAACCACTTGAATATACTTAACCAACTTGACACGATGACTTGATAGGGTTAAGTCATGAACTGCTTGAACACACTTAACCAACTTGATACACGATCTGGATAGGGTTAAGTCACGAATTTGAATGACAACACTTTACCCATTAGAAACCCTAGTTACGCGGTCCTTTTCAGCAGTAACCCACTTAGATGTATCACGATACCCTGGGACTAGGCAGGGTGGGGCACGATTACTGGGCTGATTGTAAGCGACCAGAACGACGGCTGAGTAGGTGCGCCATTGTAGGTTCAGGCGGGCTATGGTCGTGCACGTAGTCCGGAGTTGAAAAAGCAGGCATTGGGCACCCGTAGATTTACACTGTGCGTGCTTGATTCGTGTCGGTGGTTGGCACCATAGGACTTGATACACCCTATGGTGGACCTAGCACAGGTAACTACATTTCTGGATAGGGCCGTATGACACAGACACATGATGAGTTAGGACTTGTTGGGAGCCGATCGATTAATTGATCGTACCGTAGGACCCCGTAATGGGTCACTTCATGACACTGGGCTAAGGGATCATTTCATAATTAATACTTGACATGGGTTAGAACACTAGTACAGATGGTGCAGCGAACTTTGAACATGCGATGCTAGACTTGACTTATCTTGTTATCTTGATTACCCTACCAGTTCTGTTATCACCCTTATGTTTAATTCCAGTTTTCACATATCATGTTACCTTTACTAGTTTTCATACTGAAAGTCACTAGGGCTTACCAGTCTTTATGACTGACCCTTTTTCTTTCGCCTCTTTTTCTTTCATTTCTTCCCCCCAGGTTCTCAGGGAGGAAACACTAGCTCTTAGCTTGGATTCAACTTGCTTTCTGACAGCTCATGTACGGTTTGGTCTTGGGCTATGCTATGGCTGCTTCTTCTATTTATGGGGAATAAATTACTTTTGTTTTAAGTTTATGCTCCTTTATTATGAACTGGATGTAATGGAATAATTTGTATTTTGGATATATGAGCTTATGACTCTTTTCTGGAAAATAATAAAAAGTTGGTTTTTATTCCTACCGCCGCTTTATTTATGTTCTGCCTCGTGATATCTCTGTGCATGTTTACCTAGATAATACTCCACCAAAACTAGTGCATTCCCTTTGTGAGTGACCCTAGCGGAGGTGGGGTGTTACAGGCATAGTTAATTTTAGATTTGTCATAAGGATCAACATGAATCAGAATCACAATTAGGAACAGTTCTAGATTCGTTTTATTTCAAGTCATGACTTTTATATATTTAAATATGAAATATAACTGAACTTACAAACAAAAGAACAAATCTTGTTTTCTGGGATCTGATTTCTGAAACTGAAAAGCTATCATTTGATGTAGACTACTGATTCTCTAGTTTTGATTTGATTTGGGACTTCCTAACTTGATTTGTAGTTTAGAGAAAAATGGAGGCTATGTTAGTTTGGCCATGGACAGCAAGACGGCTTCAGAGAGAAATTTTATGTGGTCTTAGGGTTGGGGTTGTTTATATAGAAGTTTAGATTAACGAGAGCCGTTAAATCAACCTAGGAGAAATCAGAGCCATGACCAAACAGAGCCAACCGGATGTCGCCACATATGCCCTAGTGACTCAGAAAACGTCACTGGACAAAACAGCCTAGATCTGGCCGAGGGGGTCGACCCCTACAGGGGGGTCGACACCCCTCTTGGGGGCCAACACCTATGTCGATCCCCCCGGGAGGAGTCGACCCCTATGGGCGGGAATTTTCCGGCCCAGCTGATTCTCGAAATTTTGAATTTCAAACTGCTTTTTGACTTAATTATTATTTATATTTAATTTCTGTTTAAACTTGAAATTTTCTGAACTCCATAACTTCTTCATACGGAGTCCGATTCACGCAAACTCGGACTCTATCTCAAGAAGAATTCCGAGAAGAACGCAATGGCGAAACCCGTTTCCCCTTATTTCTACTTTTAAAATTAATTATTCTTTAATTCGTTACTTTTACATTCACAGAAAATATGGGGTGTTACAAAATCTCCTTTTGAGAGGGTTCTAGTTTTGACTTTCTAGTTGTAGTATTTTGTGATCCTCCTTTGGTATTCGGCTGTTTTGATTGTAGCCACATCTCTTAGCCCTTGTATTAGATCTAAGGATTCCTTCTTTAACTCTTGATTTGGATCAAATGCATAAGCTATTCTTCTATGTGAAGGGATCTCAACCTCAATCGAGAGCATGGCTTTGCATCCATACGTAAGAGAAAATGGAGTATGCCCTATTGTCATTTTGGCGGAAGTACTATATGCCCAAAGTACCAAGGGTGATTCTTTAGCCCAATTTCCTTTGGCTTGATTTAGTCTTTTCTCGAGGATGGTCTTTATGGTTTTTTTTGCAGCTTCTACGTCTCTGTTTGCCCTTGAATGGGCCACCAAGGACAAACTTTCGATAATTCCATTATTTTCACAAAATCGAGTGAACTCCTCACTTTCGAACTTGTCCCATTATCTTATATGGCCTTGTAAGGAATCCCAAAGCGAATAATGATATTCTTTATTACAAATATCAACACCTTCTTATATGTGATTGTCGGAAGCGGTTCTGCTTCTACCCATTTGGTAAAGTAATCAATGGCTACCACGGCATATTTAGCTCCACCTTTGAATATTGGTAGGGGTATGATCAAATCTACTCCCGATATATCGAATGGCTAAGGGCTTGAGATAGTGGTTAACTCACTAGAGGGAAGTCGGGGTATTTTAGAGTACCTTTGACAATTCTTGACATCACAATTTCTTGACTAACCATTTGTGGCCAATAATAACCTTGCCTCATGACCTTTTGGCTAGCTTGATTTCATTGGAAAGATCTCCCCATAATCCTTCATGTGCCTCCTTCAATAGGGTGGATCCGTTTTCGATGCTTACACATCTTAGGTAGGGGAGTGAGTGCCCTATCTTATAGAGAATCCCGTTTGTAATCACAAATACTGTAGTTTGGTGTCTTATTCTCCTTGCATCCTACTTGCTAAGGGGTAGATTTCCATCCAGAAGGTACTCTACGATAGGAGCCAGCTAGGTATTTTCATAATGGTATTTTATCTCTATTGAAGAAGGTTCTTTGCAGAAGCATCTTCCCTATCCATTTCGTCCCCCCTTTTTGAAACTTGAGATCTAGCTAGGACTTACAATTCTTTTCTTGTTTTAGGTTCCTTATGTTCGATACTGTGTCTTTCTTGGTACCCTGTAGGGATTACTCGAGTTTCAGGCGCTCCTCGGGAGCTGGCCAATTTGGCTAATGAATCAGCTTGGGTATTCTCCCCTCTGGGTATTTGATGTATTGAGAAATCCTCAAACTGGGAAAGCATCTTTAATATCCTTTTTACATATAGGGCTAGTCGTTCATCCTTGGTCTGATAGGTTTGCTTTATCTGATTTACCATTAGTTGTGAATCACTAAGATCTCTATTCGAGGTATCTTTAACTGTAATGCTAGATTCAACCATGCCATCGTTGACTCATATTCAGCCACATTGTTAGTAGCTGAGAATCCTAACTTCATCGCATAGTGCAAGCGATGCCCATCAGGGGTAATTATTATATATCCTGCCCCTACTCCTTATTCATTTGAATCCCCATCTACAAATAGTTGCCACTCAGCCTTTAAGTCATTCTCTCTAGTTGATTGTTCTATAATAAAGCTTGTGCATTCATTCACAAAATCTACAAGAGCTTGTCCTTTGATTGCTGCTCGAGGTTGGAATTCAATATCATATTGGCTAAGTTCAATTCCCCACTTCACAAATCTTCCTGAGGTTTCTAGCTTGCTGGAAACTTGCTTAAGCAGTAAGATACTCAAGACCTTAATAGGATGTGCTTGGATGGCTCCTCTAAGCTTCCGTGCTGCAAGTATTAGGCAATATTATGATTTCTCCGTCACGGAGTATCGGGTTTCTGCATCCTTTAACCTTCTGCTGACATAGTAAATTGGGTTTGAGTTCCGTCACTCTCTCTTATAAGGACTGAGCTTACCGCATATTCTGAAACGTCCATATAGAGATATAAATTTTCTTCTTTCTCGGGGCTAGACAAAATTGGGGGTTTTCCATGTAGTCCTTCATTTCTTAAAAGACTTTTCTACATTCTTCATTCCATTCGAAGTTCTTTTTCTTTATAACATTAAAGAAATGGACGCATTTGTCAGTGGCTTTGGAAACGAAACTACCAAGGACTTCTACCTTTCTGTTTAAGCTTATGACTTCTTTGCTTGTTTTAGGCTCTTACATATCCTTTATGGCTTGAATCTGGTCATGACTAGCCACATTGACATGCTCACATACCACATATCCTATGAATTTTCTGGATTGGACCCCAAAAGAACATTTTTGCGGGTTTAACTTCATTTGGTAACTTTTTAAGACGTTGAACATCTCTTCCAGGTCCTTTAGGTGGCTTTCTTCTTTGACGGACTTTGCTAGCATGTCATCTACATATACTTCCATGTTGCGCCCTATCTGCTCTTGGAACATCCTGTTAACTAGTCTTTGGTATGTTGCTCCCGCATTTTTCAGTCTGAATTGCATTACTTTGTAACAAAATGTTCCCCAATCAGTGATGAAGCTTGTATGCTCCTCGTCAGGTTTATGCATTGGAATTTGTTTATATCCTGAGTAAGCATCCATAAGGGATACTATCTTATGGCCACTTATTGCATCAACCAACTGGTCTATCCGTGAAAGGGGGTAGCAATCCTTTGGGCATGCCCTGTTTAAGTCTATATAATCGACACATGTCCTCCACTTTCCATTGGACTTCTTTACTAGCACAGAGTTGGCTAACCACTTGGGGTAAAAAAACTTCTCGGATGCACTTCCTCCTTTAGAGCCTCTGATCGATCTCTATTGTATTGCCTCTATTTTTGTTGAACTGGGATTACAGAAGGGTTAATGTTTAGGGCAAGGCTCGTGACAGAAGGATTGATTCCGACCATGTTTGAATGGGTCCAAGCAAAAACATCCTTATTGACCTGCAAGACCCGAATTAGGTCACTCCTCAGGAGTTCTGTCAACCTTTTCCCTATGTTTATGACCCTAGTCTTATCCTGGATCAATGTTTATTCTTCCAAATCCTCTATTGGTTTTACTATTTCAGTGTCTCCTCTGGAATCCAAATCTATGACAATTTCTTCTTCCTTTATCAACTTTATGTTATCGACCCTCTTCCTTTTTCGCCTCAAAGAAGTGTACCTACCATTTATACGTTTGTCAGCTTCATTAATTTTTACTTTAGCTTTGAATTTTGGATGTAAGAATCCGTCATCCGAAGGCTTAAAGATAGTAGAAGAATCAAAGTATGAAGAATATTCCCTTTTGTATTTGTCAACCGTTGAAAAGTACAATTCTCGTGAACTAAACTTTCTCCCTGAATGGTACCCCCATCCTTGCTTAGTCAAGAATTTTAGCATAAGATACTTCGAAGAGACAAAAGCAACCATTTCCACTAGAGCAGGTAGACCAAAGAAGGCGTTGTACTAGGATGGTTGATCGATCATGATAAAGAGAGTTTCAAAGGTTAGATGGAGTGGAGATAAGCCAACTTGGACTAGGAGGTTGATTTGTCCTACATGAGTCGATCCCATGTTGTTGAAGCCAAAGATTGGCTCATTGCTTGGTTCCAACTTCTTCTTAGAATTTCCCATTTGATCAAAAGCATGCCTGAAGATGACATTGACAACACTCCCCGTGTCAATAAGAATCTTAGAGACAACAGAGAGACCAATTTGAGCTGTTATCATAAGAGGATCATTGTAATGTCCCGGGGTATTTAACTAAATTTTACTAAACCATAAATCAATGTTCACATAAATAACTAATTTAAATTTGTATAATTTGATTTAGTACTTAAGAAAAGATTTATTTGTCTTTTAAAATCATAAATATACATATGTATCTGTATATGTTGTAAATTGATATAAAAATTCCTAACTTGTGTATGAATGAAATAAGGGTATTAGTAAATATGCATCTTAGTTTCACATCCTAAATTAATTCTGGATTATCTAAAATAAATTAAGGACATTTTATTTTTACTTCATACATAAGAATGGTAACATGAAAGACAACACTTAAGTATTTAAGTAGATTGATGGAAGTAGGATTTGCTTTCGTTCATGATAGGATAGGCATTTTTGGTTAGATGCATTTAATTGTAGAAATAACTTAGTGGCTAAGAATTTCATTTTAATATATATGTTTGCAAACACACTTACTGTCGTGATAGAAATAGCATCTAGCTGTAGCAAGAAGAAACAATACAAATTGTTCCCATAAACATGCAAGTACAAGATATTTAAATAAGGGCCTTTGCTTTAGCAACAAGTTCTCATTCTTCTATATAATTTATGCATAATCCAGTGCCCTTTAGCTAGCTGAATCCTATACTGCAGCAAGTCGGCTAGCAGAAAATAGGATATTCACATCATCTTAGCTAGTAGGAAATATGACCATTCTTTCTGAAACCTTCTACCCCATGATTATTCATTGCAAGAAATTAATACACATTTTTAGTTTGATATTATAATTTAACTATAAATAGGAGCACCCATACATAATTTTCTCACACAAAAATTCGATCAAAACTGAAGAAGTAAGCAAACCAGAGGACTACTTAACATCAAGCCAAGCACAGGAAAGGTGAGTAAACACTCATTACTAATTTCTATTAAACCCGTGCAAGTTATTGACTCTGATATGTGTTGTGCTTGCATTGTTTAAACCTTACTGCTTGACCCAAATGTTGATCACACTGAGACATGTTATGCTAAGTAAAACTGTGTATGCTCATTTACTATGTTTGTTCAAAATCCTTATATTTTGTTGCAAAGAGTAGGTCAGGCTTAGTTATATGCGGGGAAAATAACCATTCAGGTTTGTTAATGACATTAAAATAATCCATTGGAATATTATATATATATATATATATATATATATATATATATGCCATTCAATTATATACACAGCAAAGGAAGTGTTAAAATAGGATTTTTCAACCAATTCAGTTATGAAATTCAGGTGTATAAACATGATTGTGGTTAGAAAATATGATTTTAAAAACTAAATCCAGAATATCAAATGAAGATGGGAGTGAGAAATACTGTTTTGCCAGAAATGGGAATCATGGTTGTTGCCGACAATCCAGTTGATCGTCGATGCTAGGAGTTGGTCTGAAGGAGATGTATAACCTACGGAAGCTAGGAAAAATCCAAAAATATTTTTTGAATGTATAAATTTTGAGTTATTGATCAATATAGGATTTTGGAGGTTTAGTTTTTACTGTGAAAGCGGCGTTGAACTGCTGTATGATGGGTTGATCGAGTGTTGAGATAATTGGGGTACAGATTAGTCATAATATCAGTAACACATGACAAAAATATGGGGCTGACCTATTGATTGGTTGGACGGCTACAGGCCATTTTTGATGGGAGGTACTGAAGGGTGATTGCGCCAGTTAGGTGGAACATGTTTTTCCGATCAAAGGGATCGGAGGGCGTCTGAGCCACTACAGATGACTCCAGGGTAGTTCATGAGTATGAGGAGTTGATGAAAAGGGTTCGCTTTGAGCTAACCCGCGTGTGCATGTGCACACTAAATGATAGTCCCAAGATGTTTGTTTAGCTTTGCCAATGTCGCTTTAATAGCAGCGGCAACCTTGGACTCTCTGAATTCCCCAAACCAAGCTGTATAAAAGTAATTCGATAAATAAAACATTATTTCGGGTTGTTTTTGGCTGTGAATAATGATATTACATATAGCTACATTTTATATTCTAGTATAAACTGATTAAAATCATGATAGCAAGAGGCTAATGGTATGTCTCAAGTACAACATGATCAGACAAGTACTAATGCTTCTAATTCAATTAAGTCATATAAAAAATAGAATTACAAAATGATATTGCAAACGTTGAAACAACCTCTCGTGTTTATCTTCTAACAATGATCATAAGGCAGTTGACCCTTTGGACATTCCTCTTGGTTCTTCAACCAAATGAAATGAAGAATCTCGTGCATGCATATATTGCAAAAAAGTGATCATGTGAGCAATTAAGGTTAAGTCTGGAAACTGGAAGCAAGCATGTGTTATTGTGTTGGATTCATGCAATGCAACTGAAGGGATAGCAGCAGAGAGAAAAAGGCTTTGGGGAGGAAACATCACGACTGATCGGTGATTGGCAGTACGCAGGTGAAGGGGAAAATGGGTTGTAACAGAGACGAAGGGAAGACTTTCGCATGGGAAAGAAGTAGCAAGTAGAGAAATACATTAGCAGGCGAGGGTGCGTGGCTTTTATAGGAAAGATGGGTTTGCATCACATCTGCCAGTTCAATGCATATACGCATGTAAAGGGAGGATAACCCACTGTCAACTAGAAGAAACAAGAACAAAGAAGGGACGGCAACAGGAAAGTGGTTCACGGCAGCAACGGGAAGTAGGAACAATTAGAAAATGGAAATAGGATAGGAATTAAATCAATACAGGTTTCGGCAAAATGAATTGAAAGGGTGCAAAAGTGTTGGGCCACCTGGAAATGTGTATAGGAATTTAAAGGCTTGCATGAGCTGATGAAACATGAGTGGGTAAAATGCTTTGGGCCACGTATTAACTGAATTGAAAGGGCATGTGGGCTTGCATAGTGTTGGGCCACATGTTAAATAAAATAGAAGGTGATTAAATAAAGGTAGTGGGCATAAGTTAATGGGTCGACAAATAAAGTAAATGGGTAATAAACTTTATAAAGGTTTGCTTTGTAAAAGATTTGTTTAAATTATAAACCTTTGTTTAAACAAATCATTTTGTTAATAATAGAATAAATAGATTTACATATGTAATCATAGAACTAAAAGGAATTAGATATATATATATATTATATATTTATATATGAAATCAAAGTTGTATTAAATTAAATATTTAATTATTCATAAATAATTCAATGAAATAAAAAAGGGAAATTTTTTATTAAATCATTTCAAGGCTAAGTAAATAAATAAAGGTGGACAAGTTGAATCAAGAGAAGGTGGTTAATTCAGATGTTTGAACAAACATCGAAAATATAATTTTTCGACTTAAGTCTATAAATCTTTTATATATCAGGAAATGAATTAAAAAAATCAAATTAACGATAAACAAAAGTGAATATAAAAGATCAAATTTTATATTATAATCTGATCCATTTAAATATCACTTATCCCTAAAAGATATTAACGTCGATCGTTTTGAAGAGCCCGGAATAGATATTCCACTTCGATCCAATTTTTACGTTGCAAGTCGAAGATTATCAAAGACTATAAAAGAAGGAGTTATGCAAGAATTGTTTTATAAATCCTTGGTAGAAATTGCCTAAGATGGATTTATAAAATAATGTCTTCGGTTTGCCCAGTCCTAGGATAACTTTTGTGGACAAATGTCTGACAGAGTATTTCTAACTAATCACGTACATTGATCTTTTCAAATGTAGTTATGGGGTTGAGGAATTCGTTTCTCTTGCTTTATACTCATGATATATTTTTGAAGAAGTCAATTAGTGATTAGCAGGTTTTGATGATGTGGCATTTAAAGCAAATAAAAAGTGTTTTTCAAGGTAAGTTTAACCTCAAGCTTCACAAACAGGAAATGACAAAAATCAGGCAGGCAGCACGGCTATGTGGGAAACTCCCATTAGGGTGTATTATCACCTATCTAGAGGTATTTCTTCTGTTCCTTATTCTATCAATGCTCTCCCATTCAGAAAATGGTTGTCGTACACAACCATTGGTGATATGCATTTGATACACTCAAGAGAAATGAGTGGTCGGTTATGTGTGGCCTAGTTACAAGAAGTTCTTATTGAACCCAGTATATTCCTCTCTAGAGATACACTATCGGAAGGTGGTTCCATACCTTGTCATAGTTGGAAATCCATTATCCATACGCGTTAACGGTTTTGTTTTGTATGCTATGTAAGTTGAATTTGAGATGAAAACATTATACTAGATTCTAAATTATTTGTGGAATTCCTAGACATTATCATAATATCTTATTTAAATATACAAGCTGTTTGATTCTTATAAGGTAAAAACCCATTCCATATTCACGGCGTGGTCTTATGAGTATGATTTTATTTCTTAACTTGTTTTAAAATCACTTACTCACGCCAGTCTCCTATTGACCCAGAGTTTATTTTTCTGTGTTTTCCTTAAACTCTTGGGTACTCATAACACTTGCTATGAGTAGACATGTGATCCAGGTTTTGACTTAACTTTTGGAGTAGCTGGATGGGAAGAATTTGAATGTTGGCTTTTCTACCATATTTATGTATAATTATCTGCAAGTTGGTTTATCTATGATGTTATTTATAATTATCTACAAGTTAGTTTATCACAAATGTTTAAGTATGTAATTTTTGATGGCATGTATCTGTATGTATGAAGTACTCTAATGTACTTGGCTTATGATATGTTATATTTTGTGTTATTATGTTATGTTCAAGTATCGCTGTGAGATTCTGATGTTTTCTTTAGTTTTATCTTCTATATATCTTTTATTCTTATATAATGACACGGCTTCCGAGGTGTTCGAAAGTTGGGTTGTTACAGTTGGTATCAGAGCTATGGTTACTGAATACCTAGGCTTTGGGTGAGTATTGAGAGAGCGTATTTGAGATTGGATATTATCACATATGTACACACATACTTAGGAGAATCAACTTGAGTTAGATAACTGATATTTTAACATCCGATCAAGTTTTGATTTTCAACCTGCCATATTCAGGTAATTAAGTATGAATACCCATGGACGAGGAGGTCGATCCAGTGGAACCACCACTACCAATGGACATGCCACCAACCAAAATCAAGTAGAAACTTTGGAAGAAGTTATCCCGGTTTAACCGAGGGCAAATTTCACGACTATCTGTAAGGATTATACTACTATAGGAGGAAAAGTTTTCAAAGGAACTGAATCTTTCATTGAAGTTCAAGCGTGGCTGAGATCCTGTGAGAGGATTTTTAATGGACTAAAATAAAATGATGAGCAGAAATGTCTTTTGGCTTCGTGGCAACTTCAAGGAGCTGCTGCAATTTGGTGGGATGCACAGACTATGAACGTTTCTGAAGACGACTTTACTTAGGAAAAATTCAAAGAGAAGTTCAAAGCATAGATTCTTCCAACGACAGGGAAGACTAGGATGTATTGGGATTTCATAGATCTCAAACAAGGAAGCATGTCGATAGTTGGATAAGAGAATAAGTTTAATGAACTTTTCTATTTTGGATCGAAGTTGATCAACACTTTGCTCAAGAAAAACGAGATGTTTATAGCAGGTTTGAAAGATAGTTTGCAAGTTAAGATGATTGGACATCTGAAGGATCCTTTTGTTGACTTAGTGGACATGGTCATTCGATATGAAGAATTAGATGCAAAGAAACCAATGGCAACGGAGCAGACTGGAGAAATCAGTGGAGGAAATCTCAATAAAAGAAAGCTAAATCCAAATTGGAAAAACAAGGAAAATGGAAAGGTGGGAGAGGAGAAGTCCTAGGATTGTTACAAAGATTGTTGTGCTACAACTATAAAGAGAAAGGACACATCGCTAGGTTTTGTAAGAATTTATAGGTCAAGAAGCCAAAGCCCCCTCAGCAGCAACCACAAGGACCGTGTAATGCTATTGTTCGACAGATTTAATGCTATAAGTGTCATCAACCTGGATATTTGATCAAGGATTGCCTGGTTATGAAAAAGGGAACACAACAAAAGGTCTATGCCTTAATGGATAATCCATTAACATCTGAGGATGTGGAAATGGAAGAAGTTCTGGAAGGTACTCTATCTTTTTAAATAAAAGGAGTTAAATTATTAGAGTCGGCCTTAGAATAAATTGAATTGGGGTGAATTAAATTAGAATGATATTTAATTATCTTGATATAGGAAATAAAGTTAGAATTTTAAAATTTAATTTAAAATTTGATATTTCCACTAAATTTAGTCAGACTTAACAGGATATGAACCCATGGTAAGTGAACTAGTTGATTTTTGTTATAGAATCAGATTGGTGAGTCCCGAAATGGAGATAACTAATTTAATGATTAATTAGTTAAGGGAGACTGTGGATGGAACTTAACGGAGTTAAGTGTATTTCCCTGATGAGTTGAATATAGATTCGAGTTTAAAAAGAGAATTTGAAGCAGATAAATATATTTGAATGGGTTGATTCAAATTAAGGAAGTATATAAGATCTGGAAATTTTTCCAAATGAAATCAAGGATATTTTGGAGTAATATGGGTAATGAGGAATTAAAATGCGAAGATTAAGAAATTGGAACCTAAATGGAAAATTGGTTAAGTTGAATGATTTTCTCGGTATCGATCCGATGTTGATTTCGGTCTTTGGGGTTGACACTTAAAGGGTTATTCGCTTATCGATTTACGGCCTAGGACTGATGGATATTGAGGAGTAGTAATGCGGAGATGGAAATGTTTTCCAATCAAGTAACAGATATTTTTCTTTATGGGAATAATTGTGATAAATAACAAAATGCTGGAGCGTGTTGATTATTCATGCATATTGTAACGACCCGCATTCGACGTATCGAAGGATCGTAGAATGTTTATTTCTTTTTCATATGAGGTCGTATAGTCGTGTAACTTTGGGGAATGACTATTGGGGTCATTTCCCATGTTCACGATTTTTTCCGATTTTTAAATAACCGTTTTACCCCTAGCTGGTCTTGTTTCGGCCATAACTTTTGATTAATAAGGAGTTTTGATCTGAAATCACTTCCATTGGATTCGGATGATGGTATACATTTCCGTAAAGTGGTCACATTAGCCAAACGGACTCACCGTTTGGGAGATATGGTTGAAACAAGGTTTAGAAGGTGAAAAACTGCTTAAGCGGGTTGATTAGGGTAATTAGCAAATGGGCCCATAACCCATTTCGAGATTAGGGTCATGGAGAGGCTGAAATGAGTTAGGTTTTCATTCTATTTCAGTTTTTTAGCTGTCATTTACCTCTTAGAAACCATAACAATGGCCTTTACCTTCTAATTTCATCCCAAATCGCTCTCTAATCAAGGATTAAGCAAATTAGCATCAAAATAAGTCTAATCAACATCAAATTAGAGGCAAAGGCTGCTGTGTGCATTGGAATTCATGCCATTTAAAGAATCATTTCAGATCTGAGTTTATATTTTGGCTAAGGTGAGTGATTAGCGTTGTTTCTACACTAATTACGACTAATTAGGGGTGATTAGTGTTAATTAACAAAATTATACATGATTAAATTCTGGAAAATGTTTAGAAATTCTTAAATATTATTTTAAGCCTTTGATAGAAATTTGGGTTAATTTGGATATGTTTTGCTAATCCTATCATTAGTTAGGGTTAGGCATGATTAAGGGGAAAATATGGGTTTTGGGTATGTTTGATCCATTTTGACATAGTTATTTATCATTTTGGTGTTTATTGTTGATGTTATATGTTGCTATGATTGTTTGGTATGATTTATGATTGTTTAGAACAGTTAGGATGGTCGAAAACGCCGTCGTGTGGCGTAAACAGTTGCAGGAAGCAGCGCAGGATCTTGACCCGAACCGGATAGGATCAGTGGGCGACGAATCGACCCGCTCGTGGAGCATCCCATGACCCGACCCCTCGCCGAAGTGTGCCACGAGCAAGAACCCCGATCCGAACCGATGCCATTCACGAATCATGGGACTTGACCGAGCCGAAGGCACCTCAGGACCACGAGCCGACCCGATGCTTGGAGGAGACCACGACCCGAACCGCTTCTCCAAACCGAAGCACCACGACTGGAGCATTCCACGACCCGACCAAGAGGAGAAGCAATGAACCATTGGGGACCCGAACCAGATGGATATCGAACCGATGGGTGATTACAAAGTGAAGTAAAGAACCGAACCGATCCGGAGATGATAACCAAAACCCGAGATGCAAAGGTATTCCAAAAAAGAAGTTCGTACTCAGGATCCAGATGGGAACCAACAAGTCAGCTTCACGATTGGGCTTTTCAACGGGACATGTGCTAAGGAGTTGTATACGTTCATAGCTTTGATTCACCACCGAGAGATGAATGTTAGTCTATGGATCAGTGCAGTGGGGTAGTTATTACTCCATGGGGCAGAGTGATCGTAGCATGGATATAAGCCAGTGCAGTGAAGTCATCATGACTTCATGTGGCAGAGTGGACATAACAAGGACTAGTGGCTATGGATCAGTGCAGTGGAGTCGCCATGACTCCATGGGGGCAGAGTGATCATAGCAAGGATTTAGGTGATCAAAGCGGTGGATATCGTATGCTTTACACACTGAGTGAGAGATGTGAGGATGGTTGCTATGCTTGATTGTTTTCCATCACTATGACATGCACACCCCTCCCCCGTTATCTTTATACCATATGCTAGTGTTACCGTAGAGTATTGTGCATCTTCTTGTGCTAACTCTTTGGTTGCAGGTCTAGGTTCAGGTATGGTTTAGTATACCTGTTATTGTTCTGTTTTGCTGCTTGTTGCTCATACCAGACTTTTGTCTGACCCAGAGTTTTATGTCTTTTCTTATTACTCTGGGTGCTTTTAAACGGGCAGACTAGAGACAGGTCAGGTGATTATGCATGAGTAGCTGTACCGGAGACGAGCAGGAGGCTTCCACGTATAATATATATATAATCTCCCTGTGTTGTTGCTGGTCACTACTTTGGGCATTAGTAGTGTACCTCTTTCTTTTGCTTGAGAGACAGTATTTCAAAGTTGTAATAATGATGGTTTGGATGATAAATTGTATTTTGGATTTCTGCTACTATGATGGTTTAGTTTTCAACTTATGTACTATCTCGCCTATTTTATGTCAAAGTTATGTTATTATTATATTTTATCCCATGCGCTGTGAGATATTCTACAGGTTCCTTGTTAGTTCAAATTCCTTTCTTTTCATTTCTTTGGCTACCGTCCTATGCTGGTTGGACATATGTACAACGCATTTCAGGGAAATGTCGGCTGGTGCGGGGCGGGCCATCACAGTTGGTATCTGAGCTCTAGGTTGTGTAGTTAACCTAGGGAAAGACACCAGGGAGAGATAGTATACGTATATGAGAGCGCATATTTGTGATACTTTGGTTTTAAAAAGTTATATATATAGCGCTAGTATATGTAAGGATGTAGTCGCACTACACTGGCACCACTGAAGAGATGGTTAATCGTTTTCTCCTTACAGATTGAACGATGAGCCGGTATACGAGGAATACTGGTTCAGGAGCCAATAATAGGAATGCTCCTGATATGAGGACGATGTTCACTGACTTCATGAGGGAGATGCTTAGGGATGTTCATAGGACAGCACCTAATGGGGGTGGTGCTGTGGTGCAGGCGCCTAGGGCCGATTTCACCAAGCTCTGTAAAGACTACACTAGTCTTGGTGGGAAGCCTTTCCACGAAACGGAATCGGCTACAGAAGTTCAGGATTGGCTTGATAGATGTGAGCGCATCTTCGAAGATTTGGGTATCGAGGATGCGATGAAGAGAAGGCTAGCATCCCGTCAGCTGCAAGGATGGGCAATGAATTGATGGAACGCTATTAAGGCGGCTACCCCTGAGGATCAAGTTACTTGGGATTAGTTTAAGGCCCGATTCGGTGATAAGTTTATCCCAGCTGACCAGAAATCGGAATTGTTTAGGAAGTTCTTGGAGCTTAAGCAGAATGGTAGGGCAGTCTCGAAATATACTGCTGAGTTCGATACTTTATCGAAGTATGGGTTATCTCTTATCGATACTGCCGAGAAGAAGAATGAGAAGCTCATAACTGGTTTAGATCAGTACTTGGGGGAAAGGCTTATAAACCATATTGATGAGACTTTTGAATCGATTGTGGGGATTGAGGTCAGAGAGCCTTTATCTTAAGCCCAAGACTGAAATCGTTGTTGCATCTGCAGAGGTGCCAAAGCCGCAAGCAAGCAGTGTAGGCAAGAATAGTTCTCAGAACAGAAGGAAGAAGAATCAGACTAAGGATGGTCAGAAAAAGAGCAAGAAAGATGTTGAGTGCTTTATCTGTTGTAAGAAGGGCCACTATGCTAAGGAATGCCAAGCAAAGCCAGCGGACAAGAAATGCTTTAACTGCGGCCAAGTGGGACATCACAAGGATAAATGTCCATAACCCCATAAAGAGAAGCAGATTATGAAAGCATATGCTATTAATGTTGTTCCTTCTTCGTCGAATGCCCCAAATGCGGCAGAGAAAGGAAAGAATGTCATCATTCAAGGTATGCTTTCTGTTTATGATGTTCCTGTTCGAGTATTGTTTGATACTGGGGCTTCTCGTTCCTTTATATATAGTGACCTGATAGATAGGTTGGGATTGGAACCAGAGATAGTCGATAGACCTTTAGTAGCGACGAACCCGATTGGTGGTTCGACTAGCCTTAGTATTATTTGCCGTAATGTGGTCTTATTGAGTCATGGATGTATGTTTGCTTGTGATTGCTTTGTTTTTGGCTTTACTGGGTTTGGCATTATTTTGGGAGTCGATTAGCTCCAAAGATACAGGGTGGTGGTAGACTGTGAGTTTCGGTGACTATTAGGGTGGATGATGGGCGAAGGGTACTGCTTGGTAGCCTACCTAGTGACGAGGTGATGGCTAGTATTCTAAATTCCCTCGACATCCGGCAGGACGAGTTAGCAGGAGTTCCCATTGCTGGCCAGTATTCGGACATCTTCGGGGAAGTGGCTGAACTTCCACCACACCGAGAGAATGAGTTCCATATTGATTTAGTGAAAGATGCCAGACCTATAGTGATGCCACTTCGTCGTATGGCACCAAGGGAGCAGCGAGAGCTCGGGTTGCAAGTAATTGTTCTTTTGAAGAAGGGATTTATCCGAAGAAGTGTCTCTGAGTGGGGAGCACCAGTTGTATTTGCCACTAAGGCAGATGGTTCCCTTCGTTTGTATATGGACTACCACGAGTTGAATAAGGTGACTAGGAAGAATAAGTATCCTCTTCCACGGATAGATGATTTGTTTGATCAACTGGAAGGAGCAAGAGTGTTCTCCCAGTTGGACCTTGCGACAGGATTTCACCAGCTCCGAGTAGTTGCTGAGAGTATTCTTAAAACGACATTTCGGACGCCGTCTGGATTCTATGAGTGGTTGGCCATGCCATTCGGGTTGAATAATGTACCAACATATTTTGTGGATCTTATGAATAGGGTATTAAGGGATCAGTTGAATAAGTTTGTTCTTGTGTTTGTGGATGATATTTTGCTTTACTTGAGGAACGAGGAAGAACACAAGGAACATTTGAGGACAGTGACGGAGGTGTTGAGAAAACACCGATTGAAAGCGAAGTTTTCTAAGCGTCACTTCTGGAGGAAGAAAGTGAGATTCTTGGGCCATGTTGTTTCAGAGAATGGTATTTCCGTGGACCCTGCAAAGGTGGCTACGGTACAAGATTGTCTACACCCAAGAATGCAACAGATGTAAGAAGTTTCTTAGGATTAGTTGGATATTATCATAAGTTTATCCAAGACTTCTCCAAGATAGCGGCACCATTAACTCAGTTGACCAAGAAGAATCAAGCTTTCATCTGGGACGGAAGGTGTGAAAATGCATTCAAGAGTCTAAAGAAAAGTTGACATGTGCGCTAGTGTTAGTCATTCCTAAAGGGAATGAAGAGATGACAATATACACGGATGCATGTGATAGCGGGTGTTGTACCGATGCAAGGAGGTAGGGTCGTAGCTTATGCAAGTCGGCAACTGAAACCGCATGAGAAAAGATACCCGACCCACGATTTGGAACTGTTAGCGATCGTGTTCGCGTTGAAGATGTGGAGACATTATCTCTTGGGAGAAAGATTCGAGTTGTTTACCGATCGTAGATCGTTAAAGTATCTCTTCTCTCTAAAGGATCTATATCTCCGACAGCAGAGATGGTTAGAATTCTTGGCTTCCTATGGTTTCTATATCGCATATACTCCAGGAAAGGGTAATGCGGTAGTTGATGCATTGAGTAGGAGACATGTCAGTTTAAGGGCCATGTTTCTTGAATGGAAGCAACTGGAGTATATCGCAGGGTATGATTTCAGACCAAAGTGCGAATTGGATCCAGTAATGTTGGCAAGTTTGACGATCAAACCCACTTTGATTGAGTGGATTGGTTCTAGTCAGAGGGAAGATACTAATCTATTAGAAATCATCTCTAAGTTGGAAATGGGAGTCTACGAGGAGATGAACAAGTATGGGCTTGATCGAGATGGATGGCTTAGAAGGAAAGGGAGACTAGTTGTGCCTAATGTCAATGGATTGAGAGATGAAGTTCTTAGAGAATGTCATCACTCAAAACTGACTACACATCCTGTGGTAACAAAATGTATCGAGATATGAAGCAGACCTACTACTGGGAAGGGATGAAAAGAGACATTGGGAAGTTTATATCCAAATGCATGAACTGCCAGCTAGTCAAAGCTGAGCAAAAGAAACCTAGTGGTTTGTTACAACCAATAGAAATTCCCGAATGGAAATGGGAACAAGTCTCAATGGATTTCATTGATGGGTTACCAAGGACTAGATAGGGCCATGATAGCATTTGAGTGATTGTGGACCAATTGACTAAGAGTGCAAGGTTTATACCCGTCAAGTCGAATAGAACAGCAGCTAAGTTAGCAGAACTGTATATGAATTGGGTAGAGAGATTTCATGGGGTACCCAAAGGCATTGTAAGCGACCGAGATCCGTTGTTCACTAGTGAATTTTGGAAGAGCTTACAAGAGGCTTTAGGATCAGAATTATATTTCAGTACCGCGTACCATCCTCAAACCGATGGTCAGACAGAGAGGGTGAATCGTATATTAGAAGAACTCTTGAGAGCTTGCATATTAGATTTTGGAGGGTCATGGGATGAACATTTGCATCTGGTTGAATTAGCATATAATAATAGTTATCGGTCCTGTATTGGTATGGCTCCATTTAAAGCTTTGTACGAAAGACCGTGCAACTCACCGTCATGTTGGTTAGAAACCGATAAGAAGTTTATGCTTGGGCCAGATGTGATAAGAGAAACTTCAGATAGGATTAAGGTTATCGAACAGCGAATGAAGGCTTCTCAGGATAGGCAGAAGAGTTATGCTAATAAGAGGAGAAGGGGTTTAAAATTCTCCATTGGCGACTTGGTGTTTTTCAAGATTTCTCCGTTAAAGAGCATGATTCGATTTGGTAGGAAAGGCAAATTAGCACTAAGATTTGTTGGTACATTCCCAGTTCTCGAGCAAGTTGGGAATTTGGCATATAAAATTGAGTTGCCAGACAAGATGGCGGGAGTTCACGACGTATTTCATGTTTCCCAGTTAAGGAAGTTCGTGCACGACCCCGATATGACTATTTCACCAGATCAGTTGGATGACATTGAAGTAGAACCCAAGGCGGTTGGGAACCACAAGCCGATTCGTATTGTCGTGCATGATACGAAGTAGCTTCAAAGGAAGGCAGTGAAACTTGTCAAGGTTCAGTGGGGCGAGAATGAAAATGACTGTACTTGGGAAATAGAGGAGAGCATAAGGGAATCACATCCAGAACTCTTTGCCTGGTAAGGCTTTAATAGTGATAGTTTCTTCCCTTGTTAGTGAACCGCATGCTAGGGTAGGCTTGTTGTGTTTGTTGTGTATGTTTGATTGTTTGTGAATGACTGATAGGGATGCGGAACACCTTTGTATGTTTTGGTTAAGGAATTTCGGGGGCGAAATTTCTTAAAGGGGGGAGAGTGTAACAACCCGCATTCTACGTATCAAAGGATCATAGAATATTTATTTCTTTTTTCATATGAGGTCGTATAATCGTGTAACTTTGGGGAACGAATGTTGGGGTCGTTTCCCATGTTCACGATTTTTGCCAATTTTTAAATAACTGTTTTACCCCTAGCTGGTCTTGTTTTGGCCATAACTTTTGATTGATAAGGAGTTTTGACCTGAAACCACTTCCATTGGATTCAGATGATGGTTCACATTTCCGTAGAGTGGTCATATTAGCCAAACGGACTCACGGTTTGGGAGATATGGCTGAAACAAGGTTTAGAAGGTGAAAAACTGCTTAAGCGGGCTGGTTAGGGTAATTAGCATATGGGCCCATAACCCATTTCGGGATTAGGGTTATGGGGAGGCTGAAATGAATTAGGTTTTCATTCTATTTCAGTTTTCTAGCCACCATTTACCTCTTAGAAACCCTAACAATGGCCTCTACCTTCTAATTTCATCTCAAACCGTTCTCTAATCAAAAATTATGAAACAAGGCTAAGACAATGGCGACCTCTTGGCGATCTTTTTTTTGAAAATTCAAAACACGTTTTTTCTCCTCTGAAATCGTCTTTCTCCTCACAAATCTCTTCTTTACACGTTGACCATGCTGAAAATGCTAAGAATGTTTCTGCTAATCCATCTTTTAAGGATATATTACTTAGGCCAGCTGTAAAGTGAAATTCAGATCCGAATATTTTAAATTATAATAAGCCACTGTAAAAACCATCCCCTCATATCCATAACAGCTATAATTAAAATCTCATTGATATCAAGTCAAAAAAGGTTGCTTTAGATGTGGATCGACAGCACTGGGCGCGTTCATGTTGAAATCCAGTTATTTGTTCTAAATGCCATAAATCAGGGCATAAGGGTTTCAATTGCAAATCTAATCGTTCTCCATCCCCAAAAATGGCAGAAAATAGATCCCGCAAACAAATCGCTATCAAAAATCGTTCGAATGGGCTAGATCGATGGTTATTATCTCTATTGTGAGCGGATCCTTTTCTGTACGTCAGATCGAGGAGTTATTGAAGGCCAGGTATGGCCGTCATGCCCCATCTTGGGACTGGAACGTTAAGCGAATGGGAGATGTATTTGTTGTTCAATTCCCAACGCATTTGCTGGTAGTAAATTTTCAATATACTTTCAATTTGACCACGGGGAAAATTAATTTGAGTAGGTGGAGCCCGAGGTTTGGCAGCGTCTCGAGGGAGAAGGAAACTTTCTGGATCCTCATGAAAAATGCTCCGGTGGTCTGACGTAAGCTGGATATTCTCAAAGATGCTTTGGATGACATTGGTGAAGTGGAGAGGGTCCAATATGGAGCAATTCATGATGCGGATTATACCTGCTTACGTGCTAAATTGACGAAGGAAGTTGGCATGCCGTTGCCGGAGTCGGTGGCAATTCCAATTGAGGGTTTTTCTCATGTGGTGTATATAAAACGATGAGAGGAGGATTCACCGCCCAAAATCAATATTCCTCTTTTCAAGCAAAGAGTGTTTGCAACTGGTAGCGATGAGAAGCTTAAAGTTATGTGTAACAAAGATGGGGGTGCCAAAATGCATGTTGAAGATGTTAGTGTCCCGGTGGTTGATTCATCGAATAATGATGAAGGAGGTACTGTTGAAGCGAGGGCCGTTATTGATAATTATGTGGTTCGTTTTGATGATAGTGTGGCGGTAGAGGTTGATGTTGATAGTAACATAGTGGGTATTGGTGCAAATTCTGGAGACATCATTCATGTCAATGAGAATGACGGTGTTGGCTTGCATGATTTTGCGGATTGTGATAATGTACCCGGTGGCAGGGATTCGTTTGATGAACATGTCATGGACAACGAATCACAAGACCTGACTTTGGCTATAGGTTTGGTTGTTGCTCCAACCAGCTCTGGAGAATGCTCTGCAACAAGGGACAAGAGTAAGCATGCCATGGACCAAGGAATTGTCATGTTGCGATGCAGTGCAAGGGGAACGGGCCACCCAATGGCAGGTAGCATTTTTGTTCCTACTATTCTTAATACTTTGAATAGTGATCAACTTCATGATATTGCAAGTAAATCTAGTTTTGTGTTGAATGATGATGTGATATATGATAATAAAAACAAAGAAAACGAGAGGGCTAATGTTTCACCATGATAATTGTCATATGGAACGTTAGAGGCCTAGGAACTTTTGATAAGTGTCTTAGGGTTAAGAATTATCTCAAATCTGTAAAACCTGATATCATCATGCTGCAAGAGACTAAAATCGAAAACCCTGAACCATTTATTTTTAAATGTTTGGGGTGGGGTGTTATTGATGAATAGGCTTTTATTCCTACTATGGGAACCTATGGTGGCATTTTTACTGGTTGGAGTAGCAATTCATGGATTGTTAAGCAAGAACTTAAACAAACTCACTGTCTGCACATGACTCTTGAATGCAAGTCTACCAATGTTCTATATTTCTTTTCTAATGTCTATGGGCCTAACACAAGATGAGAAAGAATGACTTTGTGGGTAGAGGGTTTGGAGTTTCATAATCTCATGTATGGTCCCTGGGTTATTGGCGGTGATTTTAATGTTACTATATTTATTTTTGAAAGTAACGTTGAGAAAACCTCTGGTTTGGGTGATATGAATGATTTCAGAAACTTTGTTAGAGATTGTGGTTTAATTGACTTACCCATGACTAATAGAAAACTTATGTGGACTGACGGTAGAACCCCTCCTACTTTAGTTCGCCTTAACCGTTTTTTTATTAACTCCGCTTTTGAGGTCCTACACCCCCTGACTCTTCAAAAAGGTCTCTCGTCCCTTATTTTTGATCACTGCCCAGTAGTCCTGGACACTAACGCTGATTTTAGAAGGAAAACTTTTTTTAAGTTTGAAAATATGTGGTGCATTGAGCCAAATTTTGACAAGATGCTTCGACAGAAATGGACAAAATTACGTAGTTTTGGCAATGCAGCTAGCAATTTTTGTAGAAAAATGAGACTTTTGCGATTTTTTTTAGCCAAATGGAATAAAGAAGTTTTTGGCAACATCCGAGTTAAGAAAAAGAGACTTGAGTCTGAGATTATGGAGCTGAATGTGCTTGAGGAATCACATAATTTAGATGAAGTTGAGCGAGCCCTGTTAAAGACTAAAGAAAAGGAGCTTCTTATAGTGATTGACCAGGAGGAGATTTTCTGGAAGCAAAGACCGAGAACTCAGTGGCTAAAGCTTAGTGACAGTAACACGAGTTACTTTCATAAAGTTGCGAATGGTAGACGGAGAATGAATACGATTTGTAGTATTTGGAAGGACGGGGAAGAAATCTGTGTTCAACAAAAGTTAGGAGAAGTTTTAACTGAATTTTATAGGGGTATTTTTGGAGAAAGAAATGAGAACCATGTGAACGTAGATTGGAGTATGTTGTATCCTTCAACTGCTGATCTAAGTGGCATTGATTCTGAGTTCTCGGAAGAAGAAATTGTTGCGGCTTTAAACGAGATGCCTGGTGATAAAGCCCCTGGCCCTGATGGTTTTCCAAACATTTTTTATAAGAAATATTGGGACTTGATTAAACATGATGTCCTCAACATTTTCAAAGAATTTCATGCTGGTTCTTTGAGATTAGATGTGTTGGGGTATGCTAACATAGTCTTAATACCTAAAAAAGAAGGAAATGTCTCTGCTATGGACTTTCGACCAATCAGCCTCTTAAATAGTAGCTTCAAGCTAATCAATAAAGTTCTTGCAAATAGGTTGAAAGTGAAAATGGATGATCTTATCAACATTTCGCAGACGACATTTATTAAAGGAAGGTTTATTCTTGATGGAGCAGCACTTGTTCAGGAAGTTATCTCTCATAATGACATACATAATGTGCCCTGCGCACTATTGAAATTGGATTTCGCTAAGGCCTTTGATACTGTTGATTGGAGGTTCATCATGGATTTGCTTCGCGCGAGAGGTTTTCCTGCAAGATGGCTAAACTGGATTCATTGCATTTTAACATCAAGCAGATCAAACATTTGTGTAAATGGCGTGGAAAGCAAGACTATTGCTTCCAAGCGTGGGCTGCGTCAGGAAGACCCCCTTTCCCCACTTCTTTTCGATTTGGCTGCCGATGTCTTTTGTCGGATCCTTCGGGTGGCAAGCGCTAATGATATCATCTAGAGCTTCGAGAGGGATGACATCATTGGGGGTATTAATTCATTGCAATATGCTGATGATACTATTATCTTTAGCAACCCTGATTGCAAGTACATTGCCTCTTTAAAAAAAAATCTTTATGCTTTTGAAAGTTTATCTGGCTTAAAAAATAATTTTCATAAGAGTAGTGTTTACACTCTGGGTTGTAGTGTTGATGTGAGCAGGAAATGCGCTGAAATGCTTAATTGTAAGGCGGACTCATTTCCTCTTAATTATCTTGGGGCTTGCATCCGTCCAAAAAAATTGATGAAGAGAGATTGGCAGTTAGTTATTGACAAAGTTGATAGGCGTCTGGCGAGATGGAAGGGGAATTGTTTATCAAACGCTGGAAGACTGGTGTTGGTGGATTCTGTTCTATGATAGGGATGGCAAAAAAATCCGTACCCGCGGTTATCCACGGGTAAAATCCGTCATGGATATGAAACGGATAGTTAAATGGGTATCCATGGATAAAATAAACGGGTATTTTCAATATCCGTTAATTAATGGGGCGGGTATGGATAGTAAGATATCCATATCCACGGATACCCGTGCTCGTATTGAATGTGATTTATTATCAATAGTCAATACAAAAAATATTGTTGTTGGCTGTTTGGTATTTGTGTGTATGCTTTTACTCAACAATTTATAACTGGCCGTTGATATTTTGATGGATACTTCTGTTGTTGTCTCTTCTTTTTGGATTTTGGTTTAAATATGTATTGGTATTTTGAGATTAGCATTTAAGAATTGGTCTAATTTGTTTTTTTACCAAATTTACTTTTGAATAATTTCAATAAATGGCTAAAAAATAAATTGAATAAATATAATGGATACCCACAAATATCCGCCATTACCCGCAACCTGTTTAAAACCCGTTTAATGGATACCCGTGCGGGTATGGGGCGGGCACGGGGCAAAAGATCACCCAACGGGGCGGGTGCTGGGGTGGTACTACCCACGCCCGCCCCGCCCCATTGCCATCCCTAGTTCTATCTGCTATCCCTTTGTATTGGCTATCTTTCTATTCGTGTCCTGGATGGGTGATTCAGAAGATTGATGCTTTTTATCGGAATTTTTTCTGGACTGGCACAAAGGATACACGTAAAGTTAGTAGCCTTGTCTCGTGGGATCAGGTATGCAAATCCAAAGAATAGGGAGGCTTGGGAGGAGTGGATTTTAAACACTTGTTATGGCGGAAGATTTGATCGAAACGCGGATGTTTCTTATTGTTCGGTATTCTGGCGTGGTGTTATGTCTAATATTCACTGGATGAAGATTAATGCTGGTGTTGTAGTAAAAAATGGACGCAATGCTTCTTTCTGGTTTGACTGCTGGCTACTCCCAATCCCTTTCCGAGTTGAATTTGCTGACCTTTTTTATATTGCATGTAACAAAAACTCTACAGTCAGCGAAGTGTGCAATGTGAATACTGCCAACTTCAAATGGAAACTGACTTTTTGTCGTCTTTTAGATGGTAATGCTTTGATTTAGCTATGTGGTCTGATTCGTTTGTTAGAAGATGTACAACTTTATGATGAAGAGGATGATGAATTTGTCTGGAAGATTGAGGGGAATAACAATTCTTTTCGGGTTAGAGAACTTTATAAGATGATGAACTTTACAGGAAGGAAATACGATGACTTCGAACGTATGTGGAGTTTTAAGGCAGTACCTACTAAGGTCAGGATTCATATGTGGACGATCATGCATAACAAGCTTAATACGGTGAGCAGATTACGTCAAAAGGGAGTTCAAGTCGTTGGGGGCTGTGTTTTTTGCGTTGAAGATGATGAAAATTACCTGCACTTATTCGTTGATTGTGATTTCTCTTTCTATGTATGGATGAAGTGTTTAGTTAGCCTTAATATTTGCTTAGATTGGTCTAGCTTCATTACCGATCAGTTTCTTTTTTGGCACAGCACTTTTATTTCACTACCTGATACACTATGCGACAACTGTTTGCTGCCTTGAACTTTGCTTATGTTTGGATTCTTTGGCATGAAAGAAACTCACGAAAGTTTAAATGTAAAATGAAACAGCCTAACTCAGTTATTTATTGCATTCTCAAATTTATTTCTCAATGGTCAGGCAACGACGAGGTCAAGTTTGTGGACACCATTGGCGCTAGAGTCATGGATAGAGCTCGTGGCAGCCGAGCTTGATGCAGCTTCCACTTCAGTTAGTTTGGTTTCTTAGCTACTATGTGGATGTTTTATGTATATTATGGGTATTGTATTACCATGCCTGCGTGCATGCGTTTCTTTTTGGGTTGTACATATTCTTGTATTTATTAGTAGCACGTCTTTTGTATGCTTACTGAACACCACATTATACTTGGTTTATGTTTAATGAATGAAGGCGTGAATCTAGCAATTTACTACCTTTTTGCATAAAAAAATCGCTCTTTAATCAAGGATTAAGATAATTAGCATCAAACCAAGTCTAATCAACATCAAATTAGAGGCAAAGGCTGTTGTGTGCACTGGAATTCATGCCATTTAAAGCATCATTTCAGATCTGAGTTTATATTTTGGCTAAGGTGAGTGATTAGCATTGTTTCTACACTAATTACGGCTAATTAGGGGTGATTAATGTTAATTAACAAAATTATACATGATTAAATTCTAGAAAATGTTTAGAAATTCTTAAATATGATTTTAAGCCTCTGTTAGAAATTTGGGTTAATTTGGATATGTTTTGCTAATCCTATCATTATTTAGGATTAAGCATGATTAAGGGGAAAATATGGGTTTTGGGTATGTTTGATCCATTTTGACATAGTTATTTATTATTTTGGTGTTTATGGTTCATGTTATATGTTGCTATGACTATTTGGTAAGATTAATGATTGTTTAGAACAATTAGGATGGTTGAAAACGCCGTCATGTGGCGTAAATATTTGCTGAAAAAGTTGCTGGAAGCAGTGCAGGATCTTGACCCGAACCGGATCGGGTCAATGGGGGACGGACCGACCCGCTCATGGAGCATCCCACGACTCGACCCCTCGCCGAAGTGTGCCACGAGCAAGAACCCTGATCTGAACCGATGCCATTCACGAACCATGGGACTTGACCAAACCGAAGGCGCCTCAGGACCACGAGCCGACCCGATGCTTGGAGGAGACTACGACCCGAACCGCTTCTCCGAACTGAAGCACCACGACTGGAGCATCCCACGACCCGACCAAGAGGAGAAGCAACGAACCAGTGGGGACCCGAACCAGATGGAGATCCAACCGATGGGTGATTGCAAAGCGAAGCAAAGTGAAGTAAAGAACCGAACCGGAGATGATAACCAAAACCCAAGATGCAAAGGTAGTCCAAAGGAGAAGTTTGTACTCAGGATCCTGTTGAGTCAAGGAATTCAAGGTGTTTTGATCAATGACAAGGAGAAATTCAAGATCGACAAAAAGAAGATATTCGATGGTATAGGTTGATTATTTAGAGTATGAGCGTAGTTAAATATGTTAAAATCTATCCTCAAATAATCATATTCCTATATGGTTTGAATATATATATATATATATATATGTTCATACATGTATGCACATTCATTGTGCATACTAATAGAAACCGGTCGACCGGTTCATATATAGGCGGTCGACCATTTTTGTGCAGAATGCACAATGAGCGTGCACACATATATATAACGTACATATATTCAAACACCAGTCTACTGGTCTTTTTTTACCAGTCGACTGGTCTACGAACTGAAGCCATCTTTTCGAATAGACACCCTATTTCATCAATGGTTATGATTCTTTCTCTTGGCCAAAAATCATCTCTTTTCATGGTTTCTCTTCACCAATGATTACATCTCTCCATCCTCTATAAAAGCATCATGAAATCATCATTTTTGAAAATAACAATTCTTTCTATTCTTGCTATCTAAGTGCTGATTTCATTCTTACTCTTTAAAAGCATTCAAAAGCTCACTATTCTCATATATCGTTATTTGAATCCTTAAATCTATATATTATTCTTTAGATTCAAACAACGATATCATCTTCCAAATCTACATAATATCAAAATCATATTTGAGGATCAAATTATAGGAAGGTTGTGCAAGAGTTGACAAATTCGTGTTGTTGAGAACACACATTGTCAAACTACAAGTTTATATCTTGTTTGAAGTCCTCGGTGTTGTAAGAGGCGAGTTGTGAAGTCCTCGTGTTGATAGAGGCGTGAAATCCCGTTCGGCTGCTCGGGTGTTGTGAACCTGTTTTCCTCAGGGTTAAGTGAGGATAGTGTTTAGTGAAATTCCAGATAGGAGATCTGGGACTGGACGTAGGACTAGGGCTGTCAATTTCCTACCCGACCCGAAACCCGCCCGGAAATTAGTAGGTTAACCCGACCCGTTTAGTTAGCGGGTCATTTTTGGGTCAACCCGAATTTGACCCGTTTATAAACGGGTGGGTTTAGGGTTGACCCGCTAACCCGATTTTGACCCGCCAAACCCGATTACATATTGTATCTCTTCCATACTGTTAGTCTTTTATGTATACTATTAGTGTTAGTCTTTTATGTATGCAGTAATCAGTATGCTTGTATATGTAAGCTATTATATTTTACTAATTTATTCTTATATATTGTTAGTTATATTTTACTTATAACAACTATATCTCTTCCATACTAGTAGTCTTTAATTTATGTAGTATGGGAATATATACTTATGTATAGAAAATGATTTTTGAATATGGGGATTTCATGCTTTATATATGTGTTGTCTATTGGTGACTTTGCAACTTGTTGCATGTTGGTGATTATATAACAGTGTGCATGTTGATGATTTGGCTCTTTTGTTGCTTATATTAGTAGGCAATATCTATCAATGGGTCAAATAGGTAAACCCGGCCCAACACGACCTGACACGACCCATTTAGTTAAACGGGTTACGCGGGTCGGGTCGGGTCAATCCGTTTATAAACGGGTCGGTTAGGGTTGGGAAAATATGACCCGTTTAATAAACGGGTTGACCCGGCCCGTTTATAAATCAACCCGAACCCGACTTGACCCGACCCGACACGACCCATTGACAGCCCTACGTAGGACGGTGCTCCGAACCAGTATAAAAACCCCTGGTGTGATTTTTCTATTACTGCATTTACTTATCTGTGATATTGCTACTGTGAGATCTTTCTTAGTATATATCATATATTCCGCATATCCATATTATTGATCCTGCCTAAAGTCGTCTATCGATACTTTCACTTGGTATCAGAGCAGGTCATCTCATAACCGTAACACAGTTATTTGATATATTCCAGTAATATGGCAAATAACGCAAGCACTAGTAACACCACTTACACAGAAGGTCAGTCAACACAAAGGTCTCCTTTCTTTAATGGCCTAAACTATAGCTATTGGGCAACACGTATGGCTTTTTATATGCAATCAACAAGTTATGATGCTTGGAATGCTACTCAGAAAGAAATAGTCAATCCAACAACTAAGAATGCAGAATGGACAGCTGCTGAGAAAACCGCAGCTGCTGTAAATGCAAAAGCAATAAATATGTTGTTTTGTGCATTAGATCAAAACGAATATAACCATGTTAGTATCTGTACCTCTGCATATCAAATTTGGCAAACGCTAAAAACCACTCATGAAGGTACTAACAAGGTTAAACAAGCAAAAATAGCTTTGTTGAAAAGTCAATTTCAAAATTTCAAAAATGAAGCCGAATGAAACAATCAATGAGATGTATTCAAGGTTTCAAACCATTCATCATGCACTTATCGGTTTAGGATAAAAATATTCTGATTTTGATGTAGTTTCAACAGTCCTACATTCACTGACTAATGAATGGGAAGGAAAAGTATTAGCAATAGAGGAAGCTAATGATCTTTCCACCATGAAGCCAGATGAATTGATAGGAAATCTTATGTCCTATGAAGCTAACTTGCAGGCTCGAAAAGAACAAAAAGAAGAAAAGAAAAATGTAGCTTTTCATGCTGAGAAAGATGAAGACGTCTCAGATTCCGAAGATGAGGATCTAGCATTCATTGCAAAAGGATTCAAAAAATTCTTAAAGCAACGAAAAGCTAGTCGATACAACAGAAAGAAGTTTGGATCAAATAAGCCATCATCATCAAATGTAGAATGTTTTAACTGTCATAAGAAGGGACACATGCAAAAGGATTGTCCAGAACAAAAGAAGAAGACAGAAAATGACAAGTTCAAACACAAAAAGGACAAGTCAAAGAAACGGGCATTCTCAGTGACATGGGATGATTCAGACTCATCTTCATCTGATAGTGAAAGTGACTCAGACAATGAACAAGCTAATGTATGCTTTATGGCTAAAGAAGATGAGGTACAAATTCCGACTTTTGAAGAAGTTCTAGATATAAATGTTGAGTTAATGTATAAATTTAAAGATGTAAAACGACAATGCAAGCAAGCTCAAGCTGATTTAAGTAGAGCAAATTTTGAACGAGATATGTTAAAAGATGAGAAGAAAATATTAGAGGAGGAACTTGAAAAAGCTCAAGAATCATCATCTAATATTGATTCTCAACTATCTCTTTTGAGTCAAGAAATTGAAACTCAAAAAGAGAAAAATGATGTTCTAACTACCGAAAATCATGAGCTTAGGGCAAAAGTCAAGATGTTAGACCTTGAAAAAGCTAGTTTACAAACAAAGTTAGACGACATTACTCAAAATGTTTCTAACTTTAACAAAGGTCGAGAAAATTTGACAAAAATTATTGAAAGTTCACAAACTGCTACAAATAAACAAGGTTTGGGATATAAGAAACAAGTTATTAAGAAACATCTTGGTAAAAGAAAAAAGAAAAATAAGGAAGTACGAGAAACTAAAGCTAAGAAAAATCTTAGTTTATTATATTCCAAACCAAAACCGATTGTGAAATTTCAAAAGAAGAATGTCAAATCTATAAAAATGTGGGTTCCTAAAACAAATAACAATTTGATTAGGAACAAGTACATTCAAAAATTTTTGAGTTCTGTGTATCATAATCCAAATTATATATATAAAGGGGATACCGGACCCGTATGGGTTTGGACTCCTAAGACCTAACTCTTAGGACCCTATAAAAAGGTGGGTACCATGGACTTAATTTTATTTTTTGCAGGTCCCACTTAAGAAAAGAGGAAAGTGGATACTAGACAGTGGTTGCTCGAAGAATATGACTGGAGACAAGAGCTTATTAACAAATATCACTTATTCGGATGGTGGCTCAGTCACTTTTGGAGATAATTCAAAAGGCTATATCATCGACAAAGGCGATGTGAGCAATTACGATACATCAAACTTACCTCTTATTACTAATGTCATGCTAGTTAGGAATTTGAAACATAATTTACTAAGTATCAGTCAATTGTGCGACAAAGGTTTTATCATTTCTTTTTCGAACAATAAATGTAGTATTTTAGATAAAGATCGAAATATAGCTTTTGAAGGATATAAAGACAGAAACATCTATATTCTGAATATGAATACCAATCATAATTCAGATATGTGTCTTGTAGCAAATGATAATGATCCATGGCTATGGCACAAATGTTTCTGTCACATAAACTTCAGAATTATTAACAAGCTAGCCAAGAATGATCTAGTTAAAGGACTACCCAAAGTAAGCTTTAAGGTTGATAATCTTTGTGATGCATGTCAATTAGGAAAATTGACCAAATCATCTTTCAAATCCAAGAAAGTCATATCAACGTTACAACCATTGGAGCTATTACATATGGATTTATTTGGACCAACACAGGTTCAGTCAATAAATCATAATCGATATGTGTTTGTAATTGTTGATGATTACTCTCGATATACATGGGTAATTTTCTTGAAAAACAAAAGTAACACTTTCAAACATTTCAAATCCTTCGTCAAAAGAATTCAAAAATCAAAAGGGCTTAAAGTAAAAAACATAAGAAGTGATCATGGCGGAGAGTTCGAAAATAATGATTTTGAACATTTTTGCACAAAGAAAGGTATAAATCATAATTTTTCGTTTCCTAGAACTCCACAACAAAACGGAGTTGTAGAACGGAAAAATCAGACTTTACAAGAATGTGCAAGAACATTATTAAATGGATCCACTCTACCAAAACATTTTTGGGCAGAAGCTGTTGCAACTGCGTGTTATGTTTTGAATCGTGTATCTATTCGACCTCTGACCAAAAATACATCCTATGAGCTATTTAATCAAAGAAAACCAAATATCTCATTTTTCAAAGTTTTCGGTTCCAAATGCTTTATTTTAAATATGAAAGACCATCTTGGAAAATTTGATTCCAAATGCGATGAAGGTATATTTGTCGGATACTCGGAACGAAGCAAGGCCTATCGTATATTTAACAAGAGAACTAAAACTATTGAAGAATCACTTCATGTTTCTTTTGATGAATTCTTTAAATCATCTCATATCGTATCATATGACGAAGAAACCATAGTCACTGATAATCCTGTCATCACAAATAACGACTCTGACTCAGAAATTGTTGACGATATCCCTCAACCTGCTGTGATACCTTCTCCACCAAGATTTAGATCTCCTCCGAGAATTCTAAGAGATCATCCAGTTCAAAATTTTATTGGAGAAGTAACATCACAAATTAGAACAAGAAGTCAACTAAATCAAATGGGTCATGTCACATTCCTTTCAAATATCGAACCTAAGAATCCGAAAGAAGCTGCTACTGATGATTACTGGATCATTGCCATGCAAGAAGAACTAAATCAGTTCGAGCGCAATGATGTTTGGGAACTTGTTCAAAGACCGACTGATCAGTCAGTCATTGGTACGAAATGGGTCTATAAAAATAAGGCTGACGAACAAGGAAATATAACCAAAAATAAAGCAATATTAGTAGCACAAGGATATAATCAGGAAGAAGGTATCGATTATGAAGAAACCCTTGCTCCTGTAGCTCGATTAGAAGCTATTCGAATTTTACTGTCCTTTGCTTGTCATCATGATTTTAAACTTTATCAAACGGATGTCAAAAGTGCATTTTTAAATAGATGTATCAAAGAGAATGTATATGTCGAACAACCTCCTTTGTTCGTACATGAGAAATATCCTGATCACGTATATAAACTTAAGAAAGCTTTATATGGATTGAAACAAGCACCTCGTGCTTGGTATGAACGATTAAGAAGTTATCTTATCGATTCTGGATTTCAAATTGGTAAAGTTGATCAGACTCTATTCATTAAACATTCTCAAAAAGATATATTAGTTATCCAAATATATGTAGACGACATTATCTTTGGTTCAACAAATGACGAACTTTGCAAAGAGTTTGCAAATATTATGACTAAAGAATTTGAAATGTCTCATATGGGAGAACTATCGTATTTCCTTGGTCTTCAAATCAAACAACTTTCTAATGGTATTTTTATTAGTCAAGAAAAATACTGTGGAAACTTAGTCAAACGCTTCGGTTTAGAAAATACCTCTAGTAAACCAACTCCTATGAGTACGACCACACATCTTGAAAAATATGAACATGGTAAGAATGTTGACCATAAGTTATATAGAAGCATGATTGGTTCTCTCCTGTATCTTACCACAAGTCGTCCTGATATTATGATGAGTGCTTGTTTATGTGCAAGGTTTCAAGCTAATCCTAAAGAATCACATTTACGAGCTGTAAAACGAATAATATGATATCTTAATAACACCAAAGACTTTGGTCTTTTCTACCCGAAATATTGTCCATTTGAATTAGTATCGTATAGCGATGTTGATTTCGGTGGCTCTCGCACAGATAGAAAGAGTACAAGTGGTACGTGCCATTTTATTGGAAAATCACTTGTCTCTTGGTTTAGTAAGAAACAAAATTGCGTTTCACTCTCAACATGTGAAGCTGAATACATATCAGCCGCTCTAGCTTGTACTCTAGTTTTATATATGCAACAAACACTTCGAGATTTCGATATTCATTTATCAAAGTCCATCATATATTGTGATAACACAAGCGCAATCAATTTATCAAAAAACCCAGTCAATCATTCCCGAACAAAGCACATTGATATTCGACATCATTTCTTAAGAGATAATATTGAAAAAGGAACAATATGTCTCGAATATGTCCAGACTGACAACCAATTAGCAGACATTTTTACCAAGCCTCTACTCGAATCTAGTTTTATCTCTTTACGTAGAGAGCTCGGCTTGATTTCTAGAAACGAACTTGGTGTATAATGTATATAAATATATATATATATATACACTATTAAGTTCTTCTCTAGCCGGTACATTAATTTGTTTTTTAACTTAGCTAATTAATAGTCTTTTACTATTACTAGCAATTCATTTTGAGCTTTACAAACTTTGAGTGGTTCATATTCTCTGAATGCTTTCCATCCATTACTTCCTACTTCGTAAAAGCTATAAATACATACTCCTTCTTATTGTTTTCTGCATCACTTTCTTAGTGTCTAGTTTTAACATTCATACACAAGCCCATATACTCTTATGGCACACATATGTGATGAATGTGCTCAACGGTCTCACATCTCGGTCACTAGCTCCGAACCGGAGGAGTACTACTCTCCGGAAACACCGAAGAGCAGACCGGAATGTTCGCATCTTCCTAGACATACACCCAAACCCAAACGAGCTAAGAAAGCACTATTTTGTTCTCCGGGTACGAGAGAGAAGATCAATGAAATTCATCACTACCAGATACATCAGTTGGATCTCCAGCGTCAACTGCATTATGAACAAAAACTCACATTTGATCGTTTAACTCTCTTAGAATGAATGGCATCATTTTTCTGTAGCACGGATAGACATGGGGTACACGAACCAATACCAATGCCACACCCTTCGTCTACATCTCGAAGTCCTAACTCATGGGACCGTAATTATGCGAGAAATGAAGGATCAAGAGAAAATTGGTCGCCATGGACGCCGAGAGTTTCGAATATTCATGAAATATCCGAAGACAAGTCATCTACCTTTCATTAAGTTATGTTGTTTTCGTATTGCAAAATAATTTTTTATTGTTGTATTTTTTTTCACGTTCTTCATTCGAATTCATTTTGAGTTAGAATAAATTTCAAGTTATATGATGGTATATAATCTCTTCAAGCTAGAAAAACAATTTTCAAGTAGAACGGTTGACCGTTTTTATCTCTGGAAATGATTATATACTTGAAACGGTCGACCGTCTAAAAAATACCAGTCGACCGTTCAACTCTCTGGAAATTTTTCATCTCAAATGCTTACTAGTCGACCGTTTTATTTCCACCGGTCGACCGGTAAAGTCCTCTGGAATTAATTTCCTCCAGGAGCCAGTCGACCGTTTAAAATCCACCGGTCGATCGGCAAACTTCTCTGGAACATATTTACCCAGTAACCAGTCGACTGGTCCATAAAAACCGATCGACCGATCACGCGTTTTCCAGAATTTTTGCCCCCAATCGATATGTCGATTCATCTCCTATACATCCCTTCACTTTGTTTTTATACTTCCCTCTTCTAAAACTCTTAGAAATCCAAAAATTCCTTTTTAATTTCTTCAAATTCAATGGCACCTCCTCAGAAGAAACAAAAGAAATCATCCTCCACTTCTCTCCAACCAATAGATTCCAACATAAAACAATGGCTCATGGATCCTATTGTTGTGAGACGATGGAATGCCATGAAGGATTTCACAATCCATGAAGGTTCTTTCATAAATCTCAATGCTTTTATCCTATATGATGTTGAAGAACAATTGGTTAAGGCTCGTATAAAATCTCTACTTACTTTTGATAAGAACAATGTAGAAATTAATCATATTATGATTAAATTGTTCTATGCCAACCTTAACCTACAAAAATTCAAGCCAGAAAATGCAGCGAATTGCCTTTGGTCCGTAGTTTGTGGTCATCATATTTTCATTTCCAAGGAACAAATGGCTATGGTACTCGGTTCACCTAATAGCGGAAGAGAATTTTCTTCTGACTTTTGCACCGTTCATACTCGTAATAGAATTAGTCATCAGTTCATCGAGGATCATAAAATTAGTACCAAGGCGATTAACGTGCGTCCTACGGCTCGTGTTATTCATCATACCCTCATCCATTCTTTATTGCCGAGGGTTGGAAACTTTGATGCCGTTTACAAAGAAAATTTCAAGGCTTTGTATGCGATTTATGGAGATATTGAAATAAATTGGATAAACATGATCTTCGACGAGATTTTGCTTGTTAATGATCGCAAAAGGCCACATATATTTTACAATGAATATGTAATGCGGCTTTTAATCGATTGTGGAGTCCCGTCTTGTGATTCTAAAATCTCCAAGCCAAACTGCATCGACAAAGCAACCCGAAAAAGGATGAAGCTCCCTGACCCTTGTATTAGTATCATTCCGTTTGATCAATACCAACAACAAGGTCCTTCAGAAACCGCTCCTCCTACTACTCCCAAGCCTAAACCGGAGGAATTTAAACTCCTTGAACCCTCTTCGTCAACTAAGGACTCACTTGCACAAATTACATGAAACCAATTTCTTTTAGAAGCTAGACTTAAACGAACCGACACCAAACTCGACCATTTAGACACAAAGCTCGATAAACGGTTCTCCAAGCTTAAGTCTTTCTTCGGTACTATTTGGGAAGAAATTTCATGTGTATCGACCTCTTCTTCCACTCAAATACAAGATCCGGGAAAACGACCCATGCCTCCAACATTTACATGGTCATCATCTGAGGAAGGCGCAAGTTCAGGAACTAATACTGGACGTGGTCGTGGATCTCACGAGACCGAGGAGGAAGAAGATGACGACAACAACGAAGAAGACGTTTAAGATGAAGGAGACAAGGAAGGAGGTGGAAGGATAGTGATTCATTCTGAATCTACATAATCTGATTCTCCATCGCACTAGTTTGTTATCATTCATATATGCTTTATGTTTTATTTTGTAAAAACTTAAATGGCACTTGTATGTAAATAGTATCGTATTTATTTTGGGTGTGTACGTCTTAAAACATTTGGTACTTGACTTGCTTTTGGTATGTTTGGGTTGTATAATATGCTACTATGTTAAATACTTATCGTGTTGTTTATAACTTGTGTAATCTCTACTCTTTTTTGTCGATGACAAAGGGGGAGAAAATGTTACTAACATTGTGTTTTGCAGATATTTCTTAAGTATGTATTTCAGGGGGAGTATACATTAGGGGGGAGTAATAAATTCTTTCAGATCTATATTGTCATCAATCAAAAAGGGGGAGAATGTTGAGTCAAGGAATTCAAGGTATTTTGATCAATGACAAGGAGAAATTCAAGATCGACAAAAAGTAGATATTCGATGGTATAGGTTGATTATTTAGAGTATGAGTGTAGTTAAATATGTTAAAATCTAGCCTCAAATAATCATATTCCTATATGGTTTGAATATATATATATATATATGTTCATACATGTATGCACATTCATTGTGCATACTAACAGAAACCGATCGACCGGTTCATATATAGGCGGTCGACCGTTTCTGTGCAGAATGCACAATGAACGTGCACACATATATACAACATACATATATTCAAACACTAGTCTACTGGTCTTTTTTTACCAGTCGACTGGTCTACGAACTGAAGCCATCTTTTCGAATAGACACCCTATTTCATCAATGGTTATGATTCTTTCTCTTGGCCAAAAATCATCTCTTTTCATGGTTTCTCTTCACCAATGATTACATCTCTCCATCCTCTATAAAAGAATCATGAAATCATCATTTTTGAAAATAACAATTCTTTCTATTCTTGCTATCGAAATGCTGATTTCATTCTTACTCTTTAAAAGCATTCAAAAGCTCACTATTCTCATATATCGTTATTTGAATCCTTGAATCTATATATTATTCTTTAGATTCAAACAACAATATCATCTTCCAAATCTTCATAATTTTAAAATCATATTTGAGGATCAGATTATAGGAAGGTTGTACAAGAATTGACAAATTCGTGTTGTTGAGAACACACATTGTCAAACTACAAGTTTATATCTTGTTTGAAGTCCTCGGTGTTGTAAGAGGTGAGTTGTGAAGTCCTCGTGTTGATAGAGGCGTGAAATCCCGTTCGGCTGCTTGGGTGTTGTGAACCTGTTTTCCTCAGGGTTAAGTGAGGATAGTGTTTAGTGAAATTCCAGATAGGAGATCTGGGACTGGACGTAGGACGGTGCTCCGAACCAGCATAAAAATCCCTGGTGTGATTTTTCTATTACTGCATTTACTTATCTGTGATATTGCTACTGTGAGATCTTTCTTAGTATATATCATATATTCCGCATATCCATATTACTGATCCTGCCTAAAGTCGTCTATCGACACTTTCAGATCTATATGGGAACCAACGAGTCAGCTTCATGAATGGGCTTTGTTGCGGGACGTATGCTAAGGAGTTGTCGACGTCCATAGCTTTGATTCACCACCGAGAGATGAATGTAGGCTATGGATCAGTGCAGTGGGGGTAGTTATTACTCCATGGGGCAGAGTGATCGTAGCATGGCTATGAGCCAATGCAGTGAAGTCGTCATGACTTCATGGTGGCAGAGTGGACATAGCAAGGACTAATGGCTAAGGATCAGTGCAGTGGAGTCGCCATGACTCCATGGGGCAGAGTGATCATAGCAAGGATTTGGGTGATCAAAGCGGTGGATATCCTATGCTTTACGCACTGAGTGAGAGATGTGAGGATGGTTGCTATGCTTGATTGTTTGCCATCACTATGACATGCACATCCCTCCCCCGTTATCTTTACACAATATGCTAGTGTTACCTTAGAGTATTGTGCATCTTGTTGTGCTGAGTCTTTGGTTGTAGGTTCAGGTATGGTTTAATATACCTGTTACTGTTCTGTTTTGCTGCTTACCGCTCATACCAGACTTTTGTCTGACCCAGAGTTTTATGTCTCTTCTTATTACTCTAGGCGCTCTTAAACGGGTAGACTAGAGACAGGTCAGGTGATTATGCACGAGTAGCTGTACCGAAGACGAGCGGGAGGCTTCCACGTATGATATATATATATATATATATATATATATATATATATATATATATAATCTCCCTGTGTTGTTGTTGGTCACTACTTTAGGCATTAGTACTCTTTCTTTTGCTTTAGAGACAGTATTTCAAAGTTGTAATAATGATGGTTTGGAAGATAAGCTGTATTTTGGATTTCCGCTACTATGATGGTTTAGTTTTCAGCTTATGTATTGTCTCACCTGTTTTATGTAAAAGTTATGTTATTATTATATTTTATCCCATGTGTTGTGAGACATTCTACAGGTTCTTTGTTTGTTCAAATTCCTTTCTTTACCGACCGTCCCGTGTTGGTTGGACATCTGTGTAGCGCATTTCAGGGAAATGTCGGCTGGTGCAGGGGGCGTCACATATATAAGTTTATAACACTAATTATAACTCGAAGCTACTCGTTAATCTAAAATTTCGAGGATGAAATTTTTATAAGGGTGGTAGATTGCAATATCCCGGTGTTTTTAACTAATTTTTACTAAACCGTAAATCAATAATCGCATAAATAGCTAATTTAAATTTATATAATTTGATTTAATACTTAAGAAAAGATTTATTTATCTTTTAAATTCATATTTATACATATGTATCTATATATGTTGTAAATTGTTATCAAAATTCCTAACTTGTGTATGTATGAAATAAGGGTATTAGTAAATATGCATCTTAGTTTCACATCCTAAATTAATTCTAACTTATCTAAAATAAATGAAGGAAAAATTATTTTTACTTCATACATAAGAATGGTAACATGAAAGACAACACTTAAGTATTTAAGTAGATTGATGGTAGTAGGATTTGCTTTCATTCATGATTGGATAGGCATTTTTGGTAAGAAACATTTAAGTATAGAAATAACTTAGTAGCTAAGATTTTCATTTTAATATATATGTTTGCAAACACACTTACTGTCGTGATAGATTTAGCATCTAGCTATAGCAAGAAGAAACAATACAAATTATTCCCATAAACATGCAAGTACAGGGTATTTAAGTAAGGACCTTTGCCTTAACAACCAAGTTTTCATTCTTTTATATAGTTTATGCGTAATCCAGTACCCTTTAGCTAGCTGAAAACTATACTGCACCAAGTCGGCTAGGAGACAATAGGATATTCACATCATCTTAGCTAGTAGGAAATATGACCGGTCTTTCTGAAACATCATGCACCATGACCATTCACTGCAAGAAATTAATACAGATTTTTAGTTTAATATTATAATTTAACTATAAATAGGAGCACTCACACTTAATTTTCTCACACAAAAATTTAATCAAAACTGAAGAAGTAAGCAAAATAAAGGACTACTTAACATCAAGCCGAGCACAGGAAAGGTGAGTAAACACTCACTACTAATTTATGTAAAACCCATGCAAGTTATTGACTCTGATATGTGTCATGCTTGTTATGCTTGCATTGTTTAAACCTTACTGCTTGACCCAAATGTTGATCACACTAAGACATGTTCTGTTAAATAAAACTGTGTATGCTCATTTACTCTGTTTGTTCAAAATCCTTATATTTTGTTGCTAAGAGTAGGTTAGGCTTAATGTTATGCAGGGAAAACAACCATTTAGGTTTGTTAATGATATTAAAATAAGCCACTGGAATGTATATTGTATATATATGCCATTCAATTATATACATAGCGAACGAAGTGTTAAAACAGGATTTTTCGACCTATTCAGTTATGAAATTCAGGTGTATAAACATGATTGTGGTAAGAAAATATGTTTTTTTAAAACTAAAACTAGAATTTTAAATGAAGAGAGGAGTAAGAAATACTGTTTTTTTTTTCGGAAATGGGAATCATGGCTATTGCCGACGATCCAATTGATCGTCGATGCTAGGAGTTGGTCTGGAGGAGCTGTATAAGCTAGGGAAGCTAGGAAAAATCCAAAAATATTTTTCGAATGTACAAATTTTGAGTTATTGATCAACATAGAATTTTAGGGGGTTAGTTTTTATAGTGAAAGTGGTGTTGAAATGTTGTGTGATGGGTTGATCGAGTGTTTAGATAATTGGGGTAGGGATCGATCATAATATCTGTAACACATGACAAAAATATGGGGCTGATCTATTGACTGATTGGACGGCTACAGACCATCATTGATGGGAGGTACTGAAAGGTGATTGGGCAAGTTCGGTGGTGGAACATGTTTTTCCGATCAAAGGGATCGGAGGGCGTCAGAGCCATTAGAGATAACTTTAGGGAAGTTCATGAGTGTGAGGAGTCGGTGAAAAGGGTTCGCTTTGAGCTAACCCGCGTGTGCATGTGCACACTAAATGATAATCCAAAGATGTTTGTTTGGCTACGCCATGTCACTTTAATAGCAGTGGCAACCTTGGACTCTCTGAATTCCCAAACCCAGCTGTATAAAAGTAATTCGATAATTTAAACATCATTTCGGGTTGTCTTTGGCTGTGAATAATGATATTACATATAGCTACATTCTTTATTCTAGTACAAACCGATTAAAATCATGATAGCAAGAGGCTAATTGTATGTCTCAAGTACAACATGATCAGACAAGTACTAATGCTTCTAATTCAACTAAGTCATATAAAAACCTGAATTACAAAATGATATTGTGAATTTTGAAACAACTTCTCGTGTTTATCTTCTAACAATGATCATAAGGCAGTTGACCATATGGGCATTCCCCTTGGTTCTTCAACCAAATGAAATGAAGAATCTCGTGCATGCATATGTTGCAAATAAACAAACAAAACGATAATGTTAGAATTAAGGATGAGATGGAAACTTGAAGCAAGCATGTGTTATTGTGTTGGATTCATGCAATGCAACCGAAGGAATAAAAGCAGATAGAAAAAGGCATTCGTGAGGAAACATCATGACTGATCGATTATTGGCAGTACGCAAGTGAAGGGGAAAATGGGTTGTAACAGAGAAGAAAGGAAGCCTTTCGCATGGGAAATCAGTCATTAGCAGGAGAGGGTGTGTGGCTTTTATAGGAAAAATGGGCTTTCATCACGTCTGCCAGTTCAATGCATATACACATGTAAAGGAAGGATAACCTAGTGTCAACTAAAAGAAACAAGAAGAAAGAAGAGAAGGCAACAGGAAAGTGGTTCCCGGCAGCAACAGGAAGTGGGAACAATTAGAAAATGGAAATAGGATTGGAAATAAATCGGTATAGGTTTCGGCAAAATGATTGAAAGGGTGTGAAAGTGTTGGGCCACGTGGAAATGTGTATAGAAATTTAAAGGCTTGCGTGAGCTAATGAAACGTGGGCTGGCAAAATGTTTTAGGCCATCTATTAACTGAATTGAAAGGGCGTGTGGGCTTGCATAGTGTTGGGCCACATGTTAAATAAAATAGAAGGTGATTAAATAAAGGTAGTGGGCTGAAGTTAATGGGCCGACAAATAAAGGAAATGGGTAATTAATTTTATAAAGGTTTGTTTTGTAAAAGATTTGTTTAAATTATAAGCATTTGTTTAAACAAATCATTTTCTTAATAATAGAATAAATAGATTTACAATACGCAATCATCGAATTAAAAGGAATTAAATATGTATATATTATATTTATCTGTGAAATCAAAGTTGTATTAAATTAAATCTTTAATTATTCATAAATAATTCAATGAAATAAAAAGGAGAAATGTTTTATTAAATCATATCAAGGCTAAGTAAATAAATAAAGTTGGATAAGTTGAATCAAGAGAAGGTGGTTAATTCAGATGTTTGAATAAACATCGAAAATATAATTTTTCGACTTAAGTCGATAAATCTTTTATATATCAGGAAATAATTTTAAAAAAATAAAATTAACTATAAGTAAAAGTGAATATAAAAGATCAAATTTTATATTATAATCTAATCCATTTAAATATCACTTATCCCTAAAAGATATTAACGTCGATCGTTTCGAAGAGTCCGGAATAGATATTCCACTTCGATCTGATTTTTACGCTGCAAGTCGAAGATTATCAAAGACAATAAAAGAGGGAGTTATGCAATAATTGTTTATAAATCCAAGGTAGAAATTGCCTAAGATTGGTTTATAAAATAATGTCTTCGGTTTGCCCAGTCCCAAGACAACATGTATAGACGAATGTCTGACAGAGTATTGCTAACTAATCACGTACAATGATATTTTCAAAAGTAGTTATGGGTGGCAGAGGAATTCGTTTCTCTTGATTTATACTCTTGATATATTTTTGAAGAAGTCAATTAGTGATTAGCGGATTTTGATGATGTGGCCAAGGTAAGTTTAGCCTCAAGCTTCACAACCAGGAACTGGAAAAAATCGGGCAGGCAACATGGCTATGTGGGTAGCTCCCATTAGGGTGTATTATCATCTATCCAGAGGTATTTGTTTTGTTCCTTATCCTATTGATGTTGTCCCACTCGGGAAATGGTTTCCGCCATTGATGGTATGCATTCGATACACTCAAGAGAAATGAGTGGTCGGTCATGTGTGGTCGGGTTACAAGAAGTTCTTGTTGAACCCAGTGAATTCCTCTCTAAAGATGCACTATCGGAAGGTGGTTCCATACCTTGTCATAGTTGGAAATCCATTATTCATACGCGTTAAGCGGTTTTTGTTTTCTTTGTATATTATGTAAGTATAATTTGAGATGAAAACATTCTACTAGATTCTAAATTATTTGTGGAAATCCTAGTCATTATCATAATATCTGATTTAAATATACAAACTGTTTGATTCTCATAAGGTAAAAAAAACCGTTCCATTTTCACAGCGTGGTCTTATGAGTATGATTTTATTTCTTAACCTGTTTTAAAATCGTTTACTCACACCAATCTCCGACTGACCCAGAGTTTATTTTTCTGTGTTTTCCTTAAACTCTTGGGTACTCATAACACTTGTTATGAGTAAACAAGTGATCTAGGTTTTGACTTAACTTCTGGAGTACTTGGATGGGAACGATCTGAATGTTGGCTTATCTGTCATTTTATGTAGAATTATCTGCAAGTTAGCTTATCTATGATGTTATGTATAATTATCTACAAGTTAGTTTATCACAGATGTTTAAGTATGTAATTTGTGATGACATGTATTCGTATGTATGAAGTACTCTAATGTACTTGGCTTATGATATGTAATATTTTGGGTTATTATGTTATGTTCAAGTTCTGATGTGAGATTCTGATGTTTTCTTTAGTTTTATCTTCTATCTATCTTTTATCTTATATAATGACACGACTTCCGAGGTGATCGAAAGTTGGGTCGTTACACATTGTGTGGATGACGGACCCCTTTCTTTATCTCCTCCAGCGAAACCACCAGGTTGTACATCTTGAGGGCGTAATGGACGTTCTTCAATAAGCGTTCGTCTTGAATGGGGAATATCCCTTCGCGAGCCTCCTTTAGGTACCGACTCTTAGCTATCTGGCAATTTCCCGCAGGATGTGGTCCACCATGGATCATATTAATTCAGTTTATTGGTCGTCCCAAGTCTATATAACCCTCCTCCATAGGAGCTTCTATTTCATTAGCTGAAACCTTTTGATGTCCATTCATATGCTGTGCGGACAACGTTTTGTTTAGAACAAATTCTTTCAGATGCCCATCTCGGATGACCTTTTTAATAATCCTGTCCGAAACCTTGCACTCGTCAGTCTTATGTCCATTTGTTTTGTGATACTCACTATACTTTCCACCAGCATGAGGCTCAGGGCAATTCTTGGCTTTGAATGAGACGGGGAAGTTGTTGACCCTTTCCTTTCCCACAGCATACACAAAAGAAATGGGCTTGCTTAAAGTGAATGCATTGGAATTAGAATCCCCCTACCTCGGCCTTTTCTGATTTTCGTCCAAGCCAAACCTTCCACTTTGAAGCTCAGCTTTCCTCCTTCCCCTCGAGGCTCAAACTTCTTTTTCATGAAGTACAGTTCATCCATATGGATGAATTTGTCAGCTTGAAAGTGGAAAGTCTTGTAAGTCTTTACAACCATGGATATATAGTTCCTCCCAGAAGGGGGTGTTCTTAATTAACCCCGAATGCACAACGATCAGCTTATCACAATCATTCATGTCCTTTGCCTTCAATGCTTCCACACTGAACCTTTTCAGGTAATCTCTTAGGGACTCCCCCTGCCTTTGATTGATGTTGGCAATGACTGTGTAGTCAACTGTCGGGTCTTTGCAGATGCAAAACGGTGTGGGAAATTCATAGGCAAACTGCTTCCACGAGTAAATGATATTTTTTCTGTACTAACAGTACCACTTAGCTACTTCTCCCTGGATGGTTATTGGAAAAAGTATGCACCTAACGACTCCTGAAGCATTATAGAGATCCATTTGGCTGTCGAAAGCCACTAAATGATCATCAGGGTCGGTCATTCCAAGGTACTTTATGGTTAGAACCTTCACCCTAGACGATATTATAGTACTCATGATTTCTTCAGTGAAAGTAGCTACCCTTTCGTTGTTGTTAACCCTGTCATCTTGGGTTCTATTCCCTTTGCTTCCCAACAAATCTTTGACGGTATTTCTAGCAATATCTTTGGGATAGGACTCCGTATTATCAAAATTCGCCCTTTTAGGATCGTATCCTATGATGTAGAGCTTCCAAATTGCTCCTGTTTGCATTGATTTCATTGATGATCTATTCTTGTTAAGTGGGATCTTTTCTTCTTAGAGAAAACAGCCTTAAACCTCTTTTTTGCTTCAGATTATTGAACGAGAGCCTTTCTCTTTGAAGATTCATCCTCCTTCCTCTGGCTAGACTTAGTGATCTTTGAATACTACTGTGCTTGATTAGCATTTATTTAAGGCTACATTTCTTGGACTTACTTCTCTAAAGCCATGATTTTAGCGGCATCTTCCTCCATGGCATTTGAGTTCAGTGGCTATACAGGGTTGGAGGTTTTCCTTTCTTCATTGTTGTTTAGATTGATAATTAGATCCATGTTTCCCTCAAGGGTTGCATTAGGAGTTGGCTCCTTGTTTTGATCCACCAATCATTTTGATTTCATCTTCCCCTGACACAGAGCAATAAATTTACCAAATTAATTTTTGATAAGATAAATACGAAGTCGAAGGTTCAAGCCCTCCTTCTAGCGCCAAAATGTAAACGATATTTTTCGTCAAAACCCGAACTAGAGTGGACAGTGCATATGCTTAGAAATTTGATGCAGGGACGATCCCAAAGTTATTGAAATTTAGTCTGAGTCAGTTCTCTTTAACTAATTTTACCATTTTCTAGGCATCAAGACCTTTAGTTGGAAGACTAGTTACCCTTCCTTCAGGGGGTGAGTATCATGCTTACGAAACTATGAAATCGAAGACAACCTTGAAGAAAGGTTACTATTAGTTAAAGGAAACTGAGACCATATGCAATAAATGCCTTTAGATTTTAGATGAAATAATATACATTGTGTTGAGAAGAAACAGGATAATGCCTTACAACACTCGGGTTTGTTATGCTATTGTGCTTATTAGGTTACATAATATTTCCACATCGAACCAGCCAAGATAGGCTTTGGTTGCATCAGTTATCAAGCCACAAGACTACAGCAAAATACTTTCCGAGATTGGGTTGCATTAGGCTTACCATGGAAGATCTAAGTCACGTATGAAAGTTCGGAGGAGGGAAGGCCTTGCTTTTACTCAAGACCTCCCTTCCCACAAAAGAACCGGGATCAACTGTTTCATAGGAAAGTTTAGAGTTAACTCTATATCTTATCATTATAGACACAATATCAAATTGAGCAACACTTAGGTCCCAAATTTCTCCTCTTTATTGATTATAGATGTATTACAAGAATTGAAGAAATCCCCAATTTGATTTGGAAACTAGTATTCACTCTTGAGGGAAAAAGAGCAAGATTTAGACATGAGAATTTGGTCCCCAAATTGAGACCCTTGGGGTCTTATTTATAGACAAATTGGGTCCCTTTTTGCTATTAGGCCAGCGGTAGTCCCTATTGGCCACTTTTTCTTTTGGTTTTGGGAATTCTGGCTCTTGGCTACCTTTTTTGGGTTTTGAGGCATTTGCATACAGCTCTTTAAGGTGCCCATTCCTGCTCTTGGAAGGACGACTCCAGTCTGCAGAACCCTTTTAGAATGCTTGTCCATCTACTTCGTACTGATCCTGAACCTGCCGATGCGAATGGCTTCCGGATGTGAATTTTCAACCTTGTTATTAACACTTTGTGGTGTTTGCCTTTGTGATTCAGGTGAAAGGTTTTCGGGTACGCCACCCTTGTTGGTATCGACACTAAGCAGATTAGTGTGGATAGCTTGTCTCTCTTTGGGGTTCCGGTTTGTCTGTCGATTGACTTCCGGAGTGTATCCTTTCTTTTCCGAGAGGTTGCTTCTGGTGTTTTGCAAATTACCTGTTAGACTATCTTCTCGGGAACCAGCTAATGGTGGTCTTGGAAATTGGTTCCGGATAATCCCCATATGCTTTGAACTCTGTATCTTTGCTGCTTTCGTCTTCTTATGTATCGATATTAAGTGAGTTAATACCAATAGCCCTTCCGTCCTTATGGGTCCCGGTTGGTAGAATTTTAAGTTTTTCTCTTCATTAGCTTCTGGTTTTGGGTGACCTACCGATCGTGCCGGAACTACCCTACCGGTATTTCCTTTTGCATAGATTTTGAGCTTTTCACTTCGATGATGGTGCCGGTTGCGCAACTCTCAAACTGCTCCTTTATGTTGTTGGCTTTTTCTTGTATCGAACACTAGTTGACGGAAAACTTATTTATGCTTGTGTCATTCTGCTACCCCTCCATCGCTAGCCTGTTGCGGTGATTCCAACAATGACCAAGGCAAAGTGTAATGACCCGGGGAATTCGCGATCCTGGTTATCGACATAAACTCAATGTCGGCTATCCAAGCATTGGAAATACCGGATAGTTAATGAAAGAAGTTAGAGGGTGAGAATAGTTAAGATAGAAAAATTAGAATAGAAGAAGAAGAAGATACAACATCATCAGAGTAACACGAATCTCACACGGAACGGGATTTTCCCTTATGAGAATCCAAAACACTTGATTCAATCATTCAAAAATCCTTTTGAAAGAAATGATCATCTTTATATCAAAAGTCTTGGATATTATAATAGTGTCTATCAACCACAATATAATAATCATCTAATAGAACGCTTTCATCTCACGTTCCACATCCATGATATATAATCAAAAACCGCAGGAGCATATTGGGTAATGAATTCCAACTGGCAAGGTATGGGACCACCTTCTGATAGTGTATCTCTAGAGAGGAATACACCGGGTTCAATAAGAACATCTTGTAACCCAGGCTAAACATGACCGGTCACTCATTTCGCTTGAGTGTACCGAATGTAATATCACCAACAGTTGGGATCAGCAACCGTTTCTCAAAAGGGACAACATCAAAATAGATTATAGAAGTAAATGGAATTTCTCTAGATCAGGTGATAATACACCCTAATTGCCACCTAACCACTTAGCCATGCGACCTACCCGATTTTATACCATTCCGTTTTGTGAGGCTTGAGGCCAAAACGTACATAACACACCTTATTTACTTTGAATGTCACATCGTCATTCCCGCCAAATCACAAATTGATTTACAAAAAATTACAATGGGTATACAGTTAAGAGAAATGAATTCCTCCGCCACCAAACGTAAGAACGTTTGAAAAAATCAACTTACGCGATATATTAAATATACTCTGTCATACATTCTTCCATACAGGTTGTCCTGGGACTGGATAGACCGAAGGTACTATTCTTAAATCCATCTTAGGCAATTTCTACCTAGGATTTACTGAACAGCCCTTGCATAACTCCATCTTCAATTATCTTCATCATATTTGATTCGCAGCGCTAATGCCATACGGAGTGGTTTTCAGATAATAAATCTGATCCCGGTCTCTCCGTATTGGCAACAGAAATGGTCAAAATCTTTGATAGTCGGCGATTTAACTATCAAAGGAAAACATGTGTACAAACAATGGTCGTATTCCCAAATGGAAATCTTACCGATCAATCATCGTTTCATTTCCCAATTTTCCATTTATCATTTTTCATATATTCATAAATCCCTTATTTTCTAAAATTAGAAAATAAATGTTATTAACTTTGGAAAACGTTTCCATTTCTGATTCGCGCATCAATATTTTCCCACCTCTATCAGTCTCTAACTGTAAACTAGTAAGAGAACAACTTCCCAAGCATAAACCCCGAAGGCCGAAACCAACATCAGATCAATACCCAGACAGCTGTTCAACTTAACTAATCTCCAGTTAGTTTCTAATTCCTTTAACTCCATTTTAATTGCTATTTCAAACCCTTATTTCCTTTATAAATATTTTATTAGCAAAATATTACCTTTAATCTAATTTTCACATAGAATGTGAAAAATATTTCTTTATAAAATCAAAACAGTTTGATTTCGTATTTAAAAACTATATCTCGAACCCAAATTCTATTTATATTTTTATTTGTAGAATTATTCATACAAGTCTTATTTCATTTCCAACATTTATAATTCCCTTTATATAATTCTATTTATTCTATATAAATCCTTTTATATAATTCTATTTATTTTATATAAATCCTACTATATAATTATATTCATTTTAAATAAATCCTTTTATATAATTCTATTCATTTTATATAAATCCTTTTATATAATTCCAATATTTGTTTTTCAAATATTACCTTTTATAATATCATATTTATTTCATATATAAATATTTCATTTCCGATATTCACTTTGAAAATTTCCTTTTTACATTCCAGTATTTCACATGGTATTTAAAATACCAAATAACATGACCAGTGTCATCATAATCAATCACAGATTATATATCACATCATATATCACAATATATGAAAACAAACAATATTATAAATCTTGAGGAATCCAGTTGGATCCCTCTAACCTGTTTCCCAGCATCCACAGATGTTAAACAATATAATCAACATCGATTTCATTTCAATATGAAATATTCTGATAAACAGAATCAATATTTGATTAACGATTTTTATATATACCGTTATCTATAATTTCAACCAATAAATCAGCAATTCAACCAAACAATCAACACACAGTAATCAACCATCATTTATCAATTCTGAAAATACATTTAAAAAAAAATATTTGTTTAGAGTTAGTGAGTTTTACTCACATTGGACAGTTATCGTTAAATAACGATAATTGTTGTTGATTCAGACAGACAATTTATTTCACTATAAATTGTCACAAGCTCCGGTTCACTCCCAGTCTGTTCCATTGTGTAGCCGTCGTCCATACGATCCCAACGGATCTTGTTTTGTTGTATTCTAATATCGTATGATCAAGTTATTGTTATTACAAGTTGGATATAATTTAACACATACTAATTAAAACCAATTAAAATAAAATTAACTTCTAATTATTCTCTAATCACGTTTTTAACCTTGATAGTCGTTACTCATCATTCTTCTTTCTGGACTATCAAAACCCGCACCAGTAAAGAGATCATCCCCAATCTTGCTCACTTCCATACCGAACACAAAACCAATATCCCTCATTTCCACACCTAACACAAAACCAATCTCCCTCATTTCCACAACCAACACAAACAGGAAACACCGATCTTACTCCACCCTATTTCTCCTTGCTTACGGAAAACAAATACACTCCGGCAAAAACAAATCGCATGCCATTTTTCCTGTCCTTCGATTGCCATTTCCTCCATCCTCTCTCACCCCTTTCCCATTATTCTTCAATCTACAAACACAATTGTTCACCTCTTCAAACTCTCTTTAATCCCAACACTATTTCGTATCACTCGACATCTCCATTCTCAGTGCATAATTCAGCACCAAACCAATGGACATATGCAAGTATCAACAAAAAACTCCTAGAATTCACCTAAAAGTTGCGATCGGTTACTAATTGAAGTTATAAACTTGAGAACGACCTTACTTTCATCAAACATTTCGCCAATCCTCCTAAATCCTTAACCCTAGTTTTACTGCTGTAAAACTCCATTGGGAAAAGGACGTCGGGTTCTTTAATATACATATAGGGATGAAGAAAATCTCCTTAGGAACCCATAAGTATAGGTGTAAGGATTTAAAGAATTTCATATGAATTGATATGAACTTTTGAACTTAATTTTCCTACTGGAAGAAAGAAGTTTGGTGTCGGCGTATTTTCGTTTGACCAGAGGGAGAATTGAATTTAGGTTTAGAAGTGTGTAAGTATATTTATAGGGAAATTTAAATATTTTATTTTATTTTTAATTGAATATTTTATTCCATTATAATCAATCACTATAAGCATTCGTTGTTAAAAATCCCTATGATCACATACAATATCCAAATTCGACGAAAATGGACATACAGCTACAATTTGACATTATGGACCCAACGAAACTTGTTTCTATTATTTATATTAATTAAATATTCAATATTATTTAATTAAACGACCACTTAAATTTCTAAATCACTATTTAAATAATTAAATTAATTAATTATTATACCGTAAAAATACGGGATGTTACACAAAGGTTCTTCCTTAACCAATCGGAACACCTCTAGCGGGATGTCCCAAGACTCCTATATGATCCTTCGGAGCTTCAGAGCCAGCCAGCACTAACGGGCTGATTGGAATCTTTCCTGAACTTAATGTTCCCCCAGTTGTATTTGACTGTCATCCGAGGGCCTCGATCTAACATCAACATAAGTAAACTTTCCTGGGCTCCATATGATGACATCAACATTTAGCTAGAAAGAAACATATGTTCTTATCTCTGCCATCCATCATCTTGTTTTTAGCCATTCATAGGTTGTGAGGCTCAAAAGTTACATTTGAACACATGTCAACGCTATATCAGCCATGCTTTGATCATCCACAAAGCTATGCTTTTCAACAAAAGCTTTGATTGGCTTAACACTTAGCATGCCACATTATCAATTCACAACATATAATCAGTGTCTATTAATATATAACCCTATGAGTACATAAGTCTAAGAGGAAGGGTGTTAAGCTAAGAGAACAAATTCTTCGCCACCAGTTGATATAATATCAATAGAAACCAATTGGTTATGTTGTAAAATACAACGTCAAACACACATCTATTTACAAATTCGTTCTGGGTCTGAATGAAAACGAAGGCATTTTATTCTTCGTCCAACAATTGGGGAGAGGCCCTTGCAAATATGGACAATTAACAAGTACGTCCGGACTATTGCCACTTATATCCTCGCCTTAGGTGTACACCCCAATCGAGACATCAACAATAATCCAAATGATGTGAAGATCCCCAGTCTTCAACCACCGCCTTCAGTATTTTCAATACTCGTCGTATAGTTATTCAAAATAGGTCGAAACCCGGTCTTTCCGAATAGCTAGCATCGGTTTACAAACCATAATGGATATATAAAATATCATGAGTCTCATTCCATTTTGGAATATTCATTTACTCAAATCATTCTTTACATTGAGAATTTCTCCCTTAAATTTTATCAAAGATTTACATCCTTTAAATTTCTTGTTTAAATCTTTCCTTGGGCATCTTTTCAAAAGATTATAAAATCTCTTTTCGCAAACTTAAAAATCAAGTTTTCTACGCTTTACCAAGATTATTGAATCTCACATAAAGGTAACTTCTCAAATCATTATCTCATTCCCATCATATTCATCCCATGGAGCAAAACTGGTGGTACTCTATATCTAATACCATAGGTATTTTAGTATGTTTGATTACCTTCTTTCATTTCAAATCTAATTAAAGATTTCAATTTTCATTGCAGGAAAAATATGTTTGTCCCAAAATCATACTTACGATTTCTTAATCTTATCGCTTACGCGAATGTCACTTTTATCTTCTTTTAAGCTATTTTTAAGCTCGTCTCCATTATCGTTTGTTAGGGAAAACTCTTTCACTAAATTTTTATATTCAAATTAAATAAATATTTCATTTCAACTCATTTTGAGAAATTATCTTTTCCTTTATGTGGGTCAAGGAACAAATGTTATTTTAAAACATCGTTCACAATAAACCCAAAATCATACTTCCATTAGAAATGAAATCTTCACGGAAATCATATCAGTCCACAATTGATATAAATTCCCGTATCGGACTAATACTATAAGCAGAATAACGGCAAAGCCTTTTAAAATTCCACAAATAGTAAAGGTTTATATCCATATAGACCCATCTTGATTATCACTAAATTGATTTCAATTCAATTCCAATTTAATTTATTAATTGGAAAACTTTACTTTGGAAAACATAATTAAATTTTAATTAAAAGATTTGTCATTTTATTCCGAATCATATCTTCATAGTTGGGTTAAAAGAATAACGTTATTTAAGTTGTCATTTACAACAAATTCAAAATCCAATTGATATCAAATATAAGATTCAAATAGAATTTACAGCAACTTATATTCAACACCAATTCTCATAATCAACAAATACTATAAATGGAATAACAATGTAAAACATCTTCCAAATTCCTCAGAATAGTAAATGTCTACACAACGGTAATCAATATCAAATATCTGAAGTCCATTTCTATCCAGATCCAATTTATTCAAATTTGATTTTAACTTATTTCAAGATCTAACCGTTGGATGTTAAATCCTCCTTTTGAATTTGAAAACTTTTTTCATTACGAATCAAACGCTTTTTTTTTAAGAAGATTCCAATTGTAGGATCTCCCAGTACGATAATTTGAAGTCAATGATCGACGTTTGCGAACTATCGCTCTACGATTAGTCTTATTTATACCATACATCGACTTATATTTTAAAATCAAGTTGAATTACTTTCCTAATGATTTACAAATTATGTAAACCATACATAATAGTTTTTGGAAACTATGTATTCAGTGTTTAACTTTAAACATCAAAAAACGTCATTTATCGTAATCAAACAAGTTAGGTTGAAAACACCAAAAATCAAAATATAGTTCGAAACTTTATATTTCTTTTCCAAAACTCTTTAAAATCACTTATTATGATTTATTTTAATTTTTCATATTTTTAATAATTTTTATATGATCATTTCGATTGATTTCCAATTACGGTCATCGAACTGCGTTTACAACGACCTTTTCAAAAATAGATTTAAACATAACTTGAAATCTATAAGTTGAAATCCAAAATTTCTTCTTTAATTTGAAAAATCTTATCAAAAGAAAACAAACGTTTCCAGTTTTGGGAAAATCCGATTTAAATTGCATTAGTTACGCTCATTTGAAGTTCATGGTTGAAATTCGCGAACTGTCATTGTGCGACACATCCTATTCAAACCATATTATTATTTTAAATATAACTCGACTAATTTAAACCAAACATATTTTATAATATGTTTATAAACTCGTTTAGAACGATTCTAACTTCAAATTCAACTATAACTCAAAATTGAATATTCCATATTATTATAATATTAAAATAATAATATTTTTCAAAATATAATATTTTGAAAACCAAACTTTCTTGAAATCCATTATAAAAATAAGTAAGTTCATTGGAATGATCCATTCAAGTTAAATACATCGTTTATATATCTAATTCGAATTCACTTTTTAATTTACTATTCAAATTCTATTTTAAATTAGAACATGTCATTTCTAATTCAAATCTCTTTCAAATCCATTTTAACCCTTTTAATAGTTTTTTGAAATCGTCTTAACTTCATTTCTAAATCTTTTCAAAAATAAAAATCCAATTTTCATTTTCACGCCTTATTTCATTTAAATGAATATAATATTCATTTAACATTCCAATGCAACTCGACTCGATCAATTCCCAAACAAGTTCTTGTTCGTGGTATCAATTGTGTAAACAATAATAATAATAACTACAATAGTTTATCATCCATCACTCATCAGTCATAAGATATGCATTATAATCGTTAACGCTTAAATGTACATAAACAGTATAAATAAAATTGTAAATAAATATCCATCAATCCCGAAGCAACCATTGCAACCACAAGTAATCAGTGTATAATCAGATAAGATTATAATAACTTTTGAATTAGTTCAGGGAGTTTTCACATTGATTTTTTTCGTTATAATAACGATCGCTTTTTTGATTAAATTAAACATTAGTTTAATTTAACCCAAAATTCCAACTAGTTCCAAATCCATCCAAATCAGTTTTGTTGTGAAGCTCTAGACTCCATGATTCCATCATTCCTTTTTTCATCTGATTCTTAATTTGTACGAGCAAGTTATAATCATTCGAACTTTAACAAATTAATTACGTATTTAAATAATTAACAATTTAATCAACCTCCTCCTATTTCACGTCCATCATCATCTCCACCTCTTCAATCAACTCGCGCCGCTACCTGGGGCCACTGGCCGACCGACCGACCCCGCCATCACCATCCTTTCGTACGTCGTGTCGATGCCAGCAGCCGTCACCCCGATGCACTCGCCGTTGCACTGAAAATCAACCTCGAACGTAATTGGGTGCGAGCCACACTTCACCATTCTCCACCAAAATTGACGTGCAGCTAGGTCTCACCACCCTGGACATTTTTCTAGTTGGAGCCATCGCCTAAAAACAACCACATCAGCTGGAATTGGCGATTCTTTGTTCGCTGGTCATTAATAGTGATTATCTTTGATCTTCTCGTTCTCATCGCCACTACAGGCGTTTTCAAGCTAAACCTCTAACTACAAAGTTGTAGCCTTCTCTCCCCTCTTCAACCTCTAGTTGGTGACTTTGGCTAATTCTTCTTTGTTTGCACATAAAACAACATAAACCGAAACCTATCCCCTCCCTTTTCGAGCCAAAATCCAGCGAACTCCGTCATCCATTCGCTGTCAAATTTTTACACGTGGAAGCCCTCACCGAGTACTCCAACTTTTATATTAGTGACTTTGCCAATTCTTCACCATTCGGAACATAAAAATTAAAACGGTGGGAGGGACTTAATCGCGAATAACTCGGCTGAAATAAAGGCTTGGGGATGGGGTGTTTTATCGAGAAGATATTTAGTCAGCTTATATGTGAAGACCCATATATTTTATTATTTATTTGCTATCGCTATCTCCATTTGTTATTTAAAAAATCGCACGGGCACACACGAATTCCATTTGCGGTGAAAATTGATATGTAGCTATGCTTTGTCATTATGGTCCTAATGAAACTTGTTTCGTCGAATTCTAAGTCCGTTTAATTAAATTGCGCTCGCTCGTGGTCAAATTATTGATCAATTCACATTTCAATTACGCATGATCTAAAATAACTTCGATTGGCGCGAAATTTAAAATCTAGCAATAATTATACACTATGGATCTAATAAAAAAATTACGTCGAAAATGGAGGTCATTTACAAAATGGCTATTTTTAAGGCTTAAATAAATACAATAAATTATTAAAAATTCAAAACAATTCAATTTAATAATAATAATAAGTTAATGTTATCGTATATCCAAATAGAATATCATATAGTTTCAGAATAAACTATATTGGATTTAAAACTCGATACTTCCATTTTCAGGCTAAATCGATATTCAATATATTATAAAACCCTTTTATTTTATTTAATAAATCATTATTGTTTTTAACGATTCCATAGCGACTTTTTGAAAATTTGATTTTGATATATCGATTTTATATCATAAAACTCGAATGATTTTATATTTATTTTATTCATTTTTATAATTAATATTGAGAAGACTAAATTTCAAAATATGACATTTTGAAAAGATTATCATTTTGAGATCATAATAAATTGGTATGTTCAATTTTAATTAAAAATTGAAATGGAAGTTGGAATCATTTTTAAATGAATTTATAAACATTTTATAAAATACATTTTGAATGGGAATTGATGATATATATATATATATATATATAAAAATGGTTTGAATAGAACGTATCGCACAATGACCGTTCGTGAATTTCGACCATTAATTTGAAATGGATGTAACGGGAGATCGGACCGTCGGATTCTCTTTAAACCAGAACCATTGGGTTTATATCGAAAAGATCTTTCCAACAAATATATGAGATTTAAATTTGAATGGTTAGATTTGAAAATATGTCCAAATCGGTTTTGGAAAAGGTCGTTATGGATGTAGTTCGGTGGTTGATATTAGAAACCAACTGTAAGGGCTATATTAAAATTATTAAAAATATGAATAAAATATGTAAAATCATAGTAAATGATTTGGAAAGATTTTAAATGAAATATTCCACACTTGAAAAAATAAAAGATATTTTTATCAGAATGAACTAATTAAGAACTAGAATAATGATCCAATAATTTGTAGAAAGAATAAATTGGATAGTAAATTGTTTTTAATATAACCAGAATTTTTAACGTATGAATTGGAATTGATTTGGAATGGAAATTATCTTCGGATATTTTCTATATTGGATTCCATTATTATACAGATATCGTTGAAGAATTTGGAAGATATTGGTATCGTTATTCCAATATGATATTTGTTAGTTTCAGAACTTGGTATTGAATATAAGTTGACATGAATTCCATTTGAAATCTTATGTTTAATATCAAATTGGATTTGGGTTTGTTGTGAATGGTATCTTCATTAGTACCATTCATAAACCCAGTTATGAATGGAATAAATCTTTTAATTAAGATTTAGTGAAGTTTTCCAGTTTATTTAATTAAATTAGAATTGAATGGAATTCGATTAATAATAATCGAGATGAGTTTTTGTGAAGGAAGGTGTTTACTATTTATGGAATTTAAAAGGCCTTGCCATTATTCCACTTATAGTATTGGTTGGATATGAAAATTTATATCGATTCTAAATTGTTCAAGTTTCCGTGAAGATTCCATATTAATGGGAAATGATTTTGGGTTTATTGCGAGCGGTGTTTTAAATGACATTTGTTCTTTAACCCAAGTAAAGGCGAGATAAATTTCCATAAGTTGAATAATCATTGAATAATGATTTTGGGGATTAAAACTGAACTAAAGTTTTAAATGGATCTTTAATTAGATTGAAACATAAAAAGAGATAATTAAATTTATCAAACAAGAGAAATGATCGAGATGGAGTACCACCAGTTTACTCCATGCAATAGTTAAATCTTTAGTTAGATTTGAAACGATAAATGGTAATTAAAATTATCGATAACACTACAGGTGTTAAATATGGAGTACTACCAGTTTTTCTTCACGGGATGAATAGGTTGGGGTTTAAGAATATTAAATTAAATGACTACTTTGATAAGGCCCGATAATCCCAACTAGTTTGATAAACCTTAATTTGGTTTAAGTTGGGAAAAGATAAAATGAAATATTTTGAAAATGATATCCAAAGGAAGATTAAACTATAAGTTTAAAAGAATTTATCTTTGGTAAAATCAATAGGAACATTTCCGAAAGACAATGAATATTTGAACAAAAGAATATTCTGGATTGGAATGAGATGTGTGTTATTTTTATATATATCACATGGTTATAAGATGCGCGAGTTATTCAGGAAGACTGGGTTTAACCTATTCTGAATAATTGTTATGACAACTTAAAGTCAAAGACACGAAGACGGTGGTTAAAGAACGAAGATCTTCACATCAAATGGATGATTATTGATGTCTTGATTGGGATGATCCTCCGAGACAAGGTGATAAGTGGTGATTATCCAAATGTACTTGGAAATTGACCGGATATGCGAGGACCTCTCTTCTGTATTAGACATATGGGACGAGGAATAAGGTGCCCCCGGTTTTGTTCAGACCTAGAACGGACTTGTAAATGGATTATGTCTAATATTATATTGTGTGCTATATTTGTTGATCTCTGCTAAATATATATATGTTTGGTGGCGGAGAATTTATTCTCTTGCTTAACACCCTTCTCTGAGACGTACGAGCTTAGAGGTTATATATTGGCAGAAATCAATGGTATAGTGTGGATTGACAATGTGGCATGCTAAGATGCAAAGGATCAAGGCTTTTGCTGAAAAATAGGGCCTTGTGGATGATGATCAAAGCACGGTTTTAAGTAGCGCAGCTTTGTGTATAGCGTTAATTCGCGAGCCTCACACTGCGGTATGAGTCAGAAACGGGATAAGAGATGCAAGGAGGGCATACGTTTCTTTCACTACAACAAAAAACACTTTTCGCAATAGGCAATATCTGTTGCAGTAGACCAATTGCAACAGGCCAGCGCCTGTTGGTATAGCCGGAGTTGTAAAAATCTCGCAACATTTTCTGCCTGTTGCAATAAAATGTTGTGGTATACTTTTTTGCAACTGACTTCTGTTGTTGCAACAGTTCATTTTGCCACATCAAATGACAGTTGCAAACCTATAATAGGCATTCGACAAACAAGATACTACAACTGTTATTTCATGTTGCAAATGACTCTACTGCAACTAACAATTGCAGATGCTACATACAATTCACCAATACCTACATTCACTAATTTACTGTAATAACAATAAAATATATTACAAACAAATAAACATACATTCCAAAAGGAAATGACAAAAAAATAGATTCACATATAACATAAACGCGATCCATACATAATATTAGTTGAAGTTACATTCAAAGTTTAGTATAGTAACAAACGTGATCCATACATAACATAAATGCATACCGTACCAACAATTCCATAATGTAGTTCAATGTAACACCTAAAACCTAAAAAGTACATACTACTCTAGTGAAATGAAGTCTTTATGCCAAGCTACGGTTGTTCTAACGGCATCTTGAATGGTGTACATCTCCGAATTTTGCCTTAGAAAAGCTTCATAATCCACAGCTACGTTAACCCATACCTATGAAAACAGTACACATTAAACTTCTGAATTTAATGTTAAGTGCAACAATTTATACGCTCGCTTGAAATATTGAAATCATTTTTCAATCCAAGTTGAAGAAAGAACTTGCTGAATTTCAACCTAGCGAGGAAACAAGACTAAGATGCATTAGTATTATGAAAAAGCACATTGTATAAACATCAAGATAGGTTCAAATATACATCTCACACTAACAATTTGTTACCCAAACTTAGACCATCCTTTTTTATTGGCACTGGAATTAGATTCCTTCACCTTATGGTATTCATTGCTTTCCAATTCTATAAATTTTAATTCATCAAATCTATGACTTCTTATACGCACCAAAGATAGTTCATTTCATTACAGCAATAAGATAGTTGTGGATTTCCCATGCCTATATTTTAGTTCAATATATCAACTATTGTTCATGATACTCAAAAACACCAAACCAAATCCTTTTGATTACTGAATAACAAAAATTAGCAAATAGAAGACCATGAAATGTGAAGAAAAATACCAAGAAGCCTCTAAAAGCAGTTTGAATTCTAATAGCAGCCCACTCCTGTTTAATAGCCAAGAAATCTTTTGGTGGTGCACTTACAACTAGGGCTGTTATGGTAATGATAAATTTACCAATACTAAGTAATTGGTAAAAAAAATTGAGCTACTTTGGTTTACCAATGCTATAGGTATGGTAACGGTAAATTTACCATTTTTAACGGTAAATATAGCGGTAAAGAAAAGTCAAAACCAGTGGTAATTGTAAAATTACCAATCATATTACAAATTTATTTTTCACTATTAGATCAAACCTTAACCATAGACATTTTTGGCTCAAAATTTGAGATTATAAATGTTAATATCTCATATTATTGTAAATAAGTTGTGATGGATAAAGATGTCAACTAAAACATGTTGTAATACTAATATAAATATCATAGAGTAATAATAAAAAACAAGATAATTGCTTTTTTCAAATTTTTAGTGCAACAAAATTTGAATGTTTGTTGTACCGATAAATTTCCCAGTACCAGCCAACGGTATACCAGTTTATCGGTATACCAATGAATATCTTACCATTGGTAATGGTAAATTATCGGTAGCTATTTTTGACTTACCAGTAGTGCTGGTACGGTAATGATTCTCATGTATCGGTAGCGGTTACCATTACCATAACAGCCCTACTTACAACAGTTGCAACTGCAGCACTATAAGCATCTGCTACAGATGAAGCATACGATGCTTCTGACTGCATGTTGCTTCCTCTTGATCCTCTCCACATACTTCCCTGCACAAGACAAAAACAACTATTTTTTAAACCGTCAGGAATCAAAGAATTCCAACTCACACATGCATAACAACTCAATCTTCTAATTAATGAGGATGCAAATATGAACCAGTAAAATATAATCTGAAAGAAAGAAGTAACATGGGAAAATACAAATGCCTGACATACATAAACACAAAGACTTGCTAAAACATTTTGTTTCTCTTTCCACTAATCTGAAAGCAGAGTTAACTGTCTTTGTTTTAAGAAGAAATCCCCTATAAGCATCCAATAATCATGATGATGGTGTCATGCCAGTAAATACTTGCATGATGCACGTCCAAATTGCTTTAATTATAGAACATATTTACCATAAAGAACATAGAATATGTTGGAAATGGAGTATTTCAACGAGGTAGGAGGTTAAACGGAGCAAGCATTTGCAAAGTCAAATGAAGTATTTTAACGGACAACTAAACGAAGTAGTTAAGTGAAAAAACATGATAATTAAGGAAGAAAACAAAGAATTAAAAGTAAAACGGATTGAAAGTGGGAGAAGAAGAAAAAATTAATAGCTGACATTCAACGCGTCTGACGCCAGTTGGAGCTTAAAACTCCGTTAACTACACCGAGAAGATTGCCTTTTAGGTTTCGAATGCGCCGAAAGTGTTCAAAACCCGAAGTGGGCAAAAATTATGCGCGAACGGCACCATAGAAGGGAACATGCTAACTTTTATAAAATGATGTAAAACTTATATTGCACCGTCCGGTATACATACATGTTTGTGTATGCATTTGTATAGGTATGTGCATGCATGTGTGCCAATCTCAAATGTTCAAGTAGGAATCATGGTCCGAACATGCTATTGAGCTAGCAAGCTATAGCATTAGCTATACACGTACATGATAGGCAATGTGACAGGCCAAGCATGACCAACTTTTTTTTCATAAAAGAAGGATATATAAATGAGAAAAATAATTCAAAGGGTGAAAGATTTTAGAATAAGATGCAGTATTAATGTTACAGATCAGAGCATTAGAGATCGCTAACTTGAAGGCATCACAAATGTTTACAAATGGTAGGACACCTAACTTGGATGCTTATGGGGGATTTCTTCTTAAAACAAAGACAGTTGACAAAAACAACCATTTTTTTAAATTGTCAGGAATCAAAGAATTCTAACTCACACATGCATAACAACTCAATCTTCTACTTAATGAGGATGCAAATACGAACGAGTAAAATATAATTTAAAAGGCAGAAGTAACATGGGAAAATACAAATGGCAGGACACCATCGTCATAATTCTTAATATTTGAAAGATAGTAAACACAAATATGTACTAATGAAAAGTAAGGAAAAATAAGAAAATGAAGTGATTACAAGTTCAGCAGAGGAGGACCGCCATAACTTTTTCCATTTCTTCTGCTTATTTCCACTGCCATTTCCATCTCCACACTACACAATCCCGCAAAAATATTCAATGGATATTCAAAAAGAACGTATTTTTATGATGAAACGAGAGTTTAAAAATGATTACAGGTTCATATTTCTCTAGTTTTTTGAGAAAAATGAATGACTCAATCCGCTTTCCTAAGCCGCCCATTGTATTCCAATTAAATATAAAATGAATTTTTCAATGGAAAAATGAGCGTATTGAGTAAAATGTAATAGAGAGAAAGAGAGAGAAAAGGTAGTGAGATCCAGATCCATTTGATCCGCCACCATTTCCGCCTCCACTGTCGCCCTTTCCATTATTGGATCCAGATCCATTGTTATTGTGGACGCCAGAGCCAGAATTGGAAAGAATGAGTTTGGAGAGGTTAGGGATTTGGAAATGGGGATTCTGTGGGGTTGTAAATGATGGAGACGAAAGCTATGGCCTTGGCTTCTAATGTGAAGAAAGGGAATACGATGATACGGTTTTGGGGTACAAGTGGGAAACGAAATTTTCGAGGAAAAGGCAGCGGGAACATAACAAATTGAAATGAAAGATGTAAACGAAAATATCGAATACGGGTGTAGGGCTCTAATTTTTAACCGTAAAATTCAAGGATGGTGGAAGAAAATAAGAAACCATATTGTTTTCGTATTAAATGACAAACGCATTTTCGGATCAAGTAGAATTTTTGATTAGAAATATAATTACTGCAGGTTTATTTAAAATTAAAGCATTTAAATTTGAACCAAAAAAGCAGGCTGAACTAAAATACTTATGTTGTCTTCCGTAATCTAAAGTTGTAAGGCTTCAGTACACATTACAATAAATTTTGTAATATTAGTTACTAATTATTAATATTTGTAATTATCAATATTATTGATAAATAATAATTAATTTTCAAAAATTAATATCTAAACTTTAATTATTACTTCTTAACTATTGTACTAATTATTTCTTCTTAAGCATTTATTATTATGTTAAGTAGTAAAAACTAATTATAATTTATTAATTCTTTATTATCACTTATGATTAAATGTTGTCAATTATTTAGTTATTAATTATGAATATTGAGATGAAATATTGCCATATTTTCACTTGGTTATTAATTATAAACTATCGTTTATTTTTTTTGTTATGATTAACTATTTAATTATTTATTTAATATTTAAACATATTAATATTTCAAATTAATTATTAGTTATTATCCATTAGTTTTTTATATTAATTTGTTACTATTAATAATTATTTAGTTATTTTATTATTTTTTAAATGTTAATTATTATTATTTTTTATTATTAATTATTATTATTATCTAATTATCAGTTATAAAAAATATTATCTAATTATCAGTTATAAATATCACTTTATAATACTTATATTTTATTACTAATTTGTTATTATTAAATATTAATCTTAATTATTATATTAATGGTTATCAGTTAATCATTTAATAGTAACTATTTAAAATTAATTATTAAAAGTTAATCACTAAATGTTAATACTTATTTTTAATAGCATGTTTTCCGCAACTGGCTTTACAAGTTGTAAAAAAATATAGTTATTGCAACTGGCAAAAACAGTTGCTATGGATATCTATTTGCAACTGGCTTGGAAGCACAGTTGCAAATAATTGTTTGTTGCAACTGTTATGAAAGCATAGTTGCTAAAAGTATGTTTTTGCAACATGAAGGGAAGTGCAGTTGCTAAAAATATGTTTTTCACAATAGAAAGAGAAGACATGTTGCTATCTCATCTACTGCAACTGCTACAATAGATCTGTTGCTAAATATCATTTACTGCAAGTGTCATGTGTCGCCTGTTGCAAATAGTTGCAATAGGGTATTTTTCTTGTAGTGTTTCTAGATAGAAGTTGTGTTATGGTATGGAGCCCAAACATTTTTACTTATGCGGATGTTGGATTGCGAGACGCCTCGAATATAGAGCCGACTAAAAGGCCGAGTCATAGGTCTGATAAGACCGGGATACGTATTGTCCAGGAATAACCAATCCTCAAAAGTAAGTGAGGACCGACCATGCAGGATCCAAGGGCTCACAAGAGTCTGAGTCCTGGTTCATCTTGCTAGATGTGATCCGAACCGATAAGGAGACCATCCCTTGCCTTGACTCATGATGAAATCCAATTTCTAATATGAAATTTTTCGGTTTTAGTTGTAAACCTATATGTCGACATAATATATGGTACCTATGCCATCTATAACTGATGCATTTATATTTGAAGTTGTTTTATACACTATGCACTTATGGTAATATAAAAATGATTTGTTTTAAAGCGTATCAAGCATGTTTGGCTATTATAAGGTAAAACTCTATCCCCTGGCTTGCGTTGCATTATGCGATGGGACCTGAATCTTAAAATAGCGTCATTTTTCGAAAAAGCATTGTGTTGTTTACAAATTGTTTTATTTCAGAGTATTCATGAGAGTGAACCTATTCCATGTTATACGGCGTGGTTCCGTGGTTTACCCTATTTTGAAGTAAAGATTTAATAACTGTTTTGAGTTCACACACCAATCCCAAGACTGACTCAAAGTTTATTGTTTTCCCCTAAACTGTGGGTGCCCATATTTTCCACATGGACAGCTAGTAGTTTTGGGTTTTGCATATTTTTTTTATTTAACGGGATCCTAGTTTACAGCTGGAGCTATATTCGGAAAGCTTTCTATCCGTGTATTTCTTTCAATTGTGTTAGTTTTTGTATTTTCGTTTTGCATTGTATTTATACATTTTTATTTCCGCTGCTATGTAAATTAAAATCTTTGGTATTATTTTCCGTTGTGTAATATTTATTCGTGCTCTGATATTCTTGTACTCTGATGTAAATTGTTATAATAGCAATGAAAAGTTCTATCGTTCTACGTTCTAATGCGTTGTGTTCGTGATATGACACCAGATCGGTAACAACACCAGATCGAAGAACATCAACCTCAGACCATCGGCATCAGATCGACAGATTTGACACGTAGACTGTTTTTAATAATACAATTAAGTAAACGGGTTTATGAGTTCATGAGTCAACCTATTTAACCCACTCCGACCCGTTTGAATAAATAGGTTACATGGGTCGGCTAGGGCCAACCTGTTTATAAATGGGTTGGGTTCGGGTTGAGAAAATATGACCCATTTAATAAACGGGTTGACCCGACCCGTTTAAGAATTGACCCGAACCCGAGTTAACCTAGCCTGAACTAACATGACCCATTGACAGCCCTACTTGGAGTTATGACTAATAAGATCTAAACAAAATAACTTTTCATTATCATTGGTAATAACTTTTACATTAGAGTACAGCTTATATCAGAGTACAAAAATAAATACAACAAACAACATAAATAACTATATCAGAGCATAACATGTACATAGCGGAAAATATAAAACTCCGCAGAAGAAATAAAATGCTTTGGACACAACATTAGCTTCAATTTAGCACCTATCTATAAAATATTTGCAAACCAAAACTACTAGGTTGCCCATGTGGAAAATATGGGCACCCAAGTATAGGTGGGAAACAGTAAACTCTGGATCAGTCATGGGACTGGTGTGAGAACTAAAAACAGTTATTTACTTTATTTTAAAGTTGGGTAAATCACAAGACCACGCTATATAACACGGAACAAGCTTTCTCTACATGAATACCAATCATAAACTACTTACAATGCTTTTTGAAAAATGAAGCTATTATAAGACTCAAGACTCATCACACAATGCAATGCATATCAGAAGAAAGAGTTTTACCTTATAATAACCAAATATGCATGATACGCGAAATTATCTTTTATTATTACTAGCGCATAGTGTTAAAATCACTTTCGAAAATAAACGTATAAATCTTAGCCCGCATAATGCCCTATCCCATTACGTTGGCTATTAGGTTACAACTGAAAATGCAAGCTCCTATTGGAATTTGTATTCCAACAATGACCAAGGCAAAGGATCTTCCTTAACCTTTCAGAACACCTATAACGGGATGTCCCAGGACTTATATATGACCTTTCGAAGCGACAGAGTCGGTCAGCACTAACGGACTGATTGGAATCTTTCATGAACATACCGTTTCTCCGGTCGTATTTGACCGTCATTCGAGGCGCCTCGATCTATCATCCATATAAGTAAACTTGCCTTGGCTCTATACCAAGGCATCATTTTTTAGCTGGAAGGAAACATATATCCTTATCTCTGTCATCCATCATCCGGTTTTCAGCCATTCACGGGTTATGAGGCTTAAAAGTCATGTTTCAACACAAAGCTATGCTATATTAGCCATGCTTTGATCATCATCCAACAAACTCTGCTTTTCATTAAAAATCTTTGATCGGCTGAGCACTTAGCATGTCACATTGTCAATTCACAACATATTATCGGTGTCTATTAATACATAACCCTATAAGTACATAAGTCTCAGAGGAGTGTGTTAAGCTAAGAGTACAAATTCACCGCCACCAGCATATATAACATCAATAGAAACCAATTGGTTATGTTGTAAAATACAATGTCGGACACACATCCATTTACAAGTTCGTTCTGGGTCTGAACGAAACCGAAGACACCTTTTCTAGTCAACCAATTGGAGAGAGACACTTGCAAATTCGGACAATCAACAAGTACGTCCGGACTACTGCCACTTTAACCTCATCTTGGGTGTACCCCTCAATCGAGACATCAGAAATAATCTAAACGATGTGAAGATCTCCAATCTTCAACCACCATCTTCAGTATTTTCAATACTCGTTGTATAGTTATTCAGAATGGGTCAAAACCCGGTCTTTCTGAATGGCTAGCGCCTCTTTACAAACCATAATTGATATATAAAATATCAGGAGTCTCATTCTATTTGGAATATTTATTTACTCAAATCATTCTTTATATCGGGAATTTCTCCCTTAAATATTATCATAGATTTACATTATTTAAATTTCTTGTTAAATCTTTACTTGGAAATCTTTTCAAAAGATTATAAAATCTCTTTTCACAAACTTAACTCAAATCAAGTTTTCTACACTTTATCGAGATTATTGAATCTCACAAAGAAGGTAACTTCTCAAATCATTGTCACATTCCCATCCTATTCATCTCATGGAGAAAAACTAGTGGTACACCATATCTAATACCCTTCATATTTTGCTAAGTTTGATTACCTTCTTTCATTTCAATTCTAATTAAAGATTTCAATTGTCTTTACGGGAAAAATATATTTGTCCCAAAATCGTACTTACTGTTTCTTAATCATATCGCTTACGCGAAAGACACGCTTATCATCTTTTAAACAATTCTTAAGCTCGTTCCCATTATCGTTTGTTAGAGAAAACTCTTTCATTAAATTTTTATATTCGAATTAAATAAAGATTTCATTTCAACTCATCTTGGAAATTTGTCTTTTTCTTTACATGGGTCAAAAAACAAGTGTTATTTTAGAACATCGTTCATGATAAACCCAAAATCATACTTCCATTAGAAATGAAATCTTCACGGAAATCATACCAGTTCACAATCGGTATAAATTCCCGTATCGGACCAATATTATAAGCGGAATAACGACAAAGCCTTTTTAGTTTCCTTAAATAGTAAAGATCTTCATCCACAATGACCTATCTCGATTATCACTAAATCAATTTCCATTCAATTCCAATCTAATTTATTAATTAGAAAACTACACTTTGGAAAAATTCATTAAATCTTAATTGAAAGGTTTATCATTATATTCCAAATCATATCTTCGCCATAGTTTGGTTAAAAGAATAATGTAATTTAAGACGTCATTCACAACAAACCCAAAATCCAGTTGATATCAAATATAAAATTCAGGCAGAATTTACATCAACTTATATTGAATACCAGTTCTCGTAATAAACGAATACTACAAATGGAATAATGATGTAAAACATGCTACAAATTCCACAAAACAGTAAATGTCTACACAGCGGTAATCAATACCAAATATCCAAAGATAATTGCTATTCAAATTCAATTTATTCAAATTTTATTTTAACTTATTTCAAGATCTAACTGTTAGATCTTAAATCTTCCTTTTGCATTTGAAAATTCTTTTCATTACGAACCAAACACTTTTCATTTCAGGAGAATTCGATGGTCGGATCTCCCGGTACGTCAATTTGAAGTCAACGGTCGACGTTCGCGAGCTGTCGCTGTGCGATTAGTCCTATTCATACCATACTTCGTCATATATTTTAAAATCAGTCGAATTACTTTTCAAATGATTTATTGGTTATATAAATAATATATAATAGCTTTTGAAACTATATATTCAGTATTTAAATTTAAACGTAAAAAAAAGTCGTTTACCATATTTAGTAAGTTAGACTAAAAACACCAGAAATCAAAATATAGTTTGAAACTTCACGTTTCATTTCCAAATCTCTTTAAAATCACTTATTATGATTTATCATAATTTTTTCATATTTTTAATAATTTTTATATGGCTATTTCGATCGATTTCCAATTACGGTGATCGAACTGCATTTACAACGACCTTTTCAAAAATAGATTTAAATATAACTTGAAATCTATAAGTTGAAATCCAGAATTTCTTCTTTAATTTGAAAGCTATTATCAATAGAAAACAAATGTTTCTAGTTTCGGGAAAATCCGATTTAAATTGCATTAGTTACGCTCATTTGAAGTTCATGGTTGAAATTCGCGAACTATCACTGCGCGACACGTCCTATTCAAATCATATTATTATTTATAATATAATTCAACCAATTTAAACCAAGCGTATTTTATGAAACGTTTATAAACTCGTTTAAAACGATTCTAACTTCAAATTCAATTCTAACCTAAAATTGAATATCCTATATTATTATAATATTAAAATAATAATATTTTTCAAAATATAATATTTTGAAAACCAAATTTTCCTGAAATCCATTATAAAAATAAGTAATCATTGGGGTGATCCATTCGAGTTAAAAACGTCATTTATATATCTAATTCGGATTCACTTTTTAATTTACTATTCAAATTCTATTTTAAATTAGAACATGTCATTTCTAATTCAAATCCATTTCAACCCTTTCAATAGTTGTTTGAAATCATCTTAACTTCATTTCCAAATCACTTAAAATCCAATTTTCATTTTTGCGCCTTATTTCATTTAAATGAATATAGTATTCGTTTAATTTTCCAATGGAACTCGACTCAATCATTTCCCAAATAATTTCATATACGTGGTGTCAATTGTGTGAAGAATAATAATAATAACCACAACAGTTTGTCATCCATCAATCAATAGTCATAAGATAAACATTATAGTCATTAATGCTTAAATGTACATAAACAATATAAATGAGACTGTTAGAAAACATCCATCAACCACGAAGCAACCATTGCAACCACAAGCAATCAACATATAATCAGACAAGATTATAATAACTTTTAAATTTGTTCAGGGAGTTCTCACATTGATTTTTGATCATTATAATAACAATCGCTTTTGGATTAAATTAAATGTGGGTTTAATTTAACCCAAAATTCCAACTAGCTCTAAATTCATCCAAATCGGTTTTATTGTGAAGCTTTCGACTCCACGATCTCATCGTTTCTTTTTTCGTTCGATTCCGAGTTCATACATGCAAGTTATAATCATTCGAACTTTAACAAATTAATTACGAAATTAAATAATTAATCATTTAATCAACCTCCTTCTATTTCATGTCATGATCAGCTCCACCCCTTCAATCAACTCGCACAGCCACCTAGGGCCATTGGTCGGTCTACCAACCCCACTAACACCACTCCCTTCGTATGACGTGCCGACGCCAGCAGCCGCCACTCCGATGCCCTCTTCGTCACGCCAGATATCAACTTAGAATAGAACTGGGTGCGGGCCAAGATTCACGAGCCACACTTCACCGTTCTCCACCAAAATTGACGTGTGGCTAGGTCTCACCAACCCGGACATTTTTCTAGTTGGAGCCATCGTCTGAAAGCAAACATGTTGGCCGGAATTAGTGATTCTTGGTTCACTTCTCATCAATATTAATCATCTCCGATAATCTCGTTCTTGCTGCCACCACAAGCGTTTTCAGGCCAAACCCCCAACTATAAGGTTGTAACCCTCTCTCCCCTCTCCAAATTCCTAGTTTGTGACTTTGGCTAATTCTTCTTTGTTTGCACACAAAACAGCATAAACCAAAACCTATCTCCTTCCATTTCGAGCTAGATTTCGGCGAACTCCATCACCCATTTGCTACCAAATTTTTACATGAGGTAGCCCTCACTGAGTACTCAAACTTTTATATTGGTGACTTTTGCCGATTCTTTACCAATTTGAAGATAAAAAATAAAATGAAGGAAGGGACTTAATTGCAAATAACTCGGTTGAAATAATGGCTTCAGGATGGGGGTAGAGGTAGGGTGTTTTACAGAGAATATATTTTTGTTAGCTTAAAAGTGAAGACTAGTGTATTTTATTATTTATTAGCTACCGCTATCTCCGTTTGTTATTTAAAAATTCGCACGGGCACACACGAACTCCGTTTATGGTGAAAATTAATATGTAGCTATGGTTTGTCATTACGGTCCTAATAAAACTTGTTTCGTCAAATTCCAAGTTTGTTTGCTCAAATAGCGCTCGTTCAAGCTCAAATTATTGATCCGTTCACATTTTAATTACGCGTCAGAAAACAACTCCGATTGGCGTGAAATTTGAAATCTAGCAATCATTAGTCACTACAGATCTAGTAAAATTCGTTTTGTCGAAAACGGAGGTCATTTGCATAATGGTTATTTTTAAGTCTTAAATAAATCCAATAAAATATTAATAAATTCAAAAACAATTCAATTTAATAATAATAAATTAATATTATCATATATATCCAAATAGAATATCACATAGTTTCAGAATAAACTATATTGGATTTAAAACTCGATATTTCCATTTTCAGGCTAAATCGATATTCAATATATTATAAAACCCTTCTATTTTATGTAATAAATCATTATATTGTAATATATTTGAGTGAATATGCCCTTTTCATATTTTATTTAGTTCCACATCATGGGGATAAGTTTAACATCGGCTCCAAAGCTTATATATAAAGGAGCCAATGTAATACAAATTGTATATACTTGAAGCAAGAGAAATAAAAGTCTCTCCCTTATCTTTTTTGGTTCTCTCTAATGGATTCTTGTTTAACATATGTTCTATTTTATTTTATAACATGTTATCAGCACGATGTTCTAATTGATCTAATTATAGATCTCAAAACGGTAGGTTATTTTTCTAGATCTGATTGATTTGATTCTTCAAATATCCATTTTTGTTGGATCTCATCTCATTCTAGATCTAAATCTATTGTGTTATCTTCTAGATTTTTCTTTTGCCTTAAAATCGTAGAAGTCATATAGATCTACACTTTGAGATCGGATACTTATTTTGTTAATCATATTTCAGATCTCACTCTATTTTAGATCTGATTTTTTTAATGTAATCATATTGTTGATCTCAAAATTATACTCAAAACATTTGAGATACCTACATGTTTTAGAAATGAGATGTTGACTGTAGTGATTTTTTTTGGATTTGACAAATTTTTGTTCTTCTCTATTAAAATAAATTCATTGAATTTAATTTGAATTTGTTACATAATTCATATTTCTGGAAGAAATGTTGCATTGTTTCTTAGAGAAATAAATGTAAATATAATACGTACCTAGAAGATTGTATTAATTTCAAATCTAATATTGATCTATCACCAAAAGTGAATTATGAAAAATAAACAAATGAAGAATCATAAAGTATATTAATTCTTTGGAATCTAAATTAATATGATCCTGAAGTTCATATGTTGAAAAAAAATTGAACCCAAAGCTTTCTTAAAAGTTGTGACATAAAAAGATTTTACCTCCAGAAAAAGTTAGAAGAGACACATACATTATAATATGTGACAATAACATTGGATTCAATAGAAAATATCTAAACAGATTTCATCTAACTAACATCTTTCATGTACAATTTATATTAACTGAATATCCTGAAGATATAATATACATATTAATCTCTTGAAGAGATGTTTTAGAGATTTAATTTTATGTAGCAAATACAACATCCTAGAAGAGATGTTAGAGATTTTTTTGTTGCATTGCAATTACATAAATAAAAGATATGTTCCCTGAAGGAATATCATACACTCCAGAAGTAGTGATTTCTTTTCTCTCTTGAATCTTATTTTTATCTAATACACCTAATTTTGTTAATGCATTTAAGGTTTGATATGTATTTTTGTATATTGATATGACATTTTCAATAGTCTGTATATATTTGTCTCTGGAGGAGATAAGTTCATCCTAGAAGCGGTGACAACAAAATATCTTTAAAGGATATTTGTATATTTGGAAATGGTAAAATATCTCTAGAAGAGATCTGTTTATTTAAAAATATAAAATATCTCCAGAAGAGATTTTTACAATTAAAAATGATAAATTTTTTGTAGAAAAGTTCATATGACATGAAGTTCATATACAATTTTTTTTCTTCAAATAAGGAACCTGAAGTTCATATGCAAATGAGGAACCTGAAGTTTATATACAAATGAGGAACCTGAAGTTCATATGCAAATGAAGAACCTTAAGTTCATATGCAAATGAGAAAGATGATGATGCAAATTTAATGACTACAGAAAATATGCATCTCGAAGATCATAAGTTAAGATTTAAATGTTGATCTTAAATATCTGAAGCGTATGCAGAAGCAATTTTTATTATAAAAATGAAAAATTTAGAACCTGCAGTTTCTATAATGGTAAGAGATAATTTTGGTTTGAATAGAAAGATCTAAAAGGTTTTTATATGGATTGTATAATTTGAACCTAGAACATGTAAATTTTATGTTGTGAATTTTATGTATAGATCTGTAAGTTTATGGAATTATTCATATTAAAGAATGTAAATATTGGTTCTATAATTATGCACTTTTACTCAATTTTCGATTAGACATTATGCATGTATATGGTATTTTAGAAAATATGATTATTGGGAATGCAATACAACTATAAGTTGTTTATTTCGGTTGTGTCATTGATCAATACTATAGTTAGATCCAAATTTTGTTACGTTGATTTAAGTAAAATTTATTTATTTGATTCATATATTTAGACCGTATGTTATTTCCGTTATTTTTATAATAAACGCATCAAACATATCATTATGGTAATATATATTGTATTACCATATTATTATAGATGTATTAAAAGCATTAGTTATTATAAGTCAAATGATGTATGTATGTAATAAGAATTGGCATATGTATTATTAATCAATGTATTTGGCAACTAATATCTAATGTAATGGAAGAAGTTGTATAAATCAGATATGAGACCTAAACTTTTGGAATATGAAAAAAAATCTTTTTGATGAAGTGTACAAGTTTGAAATCTTGACAATTAGCAAGAATGTAAAAGCTTCTAAATTAGAAGTATGTTAAAAGGTTGAGAACCAGAAGTTCGTCACAAACTAATAAACTAGATATAATATGTATGTTCATATATATGCATAGGAACTTGAAGTTCCTTAATCAATGAACTTGAAATACTTCATAATTCAAAAGCCTGAAGCTTTATTGAAACTGTGTGAAATAATAACATTAATAAAATTGATATCCAAAGATTTCACAATTTTCAAAATGAGTTGTATCTTGCTTATATATTTATACTTAAATATTATGTTGAAGAATAAATTTTAACAACTTGAAGTTGTTTATATATTTTATTTGAACTAGAAGTTCAATACGATTGAACCAGAAGTTCAATACGATTGAACCAGAAGTTCAATATAGTTTAACAGACTTTAAATTGTTTATATATTATTTGAACTAGAAGTTCAATATGGATTAACAACTCGAAGTTGTTCATATATTCCATTTGAAATAAAAGTTCAATACAGTTCCAAATTAGATATTTCGAATATTATGAAACGATCTTTAAGATTCACCTTGACATTGCTTGATAATCAAAAATTAATGATTGGAACAATATAAACAATTTGTTCAAAAATCAATAACTTGAATGAGAGAGAATATGCAAATCAATTACATATGTAATACGTGGACGCGCATATATACACATATATGCGATTATTTAATTAACAACCTGAAGTTGTCATGAGCTCATATTATAAATTATGAATATATTATTTTATATTTCAGAAAGTCGATTAACATCAATATTGAATGACCTGAAGTCATGTGCATATTCAAATGATAGAAAATTTATCCAAGTCATTAGATCATTGAAAGGGAATAAGCAATACAATATGAATGTCTCTTATCAACTAATAAGAGCATTATCCTCCTACAATTGAAATACATCTAATGTATTTGCTACTATGATGCTATAATGGATCAAAAATGAATCCAAAGTAGGTTTATTATTTAAAGTGACAATGTTTGTCAACATTGAGGGGGAGGATAAAAGAATCATCGATGTTAAATATTTTCTAACATATAGAATTATGCAAAGTATTAAGTAACTTGCATAAATTATGAATTATGTCCCTAATAGACTTTCTACAATATACATTTGAATCCCCAAAGGATCAAAAGGTGTAAATCAGAGTTGAAAATGTGGTATAAAAGTCAGTTCAAAATATCTTTGAAGTAAGTCATAAAGATGCAAAATAAAGGAGGTGAGTGTTCCTGAAGAAACATATAAAGGTGCTTTGAAAGAAACCCATGACATGATTGTCAAACTAACCCTAGAAGTGGTTTAAGTACCTAAAGCATGATAAGTTTTGAGATCTCAATAAATTATGTATAGAACTGACCAGAAATAATCACCGATGATAAATTAATAAATAATAAAGCGATTATATTTATAAATGGATTAAAAATCCCATATTAGAGAGAAACATGATTGGCCATCATGAAATTCTCCTAAATAAGATATATGGACTTGTAGTCCATAAGATATGAACCTGTAGTTCATAAGATAAAAACAGAAATCTATATAATGACAAAAGCACACAGAAGTCACTGAAGCACCATAGAGTGTCAACAACATGTTAAGTGCCATGAGCATTGTATTTTCAGAGATAATTGAATTGATTAAAGTGGTGAAAGTGTCTAAAACGCTTACAGTACCCTGAAGGTATAAACGATGAAAGTATACAAATTCCAGAAAAATTTAAATAACTTTGGTAGTGATAAAGAGCAAATATATATTACAACATTCTTTTAAGTATTCTTGTGATGAAAATCTTGAAATAATTCATGATGAGTAGATCACTTCCCGCTTTCAAGAATTGTTGTAATGAAACTCTTAATATCCATTGAAGTGGTAGTTGCAATATGCAAAGATTACTATAATATATAAGTTCCTGAAGAACATAAATAACATTTGTTATTATAAAGAACACCAAGAACATGGATAATAGATTACAACATTCTTCTAAGTATTGTTGTAATGAAAATCTTGATATACTTCAAGGTGAGTAGATTACTTCCTGCTTAGTGTTGTTGTAATAAAAATCTTGATATACTTCATTCTTCTAAGTATTGTTGTAATGAAAATCTTGATATACTTCAAGATGAGTAGATTACTTCCTGCTTAGTAATGAAAATTGTCTTATACATTAAATATGTATTGCAACATGCAAGTCCGATTGAAACAAAAAATTATAAGCACATGAAGTGTATTCATAAATGAATTTTAGTAACATACAAATCACAAAAGGAAGGCGTTTTAAATAAGAAAACATGCCTAAAGCATGGAAATGCACATGAAGTTTTAAAAGAAAAACTTCATTAAGAAGTATTTGCAAGCAATTTGAGTTATTGAAAGAAGAATATGAATTCAGAGGAAATTATTAAATCAGGGGGAGCATCTATAAGTATGATATAATGCACTCTTTTTCCTTAACTAAGTTTTCCCCACTGGGTTTTCTTAGTAAGGTTTTAATGAGGCATGGGTCATGATCCAGAAGTATCAACCCAAAAGTAACATACAAAAATAAGTTATAACGTACTCTTTTTCCTTATTTAAGATTTTTCCCACTGGTTTTTTTTATTAAGGTATTAACGAGGCATTACATTGATCTAGAAGTATCATACTACTTTTGACGTAGTAAATATGACATTGTATATTGTACTCTTTTTCCTTCACTAAGATTTTTCCCATCGGGTTTTTCTTAGTAAGGTTTTGACGAGGCAACATTTTGATCTAGAAACATCTTTTGATGCAGTAAACTATTATTTATGAAGAAGACAAGGCAGTTTGCATGGCTCAGGTTCAAGTGAATAATATCAGAGGTGATAGGATGGAGCAAATTTCCTCTAAATTTCTCTTCACATATGAATGAAAGGATAACAGGAATAAGGAGAAATAAATTCAGTTCAAGAAAAGTGAGTAGATTTACTCTCAAAGGCAATTTCAAAATCAACATTTCAGAAGATGATGTACAAAATTGGCATGCGTCGATTACATCAACAGACTAATTGAATAACGAGTTATAAGTAAGGGGGAGCATATAAAAATATGTTATAATGTACTCTTTTCCTTCAGTAATATTTTTCCCACTGGGTATTTGTTAGTAAGGTTTTTAATGAGGCATTATCTTGATCTTGAAGTATCAACCCTTACTGTAACATTGTAAAACATGTTACCTAAAGATGAAATGAATTTGCACTCTTTTCCTTGTTTATGATTTTCCCATAGGGTTTTTCATAAAAAAGTTTTTAATGAGGCATTGTTTTGATCCTGAAGCATCAAACTCTTTTAAGGAATATCATTTTAACATGATATTCATAATGTCAGACATTGTACTCTTTTTCTCGTTTAAGGTTTTTCCCATTGGGTTTTCCTGATAGAGTTTTGAAGGCAACATACAATAGTTGTATCGACTGAACCTTAATATGCAAACAAGATAATTATAAGGGGGAGCAATCATCATATATGTTTTAAAAGGGACAACTTCAAGTTGGCAGAGCATTCAAGGTTTTGAAGACGCATATTCAAGGGGGAGTGTTGTAATATATTTGAGTGAATATGTTCTTATCATATTTTATTTAGTCCCACATCATGGGGATAAGTTTAACATCAGCTCCAAAGCTTATATATAAAGGAGCCAATGTAATAGAAATTGTATATACTTGAAGCAAGAGAAATAAAAGTCTCTCCCTTATCCTTTTCTGTTATCTCTAATGACTCCTTGTTTAATATATGTTCTATTTTATTTTATAATAATTATGGTTTATAAACAATTCCATAACGACTTTTTGGAAATTTGATTTGGACATAACTTACAATCTACGAGACAAAATAACAAGTTTTAACTTTTGCTAGAAAACTATAGCTTAATAAATTTGAACGTTTCTTGTCTCAACGAATTCTTACTTATATTGAATCATATACATTCATTTAAAGTTCAAAACATAATATTACGAACTACTGCGCCGTTGCGAGCTCGCTTTTAATTATATTATAAACTATATGTTCAAACTCGTTTTAGTTCGAGTTATATAAATTTCAAGTCATTAACTCTTAAAGTAAATCGTTTTAAACATTTAATATCCATTAAATATTTCTTATTAAAATCTAGGTTGTTACACTTTTTTAGATTTGCCCTAAATTCCTTTTTAGATGTACTTTTCAGTTCCTTATTGGATCTATTTTTATGTTTTTACGAATATAATTTTATGAACATTTTATTCACTTTTTCTGTTTGTTGAGATCTAGATATGGATCTACATTTTTCCAAAAGCAGTGTATACATTTTTTTGTTCGTTGAGAACCATAGAGTTATTTTTTTATGGAAGAAACGAACTAAGTTTGAGATATATAGCTATTTTTATGTTTATGAATGACATGGATACATTTACATAATTTAGAATCATAAATGTAAAAGAATATAAAATCTTGGTAATTGTTTAACTCAATTTTTGATTGAGCATTATATAAATAGTGTTTTAGAAATTCTTATTATTTAGAAATGTAATAATTTCTAAGGTATTCATTTCAATTTTGTCATTGATTAATATAATAGCCAAATCTGAGATGAAATTCTGCTGCTTCAAGTAACGCATGTTTGATTGATTCATATATTTGTAAAGAAATCATTTTGTTGTGACAATAATTTATATCCTAGTTCACAAAACAGTTAATTCCAGTCGTTTTTATAATAAATGCACTAAATGTGGTTATTATGCTAGTAAACTAAATTACCTTATTATCATAAGTGAATTAATGCATTGGTTATAATAAATTAAATGATGTCATGTGTTAATATTCGGAATAAGAATAAATATACATTTTGTTAATCAATGTACTTGTTTTGAAAAATAAGGTAATTTTTATTCTAAAACACAATTTTAATAAGTTAATCCACCAATTTACTTTAATAAGTTAATCCACAACTATTTTGTAAGTTAATCCACGAGTGGATTAACTTAAAGATTTCATGTTTTTGTTTGATATGATTGTCTGATTCCTTTACCACCTGACTATAAGGTTTTTACTACTCATAAGTAGAATGAGTTACTTTACAATTTGTAGCAGTTAACAACAACACAAAGTTTTTCTTAAAAAATAGTAATTTAGATAACCAATCAGTAAAACCTTATGAATTTTGTATTCAAGACTTTTGTCTAAACTTCTAATTATTTATCCAAACACTTCTTCTTTTTATGATCCATGCTATTTATAACTTTTAAATACTTGCAAATTGAAAAAACTTTCACAAGAGTCTATTAAGAAGTTACTACTAAATAGGGTGGATAAGTATAAAACATAAAATTTTCAAGATGTAAACGGCTTCTCTTCTCAGACATTTTCTATCAACTTTTCAAGCTTTTAAAAAATAGCTAACAACAATTATATGTAATAATGGTGATATTAAAAAAATTTATAATTTTGTATACAATTAGTCAACCTCAAACTAAAAACAAACAAACTACTTGTTGTTATTACGTTGAATTATTTCACTTAAACTTGAGTTTAGATGGTAGGATTTCAGAAACAAGAATATAACGCAAAACGCAGAGAAGAGGACTAAGAAGAAGAAAGATATTTACGTTTTTTTAGTGGATACACTAATTAAAATTAAAATTTTATTAAAAGTCAACTATCCTATAAAATAGGATGGATTAACTTACTAAAAATGTGGATTAGAATAAAAATTACCGAAAAATAATGTTTGATATAATATAAGAAATAAGTTTGAATGATGACTTGAAGTTGTGCAAATAAATTTGTTTCTAAACTAGTTTTATATAACTCAAAATTTGAGACCTAAAGTTTTGAACTATGAAAAGGTTTGTTGATAAAATTTATGAACTTGAAATCTTATCAAAATTTTCTTTATTAGTCAAAATATAAGGCTATAGGTTCACAATAGGTCCGATGATCAAAATTTCATCATGAATTAATTAGCTTGAAGTTTTTCATGCATAAAAACCCAAATACTTCATGAAATTCAATGATATTATAAGATTGTATCTCAGAAAGAAGACAAAAGAGATAAACATACAATCGTGTATAAGACAATGATAGTGCATTCAGAAAATTTCAGTATCTCCAAATGAGTTATATATTACTTATATTTTTACATTTCATGTTATATTGATCAAATATCCTGTAGATATTGTGTCATGTGACATTTTAGACATGCAATAATTGAAAAGTAGTGATTAATTTAACATTGGAATAGAGTGTTTATTGTTTATAAAGTATGAAATCAAATGAGATTCTTAACATGTTTTTCCTATCCTATTCCAATTTTTTGTCTAAACCATTTCTCTCCATTGTTTATTTCACATTATGTGAAAGTACAAATGATCAGTTTATAGATTTTATGTAATACTAAGTTAGTTTCATCTCAATATACGTAGTGCCAAATTATTATTCTTTTTGTTACTTTATTCTTGATGTATCTAATGAAGAGGATTGTTAAAGAGACTCTATATTTGGTTAAGAGGAAGATCAATTTTTATTTATTGTATAATTGTTACGGGGAGGACAAAATAAATTAATCTCCCCTTAAACATATAAATTAAAATTCCAATATTAACCCCCTGTTATCCTCATTAATATAAACCATAAAACCTAAATCTTAACTAATGCTTACAATTTAATGTTGCACGTAAAAACAAAAATGGATATAGTTAATGTAATGGAGTCACAAGAAAGTTTCGTGGGTGATCAGAAGTCATCAAATTGGGTAATTAATTGTAATTTCATATTGGAATTGGTACGGTTAATTTAAAATAAATGTAGAAAAGAAAATTTTGATTTAATATGCTGTGCAGAATTTGTGTAATTGAGATGTTTAATATTTCGCACGTTTGTTACTTGCATTGAATTTAGTAAGTTAGAGTTTAACATAAATGACGAGCCATGGGTAGTTAGATATATTTTCTTTCTTTTTTAAAATAAATCAGACACCCTTTAACAAAAAATAATTAAGTTAGAGTCCTCTTAAATTTATCATCTTCTTAACTAAATGTGGAGTCCCTTTAACAATCCACCTAATTAAACTCAAGTTTGAAGTTTAGGTAGGCAATAAAAAAACAATATTTGATTTTTATAGGCATATTATATGGTAAAAATCTGAATATCATCTAATAAAATACATATGAGTTCATCTTATTGATTACACATAGATATCTTTTAATGATTCAAAATTAATCAACAAAAATGTTGAATAACTTGAAGTCATGTATATATTAAAATAATTTATGTAATAATTAAATTCCTCCAATCAGGTTCAATGAATTAGAAAATACTCTAAAAGTAAGCAATATCACTTAATGCATCTTATCAGTTAGCAAAAGAATTAACCTCATATAATTAGTATGTATGATGTATTTACCTATGCAGTTAAATCCGCGCTAAAGCCCCACAATATCCCCGCTATAGTCTGTAGCACTCTTCAACCGCTACGCTTTTTCAGTTTAGCCCCATGAACAGTAGATCTGCTTTAATCTTCGCTATTTTCCGCTGCATCTGTTAAATGAATGATTTTTAGCATCCGCTTTAGCAATATCAATATGCAGAAGTTGATTTAACCAGTTCTCTTTAAAAAAAATTAAGAAAAGTTGTTGTAAAGTGTTAGTTTTTAAGGCTTAAGTTGTAACGACCCCGCGGATTTCGACCCCGAAAATCGACATAAAATCACCATGTCAACTATTCAAGTATCGAAACACTGGATTGTCATGAGAAAGAATTTAGAGGGTGAGAATAGAAAGAAAGAAGTATTAGAATAGAAGAAAGAAGAAGAACACATCAGAATCTCACAGCGGAACGAATAAAATATAATATAACAAATCTTTTTATACAAAAGAATTGTATATACATACCAATCATCAGAGTTTAACAGATATCAATCACAGCGGGAATAACTTTATATAACTAGTGGTGAAGCCGCCTGCTTCCAGCTCCTGAAACTCCATGCGAAACCTAACCTGGAACATACTCGGTCTGACCCGAGCACATTTGATTTAAAAAAAATACACCGGGTCAGTCTGGAATACTATCAGTGATAAATTCACAGAACACACACTTGTTTAACTTTGGAAATCCTTTTGAAATAAAAGGATAATAGTAAGACCAGTCCACACATAAACACGGACGGTTTTTACCTTACTATAACCCAAAAACAATTTTGAAATCATACTTTGTTCTGATATTATCATAGTGTCTAAATACAAGTAAATAACAATCTAGAGGAACGTTTGCATCTCACGCTCCCTATATATAGTATACAATCAAAACCGCGGATGCTTATTGGATATTAGATTCCAACTTGACAAGGTATGGGACCAACCTTCCATACGTGTATCTTTAGAGGCGAATACACTGGGTTCAACAAGAACGTCTTGCAACCCGGCCCTCACATGATCGACCACTCATTTCGCTTGAGTGTATCGAATGTATATCACCGACGGTTGGGATCAGCAACCTCCTGCCCGAAAAGGGACAGCATCGAATAAAGATTAAAGAAGCAAATGGAATTTCTCTAGATAGGTGATTATACACCCTAATGGGAGCGACCCACATAGCCATGCTGCCTACCCGATTTTTGTCATTTCCCGGTTGATGAGGCCTGAGGCTAGAATCTCTTTAAAACATCTGGCCATCATTACGTTGAATGCCACATCGTCAGATCCTCTGGATATCACTAATTGACGTCCACAAAAATACTCTAGTTGGGAGCTAACCAACTATAATACGTTTGAAGAAATCAACGTACATGGTCCTTTGGAAATACTCTGTCAGACATTCATCCATACAAGTCATCCAGGAACAGGATAAACCGAAGGCACTCTCTTACCGCATCCTTATAGGAATCACCCTAAGGATCAGTAGCGAGAAGTCCTTGCAAATCTGTAGATTCAACCACAACAGAATCACAAATCAAATAACTCTGGTTGCAAGCCAGTGAAATTCAACTAGTAGTCCTTCCGCTTATGAAGATCCACGGTCTTCACTTGCTCCGTCTCCAATCGACGTCTCCACGTATTTGCTGGTCGAAATGGTTTTCGAATATGAATTCGATCCCGGTCTTTCCGTACCAACAATTGTATTGGTCTGGTTTGATAGTCGGTGTTTTAACTATCAAATAACAATAGTGTGAACACAATGAGTTTGATGATTCAGCACTTGACACAACTTGACCTCTTTAAAAATATTTAACAAAATTTCTTCATGACTAACTCCGACTGCTTTACTTTAATTGACTAACTCTAACTAGACTAGCTCGACTTATTTAACTCAACAGGACTAACTTGATTTGATTACTTTTATTGATTAACTAATACTCAACTTAACTCCATTCGCTCGACTCTAGATCGTAGCGATCACAATGGTTACGCCTGATTCCCTCAGGAAACACCCGACCGCCGTAGGCTATATGAAGCCCTGCGAATTACGCTAGCAGTCGTATGCAATGGTGACTCTTTCTGAATAACCATGTTTGACTAACTCTAACTCAAATACTATCTTCGATCAACTCTAATTGAATAACAAATATTCAATATAATTTGAAATCAATATTCTTATTTCCTTTGAAACTAATATTTCAACATTATTTATTTCCCAAAAATCTTGCACTAGAGTTCGATACTCCTTGTATAAGATAAAATAAATTTCAACACCTTCACTCGTTCCAAACTAATACCATTCCTCGATAATAGTAAAGTCAACCAAGTTGGGATATTTTAGTTACCTCTCAGACCTTGATCGACAACGTTCTTACCTTAGAATAATATTAGCTTGTCACTTAAATCTTTCCCCAAAACCTTATTTACCGTTTCGATTTCAAATAGGGTTTATAAACCATTCCTTACATTTGAAATCTCTGTTCGATAAAATCTCTTTACTTAATTCGTTTGATTAAGTAAATGTCACTCTTAACTTAGAACAACGTCCCACTTAATTCAACTCTTTAACCTCAAGTCATTATTTGGTCCAAAAACCCTTTTTAAAAACCTTATTTTGGACTTCTTCCAAATCGTTTATTTATTTGTTTAGCCTCAAACTATTTCCATTCTACTTAATCATCTCCCTTGGAAGTTTAATTCTATTTGAAATTTTACTTTACTTAATTGACAATTAAGAAAAGTCTTATCTAGATCCTCGAGTTTCACTTACCAATTCATTAACCAATCTTGTTTAAAACTTGGATTCATAAATCCTTTATGAAGCTTGTCGCTCCTTTTTATCGAACCATAGTGTTACTTAAACATTCTTAATCTATTAAACTTTCTCTTTAAAATTTCATTTAACCCGAACTCACTTTACTTAATTTAAAATTTTAGTAAAAATCTTATTTAAATCTTTAAACTCACTTACTAATTTCGTTGACCATGTTTATTGAACACTTGGGTCATAAATCTTTTATAATCTCTTATTTCCCCTTTTTTTATCGAGCCTTAACGTCAATTAACCCCTTGTTAATTGAATTCCCTTTTTATCAATCTCGTGTGGAAATAGGGTTTTATAATCTCTTTTATAAACTTGATTAAAACCTTTATTTATAAATTTCTAATTTAATTACTTATATAAACTGACTGGAAAACTTAAATTCAGTTATAAAATAATTTATAACTTTGAAGCTGCGTCAACTCACCAAACGGTAAACCGACGTCTAAAACACACATTTTAGCCCATTCACTGCCAACTACCCAATGAACGTTGTCGGTTGATTTTAAACACAACCCAGATGAATATCTATTCAACCATCACACTCAAACAGGTTTTCTACCATATAGGGTTAAATCAGTTCAAATATCAACGATATAAGCAAACAAACAACATATAAAATATTTGAGGAATCCGGTCGGATCCCTCCAACCTGTTCTTCCCTGCATCACATCTCGTTATACATTTCATAATAATATATGAAATAAATTCCAATAATCTAATATTTAAAACGATAAATAACGGCAACCAACCAATCAGTAAACAACCAATGGCAACCAATCAACCAATTTATATTTTTAAAGGTAAATTATATTTTAATATGAATTTACCACATCACAGAATTCCAGAAGGTGTGAGACTCACCAGATCATTCCGGTTGGCGGTTGACGCGTTTGAACGTTCAAAATTAGCTGAATTTTCAACGGTGTTAGATCAGAGCTTAGTCAGCGCCATCGTCTAGAGCTCGTCCCTGCGATCCCAACGGATCCAGTTTTGTTGAAATGTTTACGTATGAAAAAGTTATCGCTGATATAAGTTTGAATATATACGCGATATATAACTAAGCTATTAAATTAAATAATTAAATTAAATAATTAAAAACGTTTTACCTTAATTACCATTAACTAACGCCATGTCATCCTTGGCTGAAATCAAAACGCGTTTCTTCCTGTTTGTGATTCCTGAACCCGACACTCACCCATTTACACAGCACAACACCACATCGTCGGACCCCCTTAGCGCCTCCATCACTTCACCGGACCTCTGTTCAACCCCATCATCGGAACCGCCTGGCCTAGCTCCTCCCTCGACTGCAACGCCAGCCCCTGAAACCCCCTGGCCCGCCTGAAAACCGTACCCAAGCGAAACCCGTTCATCTACGACGAGCCGCCACCACAGCCACTTCCAGGTACCACCACCACCACCAAACGAACGGCCACGCAACCCAGCATCGATCCCCCTCAGACCCGACACCATCACTGACCAGAGTCGTCGGATTTTGGCCATAACTGACCATGACCTCAAAACCGAACCCAAATCAGCAATCTCAGTTCATCCCTTGATTTCTCTCTCCACGGACCACTAGAAACCTTGAGACCACCGCCAAATCGAAGGTCTATCTCCCCTCTTCGAAAGCCCTAAGGTCCCGGTGCCTCAAATTAACCACAACTCACCAATTTCAGCCAAAAACGAAAACAGTTTTCTACGGTTCTACCTCTATTCCGACCACCACAGTCAGCGATACGACCCCAACTTCTTGCTGAAGCTTCCTCTCCTCCCGATCTACGACTTTCCCTTAGGACCCCTTAGCAAAATCCTCACTGATTGGAAGATATAATTAAGTTTGTGTTTGAGGACTTTATTGCAAAATGTGATGAAGGTGATGGAGGTTGGTTGGAAATTCTGGTGGAGGGGGGTTTATATAAGCGGGAAAAGTATGTTTTAAGTTGACGTGACGATTGACGATGACCGACGATATTTATTTCGTACCTATCGCTATTTCCGAACGTTGTTATTCGCTGCTTTTCTCACATACGTACCCTGTTCGACATGCGACTGGACGGCATAGTATATTTTGACGATACGGTCCTAACGAAACTTGTTTCGTCGAATTCCGAGTTCGTTTGCTCGAATGGCCCTCGTTCACGTTCAAATGGTCGTTTTTATTTACATTTTATTTCGCCACGCTCACAAATTAACCCCGATTGATGCACCACTTGAAATCTAGCAATAATTTACTGTTGCGGTCTCAATAAAATTTATTTCGTCGAAATCTGAGGTCGTTTGAATAAAGGGCCTTTTATAACTGGCCAATTCAAATAAAATAACCCAATTTTAAAATACTTCAATATAATAATATTAAAATATTATCATTGGCCATATATGACCAGAATTTGATACACTACCAAGGAAAAATACCATGGGTTGAATTCCAAGCCAAATCGATATTTAAAATATTTAAAAACTCCCTATTTTATATAAATAATCACTATAATATATAAAGGTTCCATAACGACTTTTTCAAAATTTGATTTGGACATAAAATAAAATCTACGCTATGAAAATTGGATTTTTCTCTGCCATTGGAAAGATATCGTCAAATCGGTCCCAACGTTTCTTGTTTTGAGGAAATCCGACTTATTTTGAACCCGGTACGAACAATTGAAGTTCAAAACGCCAAATCGCGAACTACCGCGCCGCTGCACCTCGTCATTTAATTAAATTATAAACTATATATATTCCATTTTCGTTTAAAATTTCAATATAACCAATATTTGACAAGTTTAAACTGCCCCATCACAATATATTTCAAATTCAACAATTTCCCCATATCGTGGAAATTAAAATAATATTTTATTATTTATTGAATTAATATATTCAATATATAATCGTTAAATTCAATTATTTAAATTCCAACCAATATTTTAAATAATTAAAATATTCCAAATAAATAGTCAGAAAATACGGGTCGTTACATAAGTACCCGATATAAAGTAGAAATCTATTATAACCATCAAATCTAGTGCATATAACCATGATATTCTTTAATTTTATATTATATGGTTGAAGGATATTAAATTCTTCTTCAAAGATCATGCGAGAATGATAACAAACTAATTTTATATATTCATTATTACATTTAATGAACATTTTTGCATATTTGATTTATCCCCGTTACAACTTTCTACACCTCCGCCGCTATGGAGCCGCTCTTTAACCACACATGTATTTACTAGTAGCAATATCCTAATGAATCAAAATGAGAACCCAATGGATCAAAATGAGAACACAAAGGTGATAATCATCCAATGTGAACATGTTTGTTAACATCAACTGAGAAAATAATAGGGATACAAGTTCATTTTGATTATCAAGATTAAATATTTAAACATGCATAACGACGAAAATAATAAGTAATTTGAATCACTTATCGATGATATCCGTATTAACTCTAGTATAAATTAAAATCCTTAAAGGATCAAAAAAGATATACTATATCCAAAGTGTGGTAGAGAAGTTAGTTTAAAATATTTTTCCCGTCAAGTACTAAAGATGCCAAATAAATGGCATTGTTATTCGCTTTCCAAATTTGGTTAAGGAGTAGTCAATTTTAAGGGAACTCCAGTCACATTTAGAATTGCTGTGGAGCATACTAAACGCAAAAATTAATATACAAAAATACTTCTATTTTAATTCTTTGAATCTTTTTTTTCCAAGGGATTGTTGTTGATACTCAAAAAATGGTTAGGGGGGAACATGGTCGAAAACAAAATTCGATATACACCCACCATTTTTCGTCTTTTTTCATTGTTGATGGCTCTTTGCCGAATTTAAGGATGAAACTCAACCACACTCCACCGAATTCCGTGAATAAATACAACAAAGTCTTGCTGAATTTCATCCATATCTCCCTATTAAACATTTTTGGAGTGTCAATAACAATGTTTTAAAGGTAGTTTGGTCATATTATAATTTAGTTTTAAGTAGGTTTACATTTTAATGTCCTCGCCTTATTAAATTAAAAATAATAATAATAAAATGAGCCATTTCTTAACCAAATTTAGAGTGCGAATTATAATGGCTCAAATAAATGAGGTGGATGCTCAAGAAAGCACGAAGCATGCTCTTGAAAAGACTCATGACATTATTGTTAAATTACTTCAATAGTGATTCAAATACATAGAATATGATAGATAATGAGATCTTAATAATAATGCATAGAACCAATAAGAAACAATCATCGACGATAATTTTGTAGCTAATAAACTGCTTATGCTTACAAATAGATTAAAAATTATGAATTAAAAGAAAACACAATAGGCGATCATGAAATCTTCTCAAAATGGGAAATATGGACATGTTGCTCGAAATATATAATTAGAAATATATAAATAGATTTAGCATTACATTGATTCAAAGGTACTAAACTCTGTTTGATGCAGTAAACTATTAAAACATGACATATTGTATTGTACTCTTTTTCCTCCACTAAGACTTTTTCCATTAAAATTTTCTACGTGAAGTTTTAGTGATGTATTATAATATTCCAGGGGTGTTAGATTTTTTTGACGTAAGATGTCAAAATATGCCATAGTACTTTTTTCTTTTCACTAAGATTTTTCTCATTGATTTTTTTAAGATTGTTTTAATGAGACACCCCGAAGTATCATATTCTTTAGAAACAATATTATTTTTAAAATGATATTTATGGTTTTACAATTTTCACTTTTTTTCTTCATTTATGATTTTATTGGGTAATAGTAGTTTTTAATGAGGCAATAAACAATATCTACATCAATCGAATATATATATATATATATATATATATATATATATATATATATATATATGTAAGTAAGATAATAATGATGACTAATAATCATCATATATGTTTTTAAAAACAATTTCAAGTCATTATACTAATATACAAAATTTTAAAGATGCATATTCAAGTGAAGTGTTATAATATTGTAAATTATAAAGATGAATATGCTAAATCCAAATGTTGCATTGGAGATTTAGATTCTTAATTTTCCCTTAAAAGCCAACAAATAGAGGTACAGTATGTTATCTAGAATGAAAAAGTAATATCATTTTCTCTCATGTTGTCTTAACTTCTTATATTTTATAACACAGTGACTTTGTTTGATTCGAGGGTCCGAGTACTGGACTTCCCATGAAATGAGGCCGGCTCATTTATCCATTCTATAAAATCAAACGATCAATATCAAGTAACCACCTACGAAGGAACGTTACATACCTAGCATTATATTAAGTGTGAGTTTGCGGGTAATGGAAGATGAGAGAGATATTAAACGAGACATTTAAACAGAACAAGGATTTAAGTGGGGTTTGTGTTTTCGGGTTTAAGCAGAGTATTTTGATTTGTGATTTTAATTTAATTGACGTGTAGTTAATTAATTACATGTTTTGCTATGTAATATGCTTTTAATAATTGCAAATAAAATACAAATGAATAGACTCGATGTTTCATTCAATCACAACCTATGCAGTTAAAGCCTCGCAAAATCCCCGCTATAGCCCGTAACGCTCTCTAACTACTACATTATTTCAATTTAGTCCCGACGAATAGTAGCTCTGCTTCAAGCCTGCTATTTTCCGCTGCATCCGCTAAATCAATGCTAATTAGCACTCGCTTTAGCAATAATAATATACAAATGATGATTTGACCGGTTCTCTTTTAAAATAAATCAAAAAATTTAATGTACAGAGCTAATTTTAAGTCATAATGCCTTATATAAGATAGAAATCTGTAGTAATCCTCGAATCTAGTGTGCATAACCATGATATTCTTTAATTTTGTTATATAATATAAATTGATATTCGTTTCTTATACACAAATGATGTGAGTATGATAATTAATTAATTTTTAGTTATATATTTTTACATTTAATTAACATTTTTGTGCTTCCGCTATTTCCCCGCTTTACCCGCTACAGATTTTTACACCTCTACCGCTATAGAACCGCTAAGCGCTTTAACTGCACAGATCACAACAATACATTTTGTTCATACTAGCGAACCAAACGAACTACAAAAACAAACCAAACAAACTCGAAAAAATAGACAACCTACAACAAACAAAATAAATAAAAGATACACTACCGTTTCTCGTGAAACCCCTCAATAGATAACTAAGATATCCAATGTAACGTCCCGTATTTTTATCGGTTTGTATTTGAATATTTAAATCAGTTTAAATATTAAATTTGTAATATAAGTGGATTTATATATTAATCAAAAACGAAGTTGAACGTATAAAAATATATATTTAATATAATCGAGCCCGTAATATCGTGGTAGTTCATAATTTAACGTTCAGAACTTCAATTGAGTGTACAGGACCCGTTATTAGTCGGATTTCTTCGAAACAAGAAACGTTGGAATGTGTTAAACTGTATCTTTCTAACAGAAGTGAAAAATCAAGATTTCGCGTTATGGATTGTGAGTTATATCCAAATCAAATTTTCAAATAGTCGTTATGAAATCGTTTATCGACCGTAATAGTTTATTCGATATAACTAGATATCGGTTTCGAATTTCGACAAGATTCTTTTGAGACATAGTGATAATTTAATTTTTAGAATTTCACTATAATTTTTAATTAGTTAAATACGTGGCTTTTTATTTGGAGTATTTTGCACCCTATATCAATATTTTGGGGTTTCACAATATAAGTTAACCTACCGATATTATTATATATTTGGGATCATGGCTCGTTGCTCGTTACAACGGTGTTTTTATTTCTGTCAATGGCAGTTCGTAAGTGAACGAAGTTATGTAACTGGTTACACCGACACGTGTGCAAACAAAGTAGATAGTTTACTGCTCATTGAAGAACCCGAACCTACGTGTATGCGCGATATTACTATTAAAACCAAATCAACGATCCTTTATCCCCAAGCTAAGTAAAAATAAAAGATAAAACTCATACAACATTGCATTCTATGTAACTCAATGTACTCAACTGAATAAAATGAATTAAGGACAATTAAAATATATGTATATCGCACACTTAAGCATTTGATCACCAGCTATACTATCCCAGCGCGTGCGTGATGGCCTAACATACGAGAAGACCTACCCTAGTTTACAGACTAAAGCAACAGAGGCTTCATGACTAAGAAACACAAGCTACGAAATGGACAAGTAGTCTACAAGCCTATTTTCTGATTGCTTCACGCTTAAGAAAAACATCTAAATCCTTTCTATCACATGACCTATTCTAACCTAATGCTCATGAAAATGACAAAGCACGATCCTATAAGCTAATACAAGCATGGGAAACTGAGCCTATACATGGAAAATATAAACTACCTACATCCCTACTCCTTCGCACTGAAGTAATCTCTTCTCTATGAAACGCAAGACATTCAGTTGTTCAAAAACAAAAAGAAAAAGAAAAAAAATCAAAGTTGCCGTGTCATTTCTGGTGGAGCATTGGAGTTGTATGGGGAGGCGTGCAGTTCAGTAAAGTTCCAAGGAGTTCGAAGAGGAAAATGTTTGGAGCGTAAGCTTAATGTTCTAGAAGGAAGGGAAGTAATGGTGTAAAACGTATTCACTTTGAATGCCATTAGGAAGGAAAGAGGTCAGCTCAAAGGAGAGGGAAAGTGCTTTTAGAATGGAAAAAGGGGACTTGTGAAGTACTATGAAGAAGGAAAGAGAGAGGGGCGTGAGTGCAACACTGAGTGTGGGATGGATGAACGGATGTGAAAGAGGAAATGGCACACGGAAGCAGCTGCCATGGGGACTACGTGATGGAATAACAGGAGTGGCATTCATGTTGTTTGATTATATGTGTGGACGTGAGGAATGGATTAATGCATGTTGCTGAGTTCTGGTAAGGAGAAAAAGATGCAAACCATAGACCTAGAAATTAAACTACCCAAAACCGTAGAGGAATATATTTTCTGAAGTGGTTAGTTTGATTCCCGAAGGCATGTCAGGCGACAAATTGGCTTAGAGGGATCAAGGTGGAGATTGCTATTTGGAACGGTGCAGACGGGTTCTTTTTGCTTGGGATATTTCAAAATTTTAAGTTGCGAGCAACAGCTAATAGTTGCATGACGCAACTCCAAGCTTGCCGGGGAGGAGTTTATTTGTGTAAGGTGCGGACGGGAGGAACCAGAAGCTGTCCGCGCTTACGTCCTGTTACGGTGCGAGTGTAAGAGGGCGTTTACATGGTTCATTGGCAAAATGGCACTGGGGTACAAGAGCTCGCGTCTTTTATGTATATGGGGAAAACGCGTTAATAATCAACTAACGCAAATTGTTATTTAACAGTTAACGCGCCAAGGTGAGTAAATTCACTCACTCTGATCTATTTTAAAATATTATAATTATATTTTAATATTGATTGAATGTCGTGTGATGGTCGTTTAGGTATATTACAAGTAAATTTGTTGAAATATATACATATCGTTACATATATACACATCACGGATTGGATACTGATTCCATCGGTTATAAGACTCCCTAGTATGAAATTAGAGCAAATTTTATGGACTAACATCTATGGATACAGGAAACCGGTTAGAGGAATCCCCGGATTCCACAATATTTATCTGCACTGTTGGTTTTATATTATTTATATAAGTACTGTTTGAACCCAAACGACATTTAAACCCTGTATGGACATTGATTAAATCAATAGATGATATTGATTGAGAAAGTGGCAGCAACTGGCCATAAATCCATCGTTGGTTAAGAAATTGATTGGCCGTCAAGCAAATCAACGAAGTTAGTTATTAAAATTATATTTTTATAATTAAAGCAAAGTTTAAACCATAATAGAAGTTCTATTATAAACTAGTATTTTAAAGTTCGTTTATAAATGATTATTTGATATTTAAATAAGTGATGAAGCTGTAATTATCCTACAAGTAAATAATTTGGATAATTATTTAAGGAAAACGGGTAAAAAAATATTATTAAGTTAGTTATATTAATTTAATAAAGTGAAGTAGAATTAGTCAACGGATTTACTGATGATTTGAAGTTGATTAAATCAACTATTTTGTTAAAAGTTGATTATTTGATTAATTAATCTTCAATTAATCAAATAATAATGGTTTTAGAAATTAATTGTTTAAATAAATAGGACTCCTTAATGACCTTTTCATTTAACGAAGTTTAAATGATTAATGGACTAATATAATTAGTTATTAAGTAAGCAACTAATCTATTTTTAAAATTTATAATGAAGTTAACAGTTTACTTCAGGAATGATGAAGTTAGTTGATTAATTTATTCTTTAATTAAAGAATTATTCTTAAATGAAATTCATTTAAGATAATATTGATTTTGTATGAGGTGTTTACTTGAATAGGTAGAATGATTCAAATGGAAAGTAGAACATTAATGATTTTTGATAAGAGAAATTATAAATGGAATTGTATACGTAAGATGAAGCAAAGAATTAATATTTAATATAAACAGTTATGAACAACCGAGTTTCAAAGTAAGGATATGGTGTTATAAAAACCATATTTCAAATTAAGTAAGAAATACGGTTTAAGGGATAGTATAAGTAATAAGGAGTTTAGAGTTACAGACTTATATCTGTTCTAAGGTAAGAACGTTGTCGATCAATGTCTGAGAGGTAAATAAAATACCCCAACTTGAACGACTTCACTATTATCGAGGGATGATATTAGTTTGTAACGGAAAGAGATGTCGAAATTAGTTATAAAGTGGAATATAGTAGCGTATTGCAAGTCTTTGAACTATAACGATAAAATAACGTTGTTGACTAGGCCTAAGCGTGAATGTTATGTCGAGATTAGTTATAAAGGGGAATATTACAGCGTGTGACAAGTTTTTGAACTGTAACGATAAATTTACGTTGTTGACCAAGTTTAAGCGTGATTTTTATTTATAACACTATTAGAAATTGGAACTATAATTCGACGATGTCGAATGAATTAAAGTAAATTATTTTTAGGAATTATAATCTGATAGGATAGTTGATTTTTAGTTTAAACCAATAGATTAGAATAAGGATATGTAATCAATATTTAGTTATAAACTTGATATTGACAAGAAGTTGACTTAGAAACAAAGTTTATAAAGAGGAATGAGAATATAAAATTATGAAGAGATTTCGGTAAACGAGATAAGGGTATTTATCACTTGAATGAAAAGTTACTTGATAAAGGTGTTCAGATTTCTGTAATAGGTATGATATGCACATTGTAATGTGAATAATGTTTTAAAAGTGAACGTTTGGCAGATTAAAATATTTATAATGAAATTGGAAATATTTTTCCAACGTATATAGGGTTTATTATCCAAATGTAGAAAATGAAGAATGTGAAAAGAATGGAAATGTTTCGAACGTTAATAACGTATATTTTATGTAACATGAGAGAATAAGAATTTATAATAACTGGGAATGTTTTCCAAGAAGTGTAAAAAAAGACTAAAACAGGGTTTGAGAAGTATCTGGTAAGATATGAGAATTTGGATAATAAAAATGAATGTTAAATAAAAATTGCCCGTGGTTGTGTGATGTTTAGTTGTACATTTGAATGGATGTTTATTTTACTTCGATAGTTAAATAACCAACTATCGAAGTATTTTGACCATCTTTGTCAACACGGGGAGACCGGTTGGATATATTATCCGAAAACCACTCCGTATAGGCATAAGCGCTGCGAATTTGATTATGCTGAAGACAATTAAAGAAGGAGTGAAATGCAACGGTCGTTCTGTTCCAGAATGGTGCTTTATGTTTGTCCAGCCCAAGGACAACTTGTATGGTCGAGTGTCTGGCAGAGTATACCTAATAAATCACGTACGGTTGATCTCTTAAAAGTATTACGTCTGGTGGCAGAGGAATTTGTTCCTCTTAGCTTTTTATACCCATGATATCTTTGGAAATCAATTTGTGATTTGACGGGTATGACGATGTGGCATTCAAAGAAAGTGAAGGTTGATCTGTCAAGAGATACGTTATAGCCTCAAGCCTCATCAACTGGAAAATGACAAAAATCGGGCAGGCGGCATGGCTATGTGGGTTGCCCCCATTAGGGTGTATTGTCACCATCTAGAGAATATTCATATTTATTACTTCTTTTCGCTTCTGTATCTCCCGGGAACGGTAATGTTGCTAGCAACCGTAGGTGACAATATATTCGATACACTCAAGAGAAATGAGTGGTCGGTTATGTGTGGCCGGGTTGCAAGACGTTCTTGTTGAACCCAGTGTATTCCTCTCTAGAGATACACTATCGGCAGGTGGTTCCATACCTTGTCAGTCAGAATCCAATCTCCAATAAGCGCCCCCAGTTTTGATTGTATATTATATAGGTGGAGCGTGAGATGCAAGCGTTCTGCTAGATTTTATTTACTTGTGATTATACACTATTATAATATCAGAAAAGTATTGATTTTGATAATGTTTTAGGTTATAGTAAGGTAAAAATCGTCCATGTTTATGTGTGGGCCGGTCTTACTATTATCTTTTTCTTTCAAAACGATTTTTCAAAGTTAAAACGGTATGGTTGGAATTTACTCACACCAGTCCCATGACTGACCCAGAGTTTATTTGTTTGTGGTTTTCCTAAACTCTTGAGTGCCCAAATTTGTACGGGCAGTCAAGTGTTTCAGGCTTTGCAGATTCACTTGGAGGAGCTCGAAGCAGGAGACTTCACCATTAGATATTTAAAGATTATTTCCGCTGTGATGTATATGAGTTATGCTCTGATATGGTATGCATATACAAATTCAGATTTGTATTTCAAAAGTTATGTTATATAATACATTTTATTCGTTCCGCTGTGAGTTCGTGTTTACTCTGATTCTGATGTTCTTCTTCTTCTTCTTCTTCTTCTGTTCTATTAGTTCTATCTTATCTTTCTCACCCTCTAACTTCTTTCTATTAATGATCTGAATTTCGTGCACTTTGAGTTGAATATGTAGGATATTAGTCAACTCAAATTTGTATGGATTTTCGGGCCGTTACATCCAATCAATTCCAAGCCAGGAAGCGCCTTTACCATTTTCAAGACTGAGGGATCAGAGTAAAATATCTTCATAATCGTCTCCTCTGAACATCAGTAACGGAAGGTAGAAGAGAATAACATTGCGTTACCGTCTCAATGAAACAATATGTTAGAATCAAAGGCCACGATCTGGCAGAAATCACAGGCCTACTACAGGAGGGGCGTCAGGGTTGAGCGAATGGGGTGCCATCAGTCATCCGATCGTCATACAAAAATGTGTCAGCATGACTAGGGCGGTGGAGCTATCGATATCCGATACTAGCAAGTGCTTCTTCTTATGCCCCACCGAACATCTCATCCGGCCCCTTCAATTTAAACTGATCATTTCTTTTAAAGCTCTGGCACCCCACGCAGCATTGCTCAACTAATCCACAGTTCTGTCGAGGAAATCACGCTTTCCATCCCATTCATCCCATCAAATCTCTAACAACACATTTCAATCTCTTCAGAAGTGCTTCGAGTTGTCCTACTTATTATTCATCCGTGTCTCGGCCCAAATGTCGTTGAATATGTTATTCAAATCCATGGCAACAACTGATAAAAATGAGCACGTGCTTTCTCGTACGCGTACATAGACACATATGCTAATAAATGCTTAAGTGTGTTCACGCTCTCATGTTAAAGGAGAAACTTGCCTTAAGAAAATACCAGTATCGGATCCGCAACGGCGCAGACTCGAACAGTGCTTATCCTCTGTGTACAACAAAACCTCTCTATTTACGAAACCCTAGCCTGCTGTCATTTCCGCTTCCTCAACATCCCTCCATTTTCGAATTTCTAGCATTGGAATTCATACCTCAACTTCCCCTATTTTCGAATTTCTAGCATTGGAATTCATAACAATGCTAGTTTTATTTGAAACTCCAGCCGGGTTTGCGCTCTTCAAAGTCCTAGACGAAGGAAAGCTATCAAAAGTTGAGGTATTCATCAGGTTTTCAAACCCATTTCATTACTTTTTGCGTATCAATATCTTATTTCGTTGCTTATCATATGATCCACCGATTTTCATAGTCAATCAACTCATTTTTGTTTATTTTCTATTTATAGAAAGTCTCAAAAATGCATTTTTAATTGATTTCTGTTGGTTTCAGGATTTATGGAAGGAATTTTCTACATCGGATTCAGCTAGACAGGTACTCTATTATAGCATTTTGTATTTGGTGCCCACAGGTTTGTGTTAGTTTTTTTTTTTTTTTTTTTTTTTTTTTTTTTTTTTTTTTTTTTTTTTTTTGGGTTATCTTACATAGGTCGTTAGATTGAAAGCATTTAGCAAATTTGAGAACACATCCAAGGCATTATCTGCATCAACTTTATTGATTGATAGCAAGCCAAGCAAAGATTTGCGTAAATTTTTGCGCAGTCATTGTGAGGGAGAAACTTTAGCCGTTGCTGATTCTAAACTTGGAAATGCAATCAAGGAGAAATTGGTTTGTATTATACTAACTGTATAATGTTTTACTGGATTTTTATAGTAGGTGAAACTTGTATTATTGTGCAGAAAATTGATTGTATACACAACAATGCTGTCATGGAATTGATGAGAGGAGTGAGGAATCAACTGACTGAACTTATTTCTGGTTTGGGCGTGGAAAGTTTGGCACCTATGAGCTTGGGTCTGTCACATAGTCTTTCAAGATATAAGTTGAAATTTAGTGCAGATAAGGTGATTATTACTTATTTTATTCCTGTTTTATTGCTCAGCTATCCAGGCAGAATTTGATTCATGTGTATAGTCATCTTAATTGCATATTGGCTACATGATATATACATGTTTTTAGTGTCTTCATTTTGTAAGATTGAGATATGATCTTTCAGAAATACTTATGTCCTATTGCTACTTAAATGTCAGAATGTACTCTTACTAAAATTTCAGCATGCATGTATATAGCATATTGTTCCCAACTTTTTATAACTGACGCACCATCTACGGAGACATTTCCCTTACCCACCACTCTTTTTCAAGTGTTTAAGATCCACATCTGACAACATAGACTCCTAACATTGTACACTCCAAGAAAAATCAAAATGTGTACTCCAAGATCTCGAAAAGAGAAAAGCTCCATGTTCTTCAATAAAAAACAAATGCATGCTATTTAATATTCAAAGTTTGCGTAGCGTTATCAAATTCATAACTTCGTTAACAAAAGATTATGCGTGTTCATTTTTTTCTTTCTTAATTGCTTATTTCAAATGAAACGTAAAATATATAATATAACTTTAAAATTTAAATGCTAAATCTCCGTCTTGAAAATATGAGAATTTCAGTTTTAATTGATTAACTGTTCATACACAATATAATTCAACATTCACTAAAAATGTATTTTACTTATGGAAAAGGGTAAGCTAAGACAGGTAATTTTGTGAAGTAGATAATTAAAATGCGTGTACAACTATTTTTTAGTTTAGTTGGATGCCATGCTAACCGGATTGTTGTGTATTTAGCTTGATTTTTATATGTACACCCCGATCTGGAGCTTAAGCTAAGTTTTTTGAACAAGTTTCAAATTCCCTTTATAAAAAAGAAAGCTGCACAAGAGGTATACAACCCATATTTACAAACATATACAAAAACTGCCAATCTGCAAATCATACTATCCCCTGGAATACATTACTTGGTACCATGCCCACTAATTACTCAAATGTTCCTAGGTACAAAAGAAATAATCAACCCAAACTAAACTAAGTACCGTCTACAAAAGAAGAGCAGAGATAAGAATTAAACATAAACCACTACAAAATCATCTCAATCAGCATTTTCCAAGCAATCAGTCATTATCTTGATTTCAGATAAATAACCTTCCGTGAAATTTCATTCAAAATTTGAAATTATGGAACTTTTAGTTTCCATCTAGGATTCGGTTATAATTTTGATCATTAACTTCAATAAACATCAACTTAATTAAATCCAACTACATTAATATTTGACACCTATTGATAATTGAATTAAACGCAACAACCAGTTTCTACTCTCAAACCGAACGTAAATTATATTAATGTTTGGCTGCCAATAACAATTAATTTTCCAAGTGCATTCTCTTTCCCAACCTTGAATCCATTCAGTGATTTAGTAATTCATTTTGCACTGACCAATGAATGACCAACTATTTTTTTTAATAACGTCCAACACTGAAATTGACTTAAAAGGAAAGCCTGAAATCCAATCGATTCTCTGTTATCTTCAAGAAATCTAAGTAAGCTCTTAAACACTAGGTAAGCTCTTCATGTCCTTTTTACACCATTTTTCTACTATGTCGCTTCTTTCTTTAATGCAACAACTAAGCCCCTAACCCAAAACAAGTTGGAGTTAGCTAGAGATGAAACCCAAAACCAGATTACAAAGTTAACTAAGAGGTAAAAATTATAACAAGTGATTTAAAAGTGGAAACATAAATAATGGTAAAAGAAACTAAAATAATTAATTAAATGACAATAGCAATAATAACGAATAAATAAAAACGAACCCAAAAAAAAATCAAGGTGATGATGATAATAGTACCAGTAGTAATCTGTACCAAGCTCAATACTAAGCCTTAGACCCCTGTTTGCTGATCCTATAATCAAAACACTCTTTTCAAACTAATCCAAACTCATGATTTTGGTACATGAGTTCAAAGTTTTAAAACACAAAAGGCGTACGTGAGACGTTTTCAGGTCTACGAGGCGTAAGCCTCGAAACGTTGAGGCGTAAGCTTTTTGGGTAAAAATAAAACGCAAAACAAATAAAGAAATTCTGACACTTTAAATTAACCAGTATAAAAAATGAAAACAAATAATTTATGATCCGACTTTTACCAAGTATATATTTTTATTATAGATTAAAAATAAATAATTGAAACTCATATGATTTAAATTTTGATTTCTTAAAACTATTTGAAGATCACATCAAACTTTAATTTTGATATGTTCTATCAATTCAAATCGATTTGCAAATTTATTTTGAGATTTAACAAAATTTACTGAAAAACATTCTTTAAATAACAATGAGAAAATTCATTACATTGCTCATGATCATTATTTCATAAACAATCCTACTTAATCATTGTCGATACTAAAATTGAAAAGTAAAAAATGCTAATTTTTATTTTTTTAAATTTTATCTTTTTTTATTTCCATTAAATAAGCAAAGTTTAATGACTTTTATCTATGTCAATATCTGCAACTAAAGATAAAAAAGTTTTGAAGTCATATGCCTCAGTTGTTTGAGACGTGCGAGGCGTACGTTTAATGTGCTGTATGCCTCAAGTTGTTGAGGCGTAAGCTTTAGAGGTAAAAAGCCTTTTGGAATAAGCCTCAAGGTGTTTTATCTCTTATTTTCTCGAGGCGGACCTTGAAGCGAGTATCAAGGCGGGTTTTTCAAAACAATACATGGGTTGCTAACTTCCATGCGCTCCTCTTCGTCATTAGCTCTTTAGATATATTCTAATTTCTCAAGTCTCTTTTTATTACTTCCTCCTATGTCATCATTGGTCGACATCTACCTTTCTTCGAACTTTCGGTGCAACACAGAAATCTGATACACACAGGTGCATTGTAAGGTCTTCGTTGGAGATGTCCAAACCATCTTAAGCGGTATTGGATTAGCTTCCCTTCAATTGTTGCAACTTCTGGTTTGTCCCAAATATCATCATTTCTAATTCGATCTCATCTGGTATACCCATAGCTTCATCGCATCATACACATCTGTGCTACATTTATTTTTTGGATGTGTTGTCTTTTAGTAGGCTAACTTTTTGCACCATATGGCATCGCATGTCTAACTGGTGTTCTATAGAACTTTTCTTTAAGATTTTAAGGAATTTTTCTAACATAAAGAATTTTAGATGCTAGTCACCATTTCATTTATCTTGCTCGCATTTTAAAACTAACATCTTCATCAGTCTCACCATCAAACTGCAACATAGATCCTAAATATCGAAAAGATTCCTTTCTGGGCATTACTTGTAAGGTCACGGTGATCTCTCCATCCTCTGACCTGGCACCGTTGAACTCGCACTTCTTATACTTTATTTTAGTTTTGCTAAGTCTGAAATCCTTCAATTCTACATTCTTCCTTCACAACTTCAATTGACCATTAACCCCTATCATACTATAATCAATCAACGCAACATCATCAGCAAAAACATACATTTAAAAAAAAATCTCACCTAGTACACTCTTCGTGACTTCGTCCGTCACTAAAACAAAAATATAATCGCTCAAAGCTGATCGTTGACGTAATTGTATGTTACTTCTTAATAATTAGTCTAATTTACCTTTTTAATCCCTTCGCATTTTACGATGAAAAATTATTCTTAAACGCTATTGGATGGCTAAGTTATTGGAATACATTTTTGAACTTGTACTTCCACAGCTAAACCGAAATGGTCAGGATTCCTTGTTTCCGACCTAAGTGTTTAATATTGGATAACACCATTGTTATATTAATGTCGACAATATATCAACTACTAAGATGATTTTTTTCTTAGAACATCATTTAAAATATTGATAGTTATATCTTTCAATGTTTATCAATATATCATTTAGACATGCAACATAAAATATTCAATATTTTTAATAAATTTTAGCCATCGTTTCAATGATAAAAATAAAAGATATTAACAAATAATTCTCTTTGTTATCTTTTAGTATACATGTAGTAAAATAGAAATTTATATGACTATTTGTTGATTGTTACCTCCTTTCTTTTTATCTTTTTTTGAATAAAATTTTAGTAAAGGAAACTCTGCATATCCTATTTCATACATTTTATTCAAAGTGAACTTTTATTTGTAGGAAGCAACCTCGTGTATTTTCTTTTTGTTTATTTTTTCTAATTAGTGAGCTAACTCATGAAATTTTGTTTTATTAATATCGTTCATCCAGAATTAGTAGCAAAAACCAATGAAGGTATATGTTTAATCTATCAATAACGAACAAATATTTAGAAGTAAAAATCAAAATATCAAATCTTATTCGTTAGGTATTAGTAATTGCAAATGAAAATGAAGAAACTATAAATATGAATTAATCAAAAAAATGTTATAGAAAATTTGAATAAATGAATAAACGAAGAAGTTGATAGATACATACATATATATATATATATGTGTATGTATGTATTATTGAAAATATCAATAGATGGATTGTAATCTATAAATTATTTGTGGTTTTATGTAATTAGATTTTAGTAGTACTATGATGATATAGTTTTAGATCTCTAAAAAGATAATATATTTATAATGTTTCAACATAACACAAATATATCAGTTCTAGATATGTTTTGACATTTTATTGATATTATCCTGTATTATCGTGATCTATTCAAAAATTGTTTATCAACATCCGACCCGTACAAATAATGTTATCGACTAGTTGGGCTTCGATTGAAACTTCATGCCTAGCTTTAGGACTACACCTCCACATTCTTAAATACTGTCTTTATCATGTAGGAAATAACATTACATGGATCATGCTAGTAATAGTAATACAGTTTCTTCAACTGTGTTCCTATAATCTTTTTTACGATTCAAAGATAGTGAAATCTGTCTCTTTGATTAGCTCATATCGTCTCTACATATTTACTTTTTTTTTAATTGTAATTAACTCATGAAATACCTTAGTTTTTTTCGTAGTTTGAGGTTCCTGCTGGAACCACAAGATTTCGATCAACTCGTGCCAGTTTCGGTCGGTGGCGGGATGAGATTTGGGAAAAATCATGTTCCGTTCACAATTGACAAAAAATATATGAAAATGCACATTCAGAAAAAGGACAGGAGAATGATAACAAACAAAACACACGTGGAATCAACTATCACAAAGCAAAACAAAAATATACCAAATCTCATGCTTTAACAAGTGAATAATTTCTTTTGCCTATAAACATAAATTACCACAATCGAGCTCAATCAATCTTCCCAAATTCAAGCGCTAAGCATCACCGGGTTCGACCAAAATCGAGCAAGCTTCGTTGTCGTGGAGTGATCTCGATTTCATAGGAGAATAATCGACTTCAATTCGCAATCACAGGTGAATTTTGAAAGGAAAATTCCTATTATTTTGCTTTCTACCTTTCGCCATTTTTGTTTGCTGTTAGTTATTTTTTTCCTGGGTGTATTTGACAAATTAATTCAAAATTGACGGAAACAAGTGTGATTATATGTTTGACGTTCTAAACAATAATGGGTTGTCAAGTTGAAGATTTAAGCATGAAGGTTAAGGTTAAGAATATTTGTTACTTGATCTTAAGTATTGAGTGAATTGAATGTCATTGGGTTGGACTAGTTATATTGTTTAGTTGACTAGGCTAAAATAAGGTGTTCATTCTATTTATTATCTAGATTAAGCTTGAATAAATGTTTAAACTGCATTGTTTTATTTTATTTACATCATTTACCATTACTTTTTCATTAAAAATATGAAAATATGGTAATAAGATCAAAATTGAAGCGTTCGAAATTTCCGAAATTGATTGAAATCAAGAAAAATTCAAATGAGCGAAAACAAGGTCGAGGCCGAGTTCTCGAACCTTGGTTTTTCCCTTCTTCCAGTTAATATCATTTCCCAATAGCTAGAATTTGAGTCAAATAATTAGTGAGAATGAATCAATAAATAGTAGTAGTAAGTATTAACTGATTATCCCTCATCTAATCATTATAATAAGTATCATAAATAAAGAAATCATGATTATAAATAAATGTAAAAATGTTAGAAATGATATGGAGAAATGAAAAAAATTAAAAAAATGATGGAAATGTAGGGGATAATGAAGCTGTGGATTACTTCTGGTCTTTTGTGTCTTATACCTAGCAATATAAAAAAGAATCCATGTATGGTAGGCTGTAATTTATGAATGATGCAATATCATGCAATTAATGTAGTAACACTGTTAAATATAGGTTGAAATTTTTTAAATGTGATCATTTATGGTGCTATTTAGACGGAGCAGATCAATAACATCTTTTGTTCCTACGTGTTAACATAAATGAGAAGGCATATCAAATGGTTATAAACATTCTACATCTACATTAGCGTCTTTCATTTAAAACTATCACTGTAGTTTCCCTGATCGGTAACATTCTTTACACTCGTTCCACGTTCGTAGTTTTTTTTTAATATAAATTTAGTATTATTATCATATTATCTTGATATTTTACCATATTGTTTTGATGTTTTATATTTTTAATATACATATTGGTATTTGATCATGAGCGCGTGGAACTTAGCGATCCATGTACCAGAACGTTGAGTTTAGGGAGAGTTTCTTAAGTTTTAGGTTATAGGACTGGTGAATATGAGCATACAACATGTAGTTCACATCATCACCTTGAGCATAGGATGACGTGGTCTTCAATATCTATTACTAATAGTACAATTATTATTATTATTATATATATATATCTTCATCATCACCTTGATTTTTTTATTCATTGTTATTATTATTATTTATTTAATTATTTTACTTTATTTCATTTTATCTTCATTTATGTTTTCATCTTTAAATCTCTTGTTATTATTTTTGCTTTAAATTGGCTTTGTCATTTGGTTTCGAGTTCCATCTCTGGGCATCCCAACTTGTTTGGGATTACTGACTTAGTTGTTGTATACTTGTATTTGATCAATTTATAGTTGTAGCAGAACAATAACATCTTTTGTTATTACTGTAGCACAAATGAGAAGGCATATCAAAAAGCTAGAATCGGTCTATGTCTGCATTAGTGTCTTTCATCTTCAATCATCACTGTTTCATTTGTTCATTTCTCATGATCAGCAACATTCCTTACATTTGTTTCATATTTATATTTCCTTATTTTTAATATATATGTATATATATATATGTATATATATATATATAGAGAGAGAGACAGAGAGAGAGGGAGGAGCGATCGGGGGCACCTCCGTTGCACCCCCTACCCTACCGTGAGCTACGGCGATCCAAATCCAACGAGAATTTTTAGATGTTCAATCCACATATATACTAGCATCTATCCAAAATTTGAGTTCATTCGGACGTTCGCATGATAATATATTTGATGTTTAAATTTAACGGTTTGAATAATGTCTGAACGGTGAATAATTAAGCTATGATTTTGAAAATGTTACGAATGTCGTAACGAGCTCAAATTTTGGATAGATCATTATATATGTGTGGATTGAACATCTACAAATTCTCGTTGGATTTGGATGATCGCCGTAGCTCACGAACAGATAGAGATACAACATGGGTGCTGCAAAACAGGGGTGCCCCTGATCACTCATATGTACATAAAGTATTACTATATTATCCTGATATTTTACTATATTATTTCGATATTTTAATGTTGCTGTTTTCACCAAGAAGTGGCACAAATACCCAAAGATTAAATGAAGAAAAATAAATGAAAAACGAGAAGAAATCACACACAAGGAATTTATAGTGGTTCGGCTATGAGTTGCCTACGTCCTCTTTATATATTGATTAAAAGATGATTACAAGGCTAGAAGATTAAGAAATCTCGAGTACACAGTAATTACAGACAGTAAAAATGAGTAGAGAAGCCAAAAGTTCTTTTCTTGTAGTTTTAGGGAGCTATTTATAGAAGATGTTCAGGTCCGAGTCAGTAGGGACACGTGACAGCCGATCCGAAGATGAAGGAGATCGTGAGCTTGTTCACGATGTAGAAGAATTGGTTATCAGGAGATATTTCCGGTTCGGCCTATGCCCGGGTTTACATAGTCGAACCGGAGGTATGTCGAGCTTGATTTGCCACAATAACATAAAAAATGGTATGCTGAGCATGGTCCAAAGTAACGTAAGAAATGATTTTTTATTTTAGGGGACCGTTATTTAGACACAAATTAAAAAACACAATCTTTCGGCTGTTGGATCATTCTATCTTTGTATGGGAGGTGAAAATCAGGGGATAATCCAATGATATGGTGGAGATTAACCGTGTCATCGATTGTGTTTTTTTTTTGGGTCTTTAACTAGACTTACCATGTATATTATACTTGTGTTCTGCTTTCAAACTGATTTGATTTTTTTTTTCTGGTGTGTTGTGATGGATTTTTCTAAATTAAGTTTCAATACCTGGAGACTAATGGTTGGCAGTAGTTTTTTGGAAAACCAAATTATTTCCATTTAATATTCTCAAGGCGTGTTTATGAACTTTATTATTTATATTAATGTAACACATTGTTTTGCATGAAAACCTTGTTGTTGCTTTAAACAATGAGAAGGTTGGTATAAATCAGTCCAGTTAATGCCCCTACAATTACCCTACTATAACCCCGCTATATCCTGTAGCGGATTATCACCGCCACGCTATTCCCAAATAGCATTTGATATAGCCTCTCCTCTTTAAGCCCCACTATATTCCGCTATTCCCGATATATCCAGTTATTTCCGCTATATTACGCTATTCTCGCTATATCTTTGATGAAAAAAAAAAACGAACTGAAAAATGGCATCTATGCATTATAAAAATGATAAAGTTAGACATTTTAATTGGATTATTTAAAATTATTTTAGAAACAAAAATACTCCATATTTTATAATATTAATTAAGTTAAATAGCAATTTATGTTTATTTACAGATTTTTGCACATGTTTTTGTTTAAAATTTAAAAGTACTAATTATAGTTAAACCGAGTGATATTTTTTCATCAAATTATTGTTTTTACGTTCATAAAAACATTATCAACGAGTTATACGTGCTATCTTAGAGTCATCCGCTATATCCCGCTATTTTCTCGCTTTATCCCCGCTGTGATTTTTTGGACCTCCGCCGCATTGGATCCGGTAAGCGCTTTAACTGCACAGCTATAAATGAACTAATCATATTTTGAAACGGACTAATTTTCATTTTCTGATACAAAAAATTAGTTGTAAGAACAAATATAAATGCATTTTCTCTTGAATAATTTGTGTGTGTGTGTGTGTGTGTATATATATATATATATATTCATATGGTCTACTCTACACTTTCTCCGTCAAAAATGTTAATAAAAAATGTTTATGTCTGGACAAATTAGGATGCTCCAACTAATTATGCACAAGATTTTAACTTTAGCTTCTCTAATTCAATATGATCAAAATATTCCAACTAATTATAACACACACACGCACATGCACACACATACCCACACATATAAAAATAACACGGCATAACTGTATTAGTTTTGCTTGATCAGTTTGAGATGATTAGTTTGTATTGTATGATAACATTTTTTTTTAAATAAATGCTCATTATTTCATCTAATTGTGCAGTGTGGCTTCAGATGGATTTTTGTGCACTGTGAATAACACTTTTTTGTTGGATGTCAAAAAAATATGTATTCACTCACTGCACAGTTATTCAATTTTACCTTTTGCTATTTGTTGCATAAACTTAATGCATATTTTCTTAAGCTTTATCCTGGGTTTGATCATACCAGCGCTAAAGCACTGGATCTCATCAGAGCTCTATCCTCATTTTTATCTGCAATTCCTCCTACATCATGCCAGAGATGGAAACCTTGATATACATGTACTACAGCTCTACTGCCCATTGAAGTTTTTACCCATATTCCATGGACTTATTTCATAGATGAACACGTTGAATAAATTCGTAATTCACATATGCATCAGTGGAACATCTATTTGATCGTCATGACCTGAAGCTATTTTTTTTCTTTTTCAGGTCGATACTATGATTGTTCAGGCCATTGGCTTGCTTGATGATCTTGACAAAGAGCTCAACACTTACGCTATGAGAGTTCGTGAATGGTATGGCTGGCATTTCCCCGAGCTTGCTAAAATTGTTCAAGACAATATTCAGTATGCAAAGGCAGTGAAACTGATGGGAAACCGTGTTAATGCAGCAAACCTTGATTTTTCTGAGGTATGCATAAAAATGGTTATATGCATAACGATCGTATATAGATGATTTATTTGCTTGGAAAACAAAAATATGGAATCTGTGAAGTTATCCCCTCAGCAAGTGCCATAATAATAATAATTAGGTATTAATTTCATTGATTAAACTAGGTGTTGTCTGAAGAAAGTGAGTCTGAACTGAAAGAAGCAGCTGTTATATCCATGGGTACTGAAATTAGCGATCTTGACTTGATAAATATCAAAGATTTATGTGACCAAGTATTGTCCCTGTCGGAGTATCGCGCTCAATTGTACGACTATCTGAAAAGTAGAATGAATACAATTGCACCAAACTTGACCGCTTTAGTTGGTGAGCTTGTTGGAGCTCGCCTTATTGCTCATGGTGGTAGTTTAATGAATTTGGCGAAACAACCTGGAAGCACAGTTCAGATTCTTGGTGCTGAAAAGGTAAATGTTGATTTCTATGGATTATAAACGGTCTAAAACCTCACATTTTATTGTCATAGGATCATGATATTATCATCTATGCAGTGCACAATCCTGTGCACAATGCTTCTGTTTGAGTGGGAGTTTGAGATGTGCAAGTTGTGTGCAGTCTTACCCCCATTTAATATACTTGGTAATAATATCTTCTAGACTTTGGCTTAACCATAAAAATTCCTGATTTGGTCTCTCACTTGTTTAACTGTATGGCAAGACAGTGACATCCATTTGTGAATGTCCTACTAGAATCAACTTGATCATGTAACGCATCAGATCTATTTCAGCGTTTGCTAAATGCTATTTATAATGCTAGGGAAAATATTTTTATTTGTGTGATATGTATTTAACCGAGTAATCTTAAACATCGTGACCCTCCACTTTACCATCACACCACTCATGCAAAATATTAGTGCCTCCACTTTACCATCGCACCACTTGTGCAAAATATTAGTGCAAAGTACATGCCTTATTTCAGTGAAAAAGCAGGCGTATATCAGAGATAGTGAGGTTTTCACATCCCAAGTCATAGAAGTTTATTTGATCATGAAGTGTTGGATTTTACCTTCATCGCATTCATCATCATAGATATGAAAGATGTGCTATGGTGCAAGGCAAGTCGCAACACATATGAGGAGGCATGCTAGATAATGCATATGGAGCACGTGACTATAAAGTACTCTTATTTTAAATGGTACCTTTTCAAGGATTGAAAATGAATAACAAGGTAGTATCCATTATATGATTGGATGGATTTGCGATTTTGTTTCTATATATTTATTTTTGCCCTCTAATTGATGGGTTTTCTGAATTTTCTTTGCTTGAAGGTTTAAAACTAGGTTACAACCATTTGAAAATTAAGGAATTTTAATCAAATTTTGTTTTTGAATTCAAAATTTGTACTTTTTTAAACAGAAATGTAATAATAAATATTGTAAACAAAATACAAAATATGAGTTAACTTAAATTAAATAAAACCTTCACCCAGATTAAATAAATTTCAAACTTAGTTTGTATTGAGTTGAACTGCTCTTATCTAGTATCTAAGATAATTACTTTGACCCATCGATTATACCCGAGATCCTAATTACCGTCAAAGCAGACCCACTTCATTACTCCAGATCTTTCTTTGGGGCCTGATGACATCCTCATTCAGGTGTGGAGTTGCCTTGAAGATGCATGGATAACTTGGCTATTTAAGTTCTTTAATAATATTTTCAAATCAAACAAGATGTCAGGTGAGTGTAGGGAAATCATATTAGCTTAAATCTTCAAGAATAAATGAGATATTCAAAGTTGCACAAACTATAGAGGAATCAAGCTTACAAGTCATAAAAAAAGCTTTGGGAGAGCGTCATTGAATATCAGTTAAGAAGGATGGCAACATTTCAAAAAACCAATTTGATTTCATGTTTAGGAGGACAACATTTCAAAAAACCAATTTGATTTCATGTTTGGGAGGTCAACTGTTGATGTGGTTTTCTTGATAAGACTATATATAAAGAGATGGAGCAAAAGAAGGGTCTACTCATGATATTTATCGATTTGAAGAAAGCTTATGATAAATACGGAGAAATGTTATGTGGTGGACTCTAGAAAAGAAGACTCATAACAAAGTACATCACCCTTATTAAGGATATATATAATGATATTGTGACTAATGTCAGAGTATGCTATGGTGAAACCGGTAACTTTTTCTTTAACATAGGATTACATCAAGAATCAACTTTGAGCCTTATATTTTTGCCCTAGCGATGGAGATAGTTACAAAGGGTATACAGGTGAGATTCATTGATTTAGTCTCTTTGCTGATGATGTGCTAATTGACGAAAGTATGATAGGGGTTGATAAACAACCAGAGTTGTGAATGCAGACTTTGAAATCAAAGAGTTTCAGGCTTAGCAAAACTAAAACAATGTATGAAGTGCAAGTTCAGTGGGTGTCTGGTCAAAGGATGAATGTCACTTTGGTCGGACAAATAGTACCCAAAAAAGAATTCTTTTGATATTCATAATCAATGTTGCGGTATGATTGATGAAGTTGTTAGTTTTAAAATTTGAACGAGATGAGTTTAATGACGGTTAACGTCTGACATTCTCATGACAAGAAATCTTTACTGAACGACAATCAGACATGCGATGTTACATGATGTAGGATGTTGGCCTATTGACAGACAATACATTTAGAAGATAAGTGTACTAGAGATGTGTATGCTGCGATGAAGCTGGGGTCATACTAGACGAGATCAAATCAGAAAGATGATATACACGACAAATTTAGAGCAACACAAATTGAAAAAAGGTCAGTCCAACACTGCTTAAGATGGTTTTGACATCTCCAACTGAGGCCTTCCGAGGCATCTGTGCTCAACGGAATTATAGACCGTATCAAATGCTCAGTGAGAAGTATAAGTCGACAAAATGTGATATGACAGGATGTGGTACAAAAGGACTTGAGAACACGTGTACGTTAGCAATTCATATATCAAAACCATGAACTTATGGTTAGTTTAGGTATAATTTATAAGTTTTAAATTATAAAACAAGTGAATAGGAGCCTAAACACTGTTTGGTCTTCGGTCCCAATTACTGCTAGTATCATTATTAATGCTATTATTACAACTAACCATGAATTTATTTTAATCTATTTTTATTTTTACTTTATTATTACAATTACAATTATTATTTATTTATTTATTCATCTTATTTTATTTATTTCTATTTTTATTTCTATTTTCACCTTTAAATCTAATTATTATTTTTAAATTGACTCTATCATTTGGTTTTGGGTTCCTATCTCTTGCCTACCCCATCTTGTCTAGAAATAATGATTATGTTGTTGCTGTACTCTCCAAGCATTGTAACATTGATAATGCATGCACATAAGTACATTGACGTTAGGCAAATGTATTGTACATATTAATTACTCAGACGATGATTTGATTACACTTTCAAGCTGGCATGTGTTTCCATGAATAAATGGACCTAAGCTCTACATTATCAACTTCGCAATTCAATAGGACTGTCTGATAAAATATAAGGTAAGCAATTCAATGAAAAGTTAACATATTAGAATAACGCAAAACAAATAAATGTAGCAAATTACACCACACGTAGCAATATGTAATGAAATATCACATCTTTTTATTTCTTCTCTTAATAGCTTAAACAAGATCTATAAGCTTTTGACTTGGAATTCTATCTAGATGATTGAACTTCCAAGTTTCAGCGATGTAACATTATTAGATGATATTTTATGCTTTAGACATCATATTTAGTCATATTTTGCGAAAAAAGAAGGTCAATATGATATTCTATGCTTAAGGCATACTGTTATCTTTTTTATTTGTTTAATAAAATATGATATGCTTTTCACACTGTTCGCTACTAATGAACTGTGATAATCATGTTATGAGCATGATGCATGAGAGTGGAATGAGATTGGCATGAATTGAATCCTTTGTTCCTTTAACCATTACTATTTATCTTAATTGACCTTTTAAATGTGTTCCGCTTGAACGAGGGTTTGATGTAACTTGACCTATGATCATGATGACCGTAGCAATATCAGGTCTAAATTTGACTGTTATACGTTTCATCTTCTAGTTCTTTCTTGTTGAGCTCATTTTAGTTCTCATGCATTTTGTTCTCATGCATTTTAGGCTTTGTTCCGGGCACTCAAAACAAAACATGCAACTCCTAAGTATGGCCTTATTTTTCATGCATCTTTGGTTGGCCAAGCGGCCCCCAAAATTAAGGGAAAGATATCCCGATCCCTTGCAGCCAAAACTGCTCTAGGGATTCGATGTGATGCTCTTGGTGATGGCCAAGACAACTCTATGGGACTTGAGAACCGCCTAAAGGTATTTACTTAAAAAACTACTGTTATGTGGGGATGAATTTGAAATATCAATATAAACCTTTTTTCTGTTTAATTTATTGTCATAGCTTGAAAATCGCTTAAGGACTCTTGAAGGTAGAGAAGTAAGCAAATCTGCTGGGTCTGTGAAAGGGAAACCTAAGATTGAGGTTTATGACAAAGACCGAAAGAAAGGCTCTGGTGCTCTTATTACTACTGCAAAGGTATTTTTTGGGTATAGTTGGTGCATCATATAATGCTGTCTCATGTTATTATCTTCGTATTACCCCACTTTCCTTCAAAGAGTTATTGCACACAAAACACACACACGCACACACAGAGACACTGACACACACACACACACACACACACACACACACACACACACACACACACACACACACACACACACAGAGAGAGAGAGAGAGAGAGGTAAGTATGTATGCATGCATGCTGTCATTGGCCTTGCCCTTGCTTTATGAAGACCTTGTTTTTCCTCTACTGTTTTAAACGTCCAGTGCTAGCTGTTTCTGAAGCTCAACTTTTTTCGTTAATTTTCATGATTTATCAGCTTTACATTTTACTTTTTATTTTTGTTCAAGCAGTTTATATTTTATTGCCTATGTTTACTCTTTGTCTATTGTTAAATAAGTTATATGGTTATTATTATTATTATTATTATTATTAGTGTTCATATAGTTTATATGCTGGAGTAACTAGTTTCATGAGTCAGTATTTGTTAGTTTTTATCAACTTCTAGTTTCAAGAGTCAAAATTTGTTAGCTTTTATGAACTACAAGGTGCTGCCTAGAATTTAGGCCTGTGCATAACTTCGTTCACTCAGACTCCCCCTGTTCTTTTCACTGTTTAGTACTGACTTATAATATAAGCACACATAGGGGTAAGCCTAATTTTAATTTCTACATGTTTCTTGTTTTCTGCTTAACTTATTTTCGTCTGACTTCCAATTGAAATATGAACATCAGTCTTTGGTTTCTATCATATTTGTCTGCTTTACGTTGGTGACACCTTTCAACCATCTGCCGGAGGGAAAGATCCAGCCATTTTCATAAGCCATCGTTGAAATTAAGGTGTTTTGGATGTTAACAGTAGTGAGATGGAAATTTTATAGCTATGCAACTAAAGCCCTGCTAAAAGCTCCGCAAAATCCGTGCTATAGCGCTCTTTAACCGTTTGCTATTTCAATTTAATGCTATCGTACAGTAGATCGGCTTTAAGCTCTGCACTGCTTGCCAAATCGTCATTTTTCAGCACATGCTTTAACAACATTAATACAGAAAGGTAGGTATGACAAGTTCTCTTTTAAAGCAAATAAAAAGGTTAGGGTAAGGACCTAATTTTAAGGCATAAGTGTGCAATATAAGCTAAAAATCTATCATATTCACCAAATCCAGTGTGGATAAATCATGATATTCTTTGGTTTTGTTATATAAATTTATAAAATATTTCTTTTTCTGCATAAATGATTTAAAAATGAGGATAAATTAATTTAAATATTTGTTTTTAATATAATGTCTAGGGAAGCTTTTTGCATCTTTGTTATTTTCAGCTATATCACTGTTATAACTTTTTGCACTTCCACTGCTATAGAACCGCTGAGCGGTTTAGTTGCACAAATGTATAGTATTGCCGATAGTTATGCGTTTGAGGTTATCTTGAACATTGCATATTTCCATTAATTTGATTTTTAGATTTTGGAATAAAAAATATTTGGTATAGCAGGTAAATATGAATAGAAGATTACCTACCTCCACACTGTCATTGTTATTTTATCAACTTTCTCCTTGTGGTTCAATATGTAAGATGATATTTTTTTTGTTAACCATTCCATGATCCATTTTTGAAGAAACATTTAAAAGCAGGAAAAGCAAGTTTCATTGATGTATCTATTTACATGAGAAAGGGACGCTAATAGTATAGTCGCCAGTTGGTTCATTAATTATATGTCATCTCAACTTTGAATAGGAGTTTAAGAGATTTCATGGGTGAGGTCTTTTTTACATAGAAGCCAAGCTTGAATGATCACATTTTGAATAACATTCGTCGAGCTACTTGTTTGCTTCGAAAATCTTGGTTATTTATTGATAGTTTAGATGTCATGGGCATTTCATTGCACATTTTTTCTCAGAAGTTTGAGTTGACTCAAGTAAATTGTGCTAACTATACTTTACACTGAACAAATGCAGACATACAATACATCTTCAGATTTATTTATGGAGAAACCCAAAGAGCAAGATACAGAAATGTTAAATAATGATAATGAAGCAGCAGGTGCTAAAAAAAGAAAACACGAAGAAGTAGCGGCTGCTGCTGAACCAACTTCTGAGGATGGGGAAAAAAAGAAGAAAAAGAAGAAGAAAACAGAAGTAGAAAGCAATGCAGGAACATCTCGGAAGCTCGATGATCGGGACGATAAGGCAATAGAAGATGATGGACAGCCGAGCAAGAAAGAAAAGAAGAAGAAAAAGAAGGCGGAAGTCGATGAAGAACCGAGCAAGAAAGAGAAGACGAAGAAGAAGAAGAAAGTAGGAGACGACGACGAACCAAGCAAAAAGGAGAAAAAGAAGAAGAGTAGAAGTGTGGAAGAAGATAAGGTGGAAGATGAGGCTGTTACTAATAGCAAGAAGGAAAAGAAAGAAAAGAAAAAGAAGGAAAAAGAGAGAAGAAAAGTGAATGAATAGAACTGTTCCTTTAGTTATGTACTTGTGATATGAAAGAGCTTTTTCGGAGTTTCAGGTTAGAGAATATAACATAGCGGTTTGCTTCACTTATTGAATGCTCTTTATACTACAGTTGGTAATGATGGTGGATGATACATGTTTCTCAAAGCTTTATGCATGTATGTTTGTGCTGCAACACAGATATGATGCTCTCTTTTGTCAATTTAATTACCTATTAATTTTTTTCACCTCTACCAGAATCTGTTTTCTTATTCAGCTCTAAATAATGATAATTCCTTTTTATCTCTTCCTGAAAAACTTAACCATCATAGAAAACAAAATTTTCAAACCAGAAAGGACCCAAAAAAAACAACTCCTCTTTTTGTCTTGTAGATTGTAACAACCGTCCCATACCAATTTCGTAGCATGCAAAACTGATATGGGCCAATCATCAAGAGTGATAATCAAAACCAGATCTGTCGTATATCTCAAAGAGTATGTATAATATATAATAAGAAATATAGACAGTAATGTAACGGGAGATGACAAAATACAAAGCAACTGACATATCATCAAAATCACACGTTCATGTACGTGAACTCTAATAATATGCGAATACATGTCATCCTCACTACAATCCTCAGAGTACGCTCATAACAGTGGTAATCAAATATATACAGGTAAGTATATGTTGTTGCTCCTCTAAGCTAGTCTTTGGCTTGGCATTCCATATAACCTTACCTGTTATCTAGTCTACTCATCAGCATCGTTGATGAGTACCCAAAATAATAAGAAAAAATATAAAACCTTAGGTCAGAGTCTATGCAGTTAAAACCCCGTAATATCTCGACTATAACCCATAGCGCTTTTCAACTGCTATGCTGTTTCAATTTAGAGCTGATGAACAGTAGATCAGCTTTTAGCTCCACTATTTTCCGCTGCATGCGCTAAATCAACGTTTTTTAGCGTCCACTTTAACAGTATTAATATATAGAGCTAGATTTGACCAGGTCTCTCTTTAAAAAATAAAGTAAATTTAGCTTAAAGGGCTAAATTTAAGGCATAAATGTCTAATATATGGTAACAATCAATTACACTCATTAAATTTATCATGCATGACTACGATATTCCTTGATTTTGCTATATAAGATTAATTAATATTAGTTTCTTGTACATATATAATATGATAAAAGATGATTAATTAATTTTCAAATACTTGGTTATGAACCTTTTTGCACTTCAGCCGCTATGAATACGCTAAGCGCTTTAACTACAAGATATGTAAATAGACAAGTTAAGTCTCATATCTGACATGTCCCTGCAACCAAAGAGTCAACACATAACAACCTGATAATATGTGCTACTCAAAGAAATAACAGTAGAAGAGGATGAAGTCATAAGATAAGAGAATCTATCCAGCCTCTTTGACTTCCATTCCCTATCTCCTCTAAGCCCTATTGGTGATAGTCTATCAAAGAAGTGAAGGTGTAAGTGACAAAGCAACTATAACAACCATCATCTAAATCTTAACTATCACCTTCTAAAGTAGTGAATACGTTGATACTCATATGGCAACCCCAACAAATGACTAATGGAAATCCTAGTTCTTGTCGACTATGTGTTTTACCAACACGTGCCATTCGAGCCCAGGCTACATCCCGTCTAGGGTGCACGATCCTGTCAATCTTAATGGGTGCCCCCACAATACTCCTGCTTTAAGCCACCCTAGAACACTCCGAGCTATCAACGATTCTTTGGCTAACCAACATTAGAGTTACTTCGCTCTGTTCTAAAGCTTGAGTTCTCCTTGGCCATTCCATTACCTTGAAGCCTTTCTTACACCACAAACTGCTTCCTTTCTCACAACACCGTTCCCTATGAGTTGTGTCCACAATCTCGTCCACTACGAACCGCCTTACTGTAATGTAGCTACGTTCTCTATGTACCACCAAAGCCTTCCTACGAACCATTTTCCATCCGAGTCTTCGTTGAATTGCTCCATAACTCTCAAAGCATAACATCAACTGTCAAAGACCACTTGCACGAACCCTGAGACATCAGCTTCCTCCCCTATGGATTGCATGCCATAAATCGTCCATATAGTGGATCAACACCGGTCCATAGGTTATGAACTGGTACTGGTCGATGTACTTAGCCAATTTTTGGCTAAGTACTTCAGATACCCGAAGTACATCACCTATAGGCTCCATTTTCCTACCATTCCATCTTCTACAGATCCATCGTGGCTCATGTTAGTCCATGAATTAGAATAATTCTTCATATTCATGTCAAATCCATTTTACATTAAACTTTGCATATGACCTGCAAATCCCCTAAGAGTCCACACAAAATGTTCAGAGGTAAAACAATGTTCCCCTTGGATCAGTACCAGTTTGCAGGGCACAGACCGGCATAGGACCATGTACTTAGCGAATTTCAACCCTAATTTTTTGAATGTCTTTCCACCCCTTCTAGAGCCAAACCTCCAATTTTCGTGTTATTCCGATGAACTTTGACCTGGTTGCGCTTCAATCTTCATTCTAAGGTCTAATTTCATCAATACCAACACACAAAATCAAGTATGACATCCAAATAACGATTTCAACAATTCAAACAGCAAACATATGAATGAAGAAGCATATTCAAACACCCAAATTCACATAGAACATGAAACAGTCATTTATATGTATGCATTTAGTGTATACCTATATGTAAATGAATCTAAATTTATCCTTTTAATCCATTTTCACTAGTTTTACCAGTACGCAGACACGCCCGATGGGCGTGTGCATAGATGAATTTGACCAAAGCTGTAATTGATGTTTAAAATGGACAATCATTGTGGGGCTTTGTATCTACAGTTCTAGAATATAGCAGTTTGAAAAAAAATGAAACGTAATAAAGCAAGAAAATTGAACGTGATTCAGACTATTAGTAGTATAAAGTAAGACCCGAAGAATGTAATGAAAAAATAAACTTCCATAAAGTACAGAACCCAAAAATGATGGAAAGCACATTGAGCATATATACATGATAAATTAAGTGAAAATCGAATAAAAGAAGAAGCACAAATCCCATCAGTGCTCAATAAGAAACAAATGGAGAAAGGTACAACAGTTAGTATCAAAAAAAAAAAAAAAAAAAATAAAAAAATAAAAAATAAAAAAAAAATCTACAGATAAAAATTATTGAAAGTAAAGCGTAAAGGCTGGAAAGTAAGATTGGAAGGTGTAAGCAGCAGCATTAGTTTCAGTGCTGATGGTTTGCTTCTAAATCAGCTAAAATCCTGTCAATTTCTTGAACCTGAAAGAAAATTCACTTAAGTTTGCAGAGAATGGTCCAAAAAAAAAAAAAAAATAGCGTTGTACTTGGCACAAATATGTCACATTCTCCTTTAGATAACTAAAGTTTCATCTCTACATGTTTCAAGAGAAGCCCTGTACAATGATTGCAACTTTCAATCGAGAATGCAAAGTAAACTTGGCATCACCTGATGGAGAAACATGAAATATCCAACATAAAAGTATAAGGATTGAATAAAATATCCATCACATGCAGGCTAGCATAGCAATGTTCCCAAAAAAACAAAATCAACATACATTTTTATATAATAATCATATCTAATTTCAGCATCTTTCATTGCTTCTTGATCAAAACAAAAATTCTTGTTTACTATATCTCAATCATATCAACATTTGAAAAAAAACATAATACAAAAATTACAATAAAAACATGCAAAGTTGCTTTATAAGCAAGCAGTACCTTTGCACTGTCTCATCACTATAGATCAGTTTACATCATACCTACATATATGTTATGGCTCCTAAATGTTATTCTAATATCTTGGTATTATTTGCTTTGGCTTACTGTTAAGATGGTTCCAGTTTCAACCTCTGTTCGGTTGTTGAGCTTCATTTAACCGATTTTTTATTTTATTCAGTGCTACGATTTAATTTCCTCCATTTAAGATTGCTTTCCTATTGTCAGATTTCTAAATAGCCTTAGATATAAAAAAATTTGCTTCATTCACTATATATGGTTGCTTAAATTATATTCTTTTTTTTTTATTATAAGTTACTACACATAATGTAATGTATCTTAAACAAAAAATGTTAAGTTATTAAAGCTACTTTATTCGACTAATGTGAAAACGTCAAATACTATAATCTGGGTATAAGTTTGTAAAATGCTTAGTAACATGCTTCCAGAAAGGAATATTAAAATACATGAAAGAATTATAACTTTAGCTCAGCCGCTCATGTAATTTACAAAGGAAAGTTGTGGCATGTAAAAACGGAAAACAACCTGAAATGTAATTTAAGTAAAAGGAAAGAGTTGTAGGGTGACGATGAAATCAAAAAATTAAAATAACAAAAATGAAAGGTGTGCCAATAAATAATAAGTCGGTACTTATTTACCAATCAATGGAGCTCCATTGGACCTTTTGGTATATCAAGGCTGCAACAGATGCTTCTCATTCTTTCTCTCCTCAAGCTATTTTGCTAATATTTAGGCTGAAACACAAGACTAAATGTTAATAAACCAATAAAAGAAATATATAAGAAGTTTTCATATAGGTGAGTTCATTTCAGTTATGTCAATTTTCAATCAACAGACATTTAATAAACAACTATATATTATTAATAGGAAAGAAAACTCTCCTACTTATCTATTTTAGCATTCCCCTAGTCTTTAATTAACAAATATAAACTTGGTAACATAAACTTGGTAGAAACTAATTTGTTGACAGAAATCAAGATTTATCCAGAGCAAATAAATGTAAACTTATCCTAAAATATAGTTAATAAAATTAATATTAAGATGAATAGAAATGAATGTAGAGTGTGGTGTTCTTGAAAACAAAAGGGTAATTTTTGTTTGGACTTCGATCATAGTAGATATATTGGATGAAGAAACTGACAATCAATGAATCAACTGAAAATGCAGCTACAACATCAGTAATAGGAAAGAAAGTTATCCTACTTATTTACTTAGCTTACGATCTAGTCTTTAATCAACAAACATAGGCTCGGTTGCATTGCTTTCTTAGAAATAAGAAAATGGTAAAATCTTTTATTCTACGATAAAGATATTGGATAAAGAAACTTAGAATTAAAGAAAAATAAAGTGCATGCACATGATATTAAAGATGGAGATGAAGAATTATAATCAAAATTTTATCAAATATTAACAACCATTTTCAATAAAGGAAGCATATGACAACTATATTATTGATTATAATTTTCCTCTTTTAAAATGTTAGACTCCTAAATCATAGGCTATATTCTAAGATAGGTCGAAGAAAAAAATACGGACCATTCCATATCTAAAAATATGTACCAATTTATCTGTTGAAAGTTCTTGAATTCCTACACAACAATGAAATAAAGTTAGGGGAAAGAAGGAAAATTAACAGGCTGACACCTCATTCTTTTCCCAAAAAGGAATCAAATGTAACCAAAAACATAAAAGTAATTAAATTTATTACCATTAAATAAGACTATAATCATCAACAATCATCCTAAATTGTCATATCGAAGGCACTGATCTTTTTCATCCATAGGAATATCAATACACCTAATACATGGTTTACATTGAATACAATTTACTACAGGTCTACAAAATTAAAGATTGCGAAGAAAGAGAAAGTGATAATTTACATTATAAAAATCCACGTAAATGATTATAACGAAGATATGCTTTCTAATCCATTTTCTGAGCAATGGGCATTTCATTACTTAATTTATCGAGTTAGTCGTAGAAAAGGAAAGTATCAACGTGAAATAAAATTATTCCTTTAACCAAAAAGAAATTAGAAAGCATACCTCTAACAGAATAGCTAAATAGGTTAAGGAAGGTAGAGCGGCATCGAACCAACGACACGGTTTGTCTAGAAGGAATCGGTCGAACCTAGAGTACGGTAGTTGCCAGAAAAGAGAAACTACAGAAGGATGGAACCAACTAATGTAATGTATCTTAAACAAAAAATGTTAAGTTATTAAAGCTACTTTATTCGACTAATGTGAAAACGTCAAATACTATAAAAAATGTCGGAAATCATAATAAGATATTAACAACTAACAAGAGTATAACAAAATGTTGTACCATAGTAAGATAATGGTCTCACTTTTATATTGCATTCCACATGGATGATATTAACTTGTTTCGGATTAAATAACCAAGATAAACTTTTAGACAACTACTAAAATGGAGATATTAAATATAAAGATTACTGTAAAACAATTAAAAAACAAATCTGGAAGTGACATATATTCATAACTAGTATTATCGTACAACGGTGGGAAAAACCGACTGTTAGTGTTCAATATGAATTAAAAATTATTTGTTAAAACATAAAGTAAATTAGCTAATAAAGTATAAATTCAATTAAACTGAATTTTACATGTAAACCAACTTGAGATAAGAATATAGTATCAATGTACTGATTTGAATTAGTCACAAAAACGTACATGCATTTTTATTATATATCAAGTAAGATCAATATAATCTTAATGTTTAGTTATTTTGCAACTATAAACCGTTAATGGAATCATGAAGTAAAAAAGGGAAACGAAACAAATATAAACACAAAACATATCATTATATCAGTGAATATTTAATTGAAATAAAAAAATACAAGAGTAAGATGTAATAAATAAATCCCAAACTAGTAAACTAATTTACTTCATGATTTTGATTTAGTGCTATCACACCTTTATTTGTTTATTAATCAATCTATTGTTTTATATTTAATGCTGAAATATAGTTGACTGATGATTTAAATTTAGACTTCTTCCATTACAATTGATTAACATCGAAATGTGTTTATTTTATGCTCTTATATCTTATCTTTTATATATAAATAAATATTACTTGGGTATTGTTTTGTTACTTTTACAGATATTCCAACCCAGCCCGCATACAACCAGAAAAGTAGAGAAATGGAGATCAGATTGCTATTTATTTACATTTTGAAGAATTGTAGATGAAGATCCCACATCTAGTTGCTGTTAGACAAGAAAATGATTGATAAAAAGGCCATGCACATCTCAAATCAAGGGAGGCTTGTCAAAGAACCAAGTGGAAAAGAAGAAAGGCCAAAAATTTAATAGATTTAACTAAGGCCCATTTGAGATTCTCATTGTAAACTAATTAGTGATGTAATGGCTAGGCCCATTTGTAATTAGGGTTAGGGTTTGGTTTTCTCCTATAAATACCCTTGTAATATCATTGTAGCCACCATCCTATTTTTCTATCTTAACCTCCATTAATAAAAGTTCTTCTTCTTTTATTTTCTAGCATTTTTCTTTTTCTTAGCAATTGGTATTGTCTTCACAATTAGTTTTGGTAGAACACCAATTGTATTTTACATTTTATTTTCATTAGTGATTGACCGCCTGATTAGATTCAGCGGTAATCCTAATTTTAATTCCTGTTTGTTATTTCAATTTCTACAGTTTTAATTTATGTTCTTTTTATTGCGTTCTTAGGTCATATTGGATTGAATATAGATTTGATTAGATTCAGATCTGTACTCAATCCAATAATAGTTTTATTGTTTTTTTTCAAAATCAATCCCCAAGCTTCGTCTAACTCGCCCAAGAAATTAGATAAATAATTTGATTTTAATCTACCTCCCTGTGTTCGACCTGCATACTACACATCTGTGCGCTTGCAGTTTTATTTCATAAATCACGTTTTTCAAGTTCATAGTGAAGCGTCGATCAAGTTTTTGGCGCCGTTGCCAGGGAGGTAACGATTGAAATTTATTGTTTATTTAATTTCTTATTCGTGTTAGTTTTGTTTATTATTATTTTTTCTTTCTTTCTTTTTCCTTTTTGTATTCTTGTATATATAGTAGTAAAAAAAAAAAAAATTCTTGATTAGTTAGATTTCATATCATTCAATCATACTGTAATCTTCCTAACAAGAGAAAAAAATTGATTTCTTTCCTTTTAACATTCTTTCCTGTTTTCAGTACATAGCTTTCCTTCTATTTACAATTTCTTTTCAAAAACAATTAAAAAAAATCTTTACATTTTTTTCCTTCTTTTGATTTCTTTATTCCTTTGTCTATCCAAACACCAATTCACAGATCACATTAATTCCCTTTCACAATCCTTTCTATCCATCTCTACACTTCACAACTCCATCAAATAACGTCCTTTCTACCCTCATTCTCTTTCCAAAGCCCCACCATCACGGCAAATAACCACCTTCACCATTCCATACGACATCAACGTTCACAGCTCTCAAACCCACCTACCTCATCTCCACGTTCTTCCTCATCTCCACATCCCCATTTTTTCACGTTCAAGCCAATAACGTCCATCACCGCAACCACAAAACCATCCCTACATCAACCATAGGTACAAACAAATCCACAACCGCTCAATTCAGTCCTCACAACACCAAGCCTACAGCTTTCATACTTGGCCCCTCTCTTCATCTAAGCCATCGCCACTTTCCTGCACCTCATCTACCACTCAACCCATAACAAAAAATCAACCTATCTGAAACCGCATCCTCATCCCCACCAAGTCTACATCCCCTCCACCGCTACAAAGCAACCCTCAAACTGAATTCCTCACTACAGCAAATCACCGCCCACTTCTAAACCAAAATGCAACACATCAGCCAACCCCTTTGTAAAGTCACTCACCATCCCTCCACTGTTGCAAAGAACAAACCAGCATACCCACCACTATCAGTTCACACCACCCCAATCACAAAACAACTGTCTGTCCACATATACAAGTTCATCACCAACCAACAGTTCGACAACCCCTCACCAAATCAACGCAAACCAAAATCCAACCTGCCCAGATCCGAAGCCCCTCCATCCCAGAACATTGCTCCAGACATACAATCTCTACGCAACTCTACACAACATCAACATCATATCTCCATAACCAGTCCACCACCACAGCAGATCCGAACCTCCATCCTCCAAACCACCGTCTAAACCCCCAAAAACCAAATCTGAAACCGCAAAACTTCGCAGATCAAACCCGATTCAAACCGTACCCACAAACACCCAAATCGAAATCCTCCAATCGCGATCTCAAAACCACAGCAGCTCGGAACCACGAGCAACGTCAGCCACAGACCAATTCCGATCAACGCCAACCCAGATCGCAGCTCCTCACAGTCGCAAATCCCAATCAGAAACCCAACCAAAATTCGAACTCGAGCACAGACCAGAATCCACGTCCTTCATAAATCAACTTGAAATAAACCCAATTTGAACTCTCGATTTTTTTTAAATTCTTTTTTTGATCGGATCGAAAAAAAGAAAAAGGAAGAGGTGTGGTTGATTAGGGTTCAGGACACAAATCTTGTGGTTCCATTATTTTGAGTTTGAGGTTTGTACTAGGGGAGTTTATAATAGTAATAAAAAGGGCGGTGTAGTTTAACTTTTTCTAGTTCATCAAGCAGCGTGCTTGATTTGGGTAAATTGATGCTTGTGTTATTAGGTTTTTTTTTGTGTTGAAAGCGCTTTGTTTAGATTGGCGTTCAACTGAATTACTCATGTATTTCTGTAGTCCGAACCATATTGCTTTATTTTTATTGGTAGCTTTTGTTCACTAAAAAAAAACAAAAAAAAAAGGGACAACAAAACAAAATTCAAAAGTGACGAATGGGAAATTCAAAGATCAACCGAGTTCAAGCAGCAAAATAGTGGAGTTGAATAGCAAGCACTACTCAAATTTTCTGGACGGACCGCCATACCCCCACTGTAAAAAAAATTCTTAACTCTACAGGTGCTCTGCTGTTTTGAAAAATATTGAAATTGCTTGTAAAAATCTTCTACAAGGGCAGCGGCTTGATGTACAAATTTTTCTTTTCAATTCTGCTATTATTCTGTCACTGAAATTTCCGAATCTGTCTGTGACGAACGAATTCCCATAAACAAAATCATCTCTCTCGTCGTATTTCAATTATAAAATCAGATTAGATATTGCAAAATAATATAATTAAAAAGTGGTGTTTTGTGAAGTTGACTATCTCGCATAATTGGATCGCGGATATATAGTAGTTCAATTTATTGAACTATTAGCAAAAGAGGTTGCATACTACCCGTAAAACATTGGTCGTATCCCTTAGTATTTATACTATACGTGAACGGCCACAAGACCCTCTCCCCCTTCTAATTGAGTCGGTTAATTAATAAAGCACAACTCAATATTTTATACTATTTTGAAGTGAGAATAATTTTTGTCTTGCTTTGATTTCATTAAAATGTCTGATTCAAAAAAATCCTTGAGAGAATTGTGGGATAATAATCGGAGTAGACGTCCTCTTGAAGAGTATGATTTTGAATTACAACTCATGAAGCAAGATTTTCCAAAATTTCGCGAGCCAAATGTCAACAATTTTCAAAATTTTCCAAATGACCAACATTTCCTAAACCATGGATATGATCGAAATTGCGATTTCAACTCAAATTTCAATAATTTCAATTTTGGGACACATCCACATGAAAATAGTTTTGAATCTCAATATGACTTTGATCCACATCATTATGGGGTTGAAAACCAAAATTTTCAAAATTATAGCTCATATCAACATCATGAAAATAACCAAAATTGCAATTTTCACTCGAATTTTGACAATTTTGGTTACGAATATAATTTCTATGATCAAAATGATTTCCAATATCACTGTCATTTTTCTGAAAATTCAAACAACCACCACATTGGAAATAATATTGATTATGAAATTGATGTGGACTATAATTTTGAGAATCAAGAAATCCAAAACGAGAGCTCTCAAATCAACAATTTTCAAGAATATCATCTTAACATTCTTAGAGAGAGGGTAGAAAAGCAAGATAGACAGTTTGATGAACTTCTTTGTTTAATGACGTCTTTTAAAGAACAACTCGAGCAAAAAAATCAAATTCAAACATGTGATGAATCAGGAAATAATCCATTGTTTACTGATAGTGAAAATTTTCAAATAACAACTTTCAAAATTGAGAATAACGATCTAAATGAAGTTGTTCACAATTCAGATAATGATTTGGACTTCGATTCTTTTCTGGAAAAAGATTTAAGCTCAGATTTTGATCTTCCTCTTTCGGGCTGTGAGAAACTTGAAATTTTTGAAATTGAACAAAATGAAAATGTTGAATTTTTCAATTCTAATTTGGAAAAGGATTTTAATGAACATGATTTTTTTGGATTGTATGAGGATTAGTTGCCAAATGAGGATGAAATAGAATCAAGCCATGAATCCAAGTTTGAAAATTTTAACTTTGAAGAAACTTCCAATGAACTTGAAGTTATCAGTGTCGAAAATAGGTTGCCCAGTAATGAAACTGAGAAATGTGATCACATAGTTTTGAACAACACTCGGAATTCAAATTTCACTGAATTTGTATACGATCACAAATTTTTGAATAATTACACTGATAAATTTGTTGAACACATGAATTATCTTTGGAATGCTGGCTTGGTTGTAAAACTTCATGTTAGGATGACCCTGGACATTCATTTGCTGGACTATAAATCTAGGTTTAAAGATGAAATGGTTTTCAAAAACTTTTGCTTATTAGAAAACATGCCTAGGCTTAGTGGGAACAGAATTCATCGGACTAGAACCAAGTGTGGGGGAAATGGTTGGTGGCATTCTTTGCATCGCATGCATCGTAAACACATATATCATTGTACATATGATCCATTATTACATATAGTTAAACTTCATTTCATTTTACAAATCATTTTGCATTTAATTCATCTTTGGGTACGATCTTTCAAATTTAGGAAACGTTTACAGTGTGGACACTGTTTAGTTCTAGTGTGGGGGGAGTCTGCATTGCATCCTTTTTATTTTTATGTTATTTTATTTCTTCTTTTTTCCAATTTCATGCATTTAGATAGGACTATAATGCATTTTAGGTCGTAGTAACATACCATAATTTTTTTTTTTGCAAATACGACTCATTTTAGATTGATACAACAAGATAAGTTAACGATTGTTAATTGGTTGATAGTATTTTTTCTCTCAGCTAAGATCGAATATGAAATATAATGAAAAGTTGAATTTTGAGGGATAATAGTGTAACCGGTACATTGGAAGATTCTTAGGTGATGGCCATGAAATCTATTCTATATTGTAGACTTTGTTTAAATAAGTGGAGGACTTAAAATACTTATATTGGCTTTTCGAATCTTTAAAACTAAGTTGTGTTAAGTTGAATTCGCGTAACTCTCTTTTGTGCTTATAAATTCAATAATAATAATAGTAATCCAAGGGTATCCAACATTGCTTATATATCTAGCGTTGGTGTGCAAACCCGCCAAGCTCTATCCGACATGTTGTTGACAAAGTCAGCGTTGGAATATCTTGGTCTCATTTTATGAGATTGGACACCTAAGGATTACCGACACGTTGTTGACAAAGTCAAAGTCGGCCTGCACAATCCGCCAAGCTCTTTACCCACTCTCCGTTAGTCCGCGAGGCAGTGCATGGGTGGTAAACCTTGGTCTTTTAAGTTAGATGTATGTATTTAATCATAAATTTCAACTTTTATAGAAATAGAGAATAAGCAATGATACCCAAACATTTCTTGACCTTATTGATTTGACTAGCCATACATAAGGAAATTAGAATACCACTTTACAAACTGTGCCAAGCAAACTAAGAATTTATTTCATGGCTGCACTATGTTATCAACCGAACCAACTGGCCAAACTGGAATTTAACATTTGAAAATTTGATTTATATTGAAAATTTGTGACAAGTTGAGATATCTAAAGTACAATCAACTGATTAGAAATTGTTAACTTAATTTGTTGTACCACTTTCCTAAAACAAGTCGTGTTTTCATTTTTCATTTTTATTTGCATATGTCCATTGCATTTATGTAGTTGCATTAGAATCATAGCATATTGCATTTGGATTTTGTGGGTAGTATCCGCTGAAAACCCTCACGAGACACCACTCGTCCTACTAGGGACACCTAAAGGTTTAACGGCTTATTGCATACGCTCAATGCAATCGTGTTTCCTTGAAAGTGCGATCTATCTAGTTTAGTTTTTCCTTTCTTGTATTACTCGAGGACGAGTAAAAGATAAGTGTGAGGGTATTTGATTAACATAGAAATGTGTTTATTTTATACTCTTATATCTTATCTTTTGTATATAAATAAATATTACTTGGGTATTGTTTTGTTACTTTTGCAGATATTTCAACCCAGCGCGCATGCAACCAGAAAAATAGAGAAATGGAGATCAGATTGCTATTTATTTACATTTTGAAGAATTGTAGATGAAGATCCCATATCTAGTTGCTGTTGGACAAGAAAATGATTGATAAAAAGGCCATGCACATCTCAAATCAAGGGAGGCTTGTCAAAGAACCAAGAGGAAAAGAAGGCCAAAAATTTAATAGATTTAACTAAGGCCCATTTGAGATTCTCATTGTAAACTAATTAGTGATGTAATGGCTAGGCCCATTTGTAATTAGGGTTAGGGTTTGGTTTTCTCCTATAAATACCCTTGTAATATCATTGTAGCCACCATCCTATTTTTCTATCTTAACCTCCATTTTTTCTTTTATTTTCTAGCATTTTTCTTTTTCTTAGCAATTGGTGTTGTCTTCACAATTAGTTTTGGTAGAACACCAATTGTATTTTACATTTTATTTTCATTAGTGATTGACCACCTGATTAGATTCAACGATAATCCTAATTTTAATTCCTGTTTGTTATTTCAATTTCTACAGTTTTAATTTATGTTCTTTTTATTGCGTTCTTAGGTCATATTGGATTGAATATAGATTTGATTAGATTCAGATCTGTACTCAATTCAATAATAGTTTTATTGTTTTTTTCAAAATCAATCCCCAAGCTTCGTCTAACTCGCCCAAGAAATTAGATAAATAATTTGATTTTAATCTACCTCCCTGTGTTCGACCTGCATACTACACATCTGTGCGCTTGCAGTATTATTTCATAAATCAAATTTTTCTAGTTCATAGTGAAGCGTCGATCAACAATATCAAAATCTACTACTTCCTAAAATTTCTTCAAAGCTAATAAATATAAGAGTTGGAGATAACATGTATCAATATTTTGTGAGATATGCTGCAAAGCTTATATTAATGGTATGCAATTGTTAAAAAAAATGAAAGCAATGACACGTATTTTTGAAATAGACTTACCTGTTTCCAAGGGTTGTGAATGTGCATATCATATGCCATATTTAGAGAGAAATTACCTTTTAGAGTAACTTCTAGTGATTAAAGTCTGAATGAAAGTTGAAAGTATTTTTGTGTACAAGTAACCCATTTAGAGAGGCACTGTGGAAAACATTTCTTATTTCCTTCCATGATCACACACACAGAGACATAGACACCATATTTATCATGCTTTTCAAATTTTATTTCTGGAACAAATGATTCACAAGAAGAAAAATGACAAGGAAAAAAAAAGACAAATACACAATATCTGAAATGAAAGATGCTGCACTTTTCATGCTTACCTTGCTGCCAATATGCATGCCTTGCTGCCAAATTGCTAAATTCCTAATCCTAGTACACTTACATCATCGATTGAAGGCCGAGCATGAACAAATGCCTACATTAGCAACAATTAACACCTGTCAGCACGTTATAAATGATTGATACTCTTATCTTATTTACGTGTCGATTGTTCATTGTATGATAGTTTTTGGATAGTGATAGTTTTTGTAAAGTGACAGCGATTACTGGATACGGTCCACATGTTGGTTTACTAAATATGAAAACAACAAAGTACTAAAATGATTAGAGAAGGACAAGGAAAGTAGGTCATTTGGTGATGTATCACAGTAAAATTCAATTGGACGTGGGTTGTTGCACACAGTGAGATGAGAACCGCAGATGAAAAAGACCAACATGAACAATAGTTGTTTCATAGCACAAAAGAATTCATATCACAACTTCAAGACCAACAAGAATCATGATATGAAGAGCGAACGCACCCGTAATCCAATAAAATTCTTAAGCACCCACAAAAGTAGTAATGCAATTTTTTTTCAAGGCATATAATATAGGCTTTATTTTTGATTAAGTAGTACCTTATTATTTATCTACCTTTAGTACAAAGCATATAATATAGGCTTCATTTCCCTAATTTTCCATAACTTGTTCCTTTCATTTGGCTATGGGCAGTCTATAAAGCCATCGTTTCATTTGCTAACAGCTTTCTGGATATATGCGTGTGACATGTGTATGTGAAGCTATGACATAAATTTGGACCAAAATATTTCCATTCCAACTTGGTTTTAGAAACCTACGAGTACTTTTTGGTTTGAGAAGAAAAAAAGGACACTTCGCATTAAATGAAAATAAGAGGGTTTAACTGACTCCATTATTAAATTCATACACTGTATGAAGATATGTCAGCACGCGAATAAACATATCAAACTCCTACATGTAAGCCCAAACATAAAAAAACCTATATGATATGCATCATTTTTTCACCGAGGGATGATGATTAGTCTTTCAAATTTTGTATTATTCATAGTGAAGAGTAAGTTATCTCAGTTCTGTAAAAGAACAGAGGTGTCCTAATACGTTAGAATATTATGTACTGCGTACACAGATAGAAAGATCTAAATTATGACAACATATGACAGATCAAACAAAAACAATGATCTTCTGTTGATTACTCTCAAAAAGCAAGGATGCCAAATTTTAAGGTATAAACTCATTATTATCAAGCAACATCATAGAGAATCAATGCCACAAAAACTTTTATAGCAGAGAAAAACTTAAATTCGAATTCCAACATGCTTATCACTATATTTAATATAATTGTGAACTTTATCCATTCTAAATCAATGCAACTACAATTCGTGACATATGCAGCATGTAGCATATGTTTTAATGTACATTAAGTCTGTACATTAAGTAGGACAGATGATATAGCACCTCTCATTTTCACCAACTAAATGATGTAGAAACTCTTGCCTGGTTCCTATTCATTGTTGCAACAAGGCAGAATTTTGCTCAAACTATGCTTTGGATCTCCACTTTGGTTGATAGGGTGTTGTCTGCATAGATCACTTTATGAATGAAAACCCCTTCAAGATTAGATCATACGCTTCTCTTATTCTAGCATGAATCCATTTACCCAAGCTTGTGAACCTGTAATGACCCGCATTTTCCAGGGGTATAATTAATTTATTTAATTGTTTAAAATAGTGATTTAGGGAATTAAATCGTCGTTAATTAAATTATAGTGAATATTTAATTAAATTAAATAATTAAATAATGTATTTAATTCAGAAATAATCAAAATATTGGAAATCACAATATTCTGTGAACTGGGTCATCCCTAAGATTTAATTCGGCTTAGAGTTGAATTATATTGACGAATATATTCAATCGACGACAGTTTGAACGTATAATTATATTATAATTAAAATCGAGCTTGAAATGGCGCTGTAGTTCACGATTTGGCGATTTGAACTTCAACTGAATGTACAGGATTCGTTTTAAGCTGGATTTCTGCGAAACAAGAAACGCGTGGAGCTGGTGGAGTATATCTTCCTAGTGAAAGAGAAAGATCAGGATTTCGTCGTGTAGATTTTAATTCACGTCCAAATCAAAATTTGAAATAGTCGTTATAGAATCGTTTATCGACCGTATCGATTTATTCGATATAACTAGAGATCGGGTTTGAATTTAGACAGGGTTCTTTTGGGAAGTAGTGATAATTTAATTTTTAGAATTTTATGGAAATTTTTAATTAATTAAATAAGCAACTTTTTATTTGGAGTATTTGGCACCCTGTATCAACATTTCGGGGTTTCACAATATGAGCCTATCTACGGGTATTATTACATTTTTGGGACCAGAGCACGTCACTCATTTAAATGGTATCTTTGTTTCTGTCCATAGCAATCCCTACGTGAACAGGATATTTCATAGTACGGTACACTATGTTTTTAACTTGAAACAAACTAAACTGAATGATTAACTGGTCAAACGAGATCGAAATTCAACGAAACAAGGTTCATACGAAACCTCAGGAAGAGGTCTAGTGAAATGTCAAGGCCTCATATTTTTAGGATTTTTTCTGTAATTTTAAGGAATTAATGCTCGGTGTTTTTCATCGATATTTTCTAAGGGATTTTCACAAACGGTGTCAGAATTCGACGAAACCTGTCCCATTGGATCCGGAATATTTTTCTATGCTAGGAATAGCTTAGTTTGTCAAAAACAGATATCGTATGAGGTTATATTTTCGCAAGACTTCACGTGTAAGTTTTAAATATAATAAAATAAGGAAAATATCCCCTTCTCTTTCACTATAAGTACCCCTCGTTGGCATTCCCTTAGAAACCTAATTCTTTTCAGATAAAACAAGCCGCCAGCTATTTTCAATCCTCAAACAAAAACCGTGAGTTAAAAATCAAGATCAATCCCAATATTCTACTCAGAAAAATAAATCCAAACGTGGATTCAAAAGCCCCTCTTTATTTCTCAAAGATAAGAGAAGTCACCAAACTTGCTGAGTGAAGGCTTGGGTGCGAGAAGACCTGTAGGGTATTTGAGGGTTCGAGTGTGTACTTCGATGATGGGTGTGATGCTCCTCTGTGGTGTTCGAGAATGTCCAATGTTCGTTCGGGAGACCTAGGGTTTGCTGTAGTGATGTTTTGAGGATGAGTGCGAGTTGATTTTTGGGTGCAGATTTGTGATGAATGGTAGAAGCAAGATGGAGGTCCTGCGTGAGTTGATGAGGAGGATGAGGGCTGAAGGATGGTGGGTGAAGTGATCAAAATGCGGTTATGTTAGAAGTAGGTCACGACTTTAATTTGTGGAAGGAGAGGAGTGGGGACTGTAGTGTGATATTTGCAGGAGACATACGGGTATGGGTTTGGGAAGAAGCTGTAGGGTACGGGGTCGGGTATGGTTTGGACGTGGGTTGATTCGGAGCTTGGGCCGATGTAAGGTGAAAGCCCATTTGCTTTAAGTAAATTCAAGTCTGGCTAAATAAGAACTATTTAAAATATTTATACCTGCTTGTAAATGTATATCTTCGTCATCCGTTGTCAGAACTTGACGAAACCAGATCCGACCGGATCGCAGGAACAGACATAACGACAGGGGATCGAGATGGAAATGATTTGGGGCTATTCTGAATGTGCGACAAAATAAAATGTCAGAACGGAACATTGAACGGTTATCGTTATTTCACGACTACTAGCTAATGTGAGTAAAACTCACCAACTTTGAACAGTTATATTTTTATAATATACTCTTAGAACTGTTAATCATATATTGATTTGCTTTGTGTTGGTTGATTGAACTGCTAGTCAGTTAGTGGAAATTATATACATATATATATATATATAAACCGTTAAATATTTATATATTAATTCTGCTATTAGAATAATTTATATTGAACTGAAAGTGATGATAATCATATTGTGTAACATCTGTGGATGCAGGGAGACAGGTTGGAGGAATCCGACTGGATTCCTCAATAATTATTTTATTGTTTTTCATATATTGTTATATGATGTGATATTAAATCTGTGGGCGATTATATGTGCTTGGGCGATACTGAACATCGTGATTTGATATGATTGAATACCATAACATACCGAAATGTTGATAAGGGGATTTTCAAAGTGATATTGAAAATAGAGTATTTATAAAATGGGATATTTATAAATAAGAGATATTTATAAAGTGGAATATTTATAAATAAGAAATATTTATAAATTGGAATATTTATAAATAGGAGATATTCAAAAAGGAAATAATTACAAACCATTTTCATTTTGAATGGAAAGGCCTGTGTGGTGGGTTTGGGGACTTTCCCGATGCTCCCGATATAAAGGAGATTATGGCGATTTTTTCCGGGAATTTAAGGTGTTAGAATATTTTTAAGAATAAATAAAGGAAATATTTAGAAAATAAATAGAGTTAACCAGTTAGAGTTAAACAGTTATAGTTTAAACAGTTAGAGTTAAACAGTTAGAGTTAACCAGTTAGAGTTAAACAGTTAGAGTTAAACAGTTAGAGTTAAAACAAACATAGTTATTCAGGATGAGTTGCCATTTAGCACGACTGCTAGCGTAATTCGCAGGGCTGTAAATAGCCTATGGAGGTCGGATGTTTCCTGAGGGAATCAGGCGTAACAATTGTGATCGCTGCGATCTAGAGTTGAGCGGATGGAGTTAAAGAATATAGAGTTAAGCAAAATTAGAATCTGAATAGAGATTAATAAGTTGAATGGTTTCCTGAGTATCGATCTGATGTTGGTTTCGGCTTTCGGGGTTTATGCTTAGGGAGTTGTTCTCTTGTTAGTTTATAGTTAGAGTCTGATAGTTGTGGAAGGATAGTGATACGTAAATAAACAATGGAAATGTTTTCCAACGTTGATAACAAATATTTTCTAAATATAGAAAATAAGGAAAACTTGCATAGATATACATGATGATTGATCGATTGACATTCCATTTGGAAATAAGATCGTTGTTTGCACACGGACATTTTTATTTGATATTTAAATCATTGACTATCAATGTTTTGACCATTTTACGTTGTTAATATGGAGAGACCGGTTGGATAATTATCCGAAGAATCACTCTGTATTGGCATAAGTGTTGCGAATCAAGTATATTGAATATATTGAAGACGGAGTAAAGTGAAAGGGCTATTGTATAAGTCTTAGATAACAGTGCCTAAGATGGATGTACTGAATAGTGCCTTTGGTTTGTCCAGTCTCAGGACAACTTGTATGGACTAAGGTCTGACAGAGTATATCCAATGGATGGCGTAAGTTGATCTTTTCAAACGTATTTATGTTGGTGGCGGAGGAATTCGTTTCTCTTAGCTTATACCCGTTGTATCTTTGAGGAAATCAATTTGTGATTTTGCGGGTATGACGATGTGACATTTCTAAGTGAATGAAGATGGATGTCTGACAGAGTATTTCCAGACGATCACGTACATTGATTTCTCCAACCGTACCAAGAGTGGAAGCGGAGAAGTAAACTTCTTTTAGCTAACACATAATGTATTGTTGAGGACGTCAATCAGTGATTGGATGGATTTGATGATGTGGCATTTAAAGTGAACCTGATGTGAAGATAAGCGTAGCTTCTAGCCTCACATCCGGTAAATGCCAGAAATCGGGCAGGCATCATGGCTATGTAGGTCGCACCTATTAGGGTGTATAATCACCTGATCTAGAGTTCCATTTACTTCTATAAAATCTATTGTTGATGCTGTCCCATTCGGGAAACGGTTGCTGATCCCAACCGTTGGTGATATACATTCGATACACTCAAGCGAAATGAGTGGTCGGTCATATGTGGCCGGGTTGCAAGATGTTCTTGTTGAACCCAGTGTATTCCTCTCTAGAGGTACACTAGCAGTAGGTGGTTCCATACCTTGTCATAGTTGGAAACCCATTACCCAATACGTGCTTGCGGTTTTGATTTTATACTATATATGTAGAACGTGAGATGAAAGCATTTCTGCTAGATTGATATATATTTGTACTTAGACATTATTATAATATCAGAATGATATTGCTTGTCAAAGATGTTGGATTCTCATAAGGGAAAAACCCGTTCCGTATTCACGGCATGGTCTTATGAGATATCATATATCTGTTAAACTGTGTTAAACTATTTTACTCACACCAGTCCCATGACTGACCCGGAGTTTACTTTGTTGTTTTCCCTAAACTCTTGGGTCCCTAAATTTGTACGGGCAGTCAAGTAGTCGGGATTTACAGATATACTTGAAGAGCTGGAGCAGGAGGCTTCTGGATCATATAGCTATAGTTTATTTCCGCTGTGTTGTAAGTGCTGTACTCTGATAAGTGCTATTGTATACATAACTGTTATATTTCAAAGTTATGTTATATATTATATGTTGTTCGTTCCGCTATGAGATTCGTGTTACTCTGATGATGTAAGTTCTATTCTTCTTCTATTCTAAGTTTCTATCTTATCTATCCTCACCCTCTAATTTCTTTCATTAATTACCGGGATTTTTCGATGTTTTGGTTATCGACATCGAACTTATGTCGATAACCAAAGTCACTCAAAATCCGGGTCGTTACAGTTGGTATCAGAGCTTAAGTTAAGAATTACCTTGGTTTTGTGGCGTGACTCGGTAGAGATAGGGTTAGTAATACCCTAGATTGAGTTGAGTGTATATATACGAGTGCGTATTTGTATTTGATATAAAAATGGTTTTATATTGTGGAGATTCATTGGCTGAGTTGTTTATAGGTTCTGGTCGATCAGTTTGATCCACTGTATCGGTAGGAGTAAATAAATACTTGAATACGATGGACCGACACAATATGGATATGTAATATATTAGATATATTGGTTGTAATTATAATCGAATGAGATTATAAAGTGAAATGGTTATATATAACCAATCAGAATCATATAAGTAAAGTATATGAAATAAGATGAATTAAATATGAATTTAAATCAGATTTGGAATTAAAATAAGTAAATTTTAAGTTCCTGGGTGATTTTGAGATGTTTTCAAAATGGATGTATTTAGTAAGGGTTTTGAAATGATATAGTATTGAAATCACTTGGGTCGCTGGAAAATAATTCCGATGATGACTGCGCAGTATCATCGGTGTGATTTTCGAGTTCTAAGTGGTGGATTACTACCAGAGATTTTGTTTTGAATTGTTTTGAGAAAACAAGTTGTTTAGAAATTCAAAGGTTTTGAATTGGTATTATGATTTCAAATTTGATTTGAAATAAAACCGGGAATTTAAGTTCTAGAAATTAAAATTTAACTTGTGAAGTGAATTCGAATGGGATGGTAAAAGTAAATAATAAACCAGAATTTAACTTGAGATGATAGGTAAAGAAAAACTGAAGTGATTAGAGAATAATCTGGATTTGAAATGATAAGTTGAGAGTTTGGAATTTGAAACTCGAATTTGAAATTAAATTCGGCTTGAATAAGCGAATGTTTGTGTTAAGAATAACTTGGTTGGAGTTGATTGGGATGGCATTTGTATATGCCGAGTTGATAACATATGGTAGGGATATAATGATATGCCCAACAAAAAGGTACAAGTTTATATTTTATATGAGTTTGGAATTTATGAGCCGAATTGGCAAGCCGTTTGGCATTTTGATTTTCTTTTGGGTTGAAGAAGGCCCAGAGAGGCGAATTGGAGTTTGAGCTATTGACCAGTACAAAGGAGGTGCTGGCGAAATTTTTCGAAAGTTTAAAGTGTTAGAAAATTTACAGAATTTTTGAAAATTTTAGTTAGTCGGAATGAATAAATATTTTAGTCGATATTAATTGGTTCAGTTAAAATCAGAAATAAGGGGTAAACAAATCTTAGGAATTCCAATAGGTAGGGTCGTCCTCTAACTTAGCAATTTCGAGGACGAAATTATTTTAAGTGGGGAAGAATGTAATGACCCGCATTTTCCAGGGGTATAATTTATTTATTTAATTGTTTAAAATAGTGATTTAGGGAATTAAATCATCGTTAATTAAATTAGAGTGAATATTTAATTAAATTAAATAATTAAATAATATATTTAATTCAGAAATAATCAAAATATTGGAAATCACAATATTCTGTGAACTGGGTCATCCCTAAGATTTAATTCGGCTTAGAGTTGAATTATATTGACGAATATATTCAATCGACGACAGTTTGAACGTATAATTATATTATAATTAAAATCGAGCTTGAAATGGCGCTGCAGTTCGCGATTTGGCGATTTGAACTTCAACTGAATGTACAAGATTCGTTTTAAGCCGGATTTCTGTGAAACAAGAAATGGGTGGAGCTGGTGGAGTATATCTTCCTAGTGAAAGAGAAAGATCAGGATTTCATCGTGCAGATTTTGATTCACGTCCAAATCAAAATTTGAAATAGTCGCTATAGAATCGTTTATCGACCGTATCGGTTTATTCGATATAACTAGAGATCGGGTTTGAATTTAGACAGGGTTCTTTTGGGAAGTAGTGATAATTTAATTTTTAGAATTTTATGGAAAATTTTAATTAATTAAATAAGCAACTTTTTATTTGGAGTATTTGGCACGCTGTATCGACATTTCGGGGTTTCACAATATGAGCCCATCTGCCGGTATTATTACATTTTTGGGACCAGAGCACGTCACTCATTTAAATGGTATCTTTCTTTCTGTCCATAGCAGTCCCTACGTGAACAGGATATTTCATAGTATGGTACACTATATTTTTAACTTGAAACAAACTAAACTGAATGATTAACTGGTCAAACGAACTCGAAATTCAACGAAACAAGTTTCATACGAAACCTTAGGAAGAGGTCTAGTGAAACGTCAAGGCCTCATATTTTTAGGATTTTTTTTGTAATTTTAAGGAATTAATGCTCGGTGTTTTTCATCGATATTTTCTAAGAGATTTTCACAAACGGTGTCGGAATTCGACGAAACTTGTCCCATTGGATCCGAAATATTTTTCTATGCTAGGAATAGCTTAGTTTGTCAAAAACAGATATCGTATGAGGTTATATTTTCGCAAGACTTCACGTGTAAGTTTTAAATATAATAAAATAAGGAAAATATCCCCTTCTCTTTCACTATAAGTACCCCTCGTTGGCATTCCCTTAGAAACCTAATTCTTTTCAGATAAAACAAGCCGCCGGCTATTTTCAATCCTCAAACAAAAACCGTGAGTTAAAAATCAAGATCAATCCCAATATTCTACTCAGAAAAATAAATCCAAACATGGATTCAAAAGCCCCTCTTTATTTCTCAAAGATAAGAGAAGTCACCAAACTTGCTGAGTGAAGGCTTGGGTGCGAGAAGACCTGTAGGGTATTTGAGGGTTCGAGTGTGTACTTCGATGATGGGTGTGATGCTCCTCTGTGGTGTTCGAGAATGTCCAGCGTTCGTTCGGGAGACCTAGGGTTTGCTGTAGTGATGTTTTGAGGAGTGAGTGCGAGTTGATTTTTGGGTGCATATTTGTGATGAATGGTAGAAGCAAGATGGAGGTCCTGCGTGAGTTGATGAGGAGGATGAGGGCTGAAGGATGGTGGGTGAAGTGATCAAAATGCGGTTATGTTAGAAGTAGGTCACGACTTTAATTTGTGGAAGGAGAGGAGTGGGGACTGTAGTGTGATATTTGCAGGAGACATATGGGTATGGGTTTGGGAAGAAGCTGTAGGGTACGGGGTCGGGTATGGTTTGTACGTGGGTTGATTCAGGGCTTGGGCCGATGTAAGGTGAAAGCCCATTTGCTTTAAGTAAATTCAAGTCTGGTTAAATAAGAACTATTTAAAATATTTATACCCGCTTGTAAATGTATATCTTCGTCATCCATTGTCAGAACTTGACGAAACCAGATCCGACCGGATCGCAGGAACATACATAACGACAGGGGATTGAGATGGAAATGATTTGGGGCTATTCTGAATGTGCGACAAAATAAAATGTCAGAACGGAACATTGAACGGTTATCGTTATTTAACGACTCCCAGCTAATGTGAGTAAAACTCATCCACTCTGAACAGTTATATTTTTATAATGTATTCTTAGAACTGTTAATCATCTGTTGATTTGCTTTGTGTTGGTTGATTGATTGAACTGCTAGTCAGTTTGTGGAAATTATATATATATATAAACCATTAAATATTTATATATTGATTCTGCTATCAGAATAATTTATATTGAACTGAAAGTGATGATAATCATATTGTGAAACATTTGTGGATGCAGGGAGATAGGTTGGAGGAATCCGACTGGATTCCTCAATAGTTATTTTATTGTTTTTCATATATTGTTATATGATGTGATATTAAATCTGTGGGCGATTATATGTGCTTGGGCGATATTGAACATCGTGATTTGATATGATTGAATACCATAACATACCGAAATGTTGATAAGGGGATTTTCAATGCGATATTGAAAATAGAATATTTATAAAATGGGATATTTATATATAAGAGATATTTATAAATTGGAATATTTATAAATAAGAAATTTTTATAAATTGGAATATTTATAAATAGGAGATATTCAAAAAGGAAATAATTACAAACCATTTTCTTTTTGGATGGAAAGGCCTGTGTGGTGGGTTTGGGGATTTTCCCGATGCTCCCGATACAAAGGAGGTTATGGCGAATTTTTCCGGGAATTTAAGGAGTTAGAATATTTTTAAGAATAAATTTGAAAAGGAAATATTTAGAAAATAAATAGAGTTAACCAGTTAGAGTTAAACAGTTATAGTTTAAACAGTTAGAGTTAAACAGTTAGAGTTAACCAGTTAGAGTTAAACAGTTAGAGTTAAACAGTTAGAGTTAAAACAAACATAGTTATTCAGGATGAGTTGCCATTTAGCACGACTGCTAGCGTAATTCGCAGGGCTGTAAATAGCTTACGGCGGTCGGATGTTTCCTGAGGGAATCAGGCGTAACCATTGTGATCGCTGCGATCTAGAGTTGAGCGAATGGAGTTAAAGAATATATAGTTAAGCAAAATTAGAATCTGACTAGAGATTAATAAGTTGAATGGTTTCCTGAGTATCGATCTGATGTTGGTTTCGGCCTTCGGGGTTTATGCTTAGGGAGTTGTTCTCTTGTTAGTTTATAGTTAGAGTCTGATAGTTGTGGAAGGATAGTGATACGTAAATAAACAATGGAAATGTTTTCCAACGTTGATAACAAATATTTTCTAAATATAGAAAATAAGGAAAACATGTATAGATATACATGATGATTGATCGATTGACATTCCATTTGGAAATAAGATCATTGTTTGCACATAGACATTTTTATTTGATAGTTAAATCATCGACTATCAATGTTTTGACCATTTTACGTTGTTAATATGGAGAGACCGGTTGGATTATTATCCGAAGAACTACTCTGTATTGGCATAAGCATTGCGAATCAAGTATATTGAATATATTGAAGATGGAGTAAAGTGCAAGGGCTATTGTATAAGTCTTAGATAACAGTGCCTAAGATGGATGTACTGAATAGTGCCTTCGGTTTGTCCAGTCCCAGGACAACTTGTATGGACGCAGGTCTGACAGAGTATATCCAATGGATCGCGTAAGTTGATCTTTTCAAACGTATTTACGTTGGTGGCGGAGGAATTCGTTTCTCTTAGCTTATACCCGTTGTATCTTTGAGGAAATCAATTTGTGATTTTGCGGGTATGACGATGTGACATTTCTAAGTGAATGAAGATGGATGTCTGACAGAGTATTTCCAGACGATCACGTACATTGATTTCTCCAACCGTACCAAGAGTGGAAGCGGAGAAGGAAACTTCTTTTAGCTAACACATAATGTATTGTTGAGGACATCAATCGGTGATTGGATGGATTTGATGATGTGGCATTTAAAGTGAATCTGATGTGAAGATAAGCGTAGCTTCTAGCCTCACATCCGGTAAATGACAGAAATCGGGCAGGCAGCATGGCTATGTAGGTCGCACCTATTAGGGTGTATAATCACCTAATCTAGAGTTTCATTTACTTTTATAAAATCTATTATTGATGCTGTCCCATTCGAGAAACGGTTGCTGATCCCAACCGTTGGTGATATACATTCGGTACACTCAAGCGAAATGAGTGGTCGGTCATGTGTGGCGAGTTGCAAGATGTTCTTGTTGAACCCAGTGTATTCCTCTCTAGAGGTACACTAGCAGTAGGTGGTTCCATACCTTGTCATAGTTTGAAACCCATTACCCAATACGTGCTTGCGGTTTTGATTTTATACTATATATGTAGAACGTGAGATGAAAGCATTTCTGCTAGATTGATATATATTTGTACTTAGACATTATTATAATATCAGAATGATATTGGTTGTCAAAGATGTTGGATTCTCATAAGGAAAAACCCGTTCCGTATTCACGGCGTGGTCTTATGAGATATCATATATCTGTTAAACTGTGTTGAACTATTTTACTCACACCAGTCCCATGACTGACCCGGAGTTTACTTTGTTGTTTTCCCTAAACTCTTGGGTCCCTAAATTTGTATGGGCAGTCAAGTAGTCGGGATTTACAGATATACTTGAAGAGCTGGAGCAGGAGGCTTCTGGATCATATAGCTATAGTTTATTTCTGCTGTGTTGTAAGTGCTGTACTCTGATAAGTGCTATTGTATACATAACTGTTATATTTCAAAGTTATGTTATATATTATATGTTGTTCGTTCCGCTGTGAGATTCATGTTACTCTGATGATGTAAGTTCTTTTCTTCTTCTATTCTAAGTCTCTATCTTATCTATCCTCACCCTCTAATTTCTTTCATTAATTACCGGGATTTTTCGATGTTTTGGTTATCGACATCGAGCTTACGTCGATAACCAAAGTCGCTCAAAATCCGGGTCGTTACAACTTTGGTTGATAGGGTGTTGTCTGCATAGAGCACTCTATGAATGAAAACCCCTTCAAGATTAGATCATACGCTTCTCCTATTCTAGCATGAATTCATTTACCCAATCTTGTGAACCTGATATAGCACTTCCATTGTTTGACGATTGCAATACTTAATGCTCATACCCACTCAGTTGCATCATCTTTCATTCGCAACCTTCTACGGTTATGCATTTTTGTGTACCCATTTATGCATTATCTTGGGCGTCACTACTTTCTGTTTGACGCAATTTCCGATATAACTTGGCTAGCTTGCAACCACTTATTGATTTTGCTATGCATCACAAGCAGCCTCATGTACACACAAGCAGATTTCCGTTGTATTACTGTTATAGGTTTCCTCAAACGAATTGATATTTAATTAATATCATTTACAGCTCAAGATGTCTGTAGCATAAGTAACATACATAGCATTGCTCACATAACCTTTATATCTCTAGCTCTTTTTGCATGCACAAGCAGCCACATGTTCCCTAAATGCACCGATACCCAACAACATATGGAAAAAACCTGTATCAAAGTAATTCTTGTTAAATTCATCATTTCTGCATGAACTAATTCTTATACTCACATTCATAATTACAGGATCAAGTAGCCATCCATTTAAACATGTTTATCCCAGTAAGAATGCTGTACAAGCTCATGTTAATAAAAAATAATAATTAATTAGGTTTGATAGTTAAGTTATTAAATCTGTATGCTAAAACTGCTCTCATATCTTAATAGTTCAATGTGTTAAGCCATAACTTTATTTCGGCTAAGACCAGAACAAAGTAAATACAATGTTTGAACATTTACTGTATACAATGTTGTAGATTTATGAAAAAATAAAATAAAAGAATTTATAAATTAGTACTTTTAGGATTCATGTCAAGATTGAATTTCTTTCCATTAGTGCAAAGCTCATCCTATGTGGTTGCAACCTGGAAAAGCTAATTAATTCTGAGGCACAACATGTTTATCAAAATTTATAAACGTCGGTGCAGCTAAATTTTGGAACCTTATTTTTCTGTGCATCCAAATTTGCACAACATGTTTATCAAAATTTACATTTTCCAGTTTTGCCTCGAAAGGACAGTGCACCAGCTTATTTGTTACTCTTAACCTGTGTGCTTGGAGCCGGTACACACAAGTATCAATTGCAAGTAATATTTGCTTTGTTCCAACTTGTTGCGAATTCCTTATATGACTATCATTGCAAGTAATATGTATAGTTCACGCAAGTACCACTTGCAGTTGAGCATTTCACACAGTCCAATTATTTTTGCATCAGCCAACTTCCAACTCTTTCTACCATGCACAACTCTACCAACCTACTCATACTTTTCCCTGCTTTCAATATGAAATGTCTCACAAAAAAGTAGTAGTTCCTTCAATAACACCAATTTTTATGAACTTAAGTTTGGAAAAAAAATTGCATGTTGTTGTTTTGTTGATCATCAAAGCGATGAACCTCCTTCGTACAATCGTACTGAATGATTCCCATCGTTTTTAATGGTTTTGGTGTTTTATTCAACAAAATAATGGATAAACTCTTCATAAGAGGATCACTCTAACAAAAAATTTATCGAAAAATCAATTTTCCAAGTGCAAGCTTTCTTATATGCATAGGTTTATAAAATAATTATAGAGTTAATGAAGATTAGATACATATATTATTAATGATATGATACTTTTGCAAATGATCTGCAACAGACGACAATTTAGGAAATTACTCAAAAGTTTGAAAATTATGCTTTTATATTAACATGCCTTATCTAAACCATAATCATGAGGATCTTTCTCAAGATGGAAAAAAAATCGTCTTATTACCTCAAGCACAAGCAGTATATATATGTTATGAAAATTGTAAGTTTAAAGCGAAAATTTTGTTGTTTACTGTCAAATGATTTTAAAAAAATACACGCAATTACAAACACACTCTTTAATAGAAGAAACAAAATTGTTAGCACCTCGAAGTGGAAGATAACGACTGACAAAAGCAGCTCAAAGCCTTTAACCCTCCATTGGAGCTCAATCTATGAATTGCAACACTAGAAATTTAATTTGATATCAGTTAAATTGAGCAAAATTTGCAGTTTGGTGGTATTAAATTGGGATTTGGGAAGGGAAGGAACAAAGAAGACTCCTAATTTATTAGCAAGTACTGAAATTAAGACAGGTTTCTTATCGGCGCATTATGTTGTGTTGTACCGTGTGTTATTCTTAGTTCTTACCATTATTCCAGTAAAATTTATCCTTTAAAACCTGCAAAACAAATTTCAAAGCAAATAACAAAGCCTCCACGAAAGATATATAACAAAGCATCCATCAGAAATTCACGTAACTTGTACAAAACTTCTATAATATAACCATTACCACATGAACTACCATCCCTTTCCCCTTTATCTTTGCTTCTTCGAAAGTGCCTTTATAATTTATATCACACTAAATTGAAATTTAACTTAAAAAATGACCATTAGAATCAACAAAAATATACAAAAAGCAAGCAAGGTGAATTAGTTGTCAGTTTCGTAAATACCAAGAACATTCTTAGTAAACTGCCTCATCGTTTACTGAGGCTAGTTAAAACTAACCCTCGTGAGGCTCAGTTGTCTTTGGACTCAATCAAACTGGGCCTCGGAGCCTAGTTTCCTTAAAGCTTAGTAAAACCGAGCCTTAGAAGGCTTTGTAAAAATCAAAATTAAGTATCTGGGCTTAGTAAAATAAATCTCCGGTATACATTAAGGCTCAGTTTAAACAAGCATCTGGAAAGCTTAATAAAACTGAGCCATAGTGGAGCTAAGTTTGAAAAGGCAGGGTAATTATTATCAAACAAACAACAATTTTGTGTGATACTAGGGCCAAAATCAATTTAATCATCCTAACAATTCTTTTACCATAGTATAAACAACAATTTTGTATTCTATCAATGTATTTGGCATGTTGAGCATGAACTCAGAAAGTGCACTGCAGAACAAGCAAATGCTACTATAGCAATAGCTGCTACATTTTCAACTACACCACATCAAAAATTGTCATCCAAATGTAAGAATATAACTCTAATGAGTTATATATGTTATTGAAGAAAATATCACATAGCATAACTACTGGTTGATGGAAAGAGTCTACTGACGGAGTTCTTAGTCACATGTACTATATTCATTTTTAACCATTCCACTCAAAATTCCATGAGTACTTTGGAATTTTCATTATAAATTCTGCGAAATGCATGAGCAAGTTAAAAGAGAATAAAACAAATAAGAATTTGTTAACAAACATGATAAATCACAAATATTATCTTTGAAGAATTAATAATTAGTGTAAAGTTGCAGAATCAACGATTCTATCATTAAACATTTCCACCATTGCAGTAATAGTGACACAACTGTTCGGAAATCATGTAAAAATATGTAGAATACAAATTACGGGATTGTCAAATTTGCATTCATAGTGATTTGAGTATTCTGTAAAAATACATTTAATGTTAATATATGTGGTGTAGGAAACTGCAAACTCGTACCTGAGACATAACTGAGTATACCAAGGTCTCGAAACTAAGCAGTTTGGACGAACAGTTATTGTTGTAACATTGCAAAGGCAACATCAGAAATGGGACGATTTCCAGCTATGTTTAATTCTGCACCAGGAAAGAGTGATGATAAAACATCTCTCTTGTATGATATTCTCCACGCAACAACCTAAAAATAATAGGTATAAGTGTCAGTTCAGGTCAGATTATATCCAAGTCAAATTGACTACTCATAAGGAAATCCAAATATATGGCATTAGCATGCCAAAATAGAGATAAATTTTGTTAAAATTTCTATTTTATCTGACTCCTATCACAGGTAATGAGACGGTCAGAGATAGCATCAATAGTCTAATTGCACTATAGAATACGAGTACTGCTCATATCCTCATGTACAAGTGATGCTGAGAGCTCCAACATTTTAAAAGCCTGTTTTCAACATAGCTATTGACGGTCTCAAAACATGGACTCAACTGAAATCGTTGTTAAATCGAGAAACCAAGATTAAAAAAAATTCAACAATTCTTAAAAAATAGTGCATAAATAGTAAAAGTTAAAAATGCTAATTAACGTGAAATAAAAAAATCAAGTTGCAGATCGCATGAATGGGAAAAAAAGGAATTGATTGGAACAAATAAAAGTTAAAACAGACGTACCTTGATTGAAAGTGGTGAACTACAAAATCAGAGAAATCCGACGATGATTGGAGAAATATGGGAGAAACATTGGTCGGATTTTTAAATCGTCCAAGTTCCGATTTGAGAGGAGAAAGATTGGAGAGAATCTGAAACTGGAAATCGCCCGATAAAATGAAATGGCGATAGAAGATGAGGAACGAAAGGAAAACACAGAATTTAGATGTGAGGAAGAAAGAAGGGTGTGTTCTTTGCAAGTGGAAGCGGAGATTTTGAGCGGAGAATTGTAGTTAGCGGAGAATGTATTCTACGCGTTAAGCGGAGAATTTAAGCAGAGTATTTTATTTTTATTTTGTAATTTAATTATTAAATGATTAAAACTTAACAATATGATTAGTGCAAAATAACATATTTAACCATAAATAACAGTTCAGTACATAATAATATTTCAAACCAGTTCACTACATAATAATAGACACATGCGAGCAACTACCTAATAAAAACATAAAAACGTACAACAAACTACTAACGTCTGCGGAATCTAGAAAGATGATAACATATGTACCCCAGTAACTCCATATCAGACAAGGTCTCAACCACCTCCAAAATAGACCTGTCGAGACGAAAAATCTCAATAATCTCCCACTGGCTGGCATCAGTGATGGGCGAGAGAAGGGCATAGCATTTCTCCACGGCCGCGGCGAAACGCTCTGTCTGTACGAAGGCGGGTTCGGGAGGAGCGGGTTCTGTAGGAGCTGCCCTACTAGATGTGGTGCGCGTCGACTGCCTCCGTGCAGACTGAACCGGTGGTGGACTATCTGAGGCGGCCTCTGGAGCAGGGTGATCTCATAACTGCAAGTTCTTGTGCCAATGCAGCTCCTAAAAAGCTGGTCCTGCTCACGAAACTTCAGAGGTGGTTGTCTCGTAAACCTCTGGTACAAGCGTGCAGACCCATGCCACCAGCCGTCTGATCCGTCCAAGCGGTCCTGCGAAGCATCCCAAAAACCGTCAGGAATCTGTAAAAATGCATTCCATGAAGTCCATACCCTTTTCAGATTATCCCATTTGTTTTTTATTTGTATCTGCATCAACTCGTCTTCAAACATCTCATTGAACTCAGCCTGCACCGCACTGAGGAATCTGTTGGTTCCTCCAAGATCAATATTGTTGAGGCAAATATCTATAAAAGCCTCAGTGCGATCCACTGGCCATAAAGCATTTGGGGCGTTGGAAGAGCCAGAAGCAGAAGGAGACGAATGTGCCATTAGACTGGAAAAAGGGGAAAAAATGAACATAAAAAAAAGAAGTGTACCTGATCCTAAGCAGAAAGCAGAAGAAGGAGGAAGAAGGTAGGAGAAGTGAGGAGAAAGAAGGAAGGGGGGGGGGGGGAGGGGGTTTGAAGGCGAGGAGCCAACGGCTCAAAATTGAGCCGTTGGCTCACGACGCCTCCGACGCGTTGTGAGCCAACGGCTCAACGGTCCAAATAGGACCGTTAGCCAATGGACGCCTCCGACGCGTCGGAGGCGTCCGTTGGCCCAACGATCCGTTTGGACCAAAAGAACACCCCCGAAGTCATAAGAAAAAAATGGAAAGAAAAACGCAGAAAGGAATTTGAGAAAGAAGGAAACTGACGGAGACAACATTGGGTGAGCGAAAATTATGCCGTAATTTGTTGGCTCAAACAATTTGTTTTTGGCTCTAACAGTAGGGAAACCTCCCTAACGGTCGGTTTGAATATCGTGTTCTAATTGGAATCAAAATATGTAAAATGTCCACTGATGAATATTTATAACATGAATATAAAGATTTTTGTACAACAATTCAAAACCAAAATTGATAGTGACCTGCATTTGTAAATACCACAGAATAAGAATCAAAGTTCATGAGAAACCAGTGATGAATGTTTGGAACATGAATACCTATAACATTCTTGTTTTTGGCTGAAAAAAATATAAAAAAAATTGTATGAGAATTATATTTTAGAGTTATCATAAATAATAAGAAAACCCATGTAAAGATATATCCGAGGGGTTCTTCATCAATTTTGGACTAAATTGATTAATACCACTATCCTGCTCTCTAACCAAATGCCCATAAGATAAATAAACATATATCAAAAGAACGCTTACTAAAAAAAATTTATTATATAATGTAAAAATCTATACGAAAATTTCCAAGCTTGCTTACAGCAACTCAAGGTATTTATAAGACTATAAGCTAATAAGAGTATAACTAAATGTTGTACCATAGTAAGATAATGGTCTCAGTTTTATATTGCATTCAACATGGATGATATTAACTTGTTTCGGATTAAATAAGCAAGATAAACTTTTTGACAACTACAAAAATGGAGATATTAAATATAAAGATTACTGTAAAACAATTAAAAAACAAAACTGGAAGTGACATATATTCATAAATATTGCGTTCTAATTGGTATCAAAATATGTAAAATGTCCACTGATGAGTATTTAGAACATGAATATAAAGATTTTTGTACAACAATTCAAAACAAAAATTGATAGTGACCTGCATTTGTAAATACCACAGAATAAGAATCAAAGTTCATGAAAAATCAGTGATGAATGTTTGGAACATGGATACCTATAACATTCTTGTTTTTAGCTGAAAAAAATATAAAAAAAATTGTATGAGAATTGTATTTTAGAATTATCAAAAATAATAAGAAAACCCATGTAAAGATATATCCGAGGGGTTCTTCATCAGTTTTGGAATAAATTGATTAATACCACTATCCTGCTCTCTAACCAAATGCCCATAAGATAAATAAACATACATCAAAAGAACGCTAACAACAAAAAAAATTATTCTATAATGTAAAAATCAATATGCAAAATTTCAAGCTTGCTTACAACAACTCAAGGTTTTTATAAGACTATAAATGATTTTCAAGACTCATAAGCAAGAAAATATGTATGAGTCATCATATAAATCCGCAAATGTGGATGAATAAGAAAAAAAAAGCTTTAATCAAAATCATATGAAGAAGGAGATACCCAAATTGGTATAGTAACTGATCCATTCACAACTTGTGCTAGTAGCTTCAACTCTATTCATATGATAGTAAGCTGAGTATAATCCAATAATTTATATGAAGCACATGAACAAACACCTAAAGTTGAGATTGAACTTCAACAAATAGTCATACGATAAAAAACGTACAAAAGATGTTTAAAAACCTTGAATCTATTACTTACCTAGATTAGACTTTTCCTTGTTTTAACCATGTCCATAGTAGAAATGCATATGGCAATTATTACATCCTATGCATAGTTACGCCACTGCAGTTATTGCTATCACAGACATTCAAATTAGACATCATTTATCAGTGACAATTTGATGTATCATATCTCAAATACATTTACATTTATATAGTGATAATAATTTGTCTTCTCGGACTATAATAGAAAAGAAGAATAAAATTAAAAGTTTATTTTATTGACCAATTTATCAAAATAACATTCCATAAGAAAAAAAATTCATTGAAATATCTGAACAGCTGTGCTTTATACTAAGATGGAACTTCCATTAGTGCTGAAATTTCAAATTCAGTCTCCACTCTACTTGAAGGGATGTTCTGAGGCATGATTAGGTAAAGTTTACAAACTGTATAAACATGAGTTCATGCATCAGAATATAGAATAATAACGAAGACGTGTTTTCAATATAAGAAGGTTAAACTGGAAATTTTCAAGTGCTGACGAAAGAATGTATTACAGATTCAATTACCCATATCATCTTTGAATTTCTTTCAATTCTAGTGATTGTGCGGGCAAATTAATTTTGGGTGCAGTGGTTAAAACTTTGATTGACCTTCTACATAGTACATGTATTCAGAGATTTTGCATCATAAAAAGCAAATTGTTCCCTCAGGCGATACTACCTAACATGAGCAACATAGTATATAACCAAAAGTACATTAACGTTTGAAATTAGCAAACCTGACTCTCGCTTCCATCTTCCACCTGAAATCTACATGTTTCTACTCTTCTCTACCCCACGTTGAGTTCGCCGAATCTCCTCACCGTCCTTTCCACCTTGTGCCACTTTTGCTTCATTCCTTGGTTTCTAGGTTTTGCTTCTACTCTTCAAAGCTTTTATTTTTCTTTGCAAACCTTGGTGACGGATCGATTTGCTTGTCCTGGTTTTGTTTTCTAGCAGAGGAGTTTTTGATGTATCGTCTTGTGAGTGCATGGTTGCGGTGGTTTCTGGTTAGACCCAACCCTTTCTTCGTCCAAATGAGCAAGGAAAAAGGTTCAATTATTAGAACGCTTGTAAAAATAAATAGGAAGAGCTGAAATACAATTTTTTTACCACCGCCATTAATCCAGTGCTAGATTGGAAGAGGAGTGGCAGATCTCAAAATAATAGGATCGACTGGTTTAACCATGGAAGTTGTGCAGTTACAGGAGGAAGATGGAAGCATGTGGATCTGAAAAGGAGACGGTTGGAGGAGGCAGAAGAGTGGTAACTTGGTTGGTTTCGTGAAGGGGCAAGGAGTGGGGAAGAAAAACAAATGTCGGAAATAGAAAATACGTGGAGAACGGAGGATTTTTTTTTGGAAAAATGGGGTGTTTTAATGACACTCCGGGGTGTCATATTTTAAGGGGACACCGGTCTATAAAAAAATTGTTAAGGGGCAACACTAGTTATACTTTTAAGGAACAAAAATAACCCTGCTGTATTTCAATGCTCGCGCTCGAACCAGAAAAAAGGTATGAGTATACCGTTTTTATTTAATAAAAACGGTAGCATTAGAACATCTTTTCTATCTCTGTAACAAACTTAACAAAAACAACGGAAATGGTTATACTCTACCGTGTTTGCACACTAAAAACGGTCATAATTTTCTATCTTTATAATGATTATTCAGTGTTTGCAGGCCGTTTTTCGTATTTTCACATTTACGTCGTGCTTCGGAGAACGGTGACATGCAACCGAATTTCACTAAGTCGCACTTCTTCTTTAGATTAAGGGTAATTTTGTCTTATTATTGCGTATTGTTAAGGGGTGTTTAGACTGTAGTGTACTTCCCTTAACAAAATTTTAAAAACTGAAATTTGTATCACCCCTTAACCAAAAAGGGAGTGTCATTAACAATCCCCGGTTATTCAACCGCAGTAAGTGTAGTGGCAAGTACAACATAGGTAGGCTAAGAGACATGTTTGTCCTCATGTTAATATTCTGTTCGAATACATGGCAAGGGGTATATTTGGTAGTTCAAAAAAGCTTCACCATCCCTAAAAGATTTTCTTTATTAGTAGAGATTATCCATAAAGTTTAAAAACGAAAATAAACATATATAATCATGATTCAGCGCAATGTGACATGTAAATTTGATAAAAACAACTAATCTAAGCATATAACGTTACACAACATGGTGGAAGACCTAAGTCACTCATCAAATCAATAGATCTAATAAAGATCAATGTTAAAATGATTTTGGTAGCAAGGAAACAGATATTGACAGCCTTTAAATGATTTAAAAATATGAAGATCAATGAAGATCTAATCTCTAGAATATGTTAACTGGGTATTATAAGCGATTTAGAATGTGTTTTGAGGTTTCTAGAGGAAAAACTAGAGAATCTTAGTCCTTATGGCTGCTAGGAATATGAAGAAAAGAGGTTAAGCTAATCTCTTTAATCCCCAATTATACTATAGGTATTAGCCCTAAAGAGCTAACCTAATCCGCCCATCAATTGCTAATTAAATCAGCCCAATAGTCCTAAAAGTTTAAAGCTATTGTATCTCCCTAACCTCTTAACCAAATCGTTAATATAACAACTCTACAGAATGACCCTTCATCAAATCTTTTCTATGACACCGGTTTGAACGTTTAATTCTGCGTCATTTAAAAGATATGCCCATAACAAGATCCTTAAGGGTAAAATAGTCACAAAACATTCTGGTAAAAATCATAGATGTGCAAAACTTCCTAACTAACCATATACCAAAATATGAGAATGATACGACCTTGCGAGGATTAAATAGAATTATTTTACGATCATCCGATACATAAAATACAGATCATTACATTCTCTCCACTTTAGGAATTCCACCCTCGAAATTCTAAAACAAGCAAGAAAACACAGTATCCTACATGCCTACCGACCACGAGCAATAAATCTAGCACACAATCTACAATCTAACAATCTATGCAAGCAATGTCTATCCTAGAATGTAGAATCTAATAGTACAAAATACGATGATGTAAATGGATGCAATAAATAGGACATACTATCTGGAGAGTTTTGGATACACCTTCCTCATACTTTCCTCCATCTCCCACATACAATCGCCATCACCCTCGCCCCCACTATATCTTAACTAGCTTAACTATCCTCATCCTAAGCTTCTTCGTATCATTCTCTATTATCCGAAGCAACTTACGAGGTCTTGAAACTTGTGGCTCAACCTCTAAATATTCAAGCTAATCCAACGCCGTTATGGTACTTGAGTTGTGTACAAAATTTCATAGACAAGATACATTAAACACATTGTGTACTCTTGTAATCTTCGAAGGTAGATCCACTCTATATGCTACGCTCCCAATCCTCTCGGCGATCGGGAATGGTTCAAAAACTCTCGGAGCAATCCAAATAGGACTTCCTAAGAAGAGAAATCTTAAAGAATACCACATCGCCAATCAAGAATTCCAAATCTCGTTTTTGCTTATCTACATAGCTCTTATGGCGATCCTAAGCTGCTTTCATGCGCTGTCGAATGATCTCTATCTTATCCGAAGTCTCTCGAATCATCTCAGGAACAAACATTTCCTTCTCTCTCGCTTTCCACTAATGCTACAGGATCTTCCATACAATGCCTCATAAGGTTCCATGCTGATACTCACTTGATAACAGTTGTTATAAGAAAACTCAAACAAATGGAGGTGATCATCCCATGATCCTTTGAAATCTAGAATACAAGCTCTAAGGAGATCTTCCAAAACTCGATTCAGTCTCCCAGTCTATCCACCCATCTGACGATGATAAGCTGTACTCAAATGTAGTTCGATATATGCACAACATCTCTTGCAAACTTTTCCAGAATCTGCTAGTAATCAATGGATCTCTGTCGCTTACTATTCCTTTTGGCTCACCATGGAATTGAATATTCCATTTCATATACAATTCGACCAACTTCGATGTCGTTCTAGTAGAGTTGACAGGTATAAATCTCGGGCTATTGGTTTTATGATTAGGAAATGGAAGAATCTTCAATATCTTCTCAAATAAGAGGTAAACATCCTAGATCTAAATTATGTTTTAAAATTATTATTTTTATGGTTTTTAAAAGTTTTTGTTGATGTATACTACTCATATAAATCGCTCGCATTATAAGTTAGATTCAAACATCGATATTGGTTTTTTTTTTTTGAAAAAATACATAGGGTTTTCAATAGTTGTTTAATGGTATAGTGTTGTATGAAAATTCATTCATGCATAGAATTAAAGCCCATACTGGTTGATCTAAGTGTTCTATATCAGCAAGGAGAGCACCGAAGCAACAATCAAGCGCTAATGGAGGTATATTATTGCACTTGTTTAAGGTCATTATTGTATTGATAATGACAGTTAGATTTAAGTAATTTTGTGCCATACATTTTCATTTAGTTGGATAGGGAGTTTCAAAAAGTAAGGCTCTTGATCATTGTAACAGGTTAAAACGCATGCGATGTAAAAACCCTAAACTACAAGATTATCTTTGAACGACAGGTATTAGGAAATATTGTAACTAAAGTATCTTAGGTATGAATATGGGCTTACCACCGCATTATATGACAGATGGAAGCTGGAAACAAATAAGTGTTATCTAACATTTGGGGGAAAAAACAGAGGTAAAGTAGTCGTATTCCCTTCACCTAAACTAAAACTTGATTTAGTAGCTCTTTTACAAAAGGCGTAATTGAAAGCTTTGAAATCGATCTAATTGAAACCTAGTCTTATAAATTTTAACAATCTATAATAGGATCTATGCAAAATTAAATAAATCAAATGATATATCTTTCATTGCTTCCACAGTTCATAAAATCAGATTGAATCCAAGATTGAATCGAGCCCTAGCGTGACAAGTGTCGCCGCCACTAGAGGTATCCATGGGAGTCTGCCTGGCATTCGTCAAACATTGCCATGCAAGAGGAGCAAGGTACTAGCCTAAATCCCATGTAAGTACCCACTAAATTTCCATTTGTTAAACGATATAATAATATCGGACCCAATTATTGCGTGGCTACCATTTCAAAATAAACCAACCGTATAATTTATATTTGAATGGTTCTCCTCTTTTCAAATGCTCTGATTGTGTGACACTATAGGTTACTATAATGTTGACAATGATTTTAAATCGTATTTAAAATCATAAAAGACATCTAGTAATATGTCACTACTACCCAATTTATAATAAAATTAATGATTCAATACAACCTTTTTTGTGATCAGTGTCTCAATGTAATTTAATCCTTTTAACCAATATATGCATGTATAAACTCTAGGCATGGAACATATCATCTTCTTTATAATTTATTCCTTTTATCTTAATCGATGTGTAGACTATATAAAACAAATCAATATTTGAGGACGACCATGCATTTCATAGTGTCACTCAATCAAGAGGCCCATGGATATCTCTACTTATATTATAGGTTAAACTTCATCTAAATCATTCATAATTTTCAATCTATTCAAGATGTATCCAATAATCATCTTTATCGTCTACTCGGTTAAAAGTATCTTTTGATGATATCAAAATACAAATATCCTCGAATAAAATTATAATGATTTTCAGGTCTAAGGACTATTACATCAGTGTCATTAGGAGAATAACTTATGATACTGTTAATTATATTTCATGTGGTTTTCTCGTGTTGGGTCAGCCCAATACGCTATTCTCCAATACATATTCATGTATTGACATTAATATCATGTATATTAATGATCCATGAGATATGATCATTAGTCTATCAATATACTAGTCTCAATGTTTTATTGTTGTCCTTTATAAACAACAAAACTTGACTACGGACATTTAAGAATTATAATACTTAATATATTATATAATCTCATGTTCAAGTCACTTACTTGAACTATATAATTATGTATTATTATTCTAAGGACTTCAATTATTGTAACACCCCGAATTTCGGTTAATGCTAAAATTCACAAATTAAAGAATAACTAATCCCAGATGTGGGAATTAGGGGAAACGGGTTGCACCATTGCGTTCGTCTCGGAAAAATACGCGAAATAGAGTCTGAGTTTTCGAAAATTGGAGTCCGTATGAAGAAGATATGGACGAACGAAGTTAGGCAGAAAAACCGAAAACAAGCCAGAATGCACTGGCGCACTTGTGAAGTGCGCCAACACAAAAATGCACTGGCACACTTGTGAAGTGCGCCAACACATTTTTACACTGGCGCACTTGGGAAGTGCGCCCGTGTCGAGCCAGAAACCTGCACAGCTTTCTGGCTGGCCTGGTGCACCATTTTAGGGTTTAGGCTGTGTTTTGGGGCTGGTTTCTGGAAGCTTCCGAGATCGGATGGTCCTAATCTAATTTAGGGTTAATCTAATGGCCTAAAACACTTGCCTAATCCTATAAATAAGACCCTAAGATAGCCCTAAATGGTCATAATCCTATCTCCTAACTAAACTATGCCAAAATTTTCTATGATCATGGCCTCCACTCAAAACCCTAGCCTCCATCCTATTTCTAAACTATTTCTATGAAGGCTTTCATGTGCATACAAGCATCTTTGAGTTGTATGAGTGATCATTGGCTTGCATTCATCATCAAGTTGCAAGCTTTATGTTCAAGGCTAGAGTTTTTGAGTGATTTGTGGCAAGGGTTTGCTTATTGGAGTTTAGTGGTGAGTTTCTATAGACTTAACAATCAATTGTTAAATTGATTACGATAGGATATGATAAGATATGGCTATGTTTGTGGAATCAATGTGTTTATGCTAGTTTAGTATAGTGTATGTTGTGTGCTATATGCAAGTTTAATGCTATGTTTTATGATGCAAAACACTATGTTGAACATTGATTCATATGTAACATGTTATGCAAGCTATATGGGAGATTATATGCAAGTCTATATGTAACATGTTATGCAAGTTATGTATTTGGTTTTATGCATGCTAAGTATTTGGTTTTATGCATGCTATGTATGTGGTTTTATGCATGCTAAGTATTTGGTTTTATGCATGCTAAGTGTTTGGTTTTATGCAAGTTTGTCTCTTTTTATGATATGCATAATATATGCAAGTTTGTCTCTAAGTATGGCATGTTATGCAAGTTCATTTGCAAGTTATGATACATATTCATATGCAAGTTATGATGCAAGTTCATATGCAAGTTATGATACATGTTCATATGCAAGTTATGATGCAAGTTCATATGCAAGTTATGATACATGTTCATATGCAAGTTATGATGCAAGTTCATATGCAAGTTATGATGCAAGTTCATATGCAAGTTATGATACATGTTCATATGCAAGTTATGATGCAAGTTCATATGCAAGTTATGATGTAAGTTCATATGCAAGTTTATGTGCAAGTTCATATGCAAGTTGTCTCTTTTATGATATGCATAATGCAAGTTTGGGTTAAATACTAGTTGGGTTTAATGTATGTTCATATATGAAAGTTGACACCTTTTGAACCCATGATAAAGTTACATGCTATGTTGGCTAAACCCATGATCTTTGTGATGAATCTTCCCTTTATTATGTCGTGTTATGAGAACGAACTACGTGGGGAACGATGGGGTTAATATGCATGTTAATAAAATGATGTGAAATGGGTATGATTAATCATACCACAAATTAAATGGACGTAATTGGGAATTTACCTATTAAGTTAGGTCTACCCATATTATGGAGTTGGGAATTTACCTATTAAGTTAGGTCTACCCATACTATGGAATTGGGAATTTACCTATTGAGTTAGGTCTACCCATATTCTTAAAAATGTGTAATTAATTAGGCATAATTAATTCAAATTATGGGGGTGATTAATTAGGTGTAATTAATCAACTAAGACATGAGGTTGGACCCTTTTGTAGCGGAAGTCTGCCCGGAACCGACCGGCCATCCAGCAGCTACAAATGATTGGCCCAATGTGAGAGGTCTTAGTCATAAATTAAATACGTGATTAAAGTAAAGACACGAGGTTAGACCTTTTTATGACAGAAGTCTGCCCGGAACCAACCGGCATATCCAGCAGTCATAAAAGATGGTCTAATGTGAGAGGTCTTTATGAGGTCATGATCTTAATTAATTAAGAAACACTTAACCATATTAGCATGTAGAGGGACATGAGGGGTTAAGTGGGTGCCTTGGGTGGCATGTGGAAATCTAGTGGGTTGCCTTGGGTGGCAATAGAAAATACGATTAGAATACTTAACCAAAGAGGAACATGTAATTAAAAATGGGTAAAGGGTTAAGTAAGTGCTTTGGGTGGCATGTGGAAATCTAGTGGGTGCCTTAAGTGGCAATTGATATATGATTAGATGACTTAACCAAACCTTAACATGTAAGTGGGCATGATTATAAAAGGGGTTAAGTGGGATACACTAGATAAAATAACAAGCTTAGGTGGTAGCTTGTGGGGGCCCATTTCAACCAATATCCCAAACGTATCTTAGTGGGCTCGACTCTAGTCGAGTGACGGGACACGCATATTGGGCTTGACTATAAGAGGCCAAAACAGGGTAGCGGTGGCAACGCGAGTCCAACGGGTTTCATCTGCGTGTGTGGACCCGGGATGGTAGGTAAGACGTTGTCGCATCGTGTAGATATAACCCGTGCACCATTTGTTGTATCGGGCTAGCCACTTTGGGGAGTGATACACCCCATTGTGGGGCCAGCACGGATATCTACGGTAGGGAGCCGATCGCTTGGGAGTAGTGGGTACACCTAGTAAAGATAGGGGCAGACGGCACCTATGTAGGGGTACACGAAACTACTGGGTAAAATTACTAAGTACACTTAGTGGGATCAACCTTTAAGTAGGAATTATCCTTGGGTAGGTAGAACTGGTGTGGTGCAGTGTAGGAATTACCCTTGGGTGGGTAGATCTGGGGTGGTGTAATCTAGTAATTATCCTTGGGTGGATAAATGCGTCTTTTCGGTTATCTTAGTATATGCTGTGTTTAATTGGCTACTTAGTGTAGTCATTATCCCCAGAGGTACCGTACCTTGTTTATATCATACCCTAATTACTTTAATGATTGTATTGTTAGGGTTATAGGACTCACTCAGACTTATGTCTGACCCCGTTGTTTCTTTATTTTTTTCCCAACCCTCAGGTTTTCAGAGTGGGCCTAGCACTAGTGGGCTTTGATCAGACTGCTTTATCTATCTTTTGGAGCTTGGACCATGGATGTAAAGCTCAGTTTATCTTTTCTATTATGGCTATTAGGTTATGTAGTGGGATTATGTACTTTCGTTTTTATCAGGATGGATATTATGTACTTGACTCTTATTTATGGTTTTGGTGTAACCAAACATGTTTTACTTTCCGCTGAAATGAAATGATGTTTTAAATTCTCAAGTATTACTTATATCTGTCTTGTTGTAATTTTTCTGTTCTATATTCACTTAAAATGCTCCACCGATGTTATGGCATTCCCTTAGTGAGTGACCGTAGCGGGTGTGGGGTGTTACAATTATGTTAATATTTATATTACGCGGTAAATATAACATAATGGAATCTTGTATTCAAAATAAAATTATAACATCAACAGTGTTATTAATCCCATCAAATGGATTGCATCTAGGGCATAAACTCTAACAATCTCCCACTTGCACTAGAGTCAATCATTCATGTATACCCATGAAACTTAACTATTAAATTTCTGCTGCGACAGAGTTTAAGTCAACAGGTCTGCAACATTACAACCTTTTGTTACTTTGCAGATATGTTTATCTCCTCTGTGGATAATTTCATTTAAGAAATTATATTTCTTAAATATACGTTTGGATCGGTAATTAGATCAAGGTCTCTAGGCTTGATTAATAGCTCCATTGTTATCACAATGTAAAATCATTGAATCAACAATAGATATAACTATGCTCAAAGATGAACTTTTAATCCAAACATCCTCCTTCGTAAAATTAGTATTTATTTCTTGTTTTAAACTAACATCATTCACAATAAGTAATATGTTATCGATGTATAACATTTCAATTATTGTGCTACTCCCACTCAATTTCATGTTTATATAAGGTTCAATGGTATTTTGTGGTTCCTAAGACGTTTCGAGCTCTATTTATTCCCATCGGCATTTCAGAGACTAGTTATCCTTCTAAAGGGTACCAATTCGAGCAATAAACATTTTATTCTCATAAGATTTATAAAAATGATATCTTTTTGCTTCTTTTGGATATTCCATAAAATAACACTTATCGGATTTGGTTCGAACTAGTCAGAGGCAGGACGTTTAACAAACGCCTCACATGCCAAATCTTCATAAAAGAAGCACAAGGACTTTTCCTAGTCCATATCTTGTATGGTTTATTTAGAATCATTTTATGTGATTGTTTCAAGGGGTTAAGCCCAAAATTTATTGGAAGATCTATATGACTCATCACTGATCGTACCATATCTTATAAGGTGCGTCTTCTTTTAGACACACCATTCTAATATGGTGTTCTTGGTGGAGTGAGTGGTGAGATAATTTCACACTCTTTTAGTTAGTCATTAATTATTGGCTTAATTATTCTCTTGATCTGTTCATTGAGTTTTTATATTCTTTCAAAATTCTTTTTGAACTTCATTTTTGAATTCTTTGAACTTCTCAAAGGATTCTGATTTGTGTTTCATATGATACACACATCTATATTTACTGACATCATTAGTAAATTTAATGAAGTAACAAAACCTACCTCTAGTTTATGTATTCATTCGTCTATATACATCATCATGTATAAATTTAAAGTCCAATACATCACTAGCCTGTTCACTATATCCAGTGAAAGGTGCTAATGCAATCTTGCATAATAAATAAGATTTGCATTTTTCACATGATTCGAAATCAAATGACCTCAAAATTCCATCATTATGGAGTTTTGATATGCGTTTCTTGTTTATATGGCCTAAGCAACAATGTCAAGGAATGTTAGATTATTAGATTTAATCAGCCCAATACTTATGTTATAATTAAGCATAATAAAGTTAAGGATTCGTAAAATCGTTAACTAACTATGCATTTCCATAAGTTATTTAATTTAAATAAGTGAACAACAATTTCCTTTTATTACAAATGAAATTCAAACTTGTCTAAACAAAATACAAAATAACATTTACTTTAAACGGAATATTATAACAACAATATTTTAATTCTTCAATTAAGCCAGTGTTTAGAACAAGAAGCAGCTTCCTATGGATAATGCAACAACATTTGCTTTATTTCTACTAGTAAGTCCACCTTTTCTTTTGTCAGATTCTACTTGTTTTGCAATTTTTGCAAATTCACATACATATATGTGATTCATATCTAGTATCTGATACTAGAGATGTATAAGTAGATTATTATAACATTTATACCTAATTTGATTGAAGTCACACTTCAAATTTCCCTTTTAGATCTTCTATATTTATAAAACAATTACATTTCAATTTTGTTTGAGGATAATCCTCAAATTTCAATGTTAGTCAAGAAATTTGATTTAATTCGGTTTATCCTTCTTAAGGATCGATTTTAGTAATAATTTGTTGGAGTTGTTTTCCATTTAATATCTATAGTAGATAATAAACAATAAAACAATAATAAATGATTTTGCAATATTTATATACGAAATTTGATAATCAAAATTATATAGGATACTGTAAATTTATATAAATGTATAATTTAAACTAAAATATGCTCCCACTCAAATAAACGTCCCTCTATTTATACATATATACATATACATATATATATATATATACACACACACACACACCAGTATATATATTAGTGGTCCAAGATCCATATCTAATCATGCTTTGAGTCAACTTTGGCTGATCCCCCAAAACACAATCTTTTAGGTAGACATCTTATGTCAATTATATCTCTTATATAACTCTTGGATAACATGATGAACAATTTTGTTCATTTAAATATTAAATATTTCATGCTATTTGTCTCTAAGGCCATAATCTTATTATGCAGCCTAGTTACGTCAGACTCAATTATACAGTAGAGTGTCACATTTACTCCTTCGCATATAACCGAAATAAAAGGTGTACAATACTTTGGCATTACCTACATCCAGTTATTCTGGCATTGGTGAGTGTGTTTATTGGAAGACATCACCATGGCTTTATATTGATAATTGGTTTAAAGGGATTTTATAATTCGTAGTGGCGAACAATATTAGTGTTTTCATAAAATATCACTTTGGTAATTTTTTAGATACAGATGCAAAAATAAATGCATTTATGTATATAACATTTATATATATATGAAAAATGCCTATTTATCATTTGAATATTTCAAAATAACGGGTCACCAATATGTTGTGCGAATCGAATAGGCACGGTATTAAATTGTCACACTGCTTCGTGTGGGCAAAACTAAAGATATAACATTTAATTTTTAAGTACGACTGCATACAAAAGGTATTTTCTAGTTTTAAAGAAACTAATTTCTTCTTGTATACCCAATTTTGTAGCCCTACTTGTTTATAGAATTCACAGCCTATTAAATAAAATATGTACAAACACTATAATAAGTGTTATTATCCTCAATCTTTGAAAAATGGTTCTCTCAGGTCCTTACTGGTAGAACAAAAAATAACTTAGAATTATTATAGAAAATTAAATATCAGGCCTAAATAATTACCCAGAATTTCATAACCCAGGCAACTCATTATATCAAGACTCAATTCAATTTCAAAACATAATGTGAAAACAATACGCAGGCTTCATTTATACATTCAGTTGAGTGAATATTTCATATTAAAAGGAATATATAGAAATATACACAGAACATAATGTGCAGAAGTTTACACAGGTTTAGACCATTCCGCGTATAACAATAGTACAAGACCCCAATGACTATCCTTTAACTTGCATCTATAAACTTATATATTTTGCACACACCATTATATATTATATACATATGTATAACAAGTTATACGTTTACACAACAACTCATATATATATATTTACACATTATATATATATATGAATTACATTTGCAGATTGATTCTCACATTCATTTTTCCATCATCTAGATAGAACAAGCCAAACTTGCCTCTCTTCATGATTTCACTACTGCATGCAGTTGTAAACCTAATTGCTGCAAATCGAGTTCACATCAAAATTGCATTAAACTGAACATATATGAATCAAGACAACTTGATATCAATAGGTGTTTTCATATAGTTCAGATTTAAGAATTGGTTTAATGAATCACGCATATAACAGTTATGTGCTTAACCATGCATCAAAATAGGTCATATCATTCCATGAACTATCAAAATATATGACCACCGGTAGTTTATTAAAGCATATACATTTCTAAATGAGAGATACATTTATAACCCAGATTTAAAACCCTGTAACCCAGATTTAATAACCCATTTAAATGAATATCGCAACTTAAGGAATGTATACTATTTGCTATATTTATGTTGACTATTCAACATTCCTATGGAAACAATTTCTAATGTCACTGTTCTTTAATAAGCACATTGATATTTATCATGTATATAAATATATGCAAAAAATTATTATATGCAGTATACATGTAAGACTAGAATAACTATTTGTTCATAAACTTATATATATTACACTGTCTACAATGACATATATCAATTCATTCAGAAATCAAACAATTTTGATACTGAGTTTACCTATATTTAATACAAGCTTAATTGTACTTTGGTTTTCGAATATACATATATATATATATATATATAACTATTATATATATATCACTGCGTGCATATATACATACATCAACATGTTTCAAACACGAGGGGGTTTGAAATTTAAAATCTAATTTGTATAATTCACATCTTGATCATGACATCTGAAAAATAATCTTAATAAAATAGACTTAACTTTTAGGAGTTTTAAAATTAAAATTGTTGCATCATTATATATATATATATATATATATATATATATATATATATATATAGCACTGAAGTTTGTTTTAATACACACACACGCACATACATACATACATACATACATATATATATATATATATATATCTGTGTGTGTGTGTGTGTGTGTGTGACAGATCATGCTATACATATATATTTTGAAGCACTTCATTGTCAAGACATAAGCATGTGTATTCAAATACCATAAAAGTAAAACAAATAATATTTGTAGTACTTTTCATATACCAATATCTATATTATTATAAATGTCATTAGTTTCTTTTTATGTTTAAGACATAGTTAGTATATAAATATAACATCACATCCTATGTAGAGTAGCAAAGCAGTATCTTATAGCAGATATTTTACTTTCACTAAATTATAAATAAATATAAACAAAGTGAATAAAAATTACAACATTTCTATTTGCAGTGTAGAGATGCTTTTGCAAATAGAGATAAATTGATTTGTAAAGCAATCCATACATACTTGCAAAACAAATTTGCATCAATCTTGCGTTGTTAAAATATAAGCAATATATATATATATATATATATATATATATATATATATATATATATATATTGAAAATGGGTAACATATATTAATCAGAAACAATACATATTTTTTACCTCCTTGTTTAACTGCAACCTATATTGCCTTGATTCCTAAAGTGGAAAATCCTTCCTGTGTTTCTGATTTCAAACCCATTTCTTGCTGTAGTGTTTTTTATAAGATTGTTTCAAAAGTATTAGCTAACAGAATTCAAGGTGTCCTACCTAATCTTATCTCCAACAACCAGTCTGCATTTGTGCCTGGAAGATCTATTAGTGATAATGTTTTGATTGCTCAAGCATTGCTACATGGTTATGACAGAAAGAACACATCTCCACGTTGCATGTTAAAGCTTGACATTAAGAAAGCATTTGATAGTGTATCTTGGTCATCTATAATTGCCATTTTGTCTCGAATGAACTTTCCAAAACCATTTTTGGCATGGATTTATAATTGCATCTCTACTCCTAAGTTTTCAATTTCCAAGTATGGTCAATTGCATGGTTATTTTAAAGGAAAGCGTGGTGTTAGGCAAGGTGATCCCATCTCCTCTTATCTGTTCATTTGTGTTATGGAGCTTCTTAATTCATTGATTATCAATCAAGTGAAGTTGGGTAATTTACAGTTACATCCTCGATGCAAAAAACCACTTATTACTTATTTGTGTTTTGCTGATGATCTCATTATTTTCACCAAGCCAAATTTGAGTAATATTCAATCCATTCTTTCAGTGCTTCAGTCCTTTAATGAGATTACTGGTTTTGAAATCAATTTGAGCAAATCGTATATTAAAATTGCTGGGTTAAGTCAATCTAGTAGGGATGAATTAGTAGCCTTGTCTGGTTTTATGGTCTTACCTGATAATTCCAAATATTTAGGGTTACCTCTTTTCACTGGAAGAATTTCTAAGGAGAATTATATGCCATTATATGAAAAAATAATTGAAGCAATGGTCTTCTTGTCAACTTTCTCAAGCTGGTAGGATTACTGTTATACAATCTATCATTACGTCAATGACTACTTATTACTCTAGGCATTACATTCTCCCTTTGAAGCTCCTTAATATAGTGGTTAGTGCTATGAATAAATTTCTTTGGCATGGTGATCCCTTTGCCAAGAAAATTACTCCTATTGCTTTTTCGAAATTATGTGAAGACAAAATGAGTGGAGGTTTAGGAATTATCAACCTTTTCAATGGAACAAAGCAGCCATGTCAGTTTATATTGATAAAATCTTCTCTGATGATTCATGATTATGGTCTATGTTTGTGAAGAGTAATCTGATTGGCAAAAAGAATTTCTGGACCATGCCTATTCCTAGTTTCTACAGTTGGAGTTGGAGGCAAATTTTGAAGCTCAGAGGGCTTTTCCTACCATTTGTTCAATATTCTGTTGATAGAATGCCAGGTTTATCTTTTTGGCATTCTCCATGGGCAAGTAAAGGATTAGTTTTAAGTAATGTTGTTGATTATAACTTGAGGAGAAACAGTGGAATTCCAGATTTTGCTGCTGTGGATGAGATGATACATGATGGTGAACTACCATTGCCTCACAGTAGCTCAACTATGTTAAGGAGGTTATGGTCTGATGTTTCTTCAAACTTTAAATCTGCAAATGAAAGTATATCATGGATGGGGAGAAAACATTCAATCATACTTGTTTATGATTTAATAAGTTGGGACAAGCCTCTCTTTCCTTGGTAAAATGAATATGGAGTTTAAAGAGCAATGCAAAACACAATTTCTTGCTTTGGAAAGTTATGGCCAATGCTTTAAATACAAAAGACAAGTTATTTAAGATGGGGTTAATTCCTGATGGCGGTTGTGTTCTCTGTGGTGTGGATTCGGAATGTAACACACACTTGTATTTTGAATGCTCTTTTGTTTTTCAATTATGGAGACGTGTGCTTTCTTATGGGAAGTTTGATCAGCTTGCAAGTACTAGTAGAGATAAATGGTTTAATCTGTTTAAAGCCATAAGATGGAAGTCGAGCAGGAGTTTAATGCTTTTAAGGATTTTAAAGATTTTTGTCTATGAAATATGGGCAGAGAGAAATAAAAGAGTGTTCAATTCAAAGGTTTTGAATGCTGATGAACTTTTCTCAGTGATTCTTAATGCCATATTAAGGAAATCTGGATGATTGTGATTGTTGAAGTAATGGTGTTCAACTGCAGTTTTCTTCCGGTTGATTGTCAGTAGTTTTTGGCAACTTGTTGATGAATGGGTGATGTTGGTTCTTTGAAGACAGTTAGCTGATGCATGCATTGCTGAAGACCGGCTAATAGCATTGAGTTTTTTTTTGTATTTTCATGTATATTTCATAGTTTTTTTCCTCAATGTTGTTGCTTGTATAGTTGAGGACTGAACTTGTTTCTTGTACATTGACATTGTGAATAAAATTTAAATTGGCCTTTCAAAAAAAAAAAACAAAACAGAATTATGGTTAGCATACTAACCGGGTTACAAAACAAACAAAATATAGATTGAATTAAACCAAACATATTACAGACTAAAAAAACATCTAAGAACGCTCCATCTCGCTGAGCATCACCACACTCTCACATGGAGAGGCCTTCATTCTACCATTGCTCGGAAGCAATAACATTAGAGAACCAAAACAAGTTTGCAGTCAATGTAAACTGCAAACCATATGAAGAAGGACACACAATTGCACCAATGCAAATGACATCCCACAACCTGTTGGCCAGTATCCGAAAAAGCAACGAACATCCTCATAACAGTTGAAGGTAAAAATCAAATGACAATTGGAAACAAAATCCAACTTAAGGAATCAGCGAAATCTAGAAACCGCACAGCAGTTTCGATTTTTCCAAACAACGCTCCCCCAATCACGTAAATATCCAACACCAAACAAAACCACCAATTCACCAAAACGACCCTCAAGCATCCCCACTGCATAAGATCAAAATAAAAAGTTTGTCGAAAAACCTGAAGGATTAGTTGTGCGATACCGGAAGTAATAATAATTCACTAACGCTGGAGCATGCCAGAACCCAGATCCCAAATGGCCTGATCCACTTAATTGAACAAAGATACCTAATTCAGATCCTTAGAGGGAAACCAGAGCTCGCATAGCGAAGTGGAAATGAATACAGTGTTGGAGGGTCGCAGCAAGTAGATCTGGGAGTGGATTTGTGGTAAAGTCCGCAAGCAGTATTCAAAAGTGGATTTTAAACGGCGACGTAATCACCGATTGTGGATTTTCAACAAAAAAAGGGGGATGCTGAAATTTTGGTTGTAGCTTGAAACTGAATCGGTTTCGATTGTTGTTGAGGAAAGCTTTTAGATTTGATATGGTATAAAATACGAAACAGAACCAACAGCGATGGTGAAAGTAGGGTAAAGGGAGTATAGAGCGAAGCGAAAATCGGGGAAGGAGGAAGAAGTAACCGCGAGCGATTAATATAAGCAATATATATATATATATATATATATATATATATATATAACAGAGTGCATCAAACTCACTATTTCAAGTATCGCTTGAATAATGTAGTATCTAACATGTTTGTACACTTAAATGTTCTATAACTAACTTATATGAATTTCATCAAAGTATAGGATGCATCATCAAATAGGGTGATGCAGAACAATGATCAAAATAACACAAAACAACTTAGGAGCAATATTAGAGGATTCTTAATATCCAACATGTCAGATACATATAGAAAAGGGGAATAACCAGATAAAAGGTATCTCATAATTTTGCATATATTAGTCTTACATAGGTATGAACATCTATGGGTGCAGCAGTGTTTGTGTGCAGTGGTTAACTCAATACAACTACATATATATCATTGCATGTTTATACTATTCAAGTAATGTCCGACTTATCTCAGAAAATAATTAGCAAAATTATATGTACATTGTAGCATCAACTTTAAACAGTGGGAATTAACTTTTAAAACTACTCACTGTTTTGTTACTTTAATTTGTACATATATTATAATTACTGTTTCAGATCTCGAAAATATCGCCCGAGATCTCCTCCATGATCTCATTTTAGGCTCCTCCCGAAACAAAATAACAAATCTCATTGTAAATATCATTTCGAATATATCGTCTGAGATGTTGCAATATCAAATGATATATCGACTGAGACGAGATACTAGGATATCACCCGAGATTTTAGTTTTTTTAGTGAAAATTTTAATTTGTGCCTAAACCAAAACAATAATTAAGAGAACTCAAATCAACCATGATAATCTCCTGCTATTTTATATTTTGCATGTTAAATGAGCATATAATATATTCATATATGTTCTTCAACGCTTATGATTTTCATATTTGACATTTTTACAAGCATGTTACCTATGAAATTATGTATATTTTGTGTTGAATTGTTTTATGTTTTGGATCTTTTTTATGTTCTTTATCTAACAATAATTCATGTACATGGATCATAAGGTGCAAGCACTAATCTATTTGTATTTTTTTATTCTAAACATATTATGATTTATGAATACGAATGTTCTTTCGTAAATTAAGAACAATGAGGTGATTTCGCAATTCAAGTTTAAGTTACTATTTTTATAATGGAATTCATGAAAATTATTGTGTAAGAATATTGGTTTTTAACATACCATATACCCCGAGTTTGTTCCGATATGATCTTTCAGACTCGAGATGGAAGTCCGAGACAAACCCCCGAGTTAGATTCATCTCATCCGAGATCTCCCCCGATACGTGATAAAGTCTCTAAAATCGCTAAGACGAAACATTACCGATATCCAAGTTTTAAAACCTTGATTATAATATCAAAAAACAAACCATATTCTTTATGGTTCTTCAAAGTGGATTTGCAGTATTTTATTTATCACTATAAACATGGAATCAGTATTCCCTATATTTGAATGCATCTATTTTCATGCCATAGCTCATCATACACACAAACACACACATATATATATATATATTATACATAATGTATATAATATATATATTTCTTGCACATTGGTATACTCAAACATAGTTAAGATGCAATCAAATGTAATTTATAGTGTTAAACTGCTATATTAGTGATAATCAAAATATGTTTTATATACACGTCATAATATAAATTTCAAACTTCCAGTATATTCATATATGTGTCAATACACATATAACATAAGAAACATGTGCATTAGATTTCTTGTGTCAAATAATCAATTATATGTCTAAATAAATACATATATATGTGTGTACGTATATATGTATATATATATATATATGTGTGTGTGTGTGTGTGTGTGTGTGTGTGTGTGTGTGCACAGTGTGTTTTTGGTTGTATTCAAAATACAGCAAAAAGCATATCATATACATATATTTATGGAAGTGGCAGATTTATCTAAAAACTACCAAATTTTAAAACATACTACTATGGTCCAAAATATATGAAAGTCTCATCTAAAAAAAATTGATATACATTTTTATAAAGACATAACAGCGGGATGTCAGTTCGAAACTTCATAATAAATAAAAAAGCCAATATTTTCATTTCAAAAAGCTCTGTGTCACAATATTATAGATTTGATAATAAATGATTCCAAATACAGTAGATAGAATCATTCCAGTTCTCTAAACTATAACATTGTAGGCTTTAAACATTTTATGCCAGAAGAGCTAACCAAGGCATATTCAACCTTTGTACCAAATAAAATCTAATTTGCAATGAAACAATTTCACCTTTCTGAAATGAATTTGCATTACTATCTCGTGCTAATGTGTAATATATGTAAAATCAAAATTAGGGTTCAAAATATGAATTAGCATAAACCCTGGCTCTGATACCACTGAAAGGTTTGAAACCGATCTTATCGAAACCTAATCTTATAATTTTTAACAATCTAATAGGATCTACGCGAAATTAAATAAATCGAACAATATACCTTTCATTGCTTCCACATTTCATTAAATCAAATTGAATCCGAGATTGAATCGAATCCTAGTGTAACAAGTGCTGCCGCCTATAGAGGTATCCACGGGAGTCTGCCATGCGTTCGTCAAACGTCGCCATGGAAGAGAAGCAAGATACTAGCCTAAATCCCACGCAAGTGCCCACTAAATTTCCTTTTGGATATTTGATATCGTTTGAAAAAGAAATGGCGAAGGCATCCATTTATTTAACGATAATATTGGACCTGACTATTGCATGCCTACCATTTCAAAATAAATCAGCCATATAATTTATATTTGAATGGTTCTCCTCTTTTCAAACGCCCTGATTGTGTGACCTTATAGGTAACTATAACGTTAGCAATGATTTTAAATCATATTTAAAATCATAAACAATGATTGACATCTAGTAATACGTCACTACTACCCAAGTAATAATAAAATCAATGATTCGACACAACCTTTTATGTAACCAGTGTCTCAATGTAATTTAATCCTTTTAGCCAATATATCCAGGATTAAACTTGAGGCATGGAACGTATCATACATTAACACCCCACATCCGTTAATGTCACTCTATTAGAATGCGTTAAGTTTCGTGAAGTGTTGTAGGTAAACAAGAACATAAATATCGCAAGACAGACATATAAAAATAGCAGTGGAATTTTTAAAACTTTATTTAATAGAAAACATCGTGGTCCAAAATTTAGTTACATCATAAGTCTGAAATACTGAATACCAATTACATGAAATATCTGTCTTGTACTTATATCATCAGAGCACAATAATATAAAATCATAATCCCAAAAAGAGCCATAACAGAGAAGAATAATAACCAAAGGGTACATCAAAGCAAATCCAAGATCCAAGCTAAAGCAAGAGAGAGAATCCTAATCAAGCCTGAGCACTCCTACCTTGAGAACCGAGGGGGGGGGGAGGAGAAAGGAAGAGAGAGAAAAGGAAACAAAACGGGTCAGATATAAAGTCTGGCGAGTCCATTTACTTTTAGCATATAAATAAGTAAAAGCACTATGATAGGCATATAAATTGGATGAACAGGATAACAGTATACAAGGAAGGTATATCAACTGAGTATGATAAGCAAGATAAACTGAACACGATATATTGCACTTCTCAAGTACTTTGCTCTGCACCACTACTAGTATAACTATAACATGATGATCCCAAGGGGAACAAGATGGTAGACTTAGGTGTACTTCTAGTCAGAGGTTTCCAACCCATACAATCATAACAGGTAGCCCCACATGACAATTGTCATCTCTAACTATAATAACGGGCTCCTAAGCAAGCAAGACTAGATGTACCTTATTTATTACCTCAATCGATTGGCTCCCTACCCCTCGTAGATACCTTGTGCTGGCCCTACTCTTAGGGCGTATCACTCCCAAATACTGGTTTTGCCCTTTCTTGATCTAGGCAAACCATCAATGAAATCCATAGAGACGCTCTCCCATTTCCACTATGGGACTTCCAGAGAATGAATTGAACCGCCAAGCATCTTTTGCTCAACCTTGACTTGCTGGCAAATCAAACATCAAGAAACGAACTCTGCTACATCTTTCTTCATCCCGTCCCAAAAAAAACCCTCTTCATATCTGTGTACATCTTATCATCGCCTGGATGAATAGTCATCCTAGAATGATGGGCTTCCTCAGGGACTGTCTTCAACAAACTCCCAACTCAGGGAACACAAAGCCTTCTATCTCGATGCAACTACCCTTTATCGTCCGTGGAATATCTGCCGAGGTGACTAGAAGTCTCCCCTTTATTGAGCCTATCCAAAATGTCTGAGATCTATGGATCCTCTCGCTGTGAAGTTCCTATCTGATAAAAAAGAGTGGGTCGCACCTCTAATAATGCCAATAAACCAGGTATAAACTCGGTGGAGGGTCTAAAATCAAAAGTCGATATAAATTCCAAGCTCTTCCTCTCCACAAACAGAGGACTACATGTCATCCTCTGCTTACTCAATGCGTTTGCCACCACATTACCCTAGCCAGAGGTATAAGAAATCTCAAAGTCATAGGACACTAAGAACTCCATCCATTTCTACTGTCTCAAATTAAGAACCTTTTGCGAGAACAAGTACTTGAGAGATCTATGATCGGTGTATAATTTTAACCTCTCTCCAAGCAGATAATGGCAGCAAGTCTTAAGCGCAAATACTACGGCAGCTAACTCCAAGTCATGGGTAGGGTAGTTGTTCTCATGAACTTTGAGCTGTCCACCTCCATAACACACTACCCTTTCCTCTTGCATCAGAACCGCACCAAGCCTTGTACCACATGCATCAGTTTATACTGTGAACACTTTGTTCCTATCCGGCAAGGTCAAAACTGGGGCTGTTGTCAGATCCCTCTTCAATCACTGAAAAGCATCTTCGCAATCTATATCCCAAGAAAACATCAGATTCTTCTTTTTCAACCTGGTGAGTGGGGCTGATTTCTTCGCGAAGTCCTTAATGAACTTCCTATAATAGCAGACCAAGAAAACTCCTTACTTCCATTGAATTCTTTGGAACTTGCCAACTGTGCAGTTCAAGCGCTTAGTGGTTCTATAGCGGTAGAAGTGTAAAAAGTTGTAGTGGGGATAAAGCGGGGAGATAGTGACGATATAGCGGAGGCGCTAAAATGTTAATTAGATGTAAAACTATATAATTAAAATTAACTAATTATTATTCTCACTTTTTGTAGAAGTAACAAATATTAATTAATATTATATAACAAAATCAAAGAATACCATGGTTATGCACACTAGACTCGAGAATTGTTACATATTTCTATTTTACATAAGGCACTTATGACTTAAAATTAGAATTTTACATTAACTTTTTGAGTTATTATTAAAAATAATTGGTCAAATCATTCTTTGTATATTAATATTGCTACAACATGTGCTAAATAGCGTTGATTTTGTGGATGCAGCGGAAAATAACGGGCTTTAAGCAGAGCAACTGTGCATCAGCGCTAAATTGAAATAGCGTAGCAGCTAGAGAGCGTTATGGGCTATAGCGGGGGATTTGCGGGGCTTTAGCGGGGCTTTAACTGCATAGATTGCCAATCTTGAACTGCAACTACCTTCGCGGGATCTATTGTTATCCCATCTTTAGAGACCACATGCCCTAAAAATCTCACTTCCTTTCTACGAAAATGACATTTGGAGAATTTCTCCTTCAGCTGGTGCATGCAGAGAGTTTTCAAAACCTCCTGTAAATGTCGGGCATGCTCTTCCTCGCACTTCGAGAAAATCAAGATGTCATCAACAAAGACCACAATGAACTTATTTAGAAACTCCCGAAACACCCTACTCATCATATCAACAAAATAGGCGGGTGCATTCATCAACCCAAACGACATGATGAGCCACTTGAAGAAAATATCTGGAGTTCTAAAAGCGGTCTTATCTATACTGTCCTCGGCCACTCTCAACTGATGAATCCCCGTGGCCAAGTCTAACAGAGAGAAAACAGACGCACCAACAAGATGGTCAAACAGATCATCTATCCTAAGAAGTGGATGCATATTCTTCTTAATGAGTTTATTCAACTCCCTATAATCCACACATAAGCGAAGCGAACCATTCACGCGGCGAATACTATTGGGGCAACCCTCCTTTCTCTTGGAGCTGTGTAATGCATAGGAAATACAGCTGGCTTTGCATTACCCACCAAGTATATACGGAAATCAATCTCACGCCTCGTAGGTAAGCCCCGAACCTCCTCAAAAACATCAGGATACTCACATACTACTGGTACAGATCGTAGATCATCGATAGATGCATCAACCGACTCTAGGAAACTAAGCATGAAAGGTCCCTTAGGGTCACAAGAAATCTCGAGGGTCCTCATATGGCAAGTCAAAAGTCTAACGACCCTTCTCTCACAATCTAAAATGGAACCATACATGGGTAGCCAATCCATCCCTAGAATCAAACCATAGCCCATGAACCGAAGCACATATACCTCGCGCTCAAACTCGACGCCCAATACAGAAATCTTCAAACCTCGAAAAATCATAGATAAATGAGTTGTACCACCAATGGGGTTTGAGACAACTACGGGATCCAAAACCATACTAGTACTAAGGTGCAGAGACTTAACCACGGAATCAGATATAAAAGAATGTAAAGCGCCAGAATCAAAAAGAGTTCTAATAGGATGATTGGAAAGAGAAAACAAACCTTTAACAGAAACTTTCCTACCTATATCTGGAACACCTGTCATGAGAGCATGCACCTGCCCTCCATAAGATCTTGCCCTCTGGCCCTGTCCTTGCCTCTTCAGGCAATCCTTAGTAAGATGTCTGACCTCACCACAATGGAAACAAGCATTCTTCCTTCTCTTGCAATCCTCGACCACATGATCCACTCGACCACAATTATGGCATTTCCTCTTGTCTTGGGCTTTGTCATTCTTCCCGCCCTTCTTTTGCTGTTGTTGTCCTTTCTTGGGCCACACTTTCTTATTTTGTATTTCCTCAACCTTAGCCTCTTTCTTTTCACCTCCATCTTCTTCGTGCATCAATGCAATATCAACGAGTTGCTCAAAAGTTGCTCCCATCGAAATATTTGATGTAGCCAACCCATGAAGGGGTTCATTCAATCCTCTAGCAAACCTCAAAGCTTTCTTGTGTGGGGTATTCACTAGCTCCAAGCCGAACCTCGCTAATTGATTGAACTTATTAACATACTCTTATATAGACATGCTTCCTTGCTCAAGCGCCAAAAACCTTTCTATTTGCATACTTTTCTCGGCTCGAGAAAGAAACTTAATTTCGAATCTCTATCGAAAATCATCCCAAGTCTCTGCTGGATGTCCTACTTGAGTCACTTCCCACTAGAATGAAGCCTCATCTTTCAGTTGCCAAACGACCAACTGAATCTTCCTACGATCGTCAATCTCGAAAATCCTAAACAAATCCTCCGTCTCTACAAAAGTCTTTGGTCCTCGGAATTGCTTTCCTCTCATAGCACAGAAATCCTTGCATATCCTAGAGAAATTATCAGCTCGCGGAGGAGGAGGAACATCGGCTGCAGCTGGGGAAGGGACATCTGCTTGGTCTTTGGCAGGTGTCGTAGCCTCCAGATACCTACGAAACCAAGCCGGTATTTGTATGCCCTCTGGAATATTTGGTTCCCCAGTCATGCTGAAAAGGAAAAGGGATTCAAACAGAGAATCAAAAAGATACTTATGGCTTTGGGGATTATGTTTTCAAAAAGATGCTTCTTCCTTGAAAATACTTTGTTTTTGAAACCGTTTGAAAAAAATTTCAAAATCTTTTACCCGATCTTGTAACTTTCAGCTCTAATACCAAGTGAGACACCCCACATCCGTTAATGTCACTCTATAAGAATTCATTAAGTTTCTTGAACCGTTGTAGGTAAACAAGAATATAAATATCACGAGACAAACATATAGAAATAGCAGCGGAATTTTTAATACTTTATTTAATAGAAAACATTATAGTCCAAAACTAAGTTACATCATAAGTCTGAAATATTAAATACCAGTTACAGAAAATATCTGTCTTGTATTTAAATAATCAAAGTACAATAATATAAAATCATAATCCCAAAAAGAGCCATAATAGAGAAGAATAATAACCAAAGCGGTACATCAAAGCAAATCCAACATCCAAGCTAAAGCAAGAGAGAGAATCCTTATCAAGCCTGAGCATTCCCACCTTGAGAACCTAGGGGGAGGGGAGAAAAGGAAACAAAACAGGTGAGACATAAATTATGGCGAGTCCAGTTACTTTTAACATATAAATAAGTAAAAGCATCATGACAGGCATATAAATTGGATGAACAGGATGACAATATACAAGGCAGGTATATCAATTGAGTATGATAAGCAAGATAAACTGAACATGATATATTTCGCTTCTCAAGTACTTTGCTCTGCACCACTACTAGTATACTATAACACGATGATCCCAAAAGAACAAGAAGGTAGACTTAGGTGTACTTCTAGTGAGAGGTTTTCACCCTATACAATCTTAACAGTTAGCCCCCACATGACAAGTGTCATCTCCAACTATAATAACGGGCTCCTAAACAAGCAAGACTAGATGTACCCTATTTACTACCTCCAATCGATCAACACCCTAACTCTCGTAGATACCTTGTGCTGGCCCCAAAGTAGGAATGTATCATTTCCTAAAGTGGCAGCCCCGTTGTTTGCAAGATGCATAACCATATTTACAGGTGTCACGACGTCTTATTATCCCCTCTAAGAATCCGGACCCATGCGCGCACATGACCCCGTCGGAATGCACTGCCTCCACCGTCCCTTAGATGGACCTCTTACAACCAACTCAGTAAGCGTGTACTAACCCCGACCTAGTTCGGGGTTCTCCGTTTGATACCAAGATAGGTTACTGACTGATACGGGTCCCACACACTAAATGATGCAAGTTCTTCCCTTTGTTTTGCATCCCCACTACTAGATTTCAATAGGTTATGCTTACTTGTTTAACAAGGTTGCATAACCTGATAGGTTAAGTTTGTGCGCATATATATATAAATATTACCCACCGCCCCAAGATTTACTTAACCCACCCACTATTTCAAGCAAGTTTACTTAACTCCTACTCAACTTAAAAAGTTCATGTAGTCCTTATGGATTCAAATAGGTTATGTATTACTAGTTCATCACCATTCATTCATATATGGCTACAATGCGCTAGACGTCCCACATTAAGCCTACAACTAGTGGATGCTGGATATGACGATTGGGTCTGGGAAGACTTCTTCCACAAGTCGGACTTAACCTCATGTCTTAGCACGCTGCTTGTTTACGCACTTGGACCCCTTACATTAGATTCACCACTTGTGGACGCTGGATATGCCGGTCGGTTCCTTGCAGACTTCTTCCACAAGAATGGTTATTCCTATTTCATTATAGGTTTTCAGGCCCCTTTCCCAAGTCATATTCATCATGTACCATATGCCCCAAATTAAGATCTTTAATCACAGTTTGGTTTATGACCCAAATCCATATTCATGTATACAACTCAAGTTATGCCCAAATTTCTCAATACAAGTTGTGCCTCAATTTTTACGTTTCCCCTCGTTCCCAATTTCACGCATTCTCATATTTCGGCAGTTTGCTTAAGCTCGTATATATCTTGGGTATAAAATAAAAACGGAAAAGAAGAAGGGAAGAGAACAGAAATAAGCATAATAGCAAGATAAACATATGATGGCATAAATAGGCATAACAAATGAATAAGCATAAAGTGACAGAATCGACAATAATGAAAAGATAGGCATTTAAGAATAGATCTGATGAACATGTGATAATAGAACTGATTAGGCATAGTTTTAAAGCTAAATTCATATACATATCAAGATTACATTTTAGGTGTTTATATCAAAAAATAACATAAACTCATAGGGAATGGATCTAAGAAAAATGAGAAAAGCATGTTGATGTTGAATTAGCGATCTTTGAGTACGTATTAATCATCGCTGTTGAAGAAAAGGCTAATTCAATCTGAGTTGGAGCAGCATTATGTCGTCGCCATTGATTTAGATGAATAAAACAATGGGTATAGGGTCCTATTTATAGCATAAGGTCAATGAATCGAGCTAAGAATTCAGTCTACGTACGTAGGAATTAATCTGGTTCAGATCTGGGGATGTCGACCTGGGTGTCTACATGGGTGTCAACACCCCCTTATGGCGTCGACCCATGGGTCGACACCCCTAGGGATGGGGTCGACCCTTGTAACAACCCGCATATTTAACGATAATATATTTAAATAAATTATTTAAATATAACGTCATTAATCGTTAATCGAATGGGTGTACAAAAAGTCACATTTTGCATACGAATGAATTTGGACTTGAAATCACTTTCATTGAGTCCGGATCATCGTTTACAACCTTTTTAACTATAAGCATCGATATATTTCGAGCTTGTGAACATTGGGACTTTGGTTGGGTCTTGGTTTAGCTAGCCTAGCCCACCTTAAAACACCCCCATCGGCCCACTTATCTTCATTCCACTCTAACACTTCAAAGATAATGGAAATGGGGATAGGAATGGGAAATTAAAATTCCATAGGCCCTAGCTAGGTCTTGGAGCTCCAATTCTTGTTGAAATCAAGTGCAAATCCAAGGAGAAGCATAGGTAAGCCTCCTCTTCATTTCTCCAACTCTACTTCTCTTTAATTTCGGAAATTTCCTAAACCTAATTCCTTGGAAATCTATTATATGAGTTTAGGTTGGATATTAGCAAGCTATATTGGTGGAGAGGTTGATTATGCTTATTTTGGATAGATTTCTAGCTTCTAGCAAGCAAAGGTGAGTGCTTCATGAACTCACATCTATGCCATAATCCATTGGCTTGTAAAAGTGTAATTTAGTGATTCATTTGAGTTTGCATATGCTAGTGAATTGAGTAGGTTAGTGTATACATTAAGTATATTGATTAGTTTGATGGTTCCCTTGCTTTTTGGGTAATGGAAATCCTATTATGTTCTATATTCGGAGTTTGTATGCTACAGGTGAAGTTGTTGTATGCACACAAGTCCTAACAATTTCCCTTTAGCATTGCCAAACCAATTGTCGTAGTTTATATTGTATTTGATTGCTTTGGTTAGAGAATTTATTTGTTTTGGAATTTATAATCAAAATCATTGCAGTCTCGGGTATAAGTGATTGTGTGTGTCATGTTTATGTACTAGAGCATGCAAATGACCCCCCAAAACAAGACCAAGAGTCTTGAGCGAACATGTATCGATTCAGAGCCATAAGGTGATGTTTTCCCTTGGAAAACATTCATAGAGCAGGTCAGACGTATGAAATAAATTTCAAATGTCTGAACTGGTCTCCAGAATTTGGCAGAGAACAATTTTAAATGTCTGAAACCTATTTTCAGACGTCTGAAATAGGTTAGACGTCTGAAATGTAGGTCTAGACGTCTGATTTTTCCAGCTACCCTGTATTTTTACTATTGACCAGTGGTGACCACGGTCAACAGTTTGGGCCCATTCAGGCTCTTTCCCGACCAAGTTTCGGCCCATTTCAACTTCGTTTGTGACTTTGCAGTTTCTTTGGTTCGCAGATTTCTACATCTCGATTTCATGAACTTTCATTCATTCATGCTGAACGAATATTATAATCGATAGTCGCGGGGTTTCGTCTACGTTATTAAAACATGAATTCTTCGTTTGATCAATATTTCGATCAATATCACACGAGATTTGCTACTTCGAAATGATATAAAAAGGGTTTTCAATTAGTAGTAGATACCAAATCTTTTAATAAACGGCTTTTAACTCCACTTCATTATATGAAGTTATTTTCTAAATCGGTTTCCACTTCGACTTCAGTATATAAAGTTATTGTATAAATTGATTTACAAATCTACTAGTATATATTTGATAAACCTCTTTATCTTTTGTATGAGAAATGTAATTAAACGCCTTAGTAAAAATAAGGACTATGACCCCTTGTGTTTGCTTTGATGGTTAATTCTTGGACTCGTTTGATTGAACACCATGGCAATGATCGTCTCATATTTCTAGTGGAATATACAACTTGTATGTAAATATTCGAGTAGAGCAAATGGTTATAGGACATGTAGCTCGACTCTTATATTTACTAGCTTGGCGTAGTTTGCACTAAACTTGGTCAAATCTGATCAATCCAACCTTCGGGTCACATCGATGATCTTCCGATCATCCCGAGGAGCTTCGGCTCTTGCGATCTTCGGATTCACGATGATCTTTGGATCATCCTGAGGAACTTCGGTTTATTCGTTTATATCATTGATCTTCGAATCATTTCGTACCAGCGAGATACACGATATAATATTTTCTATTTCATGTGGACTTAATGGGTGACACATTTCTCATGAATACTCTTTTGTTGCTATTGCATCCCCTATTTTCATGAAGATTTGATGGGAGACATCATTTCTCATGAATATTCTCTTGTTTTTTCCCCTTCTTTGGGATATTCTAGATTTCTAATTTATTGACTTCTTGAATCTTAGTTTTAATTGACATATGTGCTGTCAATTCTCGTATCGATATTAATTTATCAATCTTAGTTTTAATTGACATATGTGCTGTCAGTTCTCGTATTGATATTAATATATCAAATCATAGTATCTATTATATTAAGATAATCCTCATATAGTGTCGGGTTTTCTTTGACATATTTTATGGACATTTCAGAGTCTTTACATTCATTAGTGATCATTGTAGTTATTGCTCCTATGTCATTATCTATTTATATCTCTATTTCTATCTCAATTTATTATGATGAGTATAGCTAGACTGATCCATTTATTATTTATTCTTATAAATAATACTCGGGTCAGGCCGAGTATTACAGGTGCCTATAGTGGACTTCTAGTAGGGACCACCTTTTGGATTTTTGTTATCTACATTAGTGTTGTAGTTCTTGATTATACATGTATCTTAGATTTCATGTATACATATTCATTTGGCTAGAACTTGCACCTATTCTTTTGTTGTATAGTGAATCAACTATGGCCGCTATCTTTGTATTTATACTCATGCGTTGTTATTCATATCTATTTTCCGCCTTAGTGATATGAATGTCCGTGTCTGACTCTGATTTTATTGTTATATATTTTATATTGCTTTCCGAATTATATATAGCCACCGTGTAGTAGATTTGGACTTGATTTAGGTGTGTCGGGTTTCCTAATGAGGTTGAAAAAGTTTGACATATTATCCGACATATTTAAGACTCATTCAAAGATAATATACAGATAGTCACTCCTCAACAACCTTATTCTTCAGGTTGGTTGACACCATTGCTTGCAATGGCCTTGGCTAACGCGAATATAGAGGCGGGGCGTTACACTTGGTATCAGAATCGAGTTCGAAACAATATAAGATATTATGGCGAGGATCATTGTCCTAAGTTTCTTAGGAAATCATGTTTAGGATTTTATTCGAGTCTTAGGACCCGTCATATCCTATCTTTTATCTTGATCCTTTGTTTGACCAATCTATTTTATTTGAATCTAACCTTTTTCCTCTTCTATCTTTTAGACGAGAAAAATGGTTAGAAATTCTCATCGTGGTATTGGCTCTTCAAGCAATCCCCCGCAAGAGGGAGCCTTTATGTCCTCTCAATAACTCTTGGATCTTGTGACTAATGCTCATGCTGTCGGAGCTACTTCCATGCCTACCCATCCTAGACTTGGGTTCGCACGATTATGCGGTGATTTCACCAAGCTTAGTGGAAAGCCGTTTAAAGACTCGGGGGATGTTATTGAGGTCCAATCATGGTTGAGGACATGTGACCGCATCTTTCCCGCATGGACCTTCCGGACTTGCATCGGGTCCAAGTCGATTCTAGTATGCTTGAAGATCGAGCTCTCGACTGGTATGAGCTTATGACTTCTGAAATTCAAGAAGCGGACCTAACTTCGAAACAATTTCGAGAAAAGTTTGAAGGAAAGTTCATGCCCGACAGTGGAAAGAGGCATTAGCTCGAGTTTTATAGACCTTGTTCAGGGCGACTCTTCTGTGGTCGAGTATGCTACATCTTTTGACTCTCTCTCCAAATATGGAATTGAATATATTGATACAGCAAAGAAGAAGAATCGGAAATTTGTATGTGGGATCAATAAAAATCCCAAAAAGTCTTTACTTCTTAAATTATCCGAGCCTTTCGATGAGCTAGTAGATATCGCGCTTAGCCGTGAGGAAGCCGATAAGGATAGTGATGAAGAGGTTGAGGGATCTAAAAAGAACTTCAACAAGTCCAAATCTTACCCTAATAAGAGGGGCAAGCATGAGGCCACCGGAGCTGAGATTTCTAACTTCGTACAAAGGCAATGTTTCCGGTGCGGATCGAATGACCATTATGCTAGAAAATGTCCTAAGCCCCACACTTGTCACTATTTCAAGACTCCGGGTCATATCATGTCTTCTTGCCCTAAACTTCGAAAGAAGGTGGCAAAGAGAAATGGCGCAAGGCCCTGGCAACACTTCTTCTGGTTAAGGTAAATTTATTTCTACCCCATATGAGGTTATTAAATTCCATGGAAATTATATCTTATTTTTGTGATCCCTCGAGTCGATCAATCTAATTTGTTTGAGTTCACTTTTATGAAATCTTGGCCTGGATAAATTTAGAATCCCGACCCATTCGTGAGTGGAAACCTAGAGCTACTACTTCTAGTTGAAATCAGTTTTCGAATAGTTAATTTTCTAATTTGCAAACTTGCATTCCTATATGGACGTAAGCTATTCTATTGTGTTATTTTGCCCTTGGAGTATGTTATGAATTCTGGTTAGGATGTGGGACGTCACTTTATCGATAGAGATTTATAAACACCCCGATGTGACAAATTCTAATACAATAATTTCGCATTTTATATTCTATAGTGGATGTTGCAATTTGTTCGTAAATACTTGAGTTTAGTCAACGGTTATGGGACATTTGGCTAAGCTCACCTATTTATTGGCTTAATGTAAATTGCACTTTTTTTGTTGATTGTTGTTGATCGTCAGATCGTTTTGGTCATTGGACCATATCATTTTTGATATTCGGATTGTTTTGCTCATTGGACCATATTGTTGTTGATCTTTACATCGTTTTGGTCATCAGACCGTATCTTTGTTGATCTTCGGATCGTTTTGGTTATTGGAAGTAGATCTTCGGATCATTTTGGTCATTGGACCGTATCTTTGTTGATCTTCGGATCGTTTTGGTCATTTGACCGTATCTTTGTTGATCTTCGGATCGTTTTGGTCATTGGACCGTGTCTTTGTTGATCTTCGGATCTTTTTGGTCATTGGATTGTATCATTGTTGATCTTCGAATCGTTTTGGTCATTGGACCGTATCGTTGTTGATCATCTGATCATTTTGGTCATTGGACCGTATCGTTATTGATCTTCAGATCATTTTGGTCGTTTGACCGGATCTCTAGATCATTGTCGGTTAGCTACCTAGAGATGTCTCATGTGTTGTATAACTTTATATACATTGTTGAGAAATCACATATTGCGGTGCGAAGCCACCACGTCGGCGAGACGAAAGGCTTAGTTAGAATTTTTTGCAGTGTCGGGCCACCTTGTCGAAAGACAAAAAGTTCCGTTTGTTGATTTGTAACTTTGTGGTGAACGAAGTTGCTAATCCTTCCACCAAATTAACGACTAGTTGATCTGGTGACTTTCGGTTTGGAATCGACCATTTCTTTCTTTTGGTTAATTCCATGTTCATGAATGTTTAATTTCTTTCTGTGAAGAGTGGACATTCCTTGCATGCCTTGTTTATTCGAGATTTGTGATGATTTTTAGGAAAGAATTGGCCTAAGCACTTAAAGGTCCATATTTTATATTCCAAAAGAATCATCCACCTGCGACATCACTATTTGGTGATATCCTCAAGAATTTGAAAACCAAAGTTTTCAAGTTACTTAAGATTCTTCAAACTTCTACCCTTTATCATGTTCGCATGATTTAGAAGTTGTTCGTGAAATATTAGAGAACGTGCTAATATTTCTATTTAGGGTGTATAACCTGAATTTTTATTTCTTGATCTTGTTTCCCCAATGAGATCGCCTATCCTTTTCAATTTAAGACATTCATTAGTGAATTTCTTGGTTCATTATATTTTTTTATATCAATTCTTGGTTAATGCTTGGTTGTTACTATATGGGTTTTTCCTTAAGTAATTGCGGGGACACAATTTCTTTAAGGGGGAAGTCTGTAACAACCTGCATATTTTACGATAATATATTTAAATAAATTATTTAAATATAACGTCATTAATCGTTAATCGAATGGGTGTACAAAAAGTCACATTTTGCACACGAATGAATTTGGACTTGAAACCACTTCCATTGAGTCTGGATCATCGTTTACAACCTTTTTAACTATAAGCATCGATATATTTTGAGCTTGTGAACATTGGGACTTTGGTTGGGTCTTGGTTTAGCTAGCACAGCCCACCTTAAAACACCCCATCAGCCCACTTATCTTTATTCCACTATAACACTTCAAAGAGAATGGAAATGGGGAAAGGATTGGGAAATTAAAATTCCCTAAGCCCTAGTTAGATCTTGGAGCACCAATTCTTGTTGAAATCAAGTGAAAATCCAAGGATAAACATAGGTAAGCCTCCTTTTCATCTTCTCCAACTCTACTCCTCTTTAATTTTAGAAATTTTCTAAACCTAATTCCTAGGAAATCCATTTATATGAGTTTAGGTTGGAGAATAGCAAGCTATATTGGAGGAGTGGTTGATTTTGCTTAGCTTTGGATTGATTTATAGCTTCTAGCAAGAAAAGGTGAGTTCTTCATGAACTCACATCTATGCCACAATCCATTGGCTTGTAAAAGTGTAATTTAGTGATTCATTTGAGTTTGCATATGCTAGTGAATTGAGTAGGTTAGTGTATGCATTAAGTTAATTGATTAGTTTGAAGGTTCCCTTGCTTTTTGAGTAATGGAATCCTGTTATGTTCTATATTCGATTGTGTATTCTATAGGTGAAGTTCTTGTGTGCACACAAGTCCTAACAATTTCCCTTTAGCATTGCCAAACCAATTGTCGTAGATTATATTGCATTTGATTGCTTTGGTTAGAGAATTTATTCGTTTTGGAATTTATAATCAAAATCATTGCAATCTTGTGTATAAGTGATTGTGCGTGTTATGTTTGTGTACTAGAGCATGCAAGTGACCCCCCCTAAACACGCCTAAGAGTCTTGAGTGAACATGTATCTATCCAGAGCCATAAGGTGATGTTTTCCCCTTGGAAAACATTCATAGAGCAGGTCAGACGTCTGAAATAAATTTCAGACGTCTGAACCGGTCTCTGGAGTTTGGCAGAGAACAATTTCAGATGTCTAAAACCTATTTTCAGACGTCTGAGACGTATTTTCAGACGTCTAAAACAGGTCAGACGTCTGAAATATAGGTCCAGACGTCTGATTTTGCCTGCAGCCCTATATTTTTACTGTTGACCAGTGGAGACTATGGTCAATAGTTTGGGCCCATTCAGGCTCTTTCTCGGTCGGGTTTCGACCCATTTCGACTTCGTTTATGACTTTGCAGTTTCTCTAGTTTGCAGTTTTCTGCATCTCGATTTCATGAACTTTCATTCATTCGTGGTGAACGAATATTATAATCGATAGTCGTGGGGTTCATCTACGTTATTAAAACGTGAATTCTTCGTTTGATCGTTATATCGATCAATATCACACGAGATTTGCCACTTCGAACTGATATAAAAAGGGTTTTTAATTATTAGTAGACACTAAATCTTTTACTTAATGGCTTTTAACTCCACTTCATTATATTAAGTTATTTTCCAAATTGGTTTCTAATCCGACTTCATTATATGAAGTTATTTTATAAATTGATCTACAAATCTACTAGTATATATTTGATAAACCTCTTTCTCGTTCGTATGAGGAATGTAATTAAACGCCTTAGTAAAATCAAGGACTCTGACCCCTTGTGTTTGCTTTGATAGTTAATTCTTGGACTCGTTCGATTAAACAACGTGGCAATGATCGACTCCTATTTCTAATGGAATATACAACTTTTTTGTAAATATTCGAGTAGAGCAAGTGGTTATGGGACATTTAGCTCGACTCTTATATTTACTAGCTTGGCATAGTTTACACTAAACTTGGTCAAATCTGATCAATCCAACCTTTGGGTCACATTGATGATCTTCGGATCATCCCGAGGAGCTTCAGCTCATGCGATCTTTGGATTCGCGATGATCTTCGGATCATCCTGAGGAACTTTGGTTCATTCGTTTATATCGTTGATCTTTAGATCATTTCGTATCGACGAGATATGCGATATAATATTTTCTATTTCATGCGGACTTGATGGGTGACATCATTTCTCACGAATACCCTTTTGTTGCTATCGCATTCCCTATTTTCTTGAAAACTTGATGGGAGACATCATTTCTCATGAGTATTCTCTTGTTTTTTCCCTTCTTTGGGATATTCTAGATTTCTAATTTATCGATTTCTTGAATCTTAGTTTTAATTGACGTATGTGCTGTCAATTCTCGTATCGATATTAATTTATCAATCTTAGTTTTAATCGACATATGTGCTGTCGATTCTCGTATTGATATTAATCTATCAAATCATAGTTTCTGTGTTATTGGAATAATCCTCAAATAGTGTTGGGTTTTCTTTGACATATTTTACGGACATTTCCGAGTCTTTACATTCATTAGTGATCATTGTAGTTATTGTTCCTATGTCATTATCTGTTTATATCTCTATTTCTATCTTAGTTTATTATGATGAGTACAGCTAGACCGATCTGTTTATTGTTTATTCTTATAAATAATACTTGGGTCAGACCGATTATTACAGGTACCTATAGTGGACTTCTAGCAGGGACCGCCTTTTGGCTTTTTGTTATCTACATTAGTGTTGTAGTTCTTGATTATACATGTATCTTAGATTTCATATATACATATTCATTTGGCTAAAACTTGTACCTATTCTTTTGTTGTATAGTGGATCGACTACAGCCACTATCTTTGTATTTATACTCATGTTTTGTTATTCATATCTATTTTCTGCCTTAGTGATATTAATATCTGTGTTTGACTCTGAATTTATTGTTATGCATTTTATATTGCTTTCCGAATTATATATAGCCAATGTGTAGTAGATTTGGACTTGATTTAGGTGTGTCGGATTTCCTCATGAGATTGAAAAAGTTTGACCATATTATTCGACTTATTTAACACTCGCTCAAAGCTAATATACAGATGGTCGCTCCTCAACAACCTTATTCTTCGGGTTGGTTGACACTATTGCTTGCAATGGCCTTGGCTAACGCGAGTATAGAGGCGGGGCGTTACAACCCCCAACGGGTCTGATTCCTGTGTTATCCCGCCTTCAATTTTTGATTTTCTGGGATGTTTTTATATATATATTTAGCTTATCTATTTATAAACTTCAAACCCAAATATCTTCTTCATACGATGACCGTTTTACGCAAACTCGGACTCTATCTTAAGCAGAATTCCGAGACGAACATAATGGCGTGGTCTGTTTTACTTAATTCCAAATATTTAATTAAGTATTTTTATTTTATCATTATAATGTGTTATAAAATTACGGGCTATTACACTCTCCCTTACTTAAAGGATTTCGTCCCCGAAATCTTCAAGTTGAGAAGAATGTATATCCTAATATCCATCATCCATCTACTCAACCACCAATCATAGGCATTCGTTGTACTTAAAAGATTTCTAATGCTTATATGGACATATGGAAATGTGTGTATATGTCCCTATACTAATGCGAAAGATCAGATGGTCTACTGATTCAGTCGACCTCCTTAATACAATGTATGTTAGTGCCGTGAATCCAACATGTATGAAAATAATTCTATTATAACATGAAAGTTCTATATGTGTGCGCAATCATTAATCCAAATGCAACATCCACATGATGTTACACTCATTTTCATCCATAAAAAGAAGAAAAGTGCACACATATCCATATGTAGTATGGGAGTGATTGAGCCGATCTAGTGCCTAATATGTGTGTATATGCATCCACGGGCAACCACAAGCAACCACAAGCATCCACTTGCATCCATCACGCATAACATGTCTCAAACACATGTTTACATCCATGGAATTTATACCTAAGGGTCGAAGATTTGATCAATAGGATAGACTTAAATGATAGAAACAAGCGTGAACGAAAGCTTTGGGAAAAGAAGTTAAGAACATACTCTAAAAAAGGAAAGGATATGAAGCGCGATTCTTGTCATCAGTCTCCCAAGTTGCTTTCTCACGGTCCTCTCCCATTGCACTTTTACTAACTTAATGTCCTTGTTGCACAGTTTCTTAACCTCTGATCCAAGTATGCGGGTAGGTACTCGTCTGATCGTCGCTTCACTTTCTACCTCTCCTTCCTTTAGTAAGCTCAGCTCTACCACTTCTAAAGTGTCGTGCAAGTACTTCCGCAAATGAAAAATGTGGAAAACCTCATGAACACTGGCCAGTCTCTCTGGTAGTCTCACCCTGTAGGCCATCTGACCTATCCTTTCCACAATGGGAAATGGTCCTACAAACCTTAGTGCCAATTTCCCTACAGATCCAAAACGAACCACATTCCTCAATGGTGATACTTTGATGTAAACCATGTCTCCCACTTCAAACTCAATATCAGTCCTTCTCCTATCCGCGTAGGATTTCTGTCGGTCCTGAGCTATATTCATGCGTCTGCAGATAAGATCAACCTTTTTTGAAGTTTCCCTGATCATCTCAGGCCCAACTAGAAGTCTGTCTGTAGACTCCCTCCAACAAGCCGACGATCTACATGGTCGTCCATATGATGCCTCAAAGGGTGCCATGCCAATACTAGCCTGATAACTGCTATTGTAGGCGAACTCTACTAAAGGAAAATGCTCTTCCCAAGTCCCTCCGAAGTCAAGGATATACATCGTCAAAAGATCTTATAGAACTCTGTTTACCCTCTCCGCCTGTCCATTGGACTGAGGATGATATGCGGTGCTCAAACATAACTATGTACCAATTTCCTCTTGCAGACTCTTCCAGAACTCACTGGTGAATACAGGATCTTGATCACTCACTATGCTAGAAGGTACTCCATGTAGACGAGCTATCTCACGAAGATAAACCGATGCCAACCATGTTGCCATTCTCTTACACTTAACTGGAATGAAATGAGTGCTCTTAGTAAGCCTGTCAACTATAACCAAAAGACTGGTATTGCCCTTTCTTGATCTAGGTAAACCATCAAAGAAATCCATAGAGACACTCTCCCATTTCCACTTTGGGACTTCAAAAGGGTGAAGTAAACTGTCGGGCTTCTTTTGCTCAGCGTTGACATGCTGGAAAATCAAACATCGAGAAACGAACTCTACTACATCTTTCTTCATCCCAGCCCAAAAGAAAACCTTCTTCATATCTCTGTACATCTTATCACCGCATATATGAATAGTCATCCTAGAGTCATGGGCTTCCTCAAAGACTGTCTTCAACAAACTCCGAACTCGAGGAACACAAAGCATTCCGTCTCGTCGCAACCACCCTCTATCGTCCATGGAATATCTGCTGAGGTGACTAGAAGTCTCCCTTTTACTGTGCCTATCCAAGATCTCTGAGATCCGTGGATCCTCTTGCTGTGAAGTTCCTATATGATCCAAAAGAGTAGGTCGCACCTCTAATAATGCCAATAAACCAGGTGTAAACTCGGTGGAGGGTCTCAAATCAAAAGTTGGTATAAATTCCAAGCTCTTCCTCTCCAGAAACAGAGGACTATATGTCATCCTCTGCCTACTCAATGCGTCTGCCACCACATTACCCTTGCCAGGGGTATAAGAAATCTCAAAGTCATAGGACGCTAGAAACTCCATCCATTTCCGCTGCCTCAAATTAAGACCTTTTGCAAGAACAAGTACTTGAGAGATTTATGATCCGTGTATAATTCAGGCCTCTCTCCTAGCAGATAATGGCGCCAGGTCTTAAGCGCAAATACTACGGCAGCTAACTCCAAGTCATGGGTAGGGTAGTTCTTCTCATGAACTCTGAGTTGTCTACCTCCATAACACACGACCCTTCCCTCTTGCATCAGAACCGCTCCAAGCCTTGTACCACATGCATTAGTGTATACTGTGAACACTTTATTCCCATCCGACAAGGTCAAAGCTGGGGCTGTTGTCAGAGTCCTCTTCAATCACTGAAAAGCATCTTCGCAATCTATATCCTAAGAATACATCAGATTCTTCTTTTTCAGCCTGGTGAGTGGGACTGATATCTTTCCGAAGTCCTTAATGAATTTCCGATAATAACCCGCTAGACTAAGAAAACTCCTTACTTCCATTGAATTCTTTGGAACTTGCCAATCTCGAACTGTAACTACCTTCGCGGGATCTACTATTATCCCATCTTTAGAGACCACATGCCCTAAAAATCTCACTTCCTTTCTACAAAAATGACATTTGGAGAATTTCGCCTTCAGCTGGTGCATACAGAGAGTTTTCAAAACCTCCCGTAAATGTCGGGCATGCTCTTCCTCGCACTTCAAGAAAATCAAGACATCATCAACAAAAACCACAATGAACTTATTTAGAAACTCCCGAAACACCCTACTCATCATATCAACAAAATAGGTAGGTGCGTTCGTCAACCCAAATGACATGACGAGCCACTCGAAGAAACTATCTGGAGTTCTAAAAGCGGTCTTATCTATACTGTCCTCGGCCACCCTCAACTGATGAAACCCCGTGGCCAAGTCTAACTAAGAAAAAAACAGATGCACCAACAAGATGGTCAGACAGATCATCTATCCTCAGAAGTGGATGCCTATTCTTCTTAGTTAGTTTATTCAGCTCCTTATAATCCACACATAAGAGATGTGAACCATCCGCATTATTGGCAAATACTACTAGAGCACCCCATTTAGATACGTTCGCCTAATAAATCCTTTCTCAAGTAGCTCCTCTACTTTCTTGCTGAGCTCCCTCCTTTCTCTTGGAGCCATGTGGCGCATATGAAATACAACTGGCTTTGCGTTGTCCACCAAGTATATACGGAAATCAATCTCGTGCCTCGGAGGTAAGCCCTGAACCTCCTCAAAAACCTCAGGATACTCACAGACTACTGGTATAGATCGTAGATCATCGATAGATGCATCAAGGGACTCTAGGAAACTAAGCATGACAGTCCCTTTAGGATCACAAGAAATATCGAGGGTCCTCCTATGGCAAGTCAAAAGTCTAACGGCCCTCCTCTCACAATCCAGATTGTCACCATACATGGCTAGCCAATCCATCCCTAGAATCAACCCATAGCCCATGAACCCAAGCACATATGCATCGCACTCAAACTCAACATCCATCATAGATTTCTTCAAACCTCGACAAATCATAGAAAAATGAGCCGTACCACCAATGGGGTTTGAGACAACTAAGGGATCCAAAACCATACTAGTACTAAGGTGCAGAGACAGAGACTCAACCACAGAATCAGATATAAAAGAATGTTAAGTGCCATAATCAAAAAGAGTTCTAACATGATGATTGGAAAGAGAAATCAAACCTTCAACATAAACTTTCCTACCTCTATCCGGAACACCTGTCACGAGAGCATACACCTGCCCTCCAGAAGATATTGCCCTTTGGCCCTGTCCTTGCCTCTTCGGGCAATCCTTAATAAGATGTCCGACCTCTCCATAATGGAAGCAAGCATTCTTCCTTCTCTTGTAATCCTTGATCACATGATCCACTCGACCACAATTATGGCATTTCCTCTTGTCTTGGGCTTTGTCATTATTCCCGCCCTTCTTTTGTTGTTGTTATTGTCCTTTCTTGGGCCACACTTTCTTATTTTGTGTTTCCTCAACCTTAGTCTCTTTCTTTTCACTTTTAACTTCTTTGTGCATCAATTCAATATCAACGAGTTGCTTAAAAGTTGCTCCCATCGGAATATGAGACCTAGCCAACCCATGAAGGGGTTCATTCAACCCTATAGCAAACCTCAAAGCTTTCTTGTGTAGTGTATTCACTAGGTCCATGCCGAACCTTGCCAATTTGATTGAACTTATTAACATACTCTTTCACAGACATGCTTCCTTGTTTATGCGCCAAAAATCTTTCCATCTGCATACTTTGCTCCGCTTGAGAAAGAAATTTCATTTCGAATCTCTGTCGAAAATCATCCCAAGTCTCTACTGGACGTCCTGCTTGAGTCACTTCCCACCAAAATGAAGCCTCATCTTTCAGCTGCCAAAAGGCCAACGGAATCATCCTACGATCGTTAATCTCGAAAATCCTAAACAAATCCTCTGTCTCCTTGAGCCAATTCCTTGCTTCTACAAAAGTCTTAGTTCCTCGGAATGGCTTTCCTCTCATAGCACAGAAGTCCTTGCATATTCTAGAGAAATTATCAGCTCGCGAAGGAGGAGGAACAGTGGCTGCAGCTGGGGAATGGGCATCTACTTGGCCTTCGGCAGGTGCCGTAGCCTCCAGATACCTACGAAACCAAGCCGGTATCTGTATTCCCTTTGGAATATATGGTTCCCCAGATACTTTATGGCTTTAGGGATTATGTTTTTGAAAACAGACTTCTTCCTTGAAAATACATTGTTTTTGAAACTGTTTGAAAACAATTTTCAAAATCTTTTATTCGATCTTGTAACCTACAGCTCTGATACCAAGTGTGACACCCCACGCCCATTAATGTCACTCTATTAGAATGCATTAAGTTTCGTGAAGCGTTGTAAGTAAACAAGAATGTAAATATCACAAGACATACATATAAAAATAGCAGCGGAATTTTTAAAACTTTATTTAATAGAAAACATCGTGGTCCAAGCCTCAGTTTCATCATAAGCCTGAAATACTGAATGCTAGTTACATAAAATATCTGTCTTGTACTTAAATCATCAGGGTATAATAATATAAAATCATAATCCCAAAAAGAGCCATGATAGGGAAGAAGAATAAACAAAGCCGTACATTAGAGCAAATCCAAGTTCCAAGCTAAAGCAAGAGAGAGAATCCTAATCAAGTCTGAGCACTCCCACCTTAAGAACCTGGGGGGAGAAAGGAAGAGAGAGAAATGAAAATAAAATGGGTCAGACATAAAGTCTGGTGAGTCCAGTTACTTTTAACAAATAAATAAGTAAAAACATCATGAAAGGCATATAAAATGGATGAACAGGATAATAGTATACAAGGCAGGTATATCAACTGAGTATGATAAGAAAGATAAACTGAACATGATATATTGTGCTTCTTAAGTACTTTGCCCTGCACCACTACTAGTATAACTAAAAATGATGATCCCAACAAGAACAGGAAGGTAGACTTAGGCGTACTTTTAGTGAGAGGTTTTCACCCTATACAATCATAACAGGTAGCCCCACATGACAAGTGTCATGTCCAACTATAATAACGAGCTGCTAAACAAGCAAGACTAGACATACCCTATTTACAACCCCTAATCGATCAGATCCCTAACTCTCGTAGATACCCTGTGGTGGCCCCAAAGTAGGAATGTATCACTTCCTAAAGTGGCAACCCCGTTGTTTACAAGATGCCCAACCATATCTACAGGTGTCAGGGCATTTTATTATCCCCTCCAAGAATTTGGACTCATGCACGCACATGACCCCGTCGGAATGCGCCGCCCACACCGTCTTTTAGATGGACCTCTTATAACCAACTCATTAAGCGTGCCATGACCCCGACCTAGTTCGGGGTTCTCCGTTTGATACCAAGATAGGTTACTAACTGATACGGGTCCCACACACCAGATGATGCAAGCTCTCCCCTTTGTCTTGCATCCCCACTACTAGATTTCAACAGATTATGCTTTCTAGTTTAACAAGGTTGCATAACCTAATAGGTTAAGTTTGTGGGCGTATATATATAAATATTAACCACTGCCCCAAGATTTACTTAACCCACCAACTATTTCAAGCAAGTTTACTTAACTCCTACTCAACTTAAAAAGTTCATGTAGTCCTTATGGATTCAAACAGGTTATGTATTACTAGTTCATCACTATTCATTCATATATGGCTACAATGCGCTAGACCTCCCACATTAAGCCTACAAGTAGTGGATGCTGGATATGTCAGTTGGGTCCGGGAAGACTTCTTCCATAAGTTGGACTTATCCTCGTGTCTTAGCATGCTGCGTGTTTACGCACTTAGACCCCTCACATTAAATTCACCACTTGTGGACGCTAGATATGCCGGCCGCATCTTCCACAAGTGTAATCTAACCTCATGTCTAAGAATGGTTACAATTTCTAATTAATATAAATCTTGGAATATTCATCCTTTAACAATTATTCCTATTTCATTATTGGTTTTCAGGCCCCTTTCCCAAGTCATATTCATCATGCACCATATGCCCCAAATTAAGATCTTTAATCACAGTTTGGTTTATGCCCCAAATCCTTATTCATGTATACAACTCAAGTTATGCCTGAATTTCCTAATACAAGTTATGCCTCAATTTTAACATTTCCCCTCGTTCCCAATTTCATGTGTTCGTATATTTCAGCAGTATGCCTAGGCTCAAGTGTATCCTGGCTAAAAAATAAAATAGGAAAAGAAGAAGGGAAGAGAATAGAAATAAGCATAATAACAAGATAGACATATGATGGTAGAAATATGCATAATAATTGAATAAGCATATAGTGACAGAATTAAGCATAATGAAAAGATAGGCATATAAGAATAGATCTGATGAACATGTGATAATAGAGCTGATTAGACATAATTTTAGAGCCAAATTCATATACATATCAAGATTACATTTTAGGTGTTTATATATAAAAATAACATGAACTCAAGGGGAATGGATCTAAGAAAACAGAGAAAAGCTTGTTGATGTTGAATCAGCCATCTTTGAATATGTATGAATCGTCGTTGTTGAAGAAAAGGATAATTGAATCTGAGTTGGAGCAGCATCATGTTGTCACCATTGATTTAGATATAGGGTCCTAGTTATAGCATAGGGTCAATGAATCTAGCTAAGAATTCAGTCCACGTACGCATAATTAATCTGGTTCGGATCTGGGGATGTTGATCTGGGTGTCTATAAGGGTGTCGACACACCCTTTATGGTGTCGACCCACGGGTCGACACCCCTAGGGCTGGGGTCGACCCCCAGCGGGTCTGATTCCTGCGTTGTCCCGCCTTCGATTTTTGATTTTCTGGAATGTTTATATATATATATATAGTTTATATATTTATAAACTTCAAACCCTAATATCTTCTTCATACGATGAGCATTTTACGCAAACTCAGACTCTATCTTAAGAAGAATTCTGAGACGAACGCAATGGCGTGGTCCATTTTACTTAATTCCAAATATTTAATTAAGTATTCTTTACTTTATCATTATAATGTGTTATAAAATTATGGGGTGTTACACTCTCCCCTACTCAAAGGATTTCGTCCCCGAAATCTCCAAGTTAAGAAGAATGTATATCCTAGCATCCATCATCCATCTATTCATCCACCAATCACAGGCATCCATTGTCCTTAAAAGATTTCTAATGCTTATATGAACATATGCAAAGGTTAGTGTATATATCCCTATACTAATGCAAAAGATCAGACGGTCTACTAATTCAGTCGACCTCCTTAATATAATGTATGTTAGTGCCATGAATCCAACATGTATGCAAATAATCCTATTATAACATGAAAGTTCTATATGTGTGCGAAATCATTAATCCAAATGCAACATCCACATGATGGTAAACCCATTTTCATCCATAAAAAGAAGAAAAGTGCACACACATCCATATGCAGTATAAGAGTGATTGAGCCGATCTAGTGGCTAATGTGTGTGTGTATGCATCCACGAGCAACCACTAACAACCACTTGCATCCATCACGCATAACATGTCTCAAACACATGTTTACATCCATGGGGTTTCTACCTAGGGGTCGAAGATTCGATCGATAGGATATACTTAAATGATAGAAACAAGCATGAACGAAAGCTTTGGAAAAAGAAGTTAAGAACGTACTCTAAAAAAGGAAAGGATATGAAGCACGAATTTTGTCTTCACTTTCCCAAGTTGCATTCCCGCGGTCCTCTCCCATTGCACTTTTACTAACTTAATATCCGTGTTGTGCAGTTTCTTAACCTCCAATCCAAGTATGCGGGTAGGTACATGTCCGATCGTCGCTTCCATTTCTACCTCTACTTCCTCTAGTAAGCTTAGCTCTACCACTTCTACAGTGTCGTGCAAGTACTTCCGCAAATGAGAAACGTGGAAAACATCATGAACACCGGCCAGTCTCTCTGGTAGTCTCACCCTGTAGGCCATCTGACCTATCCTTTCAACAATCGAAAATGGTCCTACAAACCTCGGTGCCAATTTCCCTATGGATCCAAAATGAACCACATTCCTCAAAGGTGATACTTTGATGTAAACCATGTTTCCCACTTCAAACTCAATACCAGTCCTTCTCCTATCTGCATAGGATTTCTGCCGGTCCTGAGCTGTCTTCATGCATCTACGGATAAGATCAACCTTTTCTGAAGTTTCCCTAATCATCTCAGGCCCAAGTAGAAGTCTGTCTGTAGACTCTCACCAACAAGCCGACGATCTACATGGTCGTCCGTATAATGCCTCGAAGGGTGCCATGCCAATACTAGCCTGATAACTGCTGTTGTAGGAGAACTCTACTAAAGGAAGATGCTCTTCCTAAGTCCCTCTGAAGTCAAGGATACACAGCCTCAAAAGATCTTCTAGAACTCTGTTTACCCTCTCCGCCTGTCCATCGATCTGAGGATGATATGCGGTGCTCAAACGTAACTATGTACCAATTGTCTCTTGCAGACTCTTACGGAGCTCACAGGTGAATACAAGATCTCGATCACTCACTATGTTGGAAGGTACTCCATGTAGACGAACTTTCTCATGAAGATAAACCAATGCCAACCATGTTGCCATTCTCTTACTCTTAGTTGGAATGAAAAGAGCACTCTTAGAAAGCCTGTCAACTATAACCCAAGTACTGGTGTTGCCCTTTCATGATCTAGGCAAACCATCAATGAAATCCATAGAGACGCTTTCCCATTTCCGCTGTAGGACTTCCAGAGGATGAAGTAAACTGCTAGGCTTCTTTTGTTTAGCCCTGATTTGCAGGCAAATCAAACATCGAGAAACGAACTTTGCTACATCTTTCTTTATTCCATCCAAAAAGAAAACCCTCTTCATATCTCTGTACATCTTATCACCGCTGGATGAATAGTCATCCGAGAATGATGGGCTTCCACAAGGACCGTCTTCAACAAACTCCCAACTCGGGGAGCACAAATCCTTCCATCTCATTGCAACCACCCTCTATCGTCCATGGAATATCTGTTGAGGTGACTAGAAGTCTCCCCTTTACTGAGCCTATCCAAGATGTCTGAGATCTGTGGATCATCTCGCTGTGAAGTTCCTATCTAATCCAAAAGAGTATGATGCACCTCTAATAATGCCAATAAACTAGGTGTAAACTCAGTGGAGGGTCTAAAATCAAAAGTTGATATAAATTCCAAGCTCTTCCTCTCCACAAACAGAGGACTACATGTCATCCTCTGCCTACTCAATGCGTCTGCCGCCACATTACCCTTGCGAGGGGTATAAGAAATCTCAAAGTCATAAGACGCTAGGAACTCCATCCATTTCTGCTGCCTTAAATTAAGATCCTTTTGCGATAACAAGTACTTGAGAGATTTATGATCGGTGTATAATTCGAACCTCTCTCCTAGCAGATAATGGTTCTAGGACTTAAGCGCAAATACTATGGCAACTAACTCCAAGTCATGGGTGGGGTAGTTCTTCTCATGAACTCTGAGCTGTCTACCTCCATAACACACCACCCTTCCCTCTTCCATCAGAACCGCACCAAGCCTTGTACCATATGCATCAGTGTATACTGTGAACACTTTGTTCCCATCCGACAAGATCAAAACTAGGGCTGTTGTCAGAGCCCTTTTCAATCAGTGAAAAGCATCTTCGCAATCTATATTCCAAGAAAACATCAGATTCTTGTTTTTCAGCCTAGTGAGTGGGGCTGATATCTTCGCGAAGTCCTTAATGAACTTCCTATAATAGCCCGCTAGACCAAGAAAACTCCTTACTTCCATTGAATTCTTTCGAACTTGCCAATCTTGAACTGCAACTACCTTCACGGGATCTACTATTATCCCATCTTTAGAGACCACATGCCCTAAAAATATCATTTCCTTTCTATGAAAATGACATTTGGAGAATTTCGCCTTCAGTTGGTGCATACGGAGAGTTTTCAAAACCTCCCGTAAATGTCGGGCATGCTCTTCCTCGAACTTCGAGAAAATCAAGATGTCATCAACAAAGACCACAATGAACTTATTTAGAAACTCCCGAAACACCCTACTCATCATATCAACAAAATTGGCAGATGCATTCGTCAACCCAAACGACATGATGAGCCACTCGAAGAAACCATCTGGAGTTATAAAATTGGACATGTCTCTACTGTCCTTGGCTACCCTCAACTGATGAAACCCCGAGGCCAAGTCGAACATAGAGAAAACAGATGCACCAACAAGATGGTCAAATAGATCATATATCCTTAGAAATGGATGCCTATTCTTCTTAGTGAGTTTATTCAACTCCCTATAATCCACACATAAGCGAAGCGAACTATCCGCCTTTATGGAAAATACTACTGGGGCACCCCTTTCAGATATGTTCGCCAAATAAATCCTTTCTCAAGTGGCTCCTCTACTTTCTTGCTGAGCTCCCTCCTTTCTATTGGAGCCATGTGGCGTACAGGAAATACAACTGGATTTGCGTTGTCCACCAAGTATACATGGAAATCAATCTCGCGCCTCGGAGGTAAGCCCCGAACCTCCTCAAAAACATCAGGATACTCACAGACTACTGATACAGATCGTAGATCATCGATAGATGCATCAAGCAACTCTAGGAAACTAAGCCTGATAGACCCCTTAGGGTCACAAGAAATCTCGAGGGTCCCCCTATGGTAAGTCAAAAGTCTAACGACCCACCTCTCACAATCCAGAATGGCACCGTACATGGCTAGCCAATCCATCCCTAGAGTCAACCCCTAGCCCATGAACGGAAGCACATATGTGTCGCACTCAAACTCGACACCCAACACAGATATCTTCAAACCCCGACAAATCATAGATAAATGAGCCGTACCACCAATGGGGTTTGAGACAACTATGGGATCCAAAACCATACTACTGCTAAGGTGCAGACACTCAACCACAGAATCAGATATAAAAGAATGTGAAGCGCCAAAATCAAAAAGAGTTCTAACAGGATGATTGGAAAGAGAAATAAAACCTTCAACATAAACTTTCCTACCTCTATCCGAAACACCTGTCACGAGAGCATGCACCTGCCCTCCAGAAGATCTTTCCCTCTGGCCCTGTCCTTGCCTCTTCGGGAAATTCTTAATAAGATGTCCGACCCCTCCACAATGGAAACAAGCATTCTTCCTTCTCTTGCAATCCTTGATCACATGATCCACTCGACCACAATTATGGTATTTCCTCTTGTCTTGGGCTTTGTCATTATTCCCGCCTTTCTTTTGTTGTTCTTGTTGTCCTTTCTTGGGCCACACTTTCTTATTTTGTGTTTCCTTAACCTTTTCAAATTTATCTTCTTTGTGCATCAATGCAATATCAATTAGTTGCTCAAAAGTTGCTCCCATCGGAATATGAGACATAACCAACACATGAAGGGGTTCATTCAATCCTCTACCAAACCTCAAAGCTTTCTTGTGTAGTGTATTCACTAGCTCCAAGCCGAACCCCGCCAATTGATTGAACTTATTAACATACTCTTTCACAGACATGCTTCCTTGCTTAAGCGCCAAAAACCTTTCCGTTTGCATACTTTTCCCGGATTGAGAAAGAAACTTCATTTCGATTCTTTGTCGGAAATCATCCCAAGTTTCTAATGGACTTCCTACTTGAGTCACTTCCCACCAGAATGAAGCCTCATCTTTCAGCTGCCAAATGGCCAACTGAATCTTCCTACGATCGTTAATCTCGAAAATCCTAAACAAATCCTCTGTCTCCTTGAGCCAATTCCTTGCTTCTACAAAAGTCTTAGCGCCTCGGAATGGATTTCCTCTCATAACACAGAAATCCTTGCATAACCTAGAGAAATTATCAGCTCGCGGAGGAGGAGGAACAACGGTTACAACTTGGGAAGGGGCATCTGCTTGGCCTTCGGCAGGCGCCGTATCCTCCAGATTCCTTCTAAACCAAACCTGTATCTGTATGCCCTTTGGAATATTTGGTTCCCCAGTCATGCTGAAAAGGAAAAGGGAAAAGAGATTCAAACAGAGAATCGAAAAGATATTTTATGGCATTGGGGATTATGTTTTCAAAAACAGACTTCTTCCTTGAAAATACTTTGTTTTTGAAACTGTTTGAAAACAATTTTCAAAATCTTTTATCTGATCTTGTAACCTTTAGCTCTGATACCAAGTATGACACCCCACGTCCGTTAATGTCACTCTATTAGAATGCATTAAGTTTCGTGAAGCGTTGTAGGTAAACAAGAACATAAATATCACAAGATAGACATATAAAAATATCAGTGGAATTTTTAAAACTTTATTTAATAGAAAACATCGTGGTTCAAAACTTAATTACATTATAAGCCTGAAATACTGAATAGCTGTTACATAAAATATCTGTCTTGTACGTAAATAATCAGAGTACAATAATATAAAATCATAATCCCAAAAACAGCCGTAACAGAGAAGAATAATAACTAAAGCGTTACATCAAAGCAAATCTAAGATCCAAGATAAAGTAAGTGAGAGAATCCTAATCAAGCCTAAGCACTCCCACCTTGAGAACCTTTGGGGGGGGGGGAAAGGAAGAGAGAGAAAAGGAAACAAAACAGGTCAGACATAAAGTCTGGCGAGTCCAGTAACTTTTAACATATAAATAAGTAAAAGCATCATGACTGGCATATAAACTGGATGAACAGGATAATAGTATACAAGGCAGGTGTATCAACTGAGTATGATAAGCAAGACAAACTGAACATGATATATTGCGCTTCTCAAGTACTTTGCTCTGCACCACTACTAGTATTATTATAACATGATGATCCCAACAAGAATAAGAAGGTAGACTTCTAGTGAGAGGTTTTCACCTTATACAATCATAATAGGTAGCCCCACATGACAAGTGTCATCTCCAACTATAATAATGGGCTCCTAAATAAGCAAGACTAGATGTACCCTATTTACTAACTCCAATTGATCAGCTCCCTAACTCTCGTTGATACCCTGTGCTGGCCCCATAGTAGGAATGTATCACTTCCTAAAGTGGCAACCCCATTGTTTACAAGATGCACAACCATATCTACAGGTATGACGGTGTCTTATTATTCCCTCTAAGAATCCGGACCCATGCACGCATATGACCCATCGGAATGCGCTGCCCACACCGTCCCTTAGATGGAACTCTTACAACCATCTCAGTAAGCGTGCCCTGACCCCGACCTAGTTCGGGGTTCTCCGTTTGATACCAAGATAGTTACTGACTGATATGGGTCTCACACACCAGATGATGCAAGCTCTCCCCTTTGTCTTGCATCCCCACTACTAAGATTTCAATGGGTTATGCTTACTAGTTTAATAAGGTTTCATAACCTAACAGGTTAAGTTTGTGGGCCTATATATATAATATTAACCACCGCCCCAAGATTTACTTAACCCACCCTCTATTTCAAGCAAGTTTACTTAACCCCTACTTAAGTTAATAGGTTCATGTAATCCTTATGGATTCAAATAGGTTAAGTATTACTAGTTCATCACCATTCATTAAATTATGGTTACAATGTGTTAGACGTCCCACATTAAGCCTACAACTAGTGGATGCTGGATATGTCGGTTGGGTCCAGGTAGACTTCTTCCACAAGTCGGACTTAGTGTGTTAGCAAGCTACGTGTTTACGCACTTAGACCCCTCACATTAGATTCACCACTTGTGGACGCTGGATATGCCGGTTGGTTCCGGGCATACTTCTTCCACATGTGTAATCTAACCTCGTGTCTAAGCATGGTTACAGTTTCTAATTACTGTAAATCTTAGCATATTCATCCTTTAAAAATTATTCCTATTTCATTATAGGTTTTCATGCCCCTTTGCCAAGTCATATTCATCATGTACCATGTGCCCCAAATTAAGATCTTTAATCCATTTTGGTTTATGCCCCAAATCCATATTCATGTATACAACTCAAGTTATGCCCAAATTTCCCAATACAAGTTATGCCTCAATTTTAACGTTGCCCCTCATTCCCAATTTCACGCGTTCGCATATTTCAGTGGTATGCCTAGGTTAAAGGTAGCCTTGCTGTAAAATAAAAAGTGAAAAGAAGAAGGGAAGAGAAAAAAAATAAGCATAATAACAAGATAAACATATGATGGCAGAAATAGGCACAACAACTGAATAAGCATATAGTGACAGAATTGAGCATTATGACAAGATAGGCATATAAGAATAGATCTGATGAACATGTGATAATAGAAATGATTAAGTATAATTCCATATCCAAATTCATATACATATCAAGATTACATTTTAGGTGTTTATATCTAAAAATAACATAAACTCACAGGGAATGGATTTAAGAAAACAGAGAAACGCGTGTTGATGTTGAATCAGCGTTCTTTGAATACGTATGAATCGTCGTTGCTGAAGAAAAGGCTTATTCAATCTGAGTTGGAGCAGCATCATGTCGTCGCCATTGATTTAGTTGAATAAGACAATGGGTATAGAGTTCTATTAATATCATAGGGTCAACAAATCTAGCCAAGAATTCATTCCACGTACGCCTGAATTAATCTGGTTCGGATCTGGGGGGTGTCGACCTGGGTGTCGACACACCCCTTATGGTGTCGACCCATGGGTCGACATCCCTAGGGATGGGGTCGACCCCCAATGGGTCTGATTCCCGCGTTGTCCGACCTTCAATTTTTGATTTTATGGAATGTTTATTTATATATATTTAGATTATATATTTATAAATTTCAAACCTTAATATCTTCTTCATAAACTCAGACTCTATCTTAAGCAGAATTCCAAGACGAATGCAATGGCGCAGTCCATTTTACTAAATTCCAAATATTTAACTAAGTATTCTTTAGTTTATCATTATAATGTGTTATAAAATTATGGGGTGTTACACATACTCTTTATAATTTAATCCTTTTATTTTTATTGATGAGTAGACTATATAAAACAATTCAATATTTGAGCACGGCCATGCATTTCATAGTGTCACTCAATCAAGAGGACCATGGATATCTCTACTTATATTGTAGGGTTAAATTCCATCTAGATCATTCATAATTTTCAATCGATTCGAGATGTATACAATAATCACCTTCACGTCTATTCGTTTAAAAGTAATTTTTGATGACACCGAAACACAAATATCCTCAAAAAAAATTATAATGATTTTCACTGTCACTATGAGAATAACTTATGATAATGTTAATTATATTCAATGTAGTTTTCTCATGTTGGTCAGCCAAATACGCTATTCTCCGATACATATTTATGTATTGACATTAATATCACATATATTAATTATCAATGAGATATAATCATCAGTCAATCAATATACTAGTCTCAATGTTTTATTATTGTCCTTTATATACAATAAAACTTGAGCAGGAATATTTAAGAATTATAATACTTTATATATTATATAATCTAATGTTCAAGTCACTTACTTAAAATAGATAGTTCTGTATTATTATTCTAAGGACTTCTATTATGTTAATACTTATATTACACAGTAAATATAACATAATGGAATCTTTTATTCAAAATAAAATAATAACATCAACAGTGATAATCCCATCAAATGGGTTGCCTCAAGGGCACAAACTCTAATAGTAATCCCTAATTGACAAATTCTTCCCAACTTCTTTACCTATAAAGAATCGAATAAGACAACAATATTCTATATTCATAGATGATTCCAAACAAGAGAAAGGAAGATTACCTTGTTCAATGTTGAGAATTTAATTGGTATTAGTGCCAGTGGTTGTCCTGTTATTTTTGATGACTCCCAAACCAATTAAAGTGAGTTATGTAATGAGCTGTTAGGTATAGTCTCCCCCGAAAATCAATTTTTATCAGCGACCGAAATAAAAATGAGTTTGTTTAGGGAAGTTTTTGGAATTCTTTCATGTTGAGGAAACATACGTTGAGATGCAACAATGAGCCTTTACTGTAATTTTATATGCCTTAAACTCTCGATTTTTTGTGAATCATTTGAAAGGTCAATGTAATTCAAAATATTTTCCTTTTTTAGGTACTTTCAATAATTTTGTTACCATGCTTAGGGTGGTGAGGTGATTTCTTACTTATATAACAAACTGTCAACTATTGCATTGTAGAAGTCTAATTTTTCAGCTGGTTGCATGTCTTTATTGTAGGTATATTATTTTCAATAATTTTTTTATTATTCCATATCACCATAGATTAATATTTAATAATTTAGCAATTGGTCAACCCAATATAGCAGTTGAGCCAAATTTAGATCCTTATCTGTCGTATGGTTGCAGGTAAGTGTATATAATTATCAATATGGCAATTTTAAAAATTAAGTATATTTAAAGTGGTAAAACATTGGACCGTGAGACCTAAAAATTTTCTATTTTATCACAATGAATTAGACTTAATTTCATTTAAGAGTGTTACTTGCATTACAAGGAAAATAGTGGATTTGGGCTGTTGGCGGCCGTTGCGGGGCTGTTGGAAGCCGTTGGCAACGCCGTTGATATACGGATCAACGGTAATTTCCAACGACTTCCAATGCCACTAACGACTATTTTCCAACGGCTTCCAACTGTGAATCTTGGCCACATGTCTATTATGTCTGTTCAGCTAGCCGTTGGAAACTGTTGAAAATCATTGAAAAATGCCATTGGAAGACGTTGAAAAACATGGACCTGTAAGCCATTGGAAACCGTTGGAAATCTGGGTATTTTTTTAACAGAATTTACAAATACTCACTTCCAGCCACACACAATACATATTCACTGAAACTGCTCCATTTCGAGCATATACATCACATTCCCAAATACATATATCCCCAAACATAGTATTATACCAAAATCAAAAACAAAACATACAAAACACATAACATAAACCAATATTTACATAATACATCATCAACCAAGCATCAATATATACAAAAAACCATGTCCAAACCATCTCCAGACCGTCACCACCAACCAAGCACTAATTTATACAAGAAAACCATGTCCAAACCATCTCTAAACCATCATCACCAACCATGCATCAATATATACAAAAAACCATCATAATGTATCAATCATAGTCCTCACCCACTCAAAGCGTATATAACATCAAAATAAACTAACCTCAACTCTCTCGTCCAGAAGATGAAGGTGGTGTACCGTATTGGATAATGAACTCTACAAGACGCTGGTTAAGCTGCTCCATCGGCTCTTCATGGCGGCGATCATGCTCATGAAGTTCTACGATCTGGGCTCGTAGTTGTGCGATCTCCTCCTTGTCCTGAGCCCTCTGGTATGACTGCTGAGATGAAAAACCTGTATATAATTTTAGATTTTCAGTATTCCATAACAGCAATTTGAGTAAATTTCAGTTTTTATTATACATTGTAGTTTTTATTACCGCTAGATTGCCAAAACCATAATGTCTATTCTGGGTAGGTGGATCCATGATCTCATCAAAAATCTTATCCTCATCCTTGGTCGACAGCTCGTTCCTCCTAGCCTCCTCAAGCATACATGCCCTTTCTTGTTGAAATTTACCTTGTTAAACAAAATACAATTGAATTTAGATAACACTATTTTAGTTAAATTATAACTTTAAGTTAACTATGTTATACATACGCTTCACGTGCCTTGGCATCGTGGTCCCAAGAGTAGGAAACTGAGCCTGTGTCCCCAATCTGACTTAATGCTTGTGTATGCTGAAAAAAATCCCTGTACGACACAGGAACACCATACTGTTTCGCCTGAAATAAGCATATTTATATATGTGTAAATTAGAACTTAAAGTTACATCAAATATAACTTTTAACAACTTAATTATAAATTAAAATCTTTAACTATGTAATTAATAAATATACTAGGTCCTCGCGATGGTGCTGGAACGATTTGGAACCACCGCGATGTGTAACGGGGTTCTTTCTCCTGTTTGCCACATTTCTCACGGACTTGACCTATACAATTTAATTTAAAAAAATGGTTTATTCTAATTTATATATTAACTGAGTAGAACAATTTAAATTAAATATGCAGTAAATTTACCTGAAACTCCTCAATATTATTCAAATAAGTATACATCTCATTCCACACCTTACCGCTCATCTAATCCGGTCTTTTCCCACCTAATTTTGTTCTATTTCTTTGTAATTTTAGCTACTTTCCTGTTCCAGTGGCGCTTGATGAGGTCCATATCCGTCTCCTGGAGATCCTCCGCTCCCTGCATTTTTAAAAAATAGCATAAATATGAACTGATCAAACAGGAGCATGACTACTTAATGTAATAAATGATATATCACACGTACCAGAAAATCCTGTCAGATTGTCACCTTGACAATGTCGTGTATCGATGTCCACGTGGGCCAACATGTAGTCATATGAGCCTAATAAGCGCATTTTGATTTATTCAAGACTGTGTTGGAAGGCTCTAACTCAAATCCCCTGTGTTAAACAAAAAATATATTTCATGGACACTATATATATATATATTTATATAATTTATTATTCAAAAATTGAATTTATACTTGAAACTTAATACTTAACCTTTGTTAGCTTTTGGCTTAATCCACACCGCAGGACGTGCTAGCTCCTGCGATGGACCACTACCATCGCCACCTGCTAGAGTACCGTATGAGGTCATACCTGTTACAGATAACAATATAACATAACAAAAAGGGCTATGTAAAACAAATAGTATGCCATAACATAAGACTTTGCGATATAAATATTGTGACATGACATAAAATTATCACATTATAACATACAATATGACATGATATAACATAAAATTACCTTTTAAAAAAGAGGATTACTGGTTAGTCCTCGTCATTTTCGGATTCTGACTCTATTCTTCCACTAAATGCGGTTCATCTGTAGCCTCAAATGCTTCAATTAATGCATTCGATTCATCATTCAGAGGTCCAAACTCTGTTTGATCATCGGTTATTACTATTCCACTATTTTCCTCGACATCTGCTTGATAAGCTTGTTCATTGGGAATATTACGTCCGTAAAATGTAAACCTTGCCGTTGTTTTAAAAACAGCCGACCAGTCTATTTTATCTCTTTTTTAGATGGATAAAGATTGTAATATACTTGAAGATCTTATTTGGAAAGTACAAAAGGATCGTACTTATAATAATGCGAAGTATGCTTTATTTCTATAAGAATATATTTTGGGTGCATGTTGATTCCAGAACCTAGAACGTTGCTGAACCAGTTGCATTTAAACAAAAATACTTCTTCCGCGGGTCGCGTGAAATATGTCAATTGCAGAATCTAGGTTAATATGCCACAAAAATCGTTTATATGGTCATTTGGATCATCAATACCTTTAACAAATACACCGCTATTATTAATTAATTTTTCAGCACCGTATTCTTTAGTATTAAACTTATATCCATTGACAAAGAATATTGGATATGTCTTGACTTTCCTTTGTGGCCCCTTTGCTAAATGTTTCAATCCTTCATCTAAAATACAATATGTTGTATCAAAAACATAATTAGTAAACCAAGTAGCGAATTTTTTTGCTGATATCACCGTCTGGATGATGTGATTTATAAATGCTGCAATTATAGGGCAAATGTTACATTATGATTAAAGACACGATAAATGCATTTATGATATAAGTTCATTACCTAATGAATGGTGAAACTTCCGTGCAGTTGAGAAGAATATATGTGTGTGCTGCCGTATAATCTCTATCATCCAACCATGCTTCCACACATCTACTAGAAGACCGACCATGTTTTTTGTAGCTCGATAAAGTCGGTTGACAATCATCTTGATCAACGCCTTCATCATTACGTGTAGTACTTTCAGATGATATGTTCACATGATCACTTAATAATGAGAAAAAAGAAGCTTCTTCTTCGATGAATGATTTGCATATTGAACCTTCAACTCGAGCTTTTTGTCTCATTTTTTTCTTTAGATGATTTAAATATCTATTTAGAATTATTGTAAATTAATTTTTTTTATACATTTTAGTAACCAATATTTAATTAACTGAACATTAATATACCTTTTAAATGGATACATCCGTCCATATTGCATAAGCCCTCGAAGACGTGCTTCTAATGGAAGATGAATAGGTAAATGCTCCATAATACTGAAAAATCTTGGAGGAAATATTTTTTCCAATTTGAAGAGCAATATAGGGATTTCTTCCTCTAGTTTACGTAGATGATCAATTTTTAATGTTGTAGAACAAAGTTCTTTATAGAACAGACTAAGTTCTATTACAACATTCCAAACTTTTACGGGTAACAATTCTTTGAAAGCGACGGCAAATTTTCCATCATAACATGACAGTCATGGCTTTTCATCCCGCTAAGTTTATTTTTTTTATAGATGACACATCTACGAAGATTAGAAGATATACCATCCGGGAATCTTGATCCTTTCACCCATTTTAAAAGTATCTTAACTTGATTATTGTCTAGTTTATAGCCCGCTTTTGGTTTTCTGGTGTCATTTGGCTTTACATGAAGTTCATGACGATTACATATTACTTCGATATCACGTCTTGATTTCAAATCATCTTTCATCTTCCCTTTGACATTCAAAATTGTATTAAATACATTATCAAGCACGTTTTTCTCATTATGTATCACGTCAATGTTATGACGAATCAGGAGATTTTTCAAGGCAACTCCCAAAATATGCTTTGTTTGCACCAATTATGAATCAATGATTTACCTTGAATTTCTGTCCGTACTTCGGTTTCGTGTATCTTTGAATAATCCTTTATAAGTTCATAAATATCTTTAATTGACCATACTGTAGGTGGTCTCAAAGTTTCATGCCTATTAGCTGTAAAAAAATTCTTATCTCTTCTAAAAGGATGATTAATATGAAGAAAACATCTATGACAGTCAAATCATGAAATATTCCTTCCATGAGATAAAGTAAATGCTCTTTTTTCTTCCATGCAGTAAGAAAAACCTAGACGACCAGCCGTACTCCAACCTGAAAGTATTGCATACGCAAGAAAATCGCTAATTTCCACAATAGAGAAGCATACATTTGAAAGTTCTTATTTTTGCGAAATATGATACGTTTCTACTCCTTCGTACCATAAAATTTTTTAATTCTTCAATCAATAGTTGTAAATAAACATCTTTACACACCCGTCTTCCTTCAAAAAAAAAAAAAAACCAGGGACGGCAATTGTGAGAAACATATAAGAAGTTTTCATACACATCCATGGAGGTAAATTATAAGGTGTGACAATTATAGACCAGGACGAATATTTAGCACCAAATTGAGAAAATGGTGAAAATCCATCCATACATAAGCCAAGTCTAACATTACGACTCTCGGATGCAAAATCGGGATACTTATGGTCAAAATGCTTCCATGCTTCCCCATCAGCTGGGTGTGTTAATATACCTTCCTCCTGTGTTCTCACACAGTGCCATCTCATATGTTGTGCAGTTACAGAAGATGCATATAACCTTTTAAGTCTAGGAATAATAGGTAAATAATGCATACGTTTTTACGGGACTTCCTTTCCCTTTTTCTTTCATGGTTTGTATCTTTCATGATTACATATTTTACAATTTTTAAGGTGGATATTATCCTTCCAAAATAGCATGCAACCCTTTATACATGTATCTATTTTTTCATACCGTAAACCAAAAGCCGACATCATTTTTTTTACTTCATAATGATTTTCGCATAATAAATTATTGAGAGGCATATGCCGCTTCGTAGCTTACACAACAGCTGCAAATTCAGCTTCTGTGAGGTTGTATTCAGATTTCATCGCAATGTATTCAGCAGTTACTAATAATTGGGTTCCTCTTTTACATCCTTTCAAAAGGGGTTTCTTTGTGACATCTAAAAAATCATATTTTATTTTTGCTCCAACGTTTGGTTCTTCATCATCGTTACCAACGTCATCAATAAATTGTTGAACAGGGAACATTGAACGTGCAACATCTTCAACCATATGTTCCAGGAGATTCGTCATAGCAATTTCATTATTCACTACCTCCTCAACTTGTGCAGAAGTAGATGCTAATGGCTCTCCATGATGATCCCAAACCAAATAGTTCATCACAAAACCGTACTTATGCAAATGAATTCTAACCATTTACGGTATCAAATGCTTCAATGATTTGCATCTGCTACATGGACAATGGATTTCGACGCCGTTTTCGTTGTTACTTAAGGAGAAATCAATAAACATGCCAACACCATTAATAAATTGTTCATTTATTGTGCCATCAGCATCTCTTCATTTGTGCATCCAGCTTCGATCAGTAAAATAATTGTCCATTTTTCTTAAGTAGATATATAATTAAAAAGTATGATAAAATTTGCACTGACATTTTACTAAAACAATTTTATTATTGTTGAATGTTATGTTAATTCATCATTTACACTTTTGCTAGTGGGTCATCCCACCCCCCATTACAAATACAATAACATAATTAAATCGCGTAAATCTTTTCAATTTAAACGATTCAACAAAATTTCGGCAACACTTCGCTTTAGTTCCCTGAACAGTACACAATTACGTGTACACATGGAACATTAGGGAAGCACTTTTGAAATTTTGAGAACCATTTAAAATGAAATGATTTACGAGATTTAATCTCATTATTGTGTTCGTAACTTGTCCAATATAAAGGACAAATCCAACAAATATAGTATATAATGACTATACATGTCTGTTTCGTTAATAAACAAATATTCACATAAAGATTATATACAATACTTACCAGACGGCGCCGAAAACACTCTAAGACTTAATTTTAGTCTCTAATTGTACATATATGGAATTTATCACATATACGTATATTTTCAACATTCAATCGAACTAACAATATGTTATAAAGTTAGATATAGTTTTCGGTACATTTTTTTAAACATAAACTTATTTATTTTTATTTCCACTAAACGTGACTTAACAAGTATGAAATCTATTATATATTAAATTCAACACATGTACATGCATATAATTCTATTGTGACAAAAACAACATAAACTTGCAATACATAAATTAATATCAAGAATTGGGCCTCAATTTAAGTCAACATATACATAGATTAATTAATAACACCATGTATACATGCATGCAACACTATATATGCACATATACATACAACATAAATTCTAACTAACCCAACATTAGCAACATAATTAATTCAACCTATGTATGTATATATTAACAACACTACACATACTAACATATAATCTAACAATCAAATTAACCCTAAATGACCAAATCTAGGTTATTAACAAAAATTAGGGCTTCATACCTTGAAGAATAGAGATGATTTGGAGCCTAGAGAAGAGGAGATAGAGGCTTGAACATGTTGGAGAGAGTAGCGGTGAGTATGAAGGCGGTGGTGGGTAATATTAGATTTGGGGAGGAAGGAATTTGGGGAAATAGGAAAAAATTTGGTGCAAAATCGAAGTGAGGGAGGAAGAAGCAAGTCAGGCTATTTTTTGTTCAACTAAGCAATGACTACCAATGGCCGCCAACGTCATTATAAACAACAACTTCCAATGGTTTCCCATGGGTTTTTTTAATATGTAAAGAAAAATCCAGAATTTAGCTTCCGTTGGAAGCCGTTAGAAGTCGTTAGGATGGGCCATTGCCCCCCTCCGTTGCTATATACAGTGTTTCTTTTAATGTTGAGATCATATGGTTTAGCACTTGGAAAACAAGCTATCTAACGGATTAGTACATATATCTGATTAGTAAGACTCGTTTGATTTGTTTTTAGGTTTTGAGAAATTGATCGGATCTTGTAATGAGACAACTTGGTTATATTTTTCAACATATTCCTGATTTGACTGTTCCAATTATTGAAAACCCTAAAAATTGGGGAAGTTCATTAGTGAAACCCTATATTTGCGAAATAACAAACTTCAGGACAAGATTGTTGAGCAAATGCCTCTTATTATTTTGGTCGAGTACGAGTACTGATATTGGCAACAACGAGCCACTTAATATTGAAACAGCTAGTGTTTGACCCATAGTTCACGTAAGGGAAGTGGTAGGGGAAAATATGTATGTGCTGATGGTTATATGTTAAGTATGTGGAGTATATTCTATTGATCTTCATATGCACACCGTTTTCTATTGAGCTAGTCAAGACGGGATGGCAGATGAAGATAGCTGCTTTGTAGTTACTTAATTCTTTTAACAGAGTAAAGGAAGTTTTATGGTGATAATGAAGACCATGTCCAATTGATTGTAGTATAACAATGTTTGTTCTACCAAGCTTTGATCTCATGTATATGCATAGTTTGTATATTTCTTAATTTGTACATGGAAAGTAATACAGTTTATTTTATTCTTCTAGCAACAGAAGGCATAGATTGTTTCCTACATATACACATGCATGTGATCATAGTTGATGACCATGAACAATGAACTACATGTGTATGAATAAATTTACAGTTGTATATTAGCTTCGTGAAACTGATGTAGTGTCTACATTCTAAAACTAACATGTATAGAAATATTGACTACAATTATAATTTTGGTGTGAGAATAAAGAATATGAAGTAAAGATGGAAAAGTGTGGTATGTAAGTTGAACTGTAAATGTCATGTTGCTTTTGAACATATGCTTCCTTCTTACAGCTGAGTAATGTATTACACATTACTTGCGCGGAAATAATATTGTAATTTAATCAACGTGCAATGCTGTGTAGTTAAAGCGCTTAACGGATTTAACGTTGCGGAGGTCCAAAAAGTTGTAGTGGGGATAAAGCGATGACATAACGGATGAGCCTAAATTATAATTCATTCTTAACATTTTTATGAATAATTAATTGATATTTAAATAAAAAGCTAACACTCAATCAAATTGTAATTAGTACATTTTTAATTTTAAATAAGAACATGCGCAAATATCTATAAATAAACGTAAACTACTATTTAACCTAATTAAATTTAATAGAATATAGAAGTATTATTATTTCAAGAAATGTGTGTTAAAAAATTCAATTAAAAAAACGTAATTTCATAAGTTTTATGATGTGTGAATTTCATTTTTCAGTTCATTTCTTTTATCAAAGATATAGCAGAAATACTGTAATATAGCAGAAATATTGGGATATATTGGAAATAGCGGAATATAACAGGACATAAAGTGAAAAAGCTATATTAGAGGCTATTTGGAAGAAACATAACAATAATAATCCGCTAAAGGATATAGATGGGCTATACCAAGATAATATTGAGGCATTAAATGCATAGGTACAATGTCAGACGAAGATTGATAGAATTAGAGTGTGCCAAATAATAGGTATGGGATTAGTAATAGGGCAATAATTATGAAAGGGTTGTTACTATTTGCACCCCCTTTTACTTTTTCGGCCACCGCAATCCTGTTCCGAAGTTTTTGAAAAAATGAATTGTTCGGTGGTCGTTAACGGCTGAACAACATGAAGATTGTTCAGTCGTTCACCATCGAACAACATGAAGGTTGTTCGATTGTTCACCACCAAACAGTTTTTTTTGGTGGCCGGAAGTGAGAACTGGGTCGCAAATAATCGCACCCTTATTAAAATATGCATACTCAGTGCTGTATTGCGTGTACGTAGAACATATCAGTGCATAAAACATGGGACTCGAGCTAAAATCATGAAACAACTCGGTAGTTGCATACACCAAACAATGCCAACCAAATTTGTTAGTACTTTACGAAATAAGCCACCATAACTTGCATAGCATCACACTAAATTGAAGTAAACGCTTATATCCAATCTAATATCTAGAAAATAAAAAATTATGGAGGTGTTCAAAGTGTAGTGCATATAGTAACCAGGTGAAGTGCCATTTTATGACCTGATGTAATAGGTCAGTGATGCGTGAAACAAGATTGAGTATATGATCACTAGTCTACATTTGAAATTTAATAAGCTTGGTATTATGAAAACAACAAATAATGTTAAACAACCACAATCAGTTGTAATGTACCTGAGTTAATTTTGTCTTTCCTTTGAGGTCATTCGCAGACTCTAACAGTTCGCTCCATATGCAGGGGATTGAAACAACAAGATTGAGCTATCTTCGATAGGTAAAGTTAACTATGTTTGAATACAAATGTTGTAGAGCATATCAATGTAATCGTAGTGAACTATGAAGGTATGGAAAATAAAAGGTTTTTAGATCGCCTAAGTTTGAACAACATTTGTTGACGATGTAATTATTTGGTTGAAATTCAAACAATGCTTCTGTTCCCGATAAAGTTATGATCAATAATAACCTTCACTTCATTGTCAAAAGCGGTGATAGTAGTTGACATGGTCCAGTCTAACTTTTTTGACAATTAGCCAATATCATTTTTTTCCACAGTAAACACCATGTGGGTGTAATAGTCAGGAGAATATTGTGAGTTACTTATTCAATGGACTTCTAGATAGTCCATGGCTCTTGGAGCTATTAGTAAACAATGGATGAGTCGCGGACAACGTCGCTCTCTTGAAGACGTTTCGGCGATCTGGTCAGAGGTGAAAACTAGTCGTTCTCAATTATCGATGCCTCTAGGATAAAACAACATCAACCAATAATTGATATGCTTGCACAACAAATCAATTCCGATTTACACTTTCTAATAATAATCAACTGCTCGTTTTGTTTATGTTTTGGGGAAGAAAAAACAACGGAGGAAGAAGAAGAGTAGAGATAAAAAGAATGCCGTATCTTTTTCCTGGGTAATTCGAAAACAAAAATAAATGTGTTATTAAGCTTGCAGAGGAAGTCGGTTCGGGTATGGAAAAACGAATCTCAATTTTACTAAGTCAAATAAAAACTGGTTCGAAAAATGGGAGGTATTTCATCTAAAAATATAAGTGTTTACTCCATCAAGGCCCAAGCCCGAACCAAACCAAGCCGTGCTGGGTCGAGTTGGTCACGTGTGTGTGGTGGTCATAATCATGCATGGTCTCCCTCCTTACAACAAATCATGTATTGAGAGCCCCAACGCCCCAACATAGCTTTTAAGAAACAAATATAAATGCTTTGCTTCTTTCATATAGTCTCATGATGTGGGACTATTCACATATAAGAGTCATCTAACACTTATTCAGTTTTTAATAATTCATCTTTATAAAATAAACCATTTTTTCAACAATCCCCCACTTGAATTTTAAAATATATATTTTCGAGCAGTTTCTAAAAACAAAAGATTGTGCATAAACAAAGGTGTCTTCCGACTTGAATCTTTGCATAGTCGGTAAGATTCAGTTTTTACTAGAGTGACATATGGCCTTGAACTCTATTCCTAATATCATACCACACACAACCTTTTCTATAAAGTAATCAAATAAGCCTATGCACCTCTATCCCAGTTTAGTGAATTCTCTAGAAGTTTTACCCAAAACTCCATAGGAGATGGCTACATTTCCACATTCACATAGGTGAGTCTATTAAGAGTACTCCTGAATGTAGGTACTCCACTCCAAATAGAGTATAGATCTCATTAAGAGTTTCTATCAACTCATCCTCTAATCACTTCAGGAATACATGCTTCTTAATATACAGAAATATCGCATGTTCAACTACTATAACTACACAACTTGTTTTTACCCATTGAACCTAGTTCTTGGGATCTCCAGTATTTTATGTCGGGTTACCATTGTGCGTGATTCCACAATCTCAAGGCAATAGTCCCATTCTTTTGGAATCACTAAGGACTTTCTGTCTGGTAAGTCCTTTCGTCAAAGGATCTGCCAAATTGTCATCACTTCATATGTGATGTTCTCTAACAATACTGTGCATACGACTGTGATTTCTTACCATTGTAATATAGGTCCTGTCCTTTTTTTCAATAGTCGTCAAATTGTCATCACTACACATGTGATGTTCTCTTACAGTATTGTGCTTACGACCGTCAGCTTCTAACATTGTAATAACCGTTCTGTACTTTTTGCAATAGCCGTGGAACTATTGCAATAGATTACACCACTGGTGTCGGTTATTCCTATATGGGGATCTCAGCTAGCAGATTTCTTTTGTTCTCTGCTTCTTCACTAGCTGTGGCTAGTGCTATTATCTTAGTCTCTATAGTAGACTGAGTCAAAATAGTCTGTTTTTTGGATTTCCAAGAGACATCACCTCCATCGATGCTAAATATATAGCCACTGGTCTCTTTAGAATCATCAGATAAATATTTTAGTCTGCATCAGAATATCCTTCAAGTACAACTGATTTTTTTTCATAATGTAATCCAAGGTTCATAGTTCGTTTAAGGCATCTCTTGACCCTTTTTAATAGCAAGTCATTGCTTTATACTAGGTATACTAGTAAACCTACACAATAATCCTACGACATAGGTAATGTTGGGTCTAGTACAATCAATGACATGCTGTAGGCTGCCAATGATGCTTGCATAACCAGACTATCTTACAGCTTCACCAGTGTTCTTAAATAACATTACACTAGGATCGTATGGTTTACATGTAGGTTTACAGTCAAAGTAATTTTAATACCAATGATTAAACTCGCCTCACCTAGTTCTTTCATATCAAAATTGGCACTTCATAAAAATCTGACTGTGTCTATGGCATGAATGTTTGGCCCAAAAATGAGCAAGTCATCTACATAAAGACATAAAATAGTACAAATGTTATTCTCAGATTTGTAATAAATGCATTTGTCACTTTCATTAACTTTTAAACCATTTGAGATTATAAAGTTATCAAAATTTTCATGTCATTGCTTAGGGGCTTGTTTTAAACTATATAATGATTTATCTAATTTGCACACTTTATGTTCTTGACCATGTACTGCAAATCCTTCGGGCTGGCCCATATAAATTTCTTCTTCTAACTCACCATTTAAAAAAAGTTTTAACATCCATTTGGTTAATTAATAAATTATGAATAGATGCAAGTGAGATTAATACCCGAATGGATGTAATTCTAATTAAAGGTGAAAATTTATCGAAAAAAATCCACACTTTCTCTTTGTCTAAAACCTTTAGCTACTAGACGAGCTTAATATTTATCGACAGTGCCATTAGGTTTTAATTTCTTTTTAAGCACCCATTAATGGCCTATAGATTTACAACCAGGTGGTAAATCAGCTAAGTTCCAACTCTTATTGGATCCCAAAGAATCCATCTCATCATTTATAGCCTCTTGCCAAAAGTCGGCATCTAAAGAAGATAAGGCCTCTTGGAGGTTTGAAGGATAATGTGACACCCCGTAATTTAAACAAACTATTAACAATAAATTAAGAAATACTTAAATAAATATTTGGAATAAAGTAAAACGGACTACGGTATTGCATCCGTCTTGGAATTATGGTCAAGATAGACACCTGGTTTGCACAAAACGGACATCGAATGAAGAAGTTATTAAGGTCAAAAATTTGTATACGTATAAGAGAAATATATATAAATAAATAAAATAGAAATTCAAAATAAATTAAAAATCAAAGACACGGGACAGGGCAAGAACCAAACCCATTGGGGTCGACCCCAACTAAGGGGTGTCGACCTGTAACACCCCGTAATTTTAAACGACATTAAGGAGGATAAATTAAAGAATTATAATTCAATAATCGGAATAAGGGAAACGGACTACGCCATTGCGTCCATCTCGAAATTTGGTCAAAATAGACATTTGGTTTGCATAAAACGGACACCGTATGAAGAAGTTATGTAGGTTTGAAGTTTGTATACGCATAGAAGAATTGTATATATATATACATAGGGTCTGGAAAATCAAAATTTAGTTCAAATTTCAAAAATTGGCGGCAAATTCCCGCCCCAGAGGTGTCGACCCCTAAACAGTGGTGTCGACCCCGTAAGGGGGGTCGACCCCATAAAGGAGGGGTCGACCTCCCTAGGGCTGAGGTGGCAGTCGGTTTAGAGGGGCTGGCAGCTATACATAGAGGTCCATTTCTCTATTTTCTTCATTGTGAATGCATGGAGGCCAGACTCTACCAGTGAGTGAACTGAACCGAATTATCTTCTACAACTATCAACTAAAGAAAATCAAACTTTGAGATTCGAGTGTAGATCCAACCTCTGCTATCTTCTACCTTTTCTTTTAATCCAAACACGATGAGTTAGTTACTTTCAGATTTAAATGATTAAAAGTAATTTGTGACATGACTGTGATTTGGATATATATATATATATATATACACACACACATCACATGCCTGTGACCGAATCATATTGGATCTATCATAATTTGTGAACCTATAATATTCTTGGATCCTAGACCTTATCATGCTAGATCTATTTTATAGATCTAGTTCTTTGTGGTTAATTCATCATGTCATATATGTGGATCTTACCCCTTTTTCTAAGTTTGTGGTTAATTTAGAATTATCATTATCTGGATAGTTAAACTTTTGTTTAGATCTAGATCACCAAGCTGTGATTAATTGAGATCGGTCATTATTGGACATATGAATTTTTATTTGGATCTGTTCATCCTATGTATGTTAGATCTAGTTTATCATTACCCTTTTTACTAGATCTGTTTTTATGTCCACCTTAATATTATGCTAATTACATGTCTATGCTAGTATATATGTTTATGTCACTTTTGTTAGAATGATCATAATTGTCATTTTTTCCATCACCTTTCCCTTTTTATTGTTATAACTAGGCTACTTTCTAGCCTAGGCATGCCGCCAAAAATTATGCGAATACGTTAGTTAGGGAACGGGGGAAAGTATTAGAATTGGCATAACTTGAATATGGATTTAGGCATATAATCCATTGTAAATTATTGTGTAAATGGGCATTAGCACCTAAAAAGGCGTATTATGATTAATTGATTAATAATGAATGTCTAAGATATAATTAGAAATTGTAATTGTAATTGCACATACAACACGAGGTTAGGTTGCATTAGTGGTAGAAGTCTGCCCGGACTCGACCGGCATATCCAGCAACCACTAATGTTGAACCTAATGTGAGAGGTCTAAGTGCGCAAATACGAGATGGGCTATGACACAAGGTTAGGCCCAACTTGTGGAAAAAGTCTGCCCGGACCCGAACGACATATCCAGCATCCACAAGTTGTAGGCCTAATGTGGGAGGTCTAGCCCATCATAAACCATAAATGGACATGATAGAGAATTGGACTACTTAACCTAATACAATCCATAGGGATTGTACGATTATGAACTAAAGTTAGGGTTAAGTAAAATTGGTTAGATAGTGGGTGGGCTAAGCAAATCTGAGGGTGTGGGTAATACATTACGCCATAGATGGCCTACGGCAACCCTAGATAAATGATGCAATAGGTGCCAAAAAGTGTTGCTATAGGCAAAAAATGATATGTGGCAACACATTTTTGGGGTTGCCTTTTGCCGCATTGTCTTAGAGTCAAAGGTAACACATTTGCGACCCTGAGGCAACATCAGCACATGTGTTGCCACATGTACTAAATTTATAAAAATGTGGGGTCTACTAAAATATGTAACCCGAGTTCACGGAATCTTGTTGTGGCTGTACCCTGGGTTCACCAAATCCTGTTGTGGGACCCACATGCATTAATCTATGCAACACTTTTACCATCCAATGGCAACACCATATCATGGCAATGGCAACGGTTCACATTACATACAACAACATTATCTAAGAGCTATGCCAACATTAAGTCACATACTGCAACATTACAGAATTTAAGGTCACACTAAATTAAACTACTAATTATCTCGGATTCACAAGCAACACAAATATTAGTACTTAAAAACATACTTACAAACATAGCCAGAAAATCATGTTCATAGAGCATACTTTCAAACATAGCTAGTACGTATTAAATATCAATTCATCTTCACTGCAGTTGCGTATAAAGATCCCCAATATCAACGGCTAAGAGCGCGAGCCTCCACTGCGTTCACTGCGAACTGTTGCACAAAGATCCCCAATATCAATGTGCTGTGCGGGTTTGCTTCACTCAATTTCTTAAGCATCCTTGTCAAGTTATCTTGAACTTTTTTGTCCACCTTTGCATCAAATTCACTTTGGACCATCTTTTTCACCTTTGCTTCGACTTCGTCGGCTATATCTTCCTTTATCTTCGTTGCCAGCTCCTGTATGTATGTGCCTGCTGTTGGAGCAGCTTTTGAAACTTTTGGCAACTTTGTGTGCCGTCCTATAAGCCATGATGGACCGTGTGACTTTCCATCAGAAACAAGTTAATGAACAACTCCATCATTGCATCCTTCACCAATTTCTTTTTCAATCTTCTCCTGCAAAATAAAGCAGTTTTAAAATGTCACATTAAATAAAATTAACAATTTTAAACAAGTTTCTTAAACAAGAATTGCAGCATAAAACACACTGAAACCCAAAGTAAAAGATCACACCCATTGCTATGATCGATCCTGCTATCGGTTTCAACAAAACAGGATCTAATTCTACAATAATGATGATCATGTGCAAAATGAAGCATTGTTTTTGACGCCTGATTGAAGAGAAAATAAAATTCTTACAATTATGTAGTTCATTACTAAAGCATCAGTCTTGTACACCTTTCCTTCTTTCCATTTGCGAGTTTTAATATAAAGTTCTCCATCTGATTCCATGGACTGATACAAAAAACATTAGATAGTAAAAGGATATCAAACCAATTGTTCTAGAACATATATCACTAATATTGCTAAACAAGTTAAACAAGGATATATAGTTTATTCACAAGTTAAACAAGGATACTGCATTCGAGTTAAACAAGCATACCACCATATGACCTATATTGTTAAACTATCTAACCATAAAAATAAGCAAAATACACACCATCTTATGCCGAATTTGGGAAAAAAATTTGGACCAGCAGTGTGTGTGTCAATATACGATTTCCGATTTGCAGAATTTGTAAGGGCCTTGGACTACAAAACAACATGAAATAAATAGGTTTATCTGACTGATTTGAATGAATAAAAAGGGGAAAAAAATCTGGGATAAAACTTAAAATTATACCTGAACTTTTTTATCTCCCCAAAACTACGAGAGTACTTTGAAATCCTGAAGTGGTATTTCGTCCGGCCTATTTTCAAGCCTCTCTTCATCAGTTTCATAATCCTTGTAGTGTGCCTTTTTAATACGACTCTTGTACACCCTCCAAGCGTCACGAATTGACCTCAAAGCCAAATATTCACATTCATTCTGAATAATATATCGTTGCTTAAATACAAATAAAACATTAGAAAGTCATGCTACTTTTGTGACAAGTTTCATATATTTAAGTAGTAAAATTCAGCTAAGTTTGCAAATTAACTTCACATAGCCCCACAGCATGTCTTTCAAACTTGCAGGAACATCAAACCAAGACTTGTAAGTAAGTGGAACACTCCTCTTCAGCGTTCCTAAAAAATAAATCAGTTCAGTCATTACTTGGTCATCGTCTGAAATAGGTTGGCCCCGATCATTCATTTGGATTACAACTCTTTTGTCATATGGCCTTGAATGAACTTTATCCACCTTTGTTTTTCCCCTGAGCCTTCTGGGAGCTTCGACTACGGTTACAAAGTACATACAATAGTAATGAGAAGGCTAGGCAAAACATAAATGAAAACTTAAACTATTAAAATCGAAACTCAATCAAATACTACCTTCATTTTTGGCTACTTCATCTTCTTCGTTTTCAATATTTGTCGAGACATTTCTGACAACAGCCTTGTTCCTTACACTTCCACTACTGTTAATCTTCTGGTTTTCTCGCATAGCCAAATAAGCCGCCATTATTCCTATTCCTTCATTGTGTGGTAACTCAACGCTACTTGGTGGACCATCAGATTGCATACGAACTGGTACTTCCCCTGCCTTCGAAGTTGCGTTCTTATCAGTTGCGGATTCAACATTGGCTCGTGAACGAGTTTTTGGTCCAGATTGAGGCTTTGTAACCTTATCTTTTTTGGTTCTCTAAAATACGCACACAAAGACAATAAAATAAAAAAATAATGAAGCTAGTCTATGATTACCAACAAAAAATTAAATCTTCAGCTATAACGCACCTTTGCCTGATTTTTTGAAGTATCATCTTCAGATTCTGGAACACAATCTTCGCTTTCCTCATCAAGCATATTTGATTTTGCTTTATTTTTTCCAAATTCATTTCTCATTCCAGAAACTAATTTAGGCATCCCAAGTTTTTCAAAAACACTATTCTTCTGTGAGGCATTTTTGTCTCTTTCCCTTTCGTAATCTTTAAGCGGCTGAGGTAGCGGAGGTGATAGATCATCATTCTGAAAGTAATTAAACAATACATTATTGTAAATATTAGCAAAATATGTAGATCATATATTAGAAGATCAGATTGTAGTTTTCTTAATAGAAACTCATTTTCATTTGTATTTTCCTCTTCATCATGTGGAGAATTATTGAAATCCAATTTACTCCTGAAACCTTCTGAGTTGATATTCAAAGTTGCATCACTACCTTCAGTTGGATTTTCCTTTTCTGGTAATTTCATCGAACTACTGACTCTAGTTGACTTCTTGCTGACCCCCTTTTTCTTCTTCATACGTGGACTCGCAGCGGGTTTGCTGATCACTTCTGGATTGTTCGTAACTGGATTATTTAGCCGTGCCGACTTTCTAGGAGTACTAAAGACTTCAGTCTGCTTGTTGTTGATAGGTGGACTCACAGCAGCTTCGCTGATCAGTTGGGAATTGTTTAGCCGTGTCGACTTTCTAGGAGTAAAGACTTGATCGGTCTCTGATTCTTTTTTGCTACCTGTTGCAGATGGTGAGCTGTGACAAACTGCGTGGATTTGCAGCTGCAACATACAAGTTCCTTATTATTTTACTAAGTGCACTAAAATCAAACAAGTCCTAAATGAAAAACATATTCAGCAAAATGACCAAATTCATCAAAATAGTACAAATGAGAAGACATGTTTATACCTGGAAACAGATTCTTCCTTGGGCGTACCATGTGGCCGCATTTGTTTAATTAGCTCGGTACTATCCTCAATGACAGTGTCGACATAAAAATCAATGTAATCACCATTATTTTTTATTTGCATCATAAACAACATCTCTACATCATCGGCCACCAATTTCCACCCACTTGTTGGACCTTTACATGCATATATTCCCCCAGTTTCGGTGTACTCTAGCTCTTCCTTGGAAAACTCCATCAGTACTGTACACGAAAACCTATCCATTTCAACTCCCTTGACAATAGCCTCTTATCCACCAACATATCCATTCTTCCCAAATTTTCCCTTCTGGTGGAACCTAAGATTTGCCTCCATCCTACACAAAATGGAGAAATTAACATTAGATTGAAATAATTACAAAATAAAATAAACCAACCGCATTATAAAATAAAACAACCACTTCACTAACATGTAATATAGACAGAAACAGTCAAAAAGATACAAAAAGAAGCCTCAAATATGATAATCGAGGCCTAAATTTACACACACATAATTTGGACATGCATGTATTCTTTGGTAATCGAGGCCTAAATAGGCAGAAACATGTAATTTGGACATGCATGTATTCTTTAGTAATCGAGGCCTAAATTTACACACAAATAACATGCAACCATCTGAACTTTGGAAGTTCTGCCCATATTTTTTCCTCGTTCATCACTAATTTACGCACAAATAACATACACAAATATTATTTAGCCATGACTATAAGGTAAAAAAACACAATAATATCATATAAGCACTGCTCAAAATAAGTTTGTTACAAAAATAAACATAATAATAAAATCAGGAATATGATTACACCTGAATACACAAGTAAATCCATAAATTAGGAAACACAACAATTAAATTAGGAAATACTTGAAATATACATTGAGTAATACCTTAAGCAGCAGATTAAATCGAAGCCCTAACTGAAATTTGAGACCCAAACGAACCCCAATTGAAGACCTAATTGAAACATCGAAGCCCTAATCGAACTTGCCGTAATCGAACCCTAATTAATCTTGTAAACTTTAACTTTTAGTCCTAATTGAAATTGCGAGTGAGAGACTTTGACAGGTTGAGCAGCGACATATTTGTTAAGTTTTAGATTGAAACCCTTGAAATTTTTGCTAAGTTTTTTGCTGCTTTGTTTTTTGTTTTTTTTGTTTTTGCTTCTTGCGTTAAAGATTATTTCATGTCACGTGGATTGCCAACATGGACCGTTGGATCGTAATCACCTGGATTGATAAATTTATTCATGTGGCTACCGCAACACCTTGGATTTTCTATGGTAACACTTTAAAGCGTGTGTTACCATAGACAAAAATAACGTACCTATAGTTACATTGTAGCTAGAAACAACTTGGATTTTCGTTTCGGTAGGCCATCTACGGTGTAGTGATATTTACATATAGGCCCGCGAACTTATCCCGATAAGGTTATGTAATTAAAGACACCTAGTGGTAAGCATAACCGGTAGAAAGATCGGGGTTATATAATTAAAGACACCTTAGGGTAAATTTAACTGATGGAAAACCTAGTGGGGGATACAAGACAAAGGGGAGAGCTTGTATCATATTGTGTGGGACCCGTTTCAATCAGTAACCCGGAGTAGGTATTGAATAAAGTACTCCGAACTAGGTCGGAGAAGGGGCACGCTTACTGAACTGATTGTAGGAGATCTAAACGGGGAGTTCGGTGTGGGCGGCGCAAACCGACCGAGCCATGTGCGTGCATGAGCTGGGAAGAAGGGGATAAGATGACCGTGACAATTATAGATATGAGGCTGTGCATATCAGCGGAGGGTTGCCACTTTAAGGCATGATACATCCTATGGCGGGGAAGGCACAGAGTATCTACGCGGATTGGGGAGCTGATCGATTAAGGGTAGTGATTAGGATACTTTTGGACGTATGCCTAAGTCTACAACCTTACAGTGGAAAGGATCATCTCATTATGGATATACTAGTAATAGTTCAGAGTAATCATTAGAGGCGTATGCACCCCATCTTGTTTACCTTGTCATACCTGCTTTTTGTGCAGTTATCTTTCCCTTATCCAATTTATATGCCTGTCATGCTACCTATATTTATTTACTTGCTAAAACTAACTGGACTCGACAGACTTTATGTCTGACCCTTTTTGTTTCCTCTTCTTTCTTCCGTTTCCCCCCAGGTTCGCAGGGAGGGAATTCTCAGGCTTAGTCAGGACTCGGTTATCATCTTGTCAGAACTGCTTTTGAAGTATAGCTCAAGTTCTTATCTCTACTATAGCTTAGCTCTTTTTCTTGGGGAATTATGCTTTTTATATATTTATGTACTCTGATGGTACAAGACAAAAGTTATATTATTGCAATGGTTTTTGTGACTTATGGTATTTTGGACCACAATGTATGATTTATGTTTGAAATAAAAATTTGAATTTCCGCTGTTGTCTTATTTACATCTGTCTTGTAATATTCTGTGTCTATTTACCTATAACACTTCACGGAACTTAATGCATTCCCTTAGTGAGTGACATTAACGGACGTGGGGTGTCACACTTAGTATCAGAGCTGAAGGTTACCAGCTTAGATAAAAGTTTTTGAAAGTTATTTTCAAAAAAGGTTTTAAAAGAAAGTATTTCCAAAATAAAAGTCTGTTTTGAAAAACATAATTCCCCAAAGCCATATGTAATATCCTTCAATCCTTTGTCTAAATCTCTTTCCTTTTTCTTTTTAGCATGTCTGGGGAACCTAACATTCCTAATATCCCGGAGGGCGTCATGATACCAGGATGGTTCTGTAGGTATTTGGAGGCCACGGCGCCTGCCGAAGGCCAAGGAAACGTTCCTTCCCCAACTGCACCCGTTGTTCCCCCTCCTCCTCCTCCTCCACGTGCAGACAATTTCTCTAAGATCTGCAAAGATTTCCGTGACTATGGGAGGAAAGCTATTCCATGGAACCAAGGCATTCGTAGAGGCAAGGAATTGGCTCAAGGAGACCGAGGACTTGTTTGTAATATTTGAAGTAGAGGATCAAAGGAAGATCCAGTTAGCTGCTTGGCTACTGAAGGATGAAGATTCATTTTGGTGGGAGGTAACCCAAGCAGGTTGTCCAGTGGAAACTTGGGATGACTTTAGACAGAGGTTCGAAATGAAATTTCTTTCCGAAGCTTAGAGAAGCATGCAAATGTAGAGATTCTTAGCACTTAAACAAGGGAACTTGACGGTGAAAGAGTATGTGCACAAATTTAACCAGTTGGCAAGATTTGGACCGGAACGGGTAGACACTCCACATAAAGAGGCTTTGCGGTTTGTTAAAGGGCTAAACGAACCCCTTCACATGTTATCCATGTCCCATACTCCAATGGAAGCCACCTTTGAAAGACTTGTTGATATGGCCTGGATGTATGAGGAAGAGAAAGGGGAAAAGAAGGAGGTTAAAGCTGAGGAAACAACGCAAAATAAGAAGATATGGCCTAAGAAAGAACAACAACAACAACAGAAGAAGAAGAAAGGAGGAAAGAATGACAAGGGTAAGGAGAAGAGGCAGTGTCACAGTTGTGGGCGTGAGGGTCATTTGGCAAAAGACTGCAAAAGAAGGAAGAATTCTTGCTTCAACTGTAGAGAGATCGAACACTTTACTAGGGAGTGCCCGAAGAAACAGGGGCAACGTCAGAGGGCAGGAACTTCTAGAGGGCATGTGCATGCTCTCACGATTAGTGCTCCTGACAGAGGTAGAAAAAATTATGCGGAAGGTTTAATTTCTCTTTCAAATCATCCTATTAGAACAATTTTTGATTCTGGCGCTTCACATTCATTTATATCTAGTTCTGTAGCTGAATCTCTGCACTTAATTACTAGTATGGCAGTGGATCCCGTATTTGTCTCAAACCCCATTGGTGGTTCGGCTCATTTATCTATGATTTATAGGGATTTTAGAATATCTGTATTAGGCGTCGAATTTGAATGTGACGCATATATGCTCGGGTTCACGGGCTATGGGTTGATTCTAGGGATGGATTGGCTGACCACATATAATGCCATTTTAGATTGTGAAAGGAGGGTCGTCAGACTTTTGACTTGCCATGGAGGACCCTTGAAATTTCTTTCGACCTTCAAGGGTCTGTTATGCTTAGCTTCCTAGAGTCTCTTGATGCATCCATAGATGATTTGCAATCTGTTCCGGTAGTCCGATATTATTCTGATATTTTTGAGGAGGTCCGGGGCTTACCTCCGAGGCACGAGATTGATTTTCGTATATATCTGGTGGACAATGCAAAGCCAGTTGCATTACCAGTGCGCCATATGGCTCCGAGAGAAAGGAAGGAGTTGAGTAAGCAAGTAGGAGAGCTGCTTGAGAAATGGTTTATAGACGGAGCATATCTGAATGGGGTGCTCCAGTTGTATTTGCCACTAAGGCGGATGGATCGCTTCGTTTGTGTGTGGAATATAGAGAATTGAATAAACTCACGAAAAAGAATAGGCATCCACTTCCGAGGATAGACGACTTGTTTGACCATCTTGTCGGTGCCTTGATATTCTCTCAGTTGGACTTAGCCATGGGGTTTCATCTGTTGAGGGTGGCTGAGGACAGTATTGACAAGACTGCTTTTAGGACCCCGGATGGTTTCTTTGAATGGCAAGTTATGCCTTTTGGGCTGACGAATGCACCCGCCTATTTTGTCGATCTAATGAGTAGGGTGTTTCATAAGTTCTTGAATAAATTTTTCATAGTCTTTGTTGATGATATTTTGATCTTCTCCAAAAGTGAAGAAGAACATGCCTAACATTTGAGAAAAGTTTTGAAAACTCTCCGTGACCATCAACATAAGGCAAAGTTCTCCAAATGCCATTTTTGGAGAAAAGAGGTGAGATTCTTAGGGCATGTAGTCTCCAAAGAAGGGATAGCTGTGGATCCTACAAAGGTAGTTGCAGTAACGGACTGGCAGATTCCGAAAAATGCAATAGAGGTGAGAAGCTTTCTGGGATTGGCAGGTTATTATAGGAAGTTCATTAAGAACTTCACAAAGATATCAGCCCCTCTAACTAGGCTGACGAAGAAGAACTTGGCATTTTCATGGGATATAGATTGTGATGTTGCATGTTAGAGGGCTCTGACAATAGCCCCAGTCTTGACTTTACGCAATAGGAACAAAATGTTTACGGTTTACACTAATGCATGTGGTACAGGGCTTGGTGCGGTTCTAATGCAAGAAGGAAAGGTAGTGTGTTATGTGGGTAGACAGTTGAGAGTTCATGAAAAGAACTACCCCACCCATGATCTAGAGCTATCTTCCATAGTATTCACGCTAAAGACGTGGCGTCATTATTTACTTGGAGAGAAGTTCGAGTTATACACCGATCATAAATCTCTCAAGTATTAGTTCTCGCAGAAGGATCTCAATTTAAGGCAACAGAGGTGGATGGAGTTCTTAGCTTCTTATGATTTTAAAATCGCTTATACTCCTGGGAAGGGTAATGTGGTAGCTGACACACTAAGTAGCAGAGGATTACCTTGAGTCCTCTGTTTGTGGAAAGGAAGAGCTTGGAGTTCATATCAACCTTTGACTTTAGACCCTCCATCGAGATTTTTCCTGATATGTTTGCGTCATTAGAAATACGACCAACTCTTATGGATTAGATGGGAGCTTCGCAACAAAGTGGCCCACAGATTTTAGACATCATGAATAAGCTAAGAAAATGGGGACTTCAAGTCACCTCAATAGATATTCCATAGACGAAAAGGGTGGTTGCGACGAGATGGAAGGCTTTGTGTTCCTCAATCTGGAAGTTTGATAAAGGAAGTCCTAGAAGAAGCCCACCATTCTAAGATGACTTTTCATCTAGGTGGGGATAAGATGTACAGGGACATGAAGAAGGTTTTCTTTTGGGCTGGAATGAAGAAAGACGTGGCTGAATTTGTTTCTCAATGTTTAGTTTACCAGCAAGTCAAAGCTGAGAAAAAGAAGCCAGGTGGTTTACTTCATCCTTTGCAGGTTCCATAGTGGAAGTGGGAGAGCATCTCCATGGACTTCATAGATGGTTTGCTTAGATCAAAGAAAGGCAACAACAATATTTGGGTGGCAGTGGACAGATTGACTAAGAGCGCTCATTTCATTCCAGTGAAGATTAAGAGGACGACATTATGGTTGGCAGCGATTTATGTTAGTGAGATAGTTCGTCTTCATGGAGTACCTTCCAGTATCATAAGCGAACGTTACCCTATCTTTACCAGTGAATTTTGGAGGAGCTTGCAAGAAGGATTAGGTACACAATTGTGTTTGAACACCGCTTATCATTCTCAGAATGATGGACAGACGGTGTGACAGCCCGCCTCGCACCAGCTGACATTTCCAATGAAAGTGCACTGTACCGATGTCCAACCAGCACGGGACGGTCGTCAAAGAAAGGAAAGGTAAGGGATTTGAACTAACAAGGAACCTTTAAAATGTCTCACAGCGCATGGAATAAAATATAGTAATAACATAATTTGACATAAAACAGGCGAGGCAGTGCATAAGCTGAAAAGTTAAACCATCATAGCAGCGAAAAATCCAAAATTACAGCTTATGTTCCACATCATCTTTATTACAACTTTAAAACTGGCTCTAAAGCAAAAGAAAGGAAAGGTACACTGCTAATGCCTAAAGTAGTGACCAGTAGCGACACAGAGAGAATATATATAGAATAGTACATGTAAGCCTCCTGCTCGTCTCCGGACAGCTACTCGTGCACAACCAGCTAACCTGTCTCTAGTCTGTCTGTTTAAGAGCACCCAGAGTAATAAGAAAAGACATAAAACTCTAGGTCAGACAAAAGTCTGGTATGAGCGATAAGCAACAAAACAGAACAATAACAGGTATACTAAACCATACATGAACCTGGACCTGCAACCAAAGAGTTAGCACAACATACCGTACAATACTCTAGGGTGCCACTAACATATGGTGTAAAGGATACGTGGGTGGGGTGTGCATGTCATAGTGATGGCAAACAATCAAGCATAACAACCATCCTCACAACTCTCACTCAGTGCGTAAAGCATACGATATCCACTACTTTGATCAACCAAATCCTTGCTATGATCACTCTGCCCCATGGAGTCATGGCGACTCCACTGCACTGATCCATAGCCACTAGTCCTTTACTATGTCCACTCTGCCTTATGGGGTCATAACGGCTTCACTGCACTGGCTCATAGCCTTGCTGTGATCACTCTGCCCCATGAAGCCATGATGACTTCACTGCACTGATCCATGGCCTATATCCGTCTTTCCATGGTGAGGAAAACTATGGACGTCGATAACCCCTTTGCACACGTCCTGCAGCAAAGTCCTATCATGATGTTAACTCGTTGGTTCCCAACTGGATCCTGAGTTCTACTTCCCATATGGACTACCTTTGCATCTCGGGTTTTGGTCTTCTCCAGATCGTTCTTCATCTGGTTCAGAAACAAACTTCCTTTCAGATCAGTTCTCTTCCCCTTATTCAGTCCGTAGTCATCAGCCTCCTTCTGGTCGGTTCGTGCTCCGCCTGCTAGATCGGGTCGTGGTGCCCAAGCTGGATCGTGGTGCCCAAGCTGGATCGTGGTGAGGGTAGGAGGCCCACGGTTCGTGACTTGCTTCATGCCTGCTCCAGATCGGTTCGGGTCGTGACCAAGCTTCGGTCGGGTCGGGGCTTCTGTTTCGTGATCCTCCTTGGTCATCGGTTCCTTATCTTCTGAAGCAGTTCGTGATGGATGGAGCGTGGCATCTCGTGAAGGGGTCTCACGATCGGGTCAGGTCGTGGAAGGGAGGGGCGATCCGATCCGGGTCCTGCACATTTCCTGCAACTCTTCCAGCGACTGTTTTACGCCGCACGACGGCGTTCTCGACCATTCTAACTTTTCTAATCAATCACAAAGCATACCAGTCATAACAACATGTATAATTATCCATAAACAACAAAACAACACTATGATATGTCAAAACGGATCAAACATACCCAAAAACCCTTATTTTCCCCTTAAGCATGTTTAAGCAAATCTAATGATAGGATTAGCAAAACTTAGTTAAATCAACCATAACTTCTAACAACGGTCTAAAATAATATTTCAGAATTTCTAAACATTTTTCCAGAATTTAATCTTACATGATTTCGTTAATTAACACTAATCACCCTAATTAACTGTAATTAGTGTAAAAACAATGTTAATCACTCACCTTTGCCACAAAAAAACTTTCAGAACTGAAACTCCTCTGATTTGGGCGAATACTGATGTCTAACAGTAGCTCTAATACTGATTTGGTGAAGATCTTCCTTGATTTGGTGTGGCTAAGCCTAATCCTTGATTAAACGGTGATTATAGACGATTCTAGATATTGGAGGCCATTGTTAGGGTTTCTAAGATGTATGTGGCGGCTGGAAACTAAAAACTAAAATTCCTAACCCCAACAGCCCTTAGATACCCCAGATCCCGAAATCCTCCACTGGGCCTAGCTGTTAATTAACCAATTAAGCCTAGTTAAGATGTTTTTCACATTCTAACCCTTAATTCAGCCATATCTCCCTAATTGTAAGTCCGTTTGGCTAATGTGACCAGTCTACGGAAAGGTAAATCATCATCCGGATCTAATGGAAGTGGTTTCAGGTCAAAACTCCTTGCCAATAAAAATTATGGTCGAAACAAGATCAGCTAGGGGCAAAACGGTCATTTAAAAATCGGCAAAAATCTTGAACATGGGAAATGACCCTAGTAGTCGTTCCCCAAAAGTACATGACCATACGACTTCGTATGTGAAAGAAATAAATATTCTACGATCCTTCGATGCGTAGAATGCGGTTGTTACATTCTCCTCCCTTAAGAAATTTCGTCCCCGAAATTCCTTAACCCAAAACATACAAAGGATCCCGCATGCCTACTAATCATTAACAAAACAATAAAGCTTACAAAATAATACAAAAAGCCTATCCTAGCATGCGGTTTACTAATAAGGGAGTACTATACCGATATAAAAACTTTACCAGGCAAAGAGTTTTGGATACTTCCTCCTTATGTTCTCCTCTGTTTCCCAAGTACAGTCTTCCTCATCATCACCCTACTGGACTTTGACTAGTTTCACCGCCTTCTTTTGAAGCTGCTTCGTATCGTTCCCAACAATACGCATAGGCCTGCGGTTCCCAACCGCCTCGGGTTCAACCTCGATATCATCCAACAGATCCAGTGAAATAGTCGTATCGGGGTCGTGCACGAATTTCCTTAGCTGGGAAACATGAAATACATTATGAACTCGTGCCATCTTCTTTGGTAATTCAACTTTATATGCCAAATTCCCAACTTGCTCGAGAACTGGGAATGGACCAACAAATCTTGTTGTTAACTTGCCTCTCCTGCCAAATCGTATCATGCTCTTTAACGGAGAAATCTTGACAAACACCAAGTCGCTAATGGATAACTTTAAATCTCTTCTCCTCTTATCAGCATAACTCTTTTGTCTATCTTGGGTAGCCTTCATTCGTTGTTAAATGATCTTGATCTTATCTGAGGTTTCTCTGATTACATCTGGCCCAAGCACAAATTCCTCACCGGTTTCTAACCAACATGACAGTGAGTTGCACGGTCTTCCGTACAAAGCTTCAATTGGAGCCATACCAATACTGGACTGATAACTATTATTATATGCAAACTCAACCAGATGTAAATGGTCATCCCATGATCCTCCAAAATCCAATATACAAGCTCTTAAGAGGTCTTCTAATACTCGATTCACCCTCTCTGTCTGACCGTCGGTTAAGGATGATACGCGGTACTGAGATGTAATTCTGATCCTAACACCTCTTGTAAGCTCTTCCAAAACCCACTAGTAAACAACGGGTCTCGGTCACTCACAATGCTTTTAGGTACTCCATGAAATCTCACTACCCATTTCATATATAGCTCAACTAACTTAGCTGCTATTCTATTTGACTTGACGGGTATAAATCTTGCACTCTTGGTCAATCGGTCCACAATCACCCAAAGGGTATCATGGCCCGACCTAGTCCTTGGTAACCCATCAATGAAATCCATTGAGACATGTTCCTATTTCCATTCCGGAACTTCTAATGGTTGCAACAAGCCACTAGGCTTCTTTTGCTAAACTTTAACTAGCTGGAAATTCATGCGTTTGGATATAAACTTCCCAACGTCTCTTTTCATCCCTTCCCAGTAGTAGGTCTGCTTCATGTCTTGATACATTTTGTTACCACCGGGATGTATAGTCAGTTTTGAGTGACGACATTCTCTAAGCACTTCATCTCTCAATCCATTCACGTTGGGTACAACCAGCCGTCCACTCTTTCCAAGCCATCCATCTCGATCAAGCTCATAATGTTCATCTCTTCGTCGATTCCCATCTCTAACTTTGAGATGATTTCCAATAGGTTAGGATCGTCCCTCTGACTGGAACCAATCCATTCAATCAAAGTGGGTCTGACCGTCAAACTTGCTAATACTTCTGGATCCAATTCGCACTTTGGTCTGAAATCATACCCAGCGATGTACTTCAGTTTCTTCCACTCAAGAAACATAGCCCCTAAACTGGCATGTCTTCTGCTCAATGCATCAGCTACCGCATTGCCCTTTCCTGGTGTATATGCGATATTGAAATCGTAGGAAGCCACGAATTCTAACCATCTTTGCTATCGGAGATTTAGATCCTTCTGAGAGAAAAGATACTTTAAAGATTTATGATTAGTAAACAACTCGAGTCTTTCTCCAAGAGATAATGTCTCTATATCTTCAATGCGAACACGATTGCTACCAATTCCAAATCAAGGGTAGGATATCTTTTCTCATGCGGTTTCAGTTGCCGACTAGCATAAGCTACAACCCTACCTCCTTGCATCAATACAACACCTAGTCCGGTACCATTCACCTATGTATACCGTCATCTCTTCATTCCCCTTAGGAATGACTAACACTGGTGCACATGTCAACTTTTCCTTTAGACTCTTAAATGCATTCTCGCACTTTTCGTCCTAGACGAAAGCCTGATTCTTCTTAGTCAACTGAGTCAACGGTGCTGCTGTCTTGGAGAAGTCTTGGATAAACTTACAATAATATCCAGCTAATCCCAAGAAACTTCTTATGTCTATTGCATTTCTTGGCCGTAGACCAATCTTGTACCATAGCCACCTTCGCTGGATCCACGACAATACCATTCTCTGAAACAACATGGCCCAAGAATCTCACTTCCCTTCTCCAGAAGTGACACTTAGAAATTTTTGCTTTCAATTGGTGTTTTCTCAACACCTCTATCACTATCCTCAAATGTTCCTTATGTTCTTCCTCTATCCTTGAATAAACCAAGATACCGTCTACGAACACAAGAACAAACTTATTAAACTGATCTCTGAATACCCTATTCATAAGATCCACAAAATATGCTGGTGCATTGGTCAACCCGAATGGCATGACCAACCACTCATAGAATCCAGACGGCGTCTGAAATGCCGTTTTAGCTATACTCTCAGCTTCCACCCAAAGCTGATGAAAACCTGTCACGAGATACAACTAGGAGAACACTCTTGCGCCACTCAACTAATTAAACAAATCATCTATCCGCGGTAGTGGATACTTATTCTTCCTCGTCACCTTATTCAACTCGCGGTAGTCCACATACAAACGAAGGGAACCATCTGCCTTAGTAGCAAACATAATCGGTGCTCCCCACTCAGAAACACTTCTTCTGACAAATCCCTTCTTCAAAAGATCGCTTACTTGCACCCTGAGCTCTCATTGCTCCCTTGGTGCCATACGACGAATTAGCATCACTATAGGTCTGGCATCTTTCATTAAATCAATACGGAACTCAATCTCTCGGTGTGGTGGAAGTCCGGTCACTTCCTCGAAGACGTCCGGATACTGGCCAGCCACGGGCACTTCTGACAACTCATCATGTGGGATGTCGAGGGAATTTAGAAAACTAGCGATTACCCCATCACTAGGTAGACCACCAAACACTACCCTCCGCCCATCATCCGCTCTAACTGTCACCAAAAAGCCCTCACAGTCTACCACCACCCCGTATCTTTGGAGCCAGTCGACTCCCAAAATAATGCCAAACCCAGTAAAGCCCAAAACAAAGCAATCACAAACAAACATGCATCCATGACTCGATAAGACCACGTTACGACAAATAATGCTAAGGCTAGTTGAACCACCTATCGGGTTCGTCACTGCTAAAGGTCTATCGACTATTTTGGGTTCCAATCCCAACCTATCTACCAAATCACTAGATATGAACGAATGGTAAGCTCCGGTATCAAACAATACTCGAACAGGAACATCATAAACAGAAAGTATACCTTGAATAACAACATTCCTTCCTTTCTCCGCCGCGGTTAGGGCATTCGACGAAGAAGGAACAACATTGATAGCATATGATCTCACAATCTGCTTTTCGTTAGGGGGTTGCGAACACTTGTCCTTGTGATGTCCCACTTGGCCATAGTTGAAGCACTTCCTATCTGCTGGCTTGGCCCGACATTCTTTGGCATAGTGGCCCTTCTTACCACAGCTGAAGCACTCAACATCTTTCTTATTCTTTTTCTTCTGGCCATCCTTGGTCTGATTCTGCTTCCTCTTATTCTGAGAACCATTCTTGCCTCCGCCGCTTGCTTGCGGCTTTGGCTCCTCTGTAGATGCAACCTCAGTTTTCTCCTTAGGGTATAGACTCTCTAATCTCAAAGCCTTCCCCACAATCGATTCAAACGTCTCATCGATGTGGTTAATAAGCCTTTCCCCCAAGTACCCATCCAAGCCAGTTATGAACTTTTCGTTCTTCTTCTCGGCAGTGTCGATAAGGGATAATCCATACTTCGATAAAGTATCGAACTCAGCAATATATTCCAAGACTGCCCTACCATTCTGCTTAAGCTCCAAGAACTTCCTAAATAACTCTAACTTCTGAGCAGCTGGGGTTAATTTTTCACTGAATCGGGCCTTAAACTGATACCATGTAACTTGGTCCTCTGGAGTAGCTGCCTTAATAGCATTCCACCAATTCATCGCTCGTCCTTGCAGCTGATGGTATGCTAGCTTTCTCTTCATCGCATCCTCGATACCTAAGTCTTCAAAGATGCGCTCACAACTATCCAACCAATCCTGAACTTCTGTAGCCGATTCCGTTCCATTGAACGGCTTTCCACCAAGACTAGTGTAGTCCTTACAGAGCTTGGCGAAATCGTCACTAGGTGCCTGCACTGCTACACCACCACCATTTGCCGCATTAGGAGCTGCCCTGTGAACATCCCTAAGCATCTCTCTCATGAGGTCAGTGAACATCGTCCTCATATCAGGAGCATTCCCATTATTAGCTCCTCTATCAGTACCCCTCGTATATCGGCTCATCGTTCAATCTGTAAGGAGAAAACAATTAACCATCTCATTAGTGGTGCCAGTGCAATGCGACTTCATCCTTAAATATACTAAAATTATATATATATAGCTTTTGAAAACCAAAATAATCACAAATACGCGCTCTCATATACGTATACTATCTCTCCCTGATAACTTCCCTAGGTTAACTATGCAACCTAGATCTCTGATACCAAGTGTGACGGCCCGCCCCGCACCAGCCGACATTTCCAATGAAAGTGCGCTGTATCGATGTCCAACCAGCACGGGACGGTAGTCAAAGAAAGGAAAGGTAAGGAATTTGAACTAACAAGGAACTTGTAGAATGTCTCACAGCGCATGGAATAAAATATAATAATAACATAACTTGACATAAAACAGGCAAGACAGTGCATAAGCTGAAAACTTAAACCATCATAGCAGCAGAAAATCCAAAATTATAGATTATGTTCCACATCATCTTTATTACAACTTTAAAACTGTCTCTAAAGCAAAAGAAAGGAAAGGTACACTAGTAATGCACAAAGTAGTGACCAGCAGCAACACAGGGAGAATATATATAGAATAGTACGTGTAAGACTCCTGCTCGTCTCCGGACAGCTACTCGTGCACAACCAGCTAACATGTGTCTAGTCTGCCCATTTAAGAGCACCCAGAGTAATAAGAAGAGACATAAAACTCTGGGTCAGACAAAAGTCTGGTATGAGCGATAAACAGCAAAATAGAACAATAACAGGTATACTAAACCACACCTGAACCTGGACCTACAACCAAAGAGTCAGCACAACATACCATACAATACTCTAAGGTGCCACTAACATATGGTGTAAAGAATACAGGGGTGGGGTGTGCATGTCATAGTGATGGCAAACAATCAAGCATAACAACCATCCTCACAACTCTCACTCAGTGCGTAAAGCATACGATATCCACTACTTTGATCACCCAAATCCTTGCTATGATCACTCTGCCCCATGGAGTCATGGCGACTCCACTGCAATGATCCAAAGCCACTAGTCCTTTGCTATGTCCACTCTACCCCATGGAGTCATATCAGCTCCACTGCACTGGCTCATAGCCTTGCTACGATCACTCTGGCCCGTGAAGCCATGATGACTTCACTGCACTGATCCGCAGCCAATATCCGTCTTTCCATGGTGAGTCAAAGCTATTGATGTCGATAACCCCTTTGCACACGTCCCGCAGAAAAGTCCAATCATGAAGTTAACTCGTTGGTTCCCAACTGGATCCTGAGTTCTACTTCCCATATGGACTACCTTTGCATCTTGGGTTTTGGTCTTCTCCCGGTCGGTCTTCATCTGGTTTAGAAACAAACTTCCTTTCGGATCGGTTCTCTTCCCCTTGTTCAGTCTGTAGTCATCAGCCTCCTTCTAGTCGGTTCGTGCTCCCCATGTCGAATCGGGTCGTGGTGCCCAAGCTGGATCTCGGTGAGGGTAGGTGGCCCACGGTTCGTGACTTACTTCATGCCTGCTCCAGATCGGTTCGGGTCATGACCAAGCTTCGGGTGGGGTCGGGGCTTCTGGTTCGTGATCCTCCTTGGCCATCGGTTCCTTAGCTTCTGAAGCAGTTCATGATGGATGGAGCGTGGCGTCTCGTGAAGGGGTCTCACGATTGGGTCGGGTCGTGGAAGAGAGGGGCGATCCGATCCGGGTCCTGCACATTTCTTCCAACTTTTCCAGCGACTGTTTTACGCCGCATGACGGCGTTTTCGACCATTCTAACTTTTCTAATCAATCACAAAGCATACCATATAGTCATAACAACATGTATAATTATCCACAAATAGCAAAACAACACTATGATATGTCAAAACGGATCAAACATACCCAAAAACCCTTATTTTCCCCTTAAGCATGTTTAAGCAAATCTAATGATCGGATTAGCAAAACTTAATTAAATCTACCAAAACTTCTAACAGAGGTCTAAAATAATATTTCAGAATTTCTAAACATTTTTCCAGAATTTAATCTTGCATGATTTCGTTAATTAACACTAATCACCCTAATTAACTGTAATTAGTGTAAAAACAATGCTAATCACTCACCTTTGCTACCAATAAAACTTTCAGAACTAAAACTCCTCTGATTTGGGCGAATACTGATGTCTAAAGCAGCTCTAATACTGATTTGGTGAAGATCTTCCTTGATTTGGTGTTGCTAAGCCTAATCCTTGATTAAACGGTGATTAGAGATGTTCTAGATGTTGGAGGCCATTGTTAGGGTTTCTAAGATGTATGTGGTGGCTGGAAAGTGACTAAAAACCAAAATTCCTAACACTAACAACCCTGAAATACCCCAAATCTCGAAATCCTCCACTGGGCCTAGCTGTTAATTACCCAATTAAGTTGTTTTTCACATTCCAACCCTTAATTCAGCCATATCTCCCAAACGGTAAGTCCGCCTGGCTAATTTGACCACTCTACGGAAAGGTAACCATCATATGGATCTAATGGAAGTGGTTTCAGGTCAAATCTCCTTACCAATCAAAAATTATGTTCGATACAAGATCAGCTAGGGGCAAAACGGTCGTTTAAAAATCGGCAAAAATCATGAACATGGGAATGACCCCAGTAGTCGTTCCCCGAAAGTACACGACCATACGACTTCGTATGGAAAGAAATAAATATTCTACGATCCTTCGATGCGTAGAATGCCGGTCGTTATAGACGGAGAGGGTGAACAGAATTCTAGTGGATCTTTTAAGGTTGTGTATCCTAGACTTCGGAGTGACTTGGGAAGAGAACCTTCTTTTAGTAGAGTTTTCCTATAACAACATTTATCAAGCCAGCATCGGCATGGCACCCATCGAAGCATTGTACAGATGACCCTGTAGATCACCAACTTGTTGATGTGAATCTATAAAAAGATTATTACTTGGACCAGATATGGTTAGAGAAACATCCGAAAGATTGACCTTATTCGACAGCGGATGAAGATAGCTCAAGATAGGCAGAAGTCCTATATAGACAAGAGAAGGACTGACATCGAATTTGAAGTGGGAGACTTGGTTTTTATCTAAGTATCACCTCTAAGGAATGTGGTTCACTTCGGATCGTTAGGGAAGTTGGCACCTAGGTTGGTGGGACCGATTCCCATAACCGAGAGGATTGGCCAAATGGCCTATAGAGTAAAGCTTCCTGAAAATCTATCTGGTGTTCATGATGTTTTACAAGTTTCTCATCTACGGAAGTGCTTGCATGATACCGTGGAAGTTGTTGAGCCGAGTATATTAGAGGAGATAGAAGTGGAACGGGATGCGACAGTCAGACAAGTGCCTACCTGTATTCTTTGATCAGAAATTAAGAAACTCCGCAATAAAGAAATCAAGTTGATAAAAGTTCAATGAGGGAGATAACCCAGAGGACGTGACTTAGGAGACCGAAGAAAAGATTCACACTTCGTACCCTTTCCTTTTCGAGGATATGTTCTTAACTCCTTTTACAAAATTTATTTATACTTGTTTCTATCATTTTAGTACGTCCCATCAATAGTATTCTCTACCTTTAGATAGGAATCCTATGGATGTAACCATGTGTTTGAGACATTTTATTTTTGATGGATGCAAGTGTTTGCTAGTGACTGCCTGTGGATGCATATACACAAACATTAGGCACTAGATCGGCTCAATCACCTCATACTGCATATGGATGTGTGTGGATTTTCTTTTCTTTTAATGGGTGAAAATGGATGTGTTAGCATGTGGATGTTGCATTTGGACGAATGAGTGTGCACACATATAGAACTTACATGTTATATAGGATTATTTGCATACATATTGGATTCATGACACTAACATACCTTGTATTAAGAAGGTCGACTGAATCAGTAGACCGCCCAATCTTCGCATTAGTGTTTGGGCATATACACACACCTTTGCATCAGTGCATATAAGCATTAGAAGTCTTTAAGGACCATGGATGCCTGTGATTGATGGATGATTAGATGGGAGACGGATGGTAGGATATACATTCTTCTCAACTTAGAGATTTCATAACGAAATCCTTTAAGTGGGGGGAATGTAACACCCTGTAATTTTAAACGACACTAAGGAGGATAAATTAAATAATAATTATTTCAGTAATCAGAATTAAGGGAATCGGACTGTGCCATTGCGTCCATCTCGAAATTCTGGTCAAAATAGACATTCGGTTTGTGTAAAACAGACACTGTATGAAGAAGTTATGTAGGTTTGAAGTTTGTATACGCGCAGAAGAATTATATATATATATATATATATATATATATATATATATATAGGGTCTAAAAAATCAAAATTCAGTTCGAATTTCAAAATTTTCATTGGCGACAAATTTCCCACCCCAGCGGTGTCGACCCATAAGTAGGGGTTCGACCCCTTGAGGGAGGGGGGTCGACCCCCCATGGCTGAGGTGGTAGTCGGTTTAAAGGGGCTGGCAGCTATATATAGAGGTCCATTTCTCTATTTTCTTCATTGAGAATCCATGGAGGCCAGACTCTGCCAGTGACTAAACTAAACCGAATTATCTTCTACAATTATCAACTAAAGCAAATCAAACTTAGAGATTCGAGTGTAGATCAAACCTCTGCTATCTTCTACCTTTTATTTTAATCCAAACACGGTGAGTTAGTTACTTTTAGACTTAAATGATTAAAAGTAATTTGTGACATGACTATGATTTGGATATACATATATATATATATATATATATGCCTATGACCGAATCATATTGGATCTATCATAATTTGTGAACCTATAATATTCTTGGATCCTAGACCTTATCATGTGAGATCTATTTTATAGATCTAATTCTTTGTGGTTAATTTATCATGTCACATATGTGGATCTTACCCCTTTTTCTAAGTTTGTGGTTAATTTGGAATTACCATTATCTGGATAGTTAAACCTTTGTTTAGATCTAGATCGTCAAGCTGTGATTAATTGAGATCGGTCATTATTGGACATATGAATTCTTATTTGGATATGCTCATCCTACGTATGTTAGATCTAGTTTATCATAACCCTTTTTACTAGATCTGTTTTTATGTCCACCTTAATATTATGACAATTACATGTCTATGCCAGTATATATGTTTATGTCACTTTTGTTAGAATGATCATAATTTTCATTTTTCCCATCACCTGTCCCTTTTTATTGTTATGACTAGGGTACTTTCTAGCCTAGGCATGCCGCCAAAAATTATGCGAATACGTTAGTTAGGGAACGAGGGAAAATATTAGAATTGGCACAACTTGAATATGGATTTAGGCATATAATCTATTGTAAATAATTGGGTAAATGGGCATTAACACCTAAAAAGTCATAGGTGTGATTAATTGATTAACAATGAATGTCTAAGATTACAATTAGAAATTGTAATTGCACTTATGACACGAGGTTAGGTTGCATTAGTGGTGGAAGTCTGCCCGGACTCGACCGGCATATTCAGCAACCACAAATGTTTAACCTAATGTGAGAGGTCTAAGTGCGCAAATACAAGACAGGCTATGACATGAGGTTAGGCCCAACTTGTGGAAGAAGTCTTCCTTGACCCGACCGACATATCCAACATCCACAAGTTGCAGGCCTAATGTGGGAGGTCTAGCCCATTGTAAACCATAAATGGACATGATAACGAATTGGACTACTTAACCTAATCTAATCCATAGGGATTTAATCATTATGAACTAAAGTTAGGGTTAAGTAAAATTGGTTGGACAGTGGGTGGGCTAAGAAAATTTAAGGGGGTGGGTAATATTTACATATGTGTCCGAATCTTAGCCCGATAAGATTATGTAATTAAATAGACCTAGTGGTAAGCATAACCGGTAGAAGGATTGGGGTTATATAATTAAAGACACCTTTAGGGTAAATATAACCGGTAGAAAACCTAGTGGAGGATACAAGACAAAGGGGAGAGCTTGTATCATACTGTGTGGGACCCGTTTCAGTCAGTAACCTGGAGTAGGTATCGAGTAGAGTACTCGGAACTAGGTCGGAGAAGGTGGAAGCTTACTGAACTGATTGTAAGAGATCTAAACGTGGAGTTCGGTGTGGGCGGCGCAAACCGACCGGGCCATGTGCGTGCATGAACCAGGAAGAAGGGGATAAGGTGACCGTGACACCTATAGATACGGGGCTATGCATATCAGTGGAGATGTAACACCCCACCTCCGCTAGGGTCACTCACAAAGGGAATGCACTAGTTTTGGTGGAGTATTATCTAGGTAAACATACACAGAGATATCACAAGGCAGAACATAAGTAAAGCAGCGGTAGAAATTAAAAACCAAATTTTTATTACTTTCAATAAAATAGTCAAAACCTCATATATCCAAGGTACAAATTATTCCATTACATCAAGTTCTAGATAAAGAAGCATGAACTTAAGATAACAAAAGTAATTTATTCCCCATAAATAGCAGAAGTGCAGCCATAGCATAGCTCAAGACCAAACCGTACATGAGCTGACAGAAAGCAAGCTAAATCCAAGCTAAGAGCTAGTGTTTCCTCCCTGAGAACCGGGGGGGGGGGGGGGGGACGAAAGAAAAGGAGGCGAAAGAAAAAGGGTCAGTCATAAAGACTGGTAAGTCCTAGTGACTTTCAGTATAAAAACTAGTAAAGTTAATAAGACATGAGTAAATGGAAAGTAAACATAGGGATGATAATAAGACTGGCAAGATAACTAAGATAACAAGATAAATCAAGTCTAGCATCGCATATTCAAGATTCGCTGCACCAACTGTACTAGTATTCTAACCCATGTCAAGTATTAATCATGAAATGATCCCTTGGCCCAATATCATGAAGTGACCCATTACGGGGTCCTACGGTACGATCTACTAATCGATCGGCTCCCTACAAGTCCTAGCTCGTCAAGTGTATGTGTCATACAGACCAATCACGAAATGTAGTCACCTGTGCTAGGTGCACCCTAGGGTGTATCAAGCCCTAGGGTGCCAACCACCGACACGAATCAAGCTCGCACAGTGTAAACCTACGGGTGCCCAATGCCTGCTTTTTCAACTCCGGACTACGTGCACGACCATAGTCCGCTTGAACCTACAATGGCGCACCTACTCAGTCGTCGTTCTGGTCGCTTACAATCAGCCCAGTAATCGTGCCCCACCCTGCCTAGTCCCAGGGTATCGTGATACATCTAAGTGGGTTACTGCTGAAAAGGACCGCGTAACTACGGTTTCTAATGGGTTAAGTGTTGTCATTCAAATTCGTGACTTAACCCTATCCAAATCATGTATCAAGTTGGTTAAGTGTGTTCAAGCAGTTCATGACTTAACCCTATCAAATCATTGTGTCAAATTGGTCAAGTATATTCAAGTGGTTCATGACTTAACCCTATCCTGTGGCATAAATTCATTAATTCACCCCAACCTCTCACATTAGACTAGTTGTTGTGGTCACTGGATTTGCCGGGCGGTTCCGGGCAGATTTACACCACAACATAGTCTAACCTCGGGTTTTAGGTGCGATATGACCAACTACCCACATTGGATCCTATTGTTTGCAGTCACTGGATTCGTCGGGCGGTTCCGGGCAGATTTACACTGCAAACTCAACCCAACCTCGAGCTGGCCATTTTCAAGTTTATTCTAAGTGTCATGTCCAGATTCAAGTTTCGAGTCTAAATTCATGTCATGTTTTCATGTCAAGTTTCATGTCAAATCGTGTCAAGTTCATGTTCATATCCAGGTTCAAGTTACAACAATGTTCATGTTTCAAGTTTATAGTAAATTCAGGTTTGCCTAAACTACCCAAATCGTATTCCCATCGCACGTGAGTTCGAATCGATATAAACAAATCTAATTAGGGAATAACATAGAAAGAACGGACATGAGGTGGAAAAAGTGATTATAAGCTATGCATGGTATAACTTGAGATAAAAGACTACAACAATACTGGAATATGGAATAGTGGTCTTAAATATCTAACCTAGCAAAATAGGGTGATAGTCGTGGTAATAGTTGACATAAGATAATAACCCCAAACTTGTGAATAACAACTAATTCAACATCACAGGCATGTTAACATCATGGTCATGAGGGGTTTAGGTTTACAACATGTTTAGGCCCCAAATAAATTTCATATAAATATTACCACGAGTCAAGATTCAAGATGAATAGATCCAAGGTGAACAAATAGTAGATCCAAAATACTAGATTCAAAATGAACCATGATAGATCCAAGATATACAATGATAGGTCCAAGATGATTGTCATACTTATGTTCAATTTTAATTTACAACATGTCCATATTAAGTTTAAAGTTTAGATCTAAAAGTAACTGGGGCTTACAGATCGTGGTTTGAGAATTAGAAAACAAAGAAGCGATCTTGAATCTCGAGTCTAACAGAAATCCCCCAAACAGCAATACTCTACACGTAGCCTTGTTGGAGAAGAAGCAATTCCTTTTTCTCTAACTTTTCAACTAGAGTTTTAGCAGCATAAGACCAAATAGAATTTGTGTAGAGAGACTAGAGTTAGGTGCTGTTTATATAGGGTCAGGCCAACAAATCTAGACAGAAATCGGACTAGAAACATCAGAGTGAACTCTGACTCAAAAATGGGCTCGACAACCAGGTCGACACCCAAGTCGACACCCAGGTCGACTCTATGGTCGACCTGGTCCTGGGCAGGTCGACTCTATGGTCGACCTGGTCCTGGGCGGGAAATTTCCCGCCCAGTCTGTTCTGGGGTTTGAATTCGAAATTTGAATTCGAATTCTGAGCTGTTTTGAACTTGAAAATTTTTGAAAACTTCGAAGGGTCATAACTTGGTCATATGGACTCCGATTTTCGAAAACTCGGACTCGTTTCTAAGAAGAATTTCGAGATGAACGTAATGGCATAACCCGTTGCCCTTGATTCTTATTTTAAAAATTAATTCGGCCTTGATTTATAGTTATAACACGTTATCAAAATACGGGTTGTTACATTCTCCCCTCCTTAAAGGATTTCGTCCCCGAAATCTCTAAGTTAGAAAGAATATATCCTACTATCCAATCATCCATCTACTCAAAACATCATCCACAGGCAACCATTGTCCTTAAAAGCTTTCTAGTGCTGTATGAACATATGCAGTAAGTGTGTGTATATGTACTTATCTAATGCAAAAGACCAGGCGGTTACTGATTCAGTAAACCTCCTTAATGCAAAATATGTTAGTGTAATAAGTCTAACATATATGCAAATTCCTAACATAATTTGTAATCTCTACATGAGTGCATATAACATTCATTCATATGCAACATCCAAGTGATATCATAACAAGTTCCATCTATGTACAAGTATAAGCACTCATGCATATGCAATATGAAAATGTGACTGAGCCGATCTAGTGCCTAATGTGTGTCATGCATCCACTAGCAATCACTTTCAAACACTTGCAACCATTTACAAACATCAACCATAACTTGTTTCAATCACATGTTTACATTCATATGGTTCTATCTAAGGTTCTCAAGCTAAGATCGAGATGATAACAAGACAAACAAAGGTAGTAAAAGCATGATACGAAAGGTTTTCAAGTTTATAGGAAAAAGAGATCGAGAATGTACCCTAAAAAAGAAATGGGTAAAGCGCGTGTATCTTCTCTTCGGTTTCCCAAGTTGCGTCTTCTTGGTCTTCACTCCACTGAACTTTAACTAGCTTGACTTCTCGATTCCTTAGCTTCTTGATCTCCGTTCCTAAGATACGAATCGGAACTCACCTCATTGTTGCTTCTTTTTCCACTTCTACGCCTTCAAGGATGCTTGGCTCAACCACTTCGGCTGATTCATGTAAGCACTTTCGGAGATGCGAGACATGAAAGACATTGTGTACTCCGGCCAGCCCCTCGGGTAATTCTACCTTATAGGCCATCTGCCCAACCCTCTCAATGATAGGGAACGGTCCTACGAACCTTGGTGCTAGCTTTCCAACCGCTCCAAAACGAATTACATTGCGTAAAGGAGAAACTTTTATAAAGACTATGTCTCCGACTTCGAACTCTAGGTCTGTCCTTCTCTTGTCCGCATAAGATTTTTGTCTATCTTGGGCCGTTTTCATCCGCCTTCGTATCAACTCAACCTTCTCAGAAGTGTCCCTTATCATGTCAGGCCCAAGTATAAGCATGTCTATCGTCTCCCACCAACAAGTTGGCGACATGCACGGTCTTCCATACAGGGCTTCGAACGGTGCCATTCTGATGCTAGCTTGGTAACTATTATTATATGCAAACTCCACGAGAGGAAGATGGTCTTCCCAAGTACCACCAAAGTCAAGAATGCATAGTCTTAAAAGATCCTCTACTACCCTATTTACCCTTTCGGTTTGTCCATCCGTCTGCGGGTGATAGGCCGTGCTTAAGCTCAGTCGTGTACCCATTGCTTCTTGCAGACTATTCCAAAACTAGCTAGTGAAAATCGGGTCACGATCACTAACTATACTAGAAGGAAGCCCGTGCAACCGTACCACCTCTCGCAGGTAAATAGACGTTAGCCATGATGCAGTCCTCTTGCTTTTCTCCGTAATGAAGTGAGCACTTTTCGTGAGTCTATCAACTATGACCCATATGCTAGTATTTCCCTTCCTTGACCTAGGCAGTCCATCCATGAAATCCATCGAGATACTCTCCCATTTCCATTGCGGAACCTCCAAAGGATGTAATAGCCCACCGGGCTTCTTCGACTCGGCCTTTACTTGTTGGCACACCATGCACTTTGAAACGAACTCTGCCACGTCCTTTTTCATTCCAGTCCAAAAGAAAATGCGTTTCATATCTCTGTACATCTTATCCCCTCCAAGATGTATAGTCATCTTCGAGTGATGAGCCTCTTCGAGAACTTTCCTTACTAAGTCTCCCACATGTGGGACACATAGCCTTCCATCACGCCTTAGCCATCCCTTGTCATCTATGGCATACCTACCAAGGTGACTTGACGTCTCACCACTAATCAGCTTGTCCATGATTTCGACTATCTGTGGGTCTTCCTTCTGTGAAGTCCCTACTTGATCTAGAAGTGTAGGTCTTAACTCAAGAGATGCAAATGTAACAGTCAATGACTCAACATCAGGTGTAAAATCAAAGGTTGCTATAAACTCTAGACTTTTCCTTTCAACAAAAAAGGGGCTCAAGGTCAACCTTTTCCTACTTAGCGCATCCGCCACCACGTTACCCTTGCCAGGGCTATAAGCTATATCGAAGTCATATGATGCCAAGAATTCCATCCACCGCTGTTGTCTCAGATTCAAATCTTTCTGTGAGAAGAGGCACTTAAGCGATTTGTGGTCGGTATACAGCTCGAACCTCTCCCCTAGAAGATAATGACGCCAAGATTTAAGTGCAAAAATGATCGCCGCTAACTCCAAGTCATGTGTGGGATAGTTCTTCTCATGAACTTTAAGTTTTCTACCCTCGTACCAAATCACTTTCCCTTCTTGCATTAGGACTGCGCCTAATCCCATGCTACACGCATCTGTGTACACCGTAAACATCTTACCTCCATCGGGTAATGCCAAAACTGGAGCTGTGGTGAGGGCTCTCTTAAATCACTGAAAAGCAATCTCACATTCTATGTCCCATGCAAACACTAGGTTTATCTTCGTTAACCTAGTAAGAGGGGCTGAAATCTTAGCGAAGTCCTTAATGGACTTCCTATAGTAGCCTGCCAAACCGAGAAACCTTCTCACCTCCGTTGCGTTCTTAGGAATTTTCCAGTCTTGCACCGCAACTACCTTTGTGGAGTCCACGGCTATGCCTTGCTTAGAAACTACATGTCCAAGAAACCGAACTTCCTTCCTCCAAAAATGGCATTTGGAGAACTTAGCCCTTAACTGGTGTGCTCTAAGGGTATTCATGACTTCCTTGAGATGTCTAGCATGCTCTTCTTCATCCTTTGAGAAGATCAAAATATCGTCTATGAAAACCACTGCAAACTTGTTAAGGAACTCCCGAAACACCCTACTCATCAAATCTACAAAATACGCGGGTGCATTCGTTAACCCAAACGGCATGACGAGCCATTCGAAGAACCCATCTGGAGTCCTAAACGCAGTTTTGTCAATACTATCCTCAACCACTCTAAGCTGATGGAATCCTGTGGCTAGATCGAGTTGAGAGAAAACAGACGCTCCTGCAAGCTGGTCAAAGAGATCGTCGATTCTTGGTAGTGGGTGCCTATTTTTCTTAGTTAGCTTGTTTAACTCACGATAATCTACGCATAGATGAAGCGAACCATCCGCCTTAGTAGCGAATACCACCAGAGCACCCCCATTCAGAAATGCTTCGTCTTATGAAATTTTTCTCAAGCAACTCCTTAACTTCTTTACTGAGCTCTCTTCTTTCTCGTGGGGCCATGTGCCTAACGGGCAATGAAACTGGCTTGGCATTATCAACAAGATAATTTCGGAAGTCTATCTCGTGTTTAGGAGGTAACCCCCTCACCTCATCAAAGACATCTGGATATTCTCGGACCACTCTTACAGATTGCAAATTTTCGATGGACGAATCAAGAGATTCAAGATAACACAACATGACCGGACCGTTAGGGTTACAAGAAATTTCAAGGGTATTACCAAGGCGAGTCATGAGCCTCACTACCCTTCGATCACAATCAAGAATGGCTCCATAATTGGATAGCCAATCCATACTTAGGATCAAACCGTATCCCATAAATCCGAGAACATAAGAATTACACGCGAATTCTATGCTTAAGATAGAGATCCTCAAATCCACACATATCATAGATAAATGAGCAGAGCCCCCAATTGGATTTGAAACACTAACGGGATCCTCAACTAGACTAGTACTTAGGTGCATATTTTCAACAATATCAGAAGAAATAAAAGTATGCGATGCACCAGAGTCAAATAAGGTTCGAATAGGAAAGTCATAAATGTAAACAAGGCTTTCTACAGAAATGTTACTACCTCGGTCAAGAGCTGGAGTGGTGTCGAGAGCATGCAACTGCCCTCTAGAAGGTCCTGCTCGCTGGGTCTGCCCTTGCCCCTGTCCTTGCTTCTTAGGGAAATCCTTGCCGATGTGTCCAATATCTCCACATTGAAAGAATTCACCCAACTTTCTCTTCTTCTTTCTACAGTCTTTAGCTAGATGTCCCATAATACCACAAAAGTTACACTTCCTTGTCTCACGTGCCTTGTTATTATTGTTGTTGTTGCCCTTGTTATTCTTGTTGCCTCCCTTCTTGAAGTCAACTTTCTTATTCTGAGTCTCATTAGGCTTAACCTCCTTCTTGCTATTCTTGTCTTCCTCATGAAGTAGAGCCATATCCACCAAGCTTTCAAAGGTAGTCCCCATGGGTATATGAGTTATGGCCAAACTGTGTAGTGGTTCGTTCAATCCTCGACCAAAGCATACAGCCTTTTTCTGGGCCGTGTTAACCAAGTCCAAACCGAACCGAGCAAGATGATTAAACTTATTCACGTACTCCCTAACAGACATGTCCCCTTGCTTGAGTGCTAGGAACCTCTCCATCTGAAGGTTCTCTTCTTATGATGATAAAAATTTAAGCCCAAACCTCTCTCTAAAGTCTGCCCAAGTCTCAATTGGCCTGGTAGCGTTGGTGACTTCCCACCAAAATGCAGCTTCCTCTTTCAACAACCATGCTGCCAACTGAACTTTCCTATGGTCCTCCACATCAAAAATAATAAACAAGTCTTCAGTCTCCTTTGGCCAGTTTCGTGCCTCAACAAAGGTTTCAGTTCCAACGAAGTTCTTGCCGCCCATTGCTTTAAAATCTTTGCATATTTTGGCATAGGCGGTACCAGGAGGAGGAGGAACCGCGACCACTGGGGGAGGAGGAGGAGGGATGTCTGCCGGGCCCGCGCCGTTGGCCCTAGCTTCTAAGTACCTTCGGAACCATCCAGGTACGGGTACTCCTTCAGGAAGGTTAAGATCAGACCTACTGAAAAACGAAAAGAAAAAGATTCAAACGAGGAAACAAAGGAAAGTGCTAATGGCTTTTGGGGAATAGCCTTTTTAAACATAAAACTTTTATTAAAAAATGCTTCTTTATATACGGTTTTGGAAAATAGTTTTAGAAGGTTTTTAAAACTTTTGTCCCATCTGGTAACCTTCTGCTCTGATACCAAATGTAACACCCCACCTCCGCTAGGGTCACTCACAAAGGGAATGCACTAGTTTTGGTGGAGTATTATCTAGTTAAACATACACAGAGATATCACAAGGTAGAACATAAGTAAAGCAGTGGTCGAAATTAAAAACCATATTTTTATTACTTTCAATAAAAGAGTCAAAACTTCATATATCCAAGGTACAAATTATTCCGTTACATCAAGTCCTTGATAAAGAAGCATGAACTTAAGATAACAGAAGTAAATTATTCCCCATAAATAGTAGAAGTGCAGCAATAGCATAGCTCAAGACCAACCGTACATGAGCTGACAGAAAGCATGCTAAATCCAAGCTAAGAGCTAGTGTTTCCTCCCTGAGAACCTGGGGAGGGGGGGGGGGGGGGACGAAAGAAAAAGAGGCGAAAGAAAAAGGGTCAGTCATAAAGACTGGTAAGTCCTAGTGACTTTCAGTATAAAAACTAGTAAAGTTAACAAGACATGAGTAAACGGAAAGTAAACATAGGGATGATAATAAGACTGGCAAGATAACAAGATAAATCAAGTCTAGCATCGCATATTCAAGATTCGCTGCACCAACTGTACTAGTATTCTAACCCATGTCAAGTATTAATCATGAAATGATCCCTTGGCCCAATATCATGAAGTGACCCATTACGGGGTCCTACGGTACGATCTACTAATCGATCGGCTCCCTACAAGTCCTAGCTCATCAAGCGTCTGCGTCATACGGCCCAATCACGAAATGTAGTCACCTGTGCTAGGTCCACCCTAGGGTGTATCAAGCCCTAGGGTGCCAACCACCGACACGAATCAAGCTCGCACAGTGTAAACCTACGTGTGCCCAATGCCTGCTTTTTCAACTCCGGACTACGTGCATGACCATAGTCCGCCTGAACCTACAATGGCGCACCTACTCAGCCGTCGTTCTGGTCGCTTACAATCAGCCCAGTAATCGTGCCCCACCCTGCCTAGTCCCAGGGTATCGTGATACATCTAAGTGGGTTACTACTGAAAAGGACCGCGTAACTACGGTTTCTAATGGGTTAAGTGTTGTCATTCAAATTCGTGACTTAACCCTATCCAAATCATGTATCAAGTTGGTTAAGTGTGTTCAAGCGGTTCATGACTTAACCCTATCAATTTATTGTGTCAAATTGGTTAAGTATATTCAAGTGGTTCATGACTTAACCCTATCCTGTGGCATAAAGAAATGCACCCCAACCTCTCACATTAGACTAGTTGTTGTGGTCACTGGATTTTCCGGGCGGTTCCGGGCAGATTTACACCACAACATAGTCTGTCCTCGGGTTTTAGGTGCGATATGACCAATTACCCACATTGGATCCTATTGTTTGCAGTCACTGGATTCGCCGGGCGGTTCCGGGCAGATTTACACTGCAAACTCAACCCAACCTCAAGTTGGCCATTTTCAAGTTTATTCTAAGTGTCATGTCCAGATTCAAGTTTCGAGTCTAAATTCATGTCAGGTTTTCGTGTCATGTTTCATGTCAAATCGTGTCAAGTTCATGTCCATATCCAGGTTCAAGTTATAACAATGTTCATGGTTCAAATTTATAGTAAATTCAGGTTTGCTTAAACTACCCTAATCGTATTCCCATCGCACGTGAGTTCGAATCGATACAAACAAATCTAATTAGGGAATAACATAGAAAGAACGGGCATGAGGTGGCAAAAGTGATTATAAGCTAAGCATGGTATAACTTGAGATAAAAGACTACAATAATACCGGCATATGGAATAGTGGTCTCAAATATCTAACCTAGCAAAATAGGGTGATAGTCATGGTAATAGTTGACATAAGATAATAACCCCAAACTTGTGAATAACAACTAATTCAACATCACAGGCATGTTAACATCATGGTCATGAGGGGTTTAGGTTTACAACATGTTTAGACCCCAAATCAATTTCATATAAATATTACCACGAGTCAAGATTCAAGATGAATAGATCCAAGGTGAACAAATAGTAGATCCAAAATACTAGATTCAAAATGAACCATGATAGATCCAAGATATACAATGATAGGTCCAAGATGATTGTCATACTTATGTTCAATTTCAATTTACAACATGTCCGTATTAAGTTTAAAGTTTAGATCTAAAAGTAACTGGGCTTACAGATCGTGGTTTGAGAATTAGAAAACAAAGAAGCGATCTTGAATCTCGAGTCTAACAGAAATCCCCCAAACAGCAATACTCTACACGTAGCCTTGTTGGAGAAGAAGCTATTCCTTTTTCTCTAACTTTTCAACCAGAGTTTTAGCAGCATAAGACCAAAGAGAATTTGTGTAGAGAGACTGGAGTTAGGGGTTGTTTATATAGGGTCAGGCCAACGATTCTAGACAGAAATTGGACTAGAAACATCACAGTGAACTCTGACTCAAAAATGGGCTCGGCAACTAGGTCGACACCCAGGTCGACACCCAGGTCGACTCTATGGTCGACCTGGTCCTGGGCAGGTCGACTCTATGGTCAACCCCCAGGTCGACCTGGTCCTGGGTGGGAAATTTCCCGCCCAGTCCGTTCTGGGGTTTGAATTCGAAATTTGAATTCGAATTCTGAGCTGTTTTGAACTTGAAAATTTATGAAAACTTCGAAGGGTCATAACTTGGTCATATGGACTCCGTTTTTCGAAAACTCAGACTCATTTCCAACTAGAATTTCGAGACGAACGTAATGGTTTAACCCGTTGCCCTTGATTCTTATTTTAAAAATTAATTCTGCCTTGATTTATAGTTATAACACGTTATCAAAATACGGGTTGTTACAGGAGGGTTGCCACTTTAGGACGTGATACCTCCTATGGTGGGGCCGTCATAGAGTATCTACGTGGATTAGAGAGCCGATCGATTAAAGGTAGTGGTTAGGATACATTTGGACGTATGCCTAAGTCTACCACCTTGCAGTGGAAGGGATCATCTCATTCTGGATATACTAGTAATAATGAAAAGTAATCATTGGAAGCATATGCACCCTATCTTGTTTACCTGTCATACCTGCCTTTTGTGTAGTTTTCTTTCCCTTATCCACTTTATATGCATGTCATGCTACTTTTATTTATTTACATGCTAAAAGTAACTGGACTCGCCAGACTTTATGTCTGACCCTTTTTGTTTCCTCTTCTTTCATCCATTCCCCCAGGTTCGTAGGGAGGGAATTCTCAGGCTTAGTCAAGACCCGGTTATCATCTTGTTGGAGCTGCTTTTGAAGTATAGCTCAAGTTCTTAACTCTACTATGGCTTAGCTATTTTTCTTGGGGAATTATGCTTTTTATATATTTATGTACTTTGATGGTACAAGACAGAAGTTATATTATTGTAATGGTTTTTGTGACTTAGGTATTTTGGACCACGATGTATGATTTATGTTTAAAATAAAAAATTTAATTTCCGCTGCTATCTTATTTACATCTGTCTTGTAATATTCTGTGTTTGTCTACCTATAATGCTTCACGGAACTTAATGCATTCCCTTAGTGAGTGACATTAACAGACGTGGGGTGTCACACAACCCATGGGTCGACACCCACACAGGGGTGTCAACTCCCTTGCCAACACCATGGTCGATACCCAGAGATCTGGGGTAGGTGCGTACTTCTGAACGTGGACTGAATTCTTGTCTGGAGTCGTTGACCCTATGCTATAAATAGGATCCCATACCCATTGTTTTACTCATCTAAATCAATGGTGAAAACGAGATGTTGCCCCGACATAGTCTGATCTAGCCTATTTCTTCTTCAACAAATCAAGTTATTCATATTTAGAAATCTGTGCTACCATATCTGCGATTGATTCTCTGTTCTTTAGATCCAATCATAGTGAGTCTACATTATTTTTAGATATAAAAAACTAAAATGTGACCTTGACATGTTTATGAATTGGATATAAGCCTATGACTATTTGAATCACATCAGATCTGATATTACTTGTATGTTTAATCCACTGTTTAGATCTCATTATGCCTATTTATGATATCCCTATCATGTTTGTTTGCCGAACCATGTCACCTTATTCCTATTATGCTAGTTTGCCTATCTTGTCATTATTCCCAATTCTGACACTATAAGTTTGTTCAGTTTCTATGCTTATTTCTTCCATTTTATGCCTATCTCGTTACTATTCTTATTTCTATTCTCTTCCCTTCTTCTTTCCCTTTTTATTTTTATAGCAGGCTACCTTCGAGCCTAGGCATACTGCTGAAATACGTGAATGCGCGAAATTGGGAACGAGGGGGAACGTTAAAATTTGGGGCATAACTTTTATTAGGAAATTTAGGCATAACTTGAGTTGTATACATGAATACGGATTTGAGGCATAAACCAAACTGTGATTAAAGATCTTAATTTGGAGCATATGGTACATAATGAATATGACTTGGGAAAAAAGGGCATGAAAACCTATAACGAATAGGGAAAAATTGGTTAATAATGAAAATGCCTAGAATTACAGTAATTAGAAACTGTAACCGCGCTTAGACACCAGGTTAGATTACACTTAGGGTAGAAGCCTGCCCGGAACCGACCGGCATATCCAACGACCATAAGTGGTGAATCCAATGTGAGGTGTCTAAGTGCATAAACGTACATGTAACGGTGCTAAGATGCGAGGTTAAGTCCGACTTGTGGAAGAAGTTTGCCCGGACCAGACCGACATATCCAGTATCCACAAGTAGTAGACTTAATGTGGGAGGTCTAGAGCATTGTAACCATAAATGAATGAATGAAGTTGAACTAGTAATACTTAACATGTTTGAATCCATAAGGATTACATGACCCTGTGAACTTAAGTTGGGGTTAAGTAAACTTGCTTGAAACATTGGGTGGGTTAAGTAAATCTTGAGGCGGTGGGTAATATTTATATATATAGGCCTACAAACTTAACCTGTTGGGTTATGCTATCTTGTTAAATCGTTAGGCGTAACCTGTTGAAATCCTAGTAGTGGGGATGCAAGACAAAGGGGAGAGTTTGCACCATCTTGTGTGTGGGACCCGTATCAGTGTGTAACCTATCTTGGTATCAAACAGAGAACCCCAAACTAAGTCGGTGTCAGGACACGCTTACTGAGTTGGTTGTAAGAGGTCTATCTAAGGGACCATGTGGGCAACACATTCCGATGGGGTCGTGTGCGTGCACGGGTCTGGATTCTTGGAGGGGATAATAAGACGCCGTGACATCTGTAGATATGGTTGTGTATCTTGTATGTATCGATAATACCATCTTAGGGAGTGATACGCCCTAAGAGTAGGGCCAGCACAGGGTATCTACGAGGGGTAGGGAGTCGATCGACTGGGTTAGTAAATAGAGTACATCTAGTCTTGCTTGTTTAGGAGCCCGTTATTATAGTTGGAGATGACACTTGTCATGTGACGGCTACCTGTTATGATTGTATGGGGTCAAAACCTCTCAATAGAAGTACACTTAAGTCTACCATCTTGTTCATGTTGGGATCGTCATGTTATAGCTATACTAGTAATAGTGGTGTAGAGCATAGTACTTGAGAAACGCAATATATCATGTTTTGTTTATCTTGTTTATTATTCTCAGTTTGATATAACTGCCTTATATATTGTTATCATGTTCCTCCAGTATATATATATCTATCTATCATGATACCATTACTTATTTATATGCTAAAAGTAACTGGACTCGCATGGGTTTATGTTTGACCCATTTTGTTTCCTTTTCTCTCTCTTCCCTTCTCACCCCAGGTTCTCAAGGTGGGAGTGTTCAGGCTTGATTAGTATTCTTTCTCTTGCTTTAGCTTGGATCTTGGATTTGCTTAGATGTACGGCTTTGGTTATTCTTCTTCTTTGTTATGGGTCTTTTTGGGATTGTGATTTTATAGTACCGTACTCTGAAGATTTAAGTATGAGACAAATATTTTATGTAACTGGTATTCAGTTTTTCAGAATTATGATGTAACTAAGTTTTGGACTATGATGTTTTCTTTTAAATAAAGTTTTAAATTCTGCTGCCATATTTATATGTTTGTCTTGTGATATTCATGTTCTTGTTTATCTATAACGCTTCACGAAACTTAATGCATTCTCTTGACGAGTGACATTAATGGACGTGGGGTGTCACACTTGGTGTCAGAGCTGAAGGTTACAAGATTAGATAAAAGATTTTGAAAATTGCTTTCAAACGTTTCAAAAACAAAATATTTTCAAGGAAAAAGTTTGTTTTTGAAAACATAATCCCCAAAGCCATAAAGTACCTTTTCGATTCTCTATTTGAATCCCTTTTTCTTTTCAGCATGTCTGGGGAACCGAATATTCCAGAGGGCATACAAATACCGGATTGGTTTCATAGGTATCTAGAGGCTACGGCACCTGCCGAAGGCCAAGCAGATTCCCCTCCCCAAGTTACAGCCGCTGTTCCTCCTCCTCCGCGAGCTGATAATTTCTCTAAGATATGCAAAGATTTCTGTGCTATGGGAGGAAATCCATTTGGAGGAACTAAGAATTTTGTAGAAGTAAGGAATTGGCTTAAGAAGATGAAGGATTGTTTGGGATTTTCAAGGTTGACGATCGTAGGAAGATTCAGTTGGTCGTTTGGCAGCTAAAAGATGAGGCTTCATTCTGGTGGGAAGTGACTCAAGGAGGAAATCTAGTAGAGATTTGGGATGATTTTCGATAGAGATTCGAAATGAAGTTTCTTTCTCAAGCCGAGCAAAGTATGTAGATGGAAAGGTTCTTGGCGCTTAAGCAAGGAAGCATGTCGGTGAAGGAGTATGTTAATAAATTCAATCAATTGTCGAGGTCTAGAGCTAGTAAATACCCCCACACAAGAAAGCTTTGAGGTTTGCTATAGGATTGAATGAACCCCTTCATGGGTTTGCTATGTCTCATATTCCGATGGGAGCAACTTTTGAGAAGCTCGTTGATGCGGAATTGACGCATGAAGAAGATAAAGGTGAAAAGAAAGAGGCTAAGGTTGAGTAAACGCAAAGTGAGAAAGTGTAGCCTAAGAAAGGACAACAACAGCAACAAAAGAAGGGCAGGAAGAACGACAAAGCCCAATACAAGAGGAAATGCCATAATTGTGGTCGAGTGGGTCATGTGATCAAGGGCTGCAAGATAAGGAAGAATCTTGTTTCCATTATGGAGAGGTCAGACATCTTATTAAGGATTGCCCGAAGAGGCAAAGACAGGGCCAGAGGGCAGGATCTTCTAGAGGGTAGGTGCATGCTCTCGTGGAAGGTGTTCCAGATAGATGTAGGAAAGTTTCTGTTGAAAATTTGATTTCTCTTTCCAATCATCCTGTTAGAACTCTTTTTTATTTTGGCGCTTCACGTTATTTTATATCTGATTCTGTGGTTGAGTCTCTGCACCTTAGTACTAATATGGTTTTGGATCTCGTAGTTGTCTCAAACACTATTGGTGGTACAACTCATTTATCTATGATTTTTCGGGTTTGAGGATATATGTGTTAGGCGTCGAGTTTGAGTGCGACGCATATGTGCTTGGGTTCACGGGCTATGGTTTGATTCTAGGGATGGATTGGCTAGCCATGGGAGGACCCTCGAGATTTCTTGTGACCCTAAGGGCTCTGTCATGCTTAGTTTCCTAGAGTCACTTGATGCATCTATCGATGATCTGCGATCTATTCCAGTAGTCTGTGAGTTTCCTGATGATTTTAAGGAGGTTCAGGGCTTACCTCTGAGGCGTAAGATCGATTTTTGTATATACTTGGTGGACAACGCAAAGCCAGTTGCATTACCTGTGTGCCATATGGCTCCAAGGGAAAGGAGGGAGCTTAGCAAGCAAGTAGGGGAGCTACTTAAGAAAGGGTCTTTTAGGCGAAGCATATCTGAATGGGGTGCTCCAGTAGTATTCACCACTAAGGCGGATGGTTCGCTTCGCTTACGTGTGGATTATAGGGAGTTGAATATACTCACTAAGAAAAATAGGCACCCACTTCCGAGGATAGATGATCTATTTGACCAGCTTTTTGGTGCATCCGTTTTCTCCCAGTTAGAGTTGTCCACGGGGTTTCATCAGTTGAGGATGGCCAAGGACAGTATAGATAAGACCGCTTTCAGAACTCCAGATGTTTTCTTTGAGTGGTTAGTCATGCTTTTTGGATTGACTAATGCTTCCGCATATTTTGTGGATCTGATGAGTAGAGTGTTCCGGGAGTTTCTGAACAAGTTTGTTGTGGTCTTTATTGATGACATCTTGATTTCTCGAAGAGCGACGAATAACATGCCTTACATTTGAGGGAGGTTCTAAAAACTCTCCGTGCGCACCAGCTTAAGGCAAAATTCTCCAAATGTCATTTTTGGAGAAAGGAAGTGAGATTTTTAGGGCATGTGGTCTCAAAAGATGGGATAGCTGTAGATCCCGCAAAGGTAGTTGCAGTTCAGGATTGGAAGCTTCCAAAGAATGCAACGGAGGTAAGGAGTTTTCTTGGTCTAGCGGGCTATTATAGGATGTTCATTAAGGACTTCGCGAAGATATCAGCCACACTCACCAGGCTGACAAAGAAGAACCTGACATTTTTTTAGGGTATAGACTATGAGGATGCTTTTCAACGACTGAAGAGGGCTCTGACAACAACCCAAGTCTTGACTTTGTCAGATGGGAACAAATTGTTCACGGTATGCACTGATGCATGTGGTATAGGGCTTGGTGTGGTTCTGATGCAAGAGGGAAGGGTAGTGTGTTATGGAGGCAGACAGCTAAGAGTTCATGAGAAGAACTACCTTACCCATGAATTGGAGTTAGCTACCATAGTATTATAAGCGCTTAAGACTTGGCGCCATTATCTACTTGGAGATAAGTTTGAGTTGTACACCGACCATAAATCTCTCAAGAACTTGTTTTCGCAGAAAGATCCCAATCCAAGGCAACAAAGATGGATGGAGTTCCTAGTGTCCTATGATTTTGAGATTTCTTATATCCCTGTAAGGGTAATCAAGTAGTTGATGCATTAAGTAGGCATAGGATGAAATTGAGCCCTTTGTTTGTGGAGAGGAAAAGCTTGGAGTTCATATCGGCTTTTGATTTTTAACCCTCCATCGAATTTACACCTGGTTTATTGGCATCACTAGAGGTGATACCTACTCTTTTTGACCAGATAGGAACTTCACAGCGAGAGGATCCACAGATTTTAAATATCTTGGATAGGCTCGGTAGAGGGGAGACTTCTAGTCACCTCATTAGATATTCCACGGACAATAGAGGGTGGTTGCATCGAGATGGAAGGCTTTGTGTTCCCCGAATTAGGACTTTGTTGAAGACAGTCCTTGAGGAAGCCCATCATTCTAGGATGACTATTCATCCAAGTGGTGATAAGATGTACAGATATATGAAGAGGGTTTTCTTTTGGGCAGGGATGAAGAAAGACACGGCAGAGTTTGTTTCTCGATGTTTGGTTTGCCAGCAAGTCAAAGCTGAGCAAATGAAGCATGGTGGTTTACTTCATCCTTTAGAAGTCCCACAATGGAAGTGGGAGAGCTTCTCGATGGATTTCATTGATGGTTGTCTTAGATTGAGAAAGGGCAATACCAATATTTGGGTTATAGTTGACAGGCTTACTAAGAGCGCTCATTTCATTTCACTTAAGAGTAAGAGAACGACAACATGGTTGGCATCGGTTTATCTTCGTGAGATAGTTCGTCTACATAAAGTACCTTCCAACATAGTGAGTGATTGAGATCCTATATTCACCAGTGATTTCTGGAAGAGTTTGCAAGAGGCACTTGGTACACAGTTAGGTTCAAGCACTGCATATCATCCTCAGACCGATGGACAAACGGAGAGGATGAATAGAGTTCTAGAGGATCTTTTGAGGCTGTGTATCCTTGACTTTGATGGGAATTGGGAAGAGCATCTTCCTTTAGTAGAGTTCGCATACAACATCAGTTATTAGGCTAGTATTGCGTGGCACCCTTCGAGGCACTATACGGACGACCTTGTAGATCGTCGACTTGTTGGTGGGAGTCTACAAACAGACTTCTACTTGGACCTAAGATGATTAGAGAAACTTTAGAAAAGGTTGATCTTATCACAGACGCATGAAGACAACTCAGGACCGGTAGAAATCCCACACAAATAGGAGAAGGACTGATATTGAGTTTGAAGTGAGAGACATGGTTTTCATTAAAGTATCACCTTTGAGGAATGTGGTTCGCTTTGGATCTGTAGGGAAATTAGCACCAAGATTTGTAGGGCCATTTCCCATAACAGAAAGGATTGACCCAATGGCCTATAGGGTGAAGCTACCAGAGAGACAATCCGGTGTTCATGATGTTTTCCATGTCTCTCATTTGCGGAAGTACTTGCACGATACTGCGGAAGTAGTAGAGCCGAGCTTACTTGAGGCAGTGGAGGTAGATAGGGAAGAGACAATTAGATGAGTACCTACCCTCATATTTGGATCGGAGGTTAAGAAATTGCGCAACAAGGAGAATTAGTAAAAGTGCAATGGGGAGAGGAAAGCGAGAATGCAACTTAGGATACTGAAGACATGATTCGTGCTTCTTATCCTTTCCTTTTTAGTGTACGTTCTTAACTTCTTTTTCCAAAGCTTTTGCTCATGCTTGTTTCTATTATTTTAGTATATCTTATTGATCGAATCTTCAACCTTGAGGTAGAAATCCCATGGATGTAAACATGTGTTTGAGACATGCTAGGTTTGATGGATGCAAGTGGATGCAAGTGTTTGATAGTGGTTGCTCGTGGATGCATACACACACATTAGGCACTAGATCGGCTCAATCACTTACATATTGCATATGGATGTGTGTGCTTTTTAAAATTTTATGGATGAAAATGGGTGTATCATCATATCGATGCTGCATTTGAATGGATGATTGTGCACACATATAGAACTTACATGTTAAATTAGGACTATTTGCATACATTTTGGATTCATGGCACTAGCATACATTGCATTAAGGAGATTGACTGAATTAGTAGACCGCCTGATCTTTCTCATTAGTATAGGGACATATACACATATACACACACCTTTGCATATGTTCATATAAGCTTTAGAAATCTTTTCAGGGCAATGGATGCATGTGATTGGTGGATCAATAAATGGGTGATGGATGTTAGGATATACGTTCTTCTTAACCTAGAGATTTCGGGGACGAAATCCTTTAAGTAGGGGAGAAAACACCCCAAACACACTATTAACAATAAATTAAGAAATATTTAGATAAATAATTGGAATTAAGTAAAGCAGATCATGCCATTGCGTCCATCTCGGAATTCTGGTCAAGATAGACGCTTGGTTTGCGTAAAATGGACATCGTATGGAGAAGTTATAAAGGTTAGAAGTTTGTACACACATAAGAGAAATATATATAAATAAATTAAGCCAGAAATTAAAAATAAATTAAAAATCAAAGACGCAGGACAAGGCAGGAACCAGACCCGTTGGGTGTCAACCCCACCCAAGGGGTCTCGACCCATGGATCGACACCTACACAGGGGTGTCGACACCCATGTCGACACCCCCGAGATCTAGGGTAGGTGCATATTTATGAACGTGGACCGAATTCTTGTCTGGATTTGTTGACCCTATGCTATAAATATGACCCCATAACCATTGTTTTATTCATCTAAATCAATGGCGACAACGAGATGCTGCCCCAACATAGTCTGATCTAGCCTATTTCTTCTTCAACAAATCAAGTTAATCATATTTAGAGATCTATGCTACCACATCTGCGATTAATTCTATGTTCTTTAGATCCAATCACAGTGATTTTTTAGATATAAACAACTAAAATGTGACCTTGACATATTTATGAATTGGATCTTAGCCTATGACTATTTGAATCACATCAGATCTGATATTACTTGTATGGTTAATCCACTGTTTAGATCTCATCATACCTGTTTATGATATGCCTATAATGCTAGTTCGCATAATCATGTCATCTTATGCCTATATGCTGGTTTGCCTATCTTGTCATTATTCCCAATTCTGTCACTATATGCTTGTTCAGATTCTATGCTTATTTCTGCCATTATATGCCTATCTTGTTATTATGCTTATTTCTGTTCTCTTCCCTTGTTATTTCCCTTTTTATTTTTATATCCAGGCTACCTTCGAGCCTAGGCTACCGTTGGAATATGCGAACGCGCGAAATTGGTAACAAGGGGAAACATTAAAATTTGGGGCATAACTTGTATTAGGAAATTTGGGAATAACTTGAGTTGTATACATGAATATTGATTTGGGGCACAAACCAAACTGTGATTAAAGATCGTAATTTGGGGCATTTGGTACATGATGAATATGACTTGGGAAATAGGGACATGAAAACCTATAATGAAACAGGGAAAAATTGGTTAATAATGAAAATGCCTAGAATTACAGTAATTAGAAACTGTAACCGCGCTTAGACACGAGGTTAGATTACACTTATGGTAGAAGCCTACCCGGAACCGACCGACATATCCAGCGACCATAAGTGGTGAATCTAATGTGATGGTTCTAAGTGCATAAATGTACACGTAGCGGTGCTAAGACACGAGGTTAAGTCCAACTTGTGGAAGAAGTCTGCCCGGACCCGACCGGCATATCCAACATCCACAAGTGGTAGAATTAATGTGGGAGATCTACAGCATTGTAACCATAAATGAACGATTGAAGTTGAACTAGTAATACTTAACCTGTTTGAATCCATAAGGATTACATTAACCTGTTAACTTGAGTAGGGGTTAAGTAAACTTGCTTGAAACAGTGGGTGGGTTAAGTAAATCTTGAGGCGGTGGGTAATATTTATATATATCGACCCACAAACTTAACCTGTTAGGTTATGCAATCTTGTTAAATCGTTAGGCGTAACCTATTGAAATCCTAATTGGGGATGCAAGACAAAGAGGAGAGCTTGCATCATCTTTTGTGTGTCGGACCCGCATTAGTCAGTAACCTATCTTGGTATCAAACAGAGAACCCCCGAACTAGGTCGGGGTCAGGGCACGCTTAGTGAGTTGGTTGTAAGAGGTCCATCTAAAGGATGATATGAACGGCGCATTCCGACGGGGACGTGTGCGTGCAAAGGTCCGGATTCTTAGAGAGTATAATAAGACACAGTGACATTTGCAGATATGGTTGTGCATCTTGTTTGTGTCGGGGTTGCCACCTTAGGAAGTGATACGCCCTAAGAGTGGGGCCAGCATAGGGTATCTATGAGGGGTAGGGAGCCGATCAATTGAGGTAGTAAATAGGGTACATCTAGTCTTTCTTGTTTAGGAGCCCGCTATTATAGTTGGAGATGACACTTGTCATATGGGGGCTACCTGTTATGATTGTATGGGGTGAAAACCTCTCACTAGAAGTACACCTAAGTCTACCATCCTGTTCTTGTTGGGATCATCATGTTATAGTTATAAAAGTAGTAGTGGTGCAGAGCAAAGTACTTGAGAAGCACAATATATCATGTACTGTTTATCTTGTTTATCGTGCTCAGTTTGATATACCTGCCTTATATACTATTATCCTGTTCATCCAGTATATATACCTATCATGATACTTTTACTTATTTATATGCTAAAATTAACTGGACTTGCCAGACTTTATGTCTGACCCTTTTTGTTTCCTTTTCTCTCTCTTCCCTTCTTCCCTCCCCCAGGTTCTCAAGGTGGGAGTGCTCAGGCTTGATTAGGATTCTTTCTCTTCCTTTAACTTGGATCTTGGACTTTCTTTGATGTACTGCTTTGGTTATTCTTCTTCTCTGTTATGGCTCTTTTTGGGATTACGATTTTATAGTACTGTACTCTGATGATTTAAGTACAAGACATATATTTTATGTAACTAGTATTCAGTATTTCAGAATTATGATGTAACTGAGTTTTGGACCACGATGTTTTTTTTAAATAAAATCTTAAATTCCCCTGCCATTTTTATATGTTTGTCTTGTGATATTCATATTCTTGTTTACCTATAACACTTCACGAAACTTAATGCATTCTCTTAATGAGTGACATTAACAGACGTGGGGTGTCACAGATCCTCCTCTGTAGTAAAAGCACGAAAATCTGAACCAAAATCTTTTACGATTCTTTCTCTTTTACTTCTTCTAGGTTCAGTTTCAGAATTTTTATTAAATTTTGTTCTAACAGGCATATTTGAGGTGCCTTAGTGCCCCCACTATTCCTTAATTCAATAGGAAATTTTGTTTCATAAAAATCAGCATCATTTGATTCAATTATATTATGTGTATTTAGGTCATAAAATTTGTATGCTTTCTTATTAATAGCATAGCCTATAAATACACATTCATATGATCTACTTGCCAAATTTATTCTCTTAGGGTCTGGAATGCGAACATATGCTAAACACCTCAAGTTCTAAAGTAGGACACATTGAGTTTATAATTCTATAGAATTTCATAAGGTGAAATTTTATTCTTAGATTTAGGGATTCTATTCAAAACATAGCATATGATAAATAATATATCCCCCATCAATGTTTCGATGCACCAGAATTTAATAAAATGGCAACTACTAATTCGGTATATGTCCTAATTTTTCTTTTAGCTTTACCGTTCATTTTTGGTGAATAGGTGCAGTTCTCTTATGTACTATACCATGTAATTTAAAATAATCCAGAATTGAAGTTGATTCATATTTTGTACCTCTATTACTACGAAGTCTCTTAAATTTCTTATTTGCTAGATTCTCAAGTTTTGTTTTGAATGTTTTAAACATGTCAAATGCTTCACAAATTTCAGAATCATTGTCTTTCGAGATGTAAACTTTGTTTTCATATTACCAATCCCTACAACTTAAGTGGTGCGAGACTATCTAAACAACAATTTCTAATCATCAGCAGCCGTGCATGTTGTGAAAATATCATGATCATAGCAGACATGGCGAGAAGTATTAGTGTCTACCTATAGACTCTATAATCCACCGATAAGGTGAAGCTCAATAATCATAGCCATAAGAGACTCGTCAGTCCGGTTAGCCTACGGTGCAATGCCTGGCTTATTCCAACATTTTCGTGCCATATGACCTCGTTTTCCACAGTTGTAACATAGAAACAACTGTCCAGAATCATTTTTTTAAGTTGGTCACTGCTGTCCTTTATGTTTTCATTGTGGATTCCCATTTTGTTCTCAACTGACCGGCTGTGAAGGCTTACTATTTTTTAAGATGTTGATATGTTTGAGAATTTATATTTTTCATATAGAAAAATATACCTAAACTCGGAGATTAACATAAGTTAATCATGGAAAATATTATTTCCTGTATTTTTACTTATCATCTTAATAGTTACTTAGAACTCAATCTCATCTCAACCTTAATCAGAAAATCAAAATCTGCATAAGCATTCTTTACGCTATGTTTTTCCATGCAATATTCATATACATGTTCTGACTGGGTGATAAGTGCGTTAGACTAAATACGCTACACGTTCGTGCAATGAAACTTCAATTAAATATTGTAAATGTCATAAACATACATTCAACACGGGATGCGTTCTCTTCCAATCCAAGGGCATTATCAAAATTCATCTTTAGATTGCCCTCTTTAGCATCCAACTTTTTCTGATATTGCTTTCCATGATGATTTTTTTTCGTGTGTGGCTTTGAAGTAATAGTTTTTGAATGGTGGCCCATAGATCCTCAGGTCCCATATTAGCATCTGGAAGCTCTTTCACTGCTTCATGAACATCCTTAGCAATTTTCCTTCTTTTTTAACCAATGTTGCATTTGAAGTGGATTCGGGTATACAATTGTAAAGTGGGTGGACATATTCCGTACCATCCAGTAGAACCCCAATGAAGTACTGAACTTCACCCTTCTGGTCACGAAACATTTTTGAACCAAGGCATTTCTCTTCTGTTCTTAAACTTTTCTAGTTGGGCACGTAATGAGAAACCTAGAAAGGGAGTAGGTATGATTATTACTGCTGAGTGCTGCTCCCATAGATTCATTTCTTCTCCTTCCACGTTTTGTCTATTTCCATCCTCTTGTTTCTCGATTTCTTTTTTGTCGTGGTTTAAATTTACTGCTTTTTTTTAGGGTGGAACTGTTAGAAAATTTTAGAAGAAGAAGAATTTTTGAGAGAAAATAATGTATAAGGAGGAAATGCTTATTTTATTTATTTTCTTCAAACTTCATTTCATACATCAATATAGGAGATACAACTGTCTTTTATAATGCAATGCGTTCTCTGGAATATTCTAGGCAATGCCTTATCTAGATTCTCTAGAATGACATATATGGGAACTCTTGATATATTATTCATTCTTAAATTATTTATTACATTAATACAAACGCAAATTTGTCAGTACAATTAATTATTGCCTAAAAACCAAGATTATTTCCAACATATAAAAAATAGGAGAAACAACAAAAAGGAAAATGAAAGGGCTTAGGTATGAATTTTATGAAGATGAGAACAAAGTGGTGCGCAATGATTATATCAGTTCTTTTTTCAACAATTTTATTTTTTAATCAAAATATTTTGAAACCTCTTGTGATTGTCAAACTTTGGAAACACGCAAAGAAATTGAATGGAGAGACATTATGTATGATTCATTCAAAATTTGTGATGCGGGGCTAAGATGGAATTTGATGAGCTTAACTTTGGAGTATTTTATGGCAATGAAGGAGGACGAGATGAACGGAACTCTGCAGCAAAGATTCGAGAAATCATGTTGAAGATCTTCATGGTGGAAAAGAAGAACAGAAAAAAGAAAGATTGGATGATTTCTTTACTTATGCCAAAGCACGTAAAATACAAAAACCAAAACTTTTGGTACGAGTTGAAAAACCAATTTTACGGGGGGATGTTGGAAATAAACTTGGTTTTAAGAAAACATTTATTGCATTAATGGAAATGTTTATTTGTGAGTTAATGTTTGTATTTGTGGAAAGGGAAAATTCTAGACTAAATAAATATGTAATGTGAAGAAATATTTATATGAATCTAGAAAAGAAGAGTCTAGAGATTTTCTATAATATAAATTGTGATGTACTCATTCATTTGTAATCAAGAAAATTAAGCAATCAAAGTTTGTAATCAAAAAGCATGCAATAAAAATTATTTCTTTCTCATTAAAATATATTCTCTCGAAAATTACTTCTTAAAATTCCTAACATTGGTATTAGAGCTAGGTTGCTAAGAAAGGAAGAATGGCAAGTGAATCAAGTTGCGTAAGAAATACCTTACTCAAAAAAGGGTATTATGATACTTAGAGAATTCGCGTGAAGGTAGTGCTTGAATCACAAGGTGTGTGGGATATCGTAAAAAATGGGTATGAAGAACCCATCGGTGTCACCACTTTATCCCAAATTAAAAGGGATAAGTTGAAGATTTGAAGATGAAGGATTTACAAGCCTTAGTTATCATTCATCAAGGCTTGGATGATGATACATTTAGCAAGATAATGGATGCGTCTACTAGTAAGGAAGCATGAGAGATCTTGGAAAATGCCTTCATTGGAATTATTAAAATGAAGAAAATTCGATTTCAAAATCTGCAATGTAAGTTTGAATCTTTACATATGGAATCTTCAGAATTAATTGATGATTATTTTTCTTGAGTTTTTTCTCTTGTAAATCAATTGAAAAAATATGAAGAAAAAATGGAAGATTATAGAGTTATAGAGAAAATTTTACAATCTCTAGATTCTAAATTTGAAAATGTAGTTGTAGAAATTGAAGAATCTAATGATGTAAAATTCATGAATATTGAACAACTCTTGGAAATTCTCCAAGACTTTGAAGACAAATTAAATAGGAAAATTGAAGAAGGGTCATTAAAGAAAACTCGCCAAATCACATCCATGGAGGATAATGAAGTATAATATATTGAGAAGGACTTCTTAGATGGTAAGAAGGACAAAAAGAAAATAAAGAGTTGAGAGATGATGCTACAAAGAAAGAGAAAGAAGAAATAAAAAAAGATATGGAGGAGGAAATTACAAAAGAGCTTTTAAAGACTAAAGAAGTAATGGAAGAGAAAATTGAGAAAGTAAAAGAAAAGAAGCTTCCACTAATTGATGAAGTAATCAAAGAGAAAGTCAAAGATGAAAAACTGAAGAGCATAACAAAACAAATGAAGTGAAGAAAGAGAGTGAAGAAGACGAAGACAAAGAAGATGATGTTAGCAAAGATGATGCAAATTATAAAAAGTGCAAAATCAAAGAAGACAAAAGTGAAAAAGTCATCAATCAAGGAGAAAAATGAAAAATATGGTAGGTGATTCAAAGAATGAGCAAACATTTGAAGAAACTGAACTAAAGAATAAAGAAAAGGTAAAAGGAGAAACAATAAAAAGGAAAATGAAAGGGATTAGGTATGAATTTTATGAAGATGAGAACAAAGTGGTGCGCAATGATTATATCAATTCTTTTTTCAACAATTTTATTTTTCAATCAAAATATTTTGGAATCTATTGTGATTGTCAAACTTTGGAAACATGCTAAGAAATCGAATGGAAAGACATTATGTACGATTCATTCAAATTTGTGATGCGGGGCAAAGATGGAATTTGATGAGCTTAACTTTCGGAGTATTTTATGGCAATGAAGGAGGACGAGATGAACGAAACTCTGCAGCAAAGATTCGAGAAATCATGTTGAAGATCTTCATGGTGGAAAAGAAGAACAGAAAAAAGAAAGCTTGGATGATTTCTTTACTTCTGCCAAAGCACGTAAAATACAAAAACTAAAACTTTTGGTACTAGTTGAAAAACCAAGTTTACGGGGGGATGTTGGAAATAAACTTGGTTTTAAGGAAACATTTATTGCATTAATGGAAATGTTTATTTGTGTGTTTGTATTTGTGGAAAGGGAAAAATCTAGACTAAATAAATATGTAATGTGAAGAACTATTTAGATGAATCTAGGAAAGAACAGTCTAGAGATTTTCTCTAATGTAAATTATGATGTACTCATTCATTTGTAATCAAGAAAATTAAGCAATCAAATTTTGTAATAAAAAAGCAAGCAATAACAATTATTTCCTCCTCATTAAAATATATTCTCTCAAATATTCCTTTATCTTAAAATTCCTAAGCGGGACTGCGCTGCTAGTTCTTCAGTTTGGGTGGCCATTACCCTTTTCAAAGTAAATATGGGTCCGTAAATACGTTATGCTTTTTGTGGCTGCAACTGCGAGATGTGCGAGTCAAAGCCATTGTTTGATGAATCATCTTCAAATTGTTTGGAAACAATGGCTGAGTCGCGGACATTTTGATAAAAATACATTTTTATCTTTACAAATGTGGAACTTTTCATCCCAATTCTTTCCCAACAATTTATTATGATTTTACACAAACTATGGATATTTTTAATAATTTTATCAAGGCTCGTACAGCCGGTTTCTAGTAACGGCCACTGAACTGCATCCATAACGACCTTTTTCAAATTTGATCTAGACATAATTCCAAATCCAACCGTTAAATTTCAAATCTCTTATATTCGTTGGAATGCTCTTTTTGATATGAACCCAACGGTTCCAGTTTTTGGAGAATCCGACGGTCGGATCTCCTGTAATATCAATTCGAATTTAATGGTCGAAATTTATGAATGGTCGCGGCGCGGCGTGTTCTATTCATGCCATTAAACATATATAATATATATTATATATAGACTTCGTCGATTTCAATTTGAAACATATTTTATAAATCGTTTATAAATTCGTTTTAAAACGATTCTAAATTCATTTTCAATTTTAAATAAAAATTGAGTACTCCTTATCATTATAATATATAAATGATAATATTTTCAAAATATCCTATTTTGAAATCATTTCCTTTTCGATATTCATTATAAAAATTGATAAAATCGATATAAATATCGTTTGCGTTAAAATGACGCATATCTAGTCAATATGGCTTCAAATATTTCAATATTTTCGTGTCCATCCAAAATCGGACATCAAATCCACGTTTTAATCCTTTATTGAATATTATTTTAAAATATTCATTATCATAAAATATTCGTTCATTCTGAATTGGAATCAGACCTCAATCAATTACCATATAATGTTAGTTATATGGATTTCATACATCACATCGGTACAACAACAATGATAAACAATAATCCATCATCTAGAGTGCATTACACAACTGCATAAGCGTTAAATATAAATAATTAACGCTTACCACAGTCTGTCAACCAATTGATTGACATACAACTAAAAAATTGGGATTAGTGTACGTCAAATATCATCCCAATACCCGTGTGGGGTTTCAACCAACAAATCCTGAATATTATTTGTGCAGTTGGGCGATGTGTAAAATTTATCGTCTCAATCAATATCAGTTAAATGGGTGTACATAAACAAATCGTCCGACTTGTAAATGAATACTTGTTTTCATTTCAGGAGAATTTTATGCTGTTCACATATACGTTAAAAATTATATTTTTAACGATAAAATATTTTATTCAACACATGAATATTTTGTATAACTCATATATAAGTTAAAAATAATATTTTTAACTAACCATTATATTTCTAACATATTTTAGAGAATTTTTGCAACATAATGGCGCGATACTAGAACCGGAATAAGGTCTAGCCTTATACCACGCCTAATATTGGCTCGCGTCATACACATATCAATTCCAATCAATTTATTTAACATCCCAAATCAAATTCAACCAATTTCTTAATAGGGTTGCCAAACCCTAGTAATTAACAATCAATCAAATAAAACAAACAACCAAACATCCATGGTTTCAATCAAAGGTGTTGGGTGCTACTAAGCACCGTATGCATCCTAGTATATATTTAACTATAATACAAATTGAGTGAGAAAGAGTTCTCACCTTTGGTTTCCACTTCGTCAGTCTTTAATTTAACAGTTTGGATTCTGTTCGCTTCCATTCGGTTCGGTCGCAATATTTTCATACGGTTTATATTAAAAATTACATTTTTAAACAACGATATTTATAAATAAAATCACATTTTTGTTCGATGTTTATATTTATAAAGTCCATATTTTAAACTGTTCTATATATTTTTAAAAATCAGATTTTTTTAAAAAACAAAGTCTTTTATAATAAAAATTATATTTTTATTTAAGTTATTTACATAAAGATCATATTTTTATTCTTTTAAAACCATGTTATTTATATTTTTAAAATCAATGCAATATATAAATTAAAAAGCATATTTTTATACTGAAGCTATTTCATTTTAAAAATAACACACTTTTAAACCAAAGCTATTTTATTTTTAAAAATGATATTTTTAAAACAAAGTTATCTAGATATAATTACATTTTTAAACTATGCTATTATATTTTTAAACAAAGTCATTTATAATAAACATCCTATTTTTATAATTTCTATTACATTATAAAATTCACATTTTTATTTGATGTTTATATTTACAAAAATCATATTATTATACTGTTTGCAAATGCCGTTTCTATGGAATTAGAAAACCATTGACAAAATATCATAATAATAACCACAAGCGTACGGCGTACAATCGTAGTACATGGTGAATACGGGTCGATCCGCAAGGAAATAATTTATTCTAATCTTACTCAATCAAATTAAGCCGAAAGCGAGTGAAATTGTTAACTATTAACTAAAAGAAAACTAACGATGTTAAAATGAATACAAATATGAGAATAAGAGACAATTTAGAAGTGGATTCACTATCAACATCAATCTAATTAAAATAAAAATGGCTCTGACTCTCTTTATATAACTAGAACATTAAGTGTTGTATTCATACAAGCATGATTTATTTCTAGAAAATTCAAGCTACATAAATCATCAATTTTCAATACAAACTTAAAGCCTTAATAATCACATAGAAAATAATAGTTCTAATAAAAATGAAATATTATGAGTATGTTATGTATGTTGATATTCATTAACTACATAGAACATCAAGGATGCTTTCACTTTCAATGTCACTACTTTTTCTAAAATGAATTAGATTGTGATAAAGTATGATTCTATTAATGATATGAGTATAACACATTGGGGAATAATCAACCATCATGCGCTATCAATTTTCACCATATAAAATCTTTACTTTATCTATATCCAATTTTAGATTAAGCTCAAATAAGAGAGTTAGAAACATGAAATTCTTATGTTAATTATTCATGAATCATGAGAGCTTCACTACCCTTAAATTGAAGGGGGTTTAACTACTCATAATGGATTCAATGATAACATAAAGAGATTTCATTATAAGAGACAACAAAAGAAAAGAGCATTATATTAAAATTACATAAAAGAAATGGCTAAGCAGCCATGGAATATAAATAGAGTTTTTGATTCAGCCACCCTAAACTAAATAAAATCCAAGATCCTTTTTACATCAACATACAGGGTTATTTATACATGTGAAAAACCCTAATTCACTTTTAGCGTGCTACCAAGAATGCCCTTCACTAAGCTTCCTTTTGACTTTAGCAATAATGATTCATGAAGCCCTTTTTTGTCTCCACTAAAGAAGTTGGGAGAGTGGGTGGGGTCCTCCACTAATCTTTTTTTTGAATTGATTCCTTTTCCATTGATTGATTTTCTTTTTTTTTGTGGCAAGGCATTGAATTCCTTTTTATTGGCAAGGCATTGATTTCCTCTTTTTTCCTTTGTATGCATATATATCTTTATGAAGTCCTCTTCTATATGCATCAAATCTACACAAAAACAATGAAAAATGTCAAAGTAAAAATTCTCAAAATAACTTAAACACAAAAATCACCATTTTCCCCCTATATGATGATGAATGCATCATGTTTTAAAATCAATTGAATTACAGTTTAAACATGATAAAATACCTACATATGACATTTATTTGCACTAAATAAGAACAAACATATGAATATAAATGTGCATTTTATGTGCACATCAAATACCCCCACACTTATCTTTTTATTCGTCCTTGAATAAAGTAAAAAACTAAGCTAAATCTGTTTTCATAGGGAGCACGATTGCATTGAACATATACAACAAACCGTTAAACCTCCGGGTGTCCCCAGTAGAACGAGTGTTGTCTCGTGAGGGTTTTCAGTGAATACTACGGACAAAATCTAAAAGCTGAATGCAAAAAATAATTACAAAATTAACGATTAGAAAATATTTACAAGATGAATGCAAGCTTACAAATGGATAATTTACTTCTAAATATTACATGAATGAGTTAACACAAATTTGGGTCATCACTATGAAATTTGAGTCCGTTACTAATCAAAACTTCAAATAAAAGTCATGTTATCGTCACAAACTCCTCCGGCTTTGCCAGTTGTTTTGGTACAAACATAATGCAAATATGAAATGAATTCTATAAAGGACATCAACAATCGTAAAATGGCATCTCAACTTCCTTTTGGTTAACACGTTAGGTCGAATAAGTGAAGAGTGTGCTTGGATTTCAAATGCTTACTCTCTATTATTACAAAATATTTACATTATTACTATTTACACGCACCTAACCGAAAAGACCAAGGTATACCACGCATGAGAGTTTGGGACAGAGCTTGGCGGATTGTGTAGACCGACGTTGACTTTGTCAACAAGATGTCGGTAATCCTTAGGTGTCCAACTTATAAAATGAGACCAAGGTATACCAACGTTGACTTTGTCAACAAGGTGTCAGAAAGAGCTTGGCAGGTTTGCACACCAACGCGATATGTAGTAGCAATGTTGGATACCCTTGGATATTTATTATATATATACATTATTTTTTCTTTTTTTTGACATAAGAGAGAGAGTTAAGCGAGAATATCTTAGCACAACTTCACTTAAAAGATCTAAAATGTTATCGCAAGTAGTCAAACTCAACCATTTATTTAATTGGATCACAATTCAAAAAACATTTCATACTCATCACCTATGAATTCCCCAATATACCAGTTACACCAAATTTTCTCATAATTCAAACTTTTCTTTCGTTATCCACTAAGAGAAGTAAATTTCCAAACATTTTAATCAAACGACCCAAAACCATATATTTAATTCATCGTGCCCTTTTAAAAGTAAATTAAATTATTATTATTATTTTGTAAAAGAAGAGAAAAGAAGCTATGCAATTTTATTCAAAAAGAAAAGAAACTATGCAAAACCAAAATAAATGAGGAACTCCCCCCACACTTCATTTTGACTGTGTCCCCACAGTCAACCCAAATGGAAAGAAAATGAAAATTTTGAAAATATGACTTATATTTACAAGAGAGTTTTTTTTACAGTATATTAGAAAATATATTGACATGAAATAAATGAAACAGTCATCTATAGACCGATTCATTTGTCTCTTCAAGTATGAGAGACACGACTTAAGCTTGAAAAACCAAATCGTAAAAGATTTTGAAGGTGAGTGTAGATTTGGAAAAACGAATGTCGCTTTATTTAAAATCGAATGAGTTGTTTTGTTTTTGATGATTTTCGAGATAGATTGTATAATGGATTGAATTTCATGTTTATTTTCACCAAATTGAATTTCAAAATTGTCATTGGAAAATTCTTTTGAATTATCGATCTCAAAATCAAAATGGTGATTCAAATCTACCTCTTTAAAATTCAACTCACTTTCGAAAAGTCCAAAAAAATAGTATTCATCAAATTCGTCCTCCTTTGGTGAATTATCAACAACTTTAGTGCATGTATCATTTTCAAAATCCAAAGTTGTTGTTTGAAAGTCGTTATTTTCAGAAAAAGGAATATTGAATTTGAGATTTGGTTCCACCCTCTCAAAAGAATTGAAATCCAACTCAATTATCGTATTATTAACAACTTCATTAAAATCATTATTTTCAATTTCGAAAGTCGTTATTTGAAAGTCATCAATTGTAGGCAAAGGTGGATTTTTATTCGAATCGTCACATGTTTGCATTTGATTTTGTTTCTCATGAAACTTCAAGTAATCGTAAAGTTCGTTCGTTTTCTCAACAAAATCAAATTTATAATTATTTATATGAGAATTTTCAATTTGAAATTGTTGAGAACAAAAGTTTTCAGTAGCACTACAATTGAAATTATTCCCGTTGCCAAAATCATTTGAAAAGTGATTTACATTTTCATTTTGAATTTGAAGTTTATTTTGGAGTTCAAAATTGAATTGACAAGGGTTATAATCAGAATCATTTGAATTTGGAGGTGAAATTGAATTTTGATTATTTTGAAAGTTTTCACTTGAATTGTTGCACATGTATAAATTACACAATTCATTTATTTCTTCATTTTGTTGTATTTTCATTTCAAGTAAAGATTCAGTTATTGTTTTCAAACTTGAGGGTTGATCGATAGTTTGAAAATTTTGTGGTGCAAAATCAGGACTATTTTGAAAATTTTGAAAAGTTGGTGGCGTACAGTCCAAATTTCTTGTACAATAGTTGTTATTAAAATATCCATATGAATTTGGTGTCAAATTATATGGATTATATTGATTTTAACAACTATCTAAAATCCGTAGGAAGAAGGAATTTGAGATATTTTCAACAATTTTTTTTAAGAGAAAGAAAAATTCACAAAAGAAAATTGTATTTTTTTGGTTTATTCATGTATGCATGGACCTAACGCAACTATATGAATTCCAATTACTTATTCATAATTATCTAAAATTATATAATGACGGTTAGATTAATTTCAACAAAAGATTTCTCAGCCAGTTAACGAAAAGGAGTTATCGATGCACCAGGAATCACCCTAGCAATGCAGCCGAAGGTTTAAGTACCTACAGAGGAACAACCTATATAATATTTATGAATCACTATAATGTTTATAAATGGTTATTACTCTGTCGTAGTCTAGGCACCGAGAAATAATTCGTTAGAAATAAACCAGTTTGTCAAAATATAATGAAGTCCTTAGAAAATAAAAACAAAACTAAGATGAATGCAAAACAGAAATTAAATGTGAGTAACAATGCAACTACAAATGAATTTAATTATTTTTTTGGATTTTTTTATGCAAATGCAAGCAAACAACAATGCAATGAAATAAAAAAACAAAGGAGAAGAGAACAATACCAGAGCGTCTGAATTTATTAGCAATTTTTTTTATTCAGCAACAATTTTTTAAGCAAGCGCGAATTTTTTAAGCAAGTAGTGTAAAGTAGTTTTTAGCAAGCAACCCAATCTGTTCTGCAACCTGAAACCGTTCGAAAAACAAAACAAAAGAGAGATCACCTTTTTTTTAGACAAACAAACAAACCTTCTCCCTTAACTTCAAAACAAAAAAAAGAAAGGGTAGAAAAGAAAAGAAATAGCAAAATAGACCCACCCAATTACAAGCCCAGCTCAAAAAACTCAAAAATAAAAATAAAAATAAAAATGCACAAATAACTTGTACAACCGACCCCTTTTTTGTTCAACTGTGAAACCAGACCCCTCAAAAGACGATCGACCCCTTTTTTTTTAAAACAAACCAAAGGCATCGTTCCCTTTTCTGTAACAATCCAGAAAATCAGAACCAATTTAAAATTTTTATTTTTGCAATTTTAATGAATTTTGAATATTTAAAATGATTTATTTTAAATAATAACGACTAGAAATTTATTTTGAATAGAATTAGAACGTATGTATTTACTTAAAATCGAAATTAGAATATAATTATTTAGTTTAATTATAAAATAAATTGGAAATGGCGCGGTTGTTTGAAAATTCGATTTCAAATTTCAAATGAATGTATAGGATTCAAAATAAATCGGATTTTAGTGAAACCAAAAATATTTGAATCTGTTCGAAAACATCTTTCCAACAAAAGTCAAAAATCCAGATTTCATAGCGGGAATAAAAAGTTATGTCTAGTTGAAAATTCAGAATAGTCACTATGGAAATATATAGCCCTTAAAAATAGGAATTTTGCAAATGACCTCCGTTTTCGACGAGACCACTTTTGTTGGATCCGAAATGTCAAATTATTGCTAGATTCCAATTTTCATAATCATTGCAATCAATATGTGAGCGTGGTGAATTTAAACATGTTTGATCATTTTAGTTTGGATTTAATCGATTCGAAAATGACAGTTTTTCAAACGGTCTCCAAATTTGAAGAAATTAGTTTGGTTGAAACCGTATTTGAAAAACATAGAGAGAATTCCAAATTTCTTAATTTTTGGAGCTAGTATGTGGCCGTATACAATAAATTATGAATCGATCGGTCATTTAAGACGGAAACAGAGCTTTCTGAGCAAACGGACTCGGAATTCGACGAAACCAGTTTTGATGGAACCGTATCATCAAGACATAGCAGCATGTTAATTTTCATCGCTAATGGAGTTCGTGTGTAATCGTGAAAGGGTGATTTCTTAACTTTGAATAATCATTAATGTAACAACTAGGAATTTCGTTCGATCCGAACCAGTCGCTAAACCGATCAAGAACGTTCGAAACGCCTGATTGTTTTGAGAACACGACAAAATAGAACGCAGACGGAAGAACATTTCATTGTATATTACAACAATTCATCAGATTACAAGAATATACAGAGTATGAATGAATAAAATACATTCAATAAATATCAGAGATTACAATAATTTACATAGCAGCGGAAAATAATACAATACACAACTAGAAGGAGATATACGGATACAAAGCTTTCCGGATATCGTTCTAGCTGTAAGTCAGGATCCTGTGAATATAAATCTGCAAAACCAAAACTACTAGCTGCCCGTGTCAAAATAAGGGCACCCAGAGTTTAGGTTAAAACAATAAAATCCAGGTCAGTCATGGGACTGGTGTGAGAACTAAAATAGTTATTTAAAACTTTACTTTAAATCAGATATATCAAGGGACCACCCTGTATAAGACGGAACGGGCTTCCTCCCAAGAATACCAGTGCATATAACAAAACAGCGCAATTCTTTTTGGAAAAATGAAGCTATTATAAGACCCAGGTCCTATCACATAATGCAACGCAAGCCGAGGGACATGGTTTTCACTTATAATAGCCAAACATGCTTAGTACGTTTAAAACAAATCATTTGATACTACTATAAGTGCATAGTGCATAAAACAACTTCAAATCATAAATATCAATCATAGACGGCATGGGTACCATATATCATGTCGCCATACTAGGCTCTACAATCAAAACCGCAAATGTCACGTATTTGGAAATTGGATTTCCGTCTGTGAACCGAGGCAAAAGATAGTCCTCTACCGATTCGAGACTATCTAGCCCGAGCCTCAGGATCAGAACGCATCAACCCTTTTGTAACGACTCGGATTTTCGGCGACTTTGGTTATCGACATAAGCTCGATGTCGATAACCAAAACATCAAAAAATCCCGGTAATTAATGAAATAAATTAGAAGGTGAGAATAGATAAGATAGAAACTTAGAATAGAAGAAGAAGAAGAACACAACATCAGAGTAACACGAACCTCACAGCGGAATGAATAACATATAATATATAACATAACTTTGAAATATAATAGTTATGTATACAATAGCACTTATCAGAGTACAGCACTTACAACACAGCGGAAATAAACTATAGCTATATGATCCAGAAGCCTCCTGCACCAGCTCTTCAAGTATATCTGTAAATCCCGACTACTTGACTGCCCGTACAAATTTAGGCACCCAAAAGTTTAGGGAAAACAACAAAGTAAACTCCGGGTCAGTCATGGGACTGGTGTGAGTAAAACAATTTAAACAGGTATATGAACAAGTAAACGATATCTCATAAGACCAAGCTACAGAACGGAATGGGTTTTTCCCTTATGAGAATCCAAAATATCTTTATATCAAAAACCTTTTGATATTATAATAATGTCTATGTACAAATAGATATCAACTAGCAGAAACGCTTTCATCTCACGTTCTACATATATAGTATATAATCAAAATCACAAGCACGTATTGGGTAATGGATTTCCAACTATGACAAGGTATGGAACCACCTTCCGATCAGTGTACTCTAGGAACGATACACTGGAGTTCAACAAGAACATCTTGCAACTCAGCCACACATGACCGACCACTCATTTTGCTTGAGTGTATCGAATGTATATCACCAACGGTTGGGATCAGCAACCGTTCCCGTATAAATATATGGGACAGCATTGATAGATTTGAGAAACAAATGAATATTCTCTAGATAGGTGATTATACACCCTACTTCGGTGCGACCGACTTAGCCATGCTGCCTGCCCGATTTCTGTCATTTACCGGATGATGAGGCTAGAAGTTACGCGTTATCATCACATCAGATTCACTCCAAATGTCACATTGTCAGATCCATCAAAAATCACTAATTGGCGTCTACAACAGTACGTTACGTGTTAGCTAAAGAAGTTTCCTTCTCCGCTTCCACTCTTGGTACGGTCGAAGAAATCAATGTACGTGACCTTTCTAGAAATACTCTGTCAGACCTTCATCCATACAAGTCATCCTCATTCACTTAGAATGTCACATCGTCATACCCGCCAAATCACAAATTGACTTATCCAAAAATAACACGGGTATACAGCTAAGAGAAACGAATTCCTCCGCCACCAAACGTGAATACGTTTGAACATATCAACTTACGCGATCCATTGGATATACTCTGTCAGACCTTCGTCCATACAAGTCATCCTCATTCACTTAGAATGTCACATCGTCATACCTGCCAAATCACAAATTGATTTATCCAAAAATAACACGGGTATACAGCTAAGAGAAACGAATTCCTCCGCCACCAAACGTGAATACGTTTGAACAGATCAACTTACGTGATCCATTGGATATACTCTGTCAGACCTTCGTCCATACAAGTTGTCCTGGGACTGGACAAACCGAAGGCACTCCTCAGTATATCCATTTTAGTCACTGTTATCTAAGACTTATACAGCAGCCCTTACACTTTACCCGTCTTCATTTATCTTTGGCATATATGATTCGCAACGCTTATGCCAATACAGAGTGGTTCTTCGGATAATAATCCAACCGGTCTCTCCATGTTAACAATGTTAAAATGGTCAAAACTTTGATAGTCTGTGAGTTAACTATCAAAGAAAAACAAGTGTGCAAACAACGATATTATTTCCAGATGGAAATTATATCGGTAAATCATCAACATATATCTATATATATATATTCACATTGCCTTATTTTCTACGTTTAGAAAATATATGTTATTAACACTGGAAAACGTTTTCCATTTGCTTATTTACAAATCACTACTCTTCCCCAACTATTAGTCCCTGACTGTGAACTAGTATGAGAACAATTCCCTAAGTATAAATCCCGAAGGCCGAAACCAACATCAGATAAACACTTAGAAAACCATTCAATTTACTAATCTCTAGTCAGTTCTAATTTTACTTAACTCTATTTGATTAACTCTGATTGATTAACTCTAACTGGTCAGCCTTAATTAATTAACTCTAACTGGTTTTACTTGGTTTTACTAACTCAATTTATTAACTCGACTAACTAATTCAACTCGATTAACCTAACTAATCACTTTGATTAACTCGACAAATTCACTTTGGTTAACTTAACCAATTCACTTAACTAATTCACTTAGTTTAACTTAACTAATTCACTTAACTCCTGTCGAATAAACTATATTCGATAACTCCTCTAACTCTATTCGAATAAACTATATTCGATTAACTCATTTACTCTATTCGAATAAACTATATTCGATTAACTCCTTTAATCTATTCGAATAAACTATATTCAATTAACTCCTTTGATTTAACTCTAATTGATTTACTCCATCGGATAAACTATATTCGATAACTCCTTTGATTTAACTAATATTCTATAACTCACTTCGATTAACTAATAATCGATAACTCCTTCGAATAAACTATATTCGATAATCTCCTCTCGAATAAACGATATTCGATAATCTTCCCTTTCGATTTAACAAATCGATAACTCCTTTTCGAATAACTAAATTCGATAACTCCTTTCGATTTAACTAATCGAATACTCCTTTGTGTTTAACTCTATTTGAATAACTAATTCGAATCACTCTTATTTATTTAACTCTATTCGAATAACTAATTCGATTAACTCTATTTAACTCCGTTTAACTCTATTCGAATAACTAATATTCGATAACTCTATTTAACTCCGTTCGAATAACTAATATTCGATAACTCTATTTAACTCCATTCGCTTGACTCTAGATCGCAACGATCACAATGGTTACGCCTGATTCCCTCAGGAAACATCCGACTGCCGTAGGCTATTTACAGCCCTGCGAATTACGCTAGCAGTCGTACGAAATGGCAACTTATTTGGATTAACACTTATTTGATTAACTCTAGCTGATTAGCTCTAATTGGTTAACTCTAACTGATTTACTCTAACTGGTTAACTCTAACTGATTAACTCTAACTGGTTAACTCTAACTGATGGTTAACTCTAACTGATTAACTCTAACTGATTTACTCTAACTGATGGTTAACTCTAACTGATTAACTCTAACTGATTTACTCTAACTCGACTAACCCCCTTTCGAATAACATATTCGATTAACTAACTTTCGAATACTAGATTCGATTAACTTACTTTCGAATACCATATTCGATTTACTTTATTCACTTTATAAAGATTTCCTTTTTAACAACGTTTTATTCATTTGAAAAGATTTACTTTTAAATAACGGTTCTACACTTTAAAATTGATTTCCTTTTTATAACGTTTCCTTTTCAATTCTATTTGTAAATGGTTTAGAAATATTTCCTTTTCAAATTTATTCTTGAAATATTCTAACTCCTTAAATTTTCTGAAAAATTCGCTATAACCTCCTTTGTAACGGGAGCATCGGGAAAATCCCCAAACCTGCCACACAGGCCTTTCCATTCAAAAAGAAAATGTTTTGAAATTATTTTCTTTTTCTATGTATTCCCTATTTATAAATATTCCAATTTATAAATATTTCTTATTTATAAATATTCCACTTTATAAATATCTCTTATTTATAAATATTCTATTTTCAATATCACTTTGAAAATCCCCTTATCAACATTTCGGTATGTTATGGTATTCAATCATATCAAATCACGATGTTCAATATCGTCCAAGCACATATAATCGCCCACATATTTTATATCACATCATATAACAATATATGAAAAACAATAAAATAACTATTGAGGAATCCAGTCGGATTCCTCCAACCTGTCTCCCTGCATCCACAGATGTTACACAATATGATTATCATCACTTTCAGTTCAATATAAATTATTCTGATAGCAGAATCAATATATAAATATTTAACGGTTTATATATATATATATATATATATAATTTTCACTAACTGACTAGCAGTTCAATCAATCAACCAACACATAGCAATCAACAGATGATTAACAGTTCAAAGAATACATTATAAAAATATAACTGTTCAGAGTTGGGGAGTTTTACTCAAAGTTGCGCGTTAACCGCTGAATAACAGTTTGCGTTATTCGACTCAGTCGGACAATTTATTTCTCCATAAATTGTAATGTGCTCCAATCGACTCACGACCAGTTCCATTGGGGAGTGCTCGTCCATACGATCCCAACGCAACTCACGGTTCTCGATTTTGACCTCGTATGACCAAGTTATACGATTGTAAAGTTAATACACTTTTAATTTAAATTAAAACTTAATTAAATCGATTTGGGCCTTTAGCCTTCTTGACTCGGCCCACTACCAAGCCCACGAACCACTTAAAACTAAACCTGCAACATCCTTCTTCCCAAACCCGATCCCATTCCAGAAAACAAACCACCCAATTTCGAACATTGACCCCATCTTTGACCCACAACCACCATCGCTCCGGCCATCTATTCCGAGCGCCGCCTCCCCCATCCGTTTCTCCATCAAAACCCGAACCTGCTCAACCCCATTTCCCCCCACTCGCGCTTGTCCTCCCACTCGCATCCCAAAGCTCCCCGTCACGTGCTGGTGATCGAGTTCCACCAAAATCACACCAAACCCTGCGCCTTGCTTCCCTGAACACAGATCCGAACTCAGCTTTTGCAAATCAACGCTTCAACTCCTCGTTTTCGCAACCCTAGCTCACTGACGGTTTTCGAGCATCAGGCAAATTCGAATCGCACCTCTCCGAACTTGAATGGAAATGAAGGAAACACATCAGTAGCTCACATATTTGAGTTAGGAGATTTATAAGATTTTATTTGGTTTCTTTTGAATTTATTTTGATCGAATAGTTTTACTGGAGAAACAAAAGATGGATGCGGCGCATTTTCATTTGCTGTTGACTTCTGAGGAATTTGGTTTAGGGTTTAGAAAGTAGTGTGGTGTATTTATAGGGTAAGGAAAATATCTAGATATTTTTATAAAAGGAATATTCTCGGTATATTCTCCATTTTTAATTCGTTTTTGACTTCTAAAAAATCCGTGTGATCATACACGATGCCCAAAAATCACGAAACTGGACATGTAGCTAGAGTTCGACATTCCAGTCCCAACGAAACTGGTTTCGTCGAATTCTGACTTCGTATGCTCACACAGCGTATTTTTAACCGTCAAAATACTAACTGTTTTACACTCTAAAAATCCGTATGGCCACACAGTGACTCTAAAAATCATGGAAACTAACATCTAACAACTATTTGACATTGCGGATCGAACAAAATTAGTTTCGTCGAATTCCGACTCCGTTTGCAAAAATGGCTTATTTTTACAGCTCTGAATGACCCATTTAAATATATAAATATATTTAAATATTATTAAATTAAATATAAATAAATTTATATTATTGTATATCTTCACATATGATATCGTCCAGCTCCAGAATATCATATCAGAATTTACAGCTTGGTATTTCAGATTTATCGATATTCAGTTTATATCGAAAATCCTTTTATAACGTAAACAAAGCGTTGCAAATTATAAAGGAAATTCCACAGCGAATTTTCTGAAATTTGATTTGGACGTACATCAAAATCTACACAACGAAATCCCGATTTTTCTCTTCCACTAGAAGGATATAATCCACCAGCTCCACACGTTTCTTGTTTCACAGAAATCCGGCTTAAAACGAATCCTGTACATTCATTTCAAGTTCAAATCGCCAGTTCGCGAACAACGCCATTTCAAGCTTGATTATAATTATATTATAATTATACGTTCAAACTGTTGTCGATTGAATATATTCGTCAATATAATTCAACTCTAAGCTGAATTAGATGTTAGGGATGGCCCAGTTCACGGAATATTGTGATTTCCAATATTTTGATTATTTCTGAATTAAATATGTTATTCTATTATTTAATTTAATTAAATATCCACTATAATTTAATTAACGACGATTTAATTCCCTAAATCACTATTTATATAATTAAATAAATTAATTATAATACCTCTGACAATGCGGGTCATTACACCTTTGGATCGTCAGGGCCGGTCCACCAATGTGGATAATTATGCCTGAACACTACGTTTCCCCGCCCTTTGGGGCATAAATGAGCCAACGAATGACTCCATCGGTCCCGGATCGACCGATATCTGAGGCGCCTCGCAACAGCAACAACCACATAAGTCAAACTCGTCAGGGCGTGTAAAACCACTGACGCCACTTCTAGCTAGAAAGAAACACATGTCCTCCCTGATGTCCTATACCGTTTCTGGTTCACAACCGGGGTGTGAGGCTCGCGAATCAACGTTACACAAAGCTATGCCACACAGGCTGTGCTTTGATCATCCACCACAAGACTCTTCTTTTCAACAGAAGCCTTGATCATTTGCATCTTAGCATGCCACACAGGCATACCACTCTATGCAACCAATATCAGTCACACAAAATGAAATCCAATGTCAGACACACAATCCATTTACAAGTTCGTTCTGGGTCTGAACGAAACCGGAGGCACCTAGTACCCCGCATATCCATCGATCTCCAAGTACGTCTGGACGATCACTAACTGAATCCCTCCTCTTGGGTGTACGACCCAATCAAGATCATCAGTAATTATCCAAACGATGTGAAGACTTCCGGTCTTCAACCACCGTCTTCATCTTCGACACAACGTCGAATTAGTTATTCAGAATGGGATAAACCCAGTCTTTCTGAATAACTCGCATATATAATAAACAAGTGTTACATAAACACAACATACGCCTCATTCCAATTCAGAATATTCTTTTATTCAAATATTCTTATACTTTGGGAAAGGTTCCCATTAATTTTATCAAAGATAAATTATTTAAATTTATTATTTAATCTTCTCTGAAAATCAATTCAAACCAGTCGGGATTAACGAACCTTACCGAATTAATCAATTGTTAAATTTCTCAACCTCAACCTATTCATCCCATGAAGTAAAACTGGTAATACTTCATATCTAACACCACGGTGTTATCGGTAAATTCAATTACCAGTTCACATTCAAATCTAATTAAAGATTTAACTATCGCCTGGAGCAAAACTGGTGATACTCCATTCTCGATCTTTTCAATCTAATTAAAGATTCATCAAAACTCCACTTAGTTTTAATCCTTAACTGAGTTAAAGAATCAGGGTCATTTAAACCACGGTTCACGATAAACCCAAAATCACATTCCATTAATTATCGGGTTAAAGAACAAGTGTTATTTAAAACACTGTTCACGATAAACCCAAAAATCAATACCAATTCAATTCCAATTAAATATTATTTAATTGGTACACTTCATTAGATCTAAATAAAAAGATTTAATCTTTTTCTCAACTAGGCTTAAGAACAGTGTTAATGAAGACACCATTCACGACAAACCCAAATCACATTTGATATTAAATACAAGGCTCTGAATAGAAAATATATCGACTTATATTCAATATCAAATTCTACGACCAACAAGTATCGTATTGGAATTAACGATATATATATATATCTCTTTCAAAATTCCATAACAACATCTGTATAATCACGAAATCCAACATCGAACTATTCCGAAGATGATTTTGATTCAAATCCATTCTAATTCAATTATTGGAAATTCTGGTTACCTTTAAAACCCTTTATAAATTCAATTTATTTATTTAAAAATAAATAGAATTATAATTCTAGTTCAAACTAGTTCATTTCGATAAAATCTATTTTTATCTTTTCAAATATGGAGTTTTTCATCCCAATTCTTCACAAATCATTTCTTATGATTTTACACAAAGTATCATTATTTTTAATAATTTTATCAAGGCCCGTACAGTCGATTTCCATCAACGGCCATCGAAATGCACTTACAGCGAGCTTTTCCAAATTTGATTTGGACATAATTCCAAATCCAACTGTTAGATTTCTAATTTCTAATATTCGTTAGAAAGCTCTTTTCGATACGAACCCAACGGTTCCAGTTTTAGGAGAATCCGACGGTCGGATCTCCCGCAATGTCCATTCGAAGTCAATGGTCGAAATTCGCAGACTACCGCGGCGCCTGCGCGTTCTATTCAGGCCATTATATTATATATATAATATATATAATATATACTTCGTCGATTTCCTTTCGAAACGAATTTTATGAATCGTTTTAAATTCGTTTTCGAAACGATTTCAACATCATATTCAATTTCTAATCAAAATTGAATATTCCAATATAAATTCGTTTTAATTTCATTTCAAAACGATTTCAATTCAATTTCAATTTAATTCGAATTTCAATTCATTTCAATTTAATTCGAATTCATTTCTATTCAATTTCAATTTGAATTCATTTCTATTCAATTTCAGTTCGAATTCATTTCTATTCAATTTCAATTCGAATTCAATTCTATTCAATTTATCAGATTTTGAAATCACTTTCGATATTAATTGAAAAATGAATAAAATCGATATAAATATCGTTCGCGTCAAAATGGCGTCAATCTAATCAACACGGCTTCATATATTTCTATTTTCAAATACTCTATTTCAAATATTTCTTTTTCAAATATTTCTATTTCAAAACTGGAATGAGGCCAAATCAATTACCATATAATGTTAATTATATGGATTTTCTACAACACATGTATATATCAATAATGGCAATTAATCAACCATCATCCAAAGTGCATTCTACACTGTATAAGCATCAAATATAAATATTCAACGCTTATAACGGTCTGTCAATCAATCGATCGACATACAACTAATTATTGGGATTATTGTATGTCATATATCATCTCAATACCCGTATGGGGTTTCAAACAATCAAACACAGATTTTATTTGTGCAGTTGGGCGATGTGTAAAATTTATCGTCTCCATCAATATCAGTCAAATGTGTGTATATAAACAAATCGTCCAATTTGTTTATATTTCATTTTAAATACACGTTAAATTTTTTATTTTTAACCATATAATATTTTTAATTATATAAATATTTTATTTCATTTCACATCACATCACACAATCAACTACACATCAAAATCAAACAAACAAGCATACAAGCCGTCCATGGTCTGTGGACGACGGGTGTCGGGTACTACTAAACACCGTTTGCATCCTAGTATATATTTATATAACTAGAGAATTAAATTAAGAGCGAGAATTTCTCACCGACTAGCTAAACCAAACGCCTCGACTCTTCATATGTAGAAAATCTTCGCCGGTTCTTCTTTCATCACTTTCGTCATTCGTATTCACTACATATATAAAAATCTAATTTTTACTTCGCTATTCAATATATAAAAATCGAATTTTTATTTCACTACTCAACATATAAAAATCGAATTTTTACTTCGCTATTCAATATATAAAAATCGAATTTTTACTTTGCTATTCAATATATAAAAATCGTATTTTTACTTCTCTATTCAATATATAAAAATCGAATTTTTACTTCTCTTCTTATATAAAGATCACATTTTTATTTTGATGTTCATATAATAAAAAATCAAACCTTTATTTAATTAAAAATCTATTCTTTCCCTAATAAAGATCAAATCTTTTTGCTAATGTTCATATAAGAAAATCGGATTTTATATTAATAAAAATCTATGCTTTACATACAAAAATCATATCTTTCAAATTATAAAAATCATAACTTTACTTTTCTGAAAATATAATCTTTACAAATTAAAAATCATTTCTTTTCTTGTTTACAAAAATAAATTCTTCCTTTAAGTTAAAAATCATAACTTCATACACAATAAAAATCAAAACTTTATGTGATCATTCTCATGAGAAAAATCACCCCTTTTCATTGTTTTAAAAGTCAAAAAAAAAAAAAAAAACAGAAAATCACCTTTTCCTCGATTTGAGAATCGAATCCGTGAGGGGGGAGGGTCCACTGGCCGGCGGTCTTAGGTCAGGGAGGCGTGGCAGGCGGTCGGAGGTCTGGTGTGAGGGGCAGTTGTGGGTGCGGTGGCGTCAGAAAGTTCGGTGGCGTCTCGATGTTGGTGGAGATTGGGGCTTTGTCGAGTTGGGGGTTGCGGGAAGGTCGCGATGGAGGGGAGGGGACCGGTGGTGTCAGTGGCGGAGATGGGGGCCAATGATCGTCGGTGGCGGCTGAGCAGGAGGCGACGGTTTTTTTTAATCTATTATCGGTTTTGATCTGAGGGATTGGGGAGGGGTTGACTTTGTAGAGGAGAGGATGGGGGTTTATTTTAATTAATTTATATTATATTTAAATCCCCCAAAAACAACTTTTTATTTCAACCTCGAATCGAAACCCACCGCCTGTCGTCTATAGCGTTTTACCCCCATCCCGAACACAATGGGATATTTATCGCAAGCTGATTCGACCGTTTCGATCAGTTTTCGTCAAAATCAACATATAACTCTATATATTGAATTTGAACGCACATCTCAATTTACCGGGGTCACATACTAACTCGAAAAATTCTCGAAAAATATTTTCTAGCTTCGTATTGACGATACGGTCCTAACAAAACTTGTTTCATCGAATTCTGAGACCATTTGAAAAATGGCCATTTTCCGGTCGATTGAAATCAACTGAAACTGGTCAAACGCGTTTTCCTTCGCCACACTCTCATATTGATTTGAAAAATTATGAAATTTGAAACCTAGCAATTATTTGACATCGCGGATCCAACAAAAGTGGTTTCGTCGAAATCCGAGGTCGTTTGCAAAACTTCCATTTTTAAGGGCCAGAATTCCATAGCGACTATTCTGAAATTTCATTTGGACATATCTTTTGATTCCCGCTATGAAATTTTGATTTTTCGGATTCGTTGGAAAGATATTCTCAAATAGATTCTAATATTTTTGGTTTCGCTAAAATCCGGTTTATTTTGAATCCTGTGCATTCATTTGAACTTTGAAATCGAATTATCGAACTACCGCGCCATTTTCAATTCCTTTTATAATTTAAAATAAATATTTATATTCTAAGGATGATTCGAATAAATATATACTTTCGAATTCTATTCAAAATAAATTTTTCGTCAATATTATTTAAAATAATCCATTTTAAATATTCTAAATTCACTAAAATTGCGAAAATAAAATTTTTAAATTGGCTCAGAATTTCCAAGTTATTACAATCTCCCCCACTTCAAACTTTTCGACCCCGAAAAGGAACGAAGCCGAAAGTTGTTTTACAAATCAACTCAACTTCCACTATTTTCATTACGGCTTAAGTTCTTCAACTTTTCAGTTTCTAAGAACTTTTCAAATTTTTCAAAAATTTGGCTAACGCCCTAAATTTTCGATTTTTTTTTTCATAACCTCCTCTGCACAGGGGACTTCGGTATATTTCATATAGCCTCCCATGGCCTTCTTCAATCCAAAAGAAAAAGCCAAGCGGCTAGCCAATCGGCTTATAAATCATCATCACCCAAACAAAATAGTAAATTATGGTAAACATGTACCTATTTGTCGGGCAAACAATTTTATTCTTCTGCTCTAGCCTCTTTGCTATGACCTGTTCAATGTAAGTACATGTATATGCAAGCAAATGCGACAAATTTTCAATACAATTCACTATTTGATTCAATTTGCTAAATGGTTAAAATTTTAATTAATCAAACAACACAACCATCAATCAATTAAATGATTATCGTTTCAAATTCGTAACTTTGATATATAGTCAAAAATTAGATTTTTGATGCCAAATCACAATAATAGGCCCTATCTAATTTTGGTTCTCACACCAGCCAATTGGAGATATATAGAAATCACACTTTCGAAACTCGAACATAAACATTGATGATGAGATCTCAATCATCAGTATCTTCTTCGGGCGACTAGAGTGTGATACTATATCTATCCAGTATATTAAAACTTCGAATATACGTTTGCAAGGCGTATATGCAAAATCTTTATATATTGGATTGTCCAAATTCAATACAAATAAATATTCAAATACGTATAAACGATTTAAATTTCAAAACAAAATTTGTTTTCATTTTAAAAATATACTCTTCACACTCGTTCTAGGATACTGCTGATCCTATCTCTAACGAGTCATTCTCATTGGATATTACTAATTCAATCTCTGATGAATTCTTTCGTTTGGTTCTAAGGCGTCTTGTTCTCTGAGCTTTGTAAACCAAAGCTCTGATACCAAATGTAACAACTAGGAATTTCGCTTGATCCGAATCAGTCGCTAAACCGATCAAGAACGTTCGAAACGCCTGATTGTTATGAGAACACGACAAAATAGAACGAAGACGGAAGAACATTTCATTGGATATTACAACAATTCATCAGATTACAAGAATATACAGAGTATGAATGAATAAAATACATTCGATAAATATCAGAGATTACAATAATTTACATAGCAGCGGAAAATAATACAATACACAACTATAAGGAGATATACGGATACAAAGCTTTCCGGATATCGTTCCAGCTGTAAGTCAGGATCCTGTGAATATATATCTGCAAAACCAAAACTACTAGCTGCCCATGTCAAAATAAGGGCACCCAAAGTTTAGGTTAAAATAATAAACTCCAGATCAGTCATGGGACTAGTGTGAGAACTAAAACAGTTATTTAAAACTTTACTTTAAATCAGATATATCAAGGGACCACGCCGTATAACACGGAACGGGCTTCCTCCCAAGAATACCAGTGCATATAACAAAACAGCGCAATGCTTTTTGGAAAAATGAAGCTATTATAAGACCCAGGTCCTATCACACAATGCAACGCAAGCCGGGGGATAGGGTTTTCCCTTATAATAGCCAAACCTGCTTAGTACGTTTAAAACAAATCATTTGATACTACTATAAGTGCATAGTGTATAAAACAACTTCAAATCATAAATATCAATCATAGATGGCATGGGTACCATATATCATGTCGCCGCACTAGGCTCTACAATCAAAACCGTAAATGTCACGTATTTGGAAATTGGATTTCCGTCTGTGAACCGAGGCAAAAGATAGTCCTCTACCAATTTGAGACTGTCTAGCCCGAGCCTCAGGATCAGAACACATCAACCCTTTGGATCGTCAGGGCCGGTCCACCGATGTGGATTATTATGCCTGAACACTGCGTTTCCCCGCCCTTTGGGGTGTAAATGAGCCAACAAATGACTCCATTGGTCCCGGATCGACCGATATATCCGAGGCGCCTCGCAACAACAACAACCACATAAGTCAAACTCGTCAGGGCGTGTAAAACCACTGACGCCACTTCTAGCTAGAAAGAAACGCATGTCCTCCCTGATGTCCTCTCCCGTTTCTAGTTCACAACCGGGGTGTGAGGCTCGCGAATCAACGTTACACAAAGCTATGCCACACAGGCTGTGCTTTGATCATCCACCACAAGACTCTGCTTTTCAATAGAAGCCTTGATCATTTGCATCTTAGCATGCCATATAGGCAGGCCACTCTATGCAACCGATATCAGTCACACAGAATGAAATCCAATGTCAGACACACAGTCCATTTACAAGTTCATTCTGGGTCTGAACGAAACCGGAGGCACCTACTACCCCGCATATCCATCGATCTCCAAGTACGTCTGGACGATCACTAACTGATTCCCTCCTCTTGGGTGTACGACCCAATCAAGATCATCAGTAATTATCCAAACGATATGAAGACTTCCGGTCTTCAACCACCGTCTTCATCTTTGACACCACGTTGAATTAGTTATTCAGAATGGGATAAACCCGGTCTTTTTGAATAACTCGCGTATATAATAAACAAGTGTTACAAAAACCCAACATGCGCCTCATTCCAATTCAGAATATTCTTTTATTCAAATATTCTTATACTTTGGGAAAGGTTCCCATTAATTTTATCAAAGATAAATTCTTTAAATTTATTCTTTAATCTTCTCTGAAAATCAATTCAAACCAGTCGGGATTAACGAACCTTACCGAATTAATCAATTGTTAAATTTCTCAACCCCAACCTATTCATCCCATGAAGTAAAACTGGTAATACTTCATATCTAACACCACAGTGTTATCGGTAAATTCAATTACCATTTCACATTCAAATCTAATTAAAGATTTAACTATCGCCTGGAGCAAAACTGGTGATACTCCATCCTCGATCTTTTCAATCTAATTAAAGATTCATTAAAACTCCACTTAGTTTTAATCCTTAACTGGGTTAAAGAATCAGTGTCATTTAAAACACGGTTCACGATAAACCCAAAATCACATTCCATTAATTATCGGGCTTAAGAACAAGTGTTATTTAAAACACTGTTCACGATAAACCCAAAAATCAATACCAATTCAATTCCAATTAAATATCATTTAATTGGTACACTTCATTAGATCTAAATAAAAAGATTTAATCTTTTTCTCAACTGGGCTTAAGAACAATGTTAATGAAGACACCATTCACGACAAACCCAAATCACATTTGATATTAAATACAAGGCTCTGAATAGAAAATATATCGACTTATATTCAATATCAAATTCTACGACCAACAAATATCATATTGGAATTAACGATATATATATATACATCTTTTAAATTTCCATAACAACATCTGTATAATCACGAAATCCAACATCGCACTATTCCGAAGATGATTTCGATTCAAATCCATTCCAATTCAATTATTGGAAATTCTGGTTACCTTTAAAACCCTTTTTAAATTCAATTTATTTATTTAAAAATAAATAGAATTATAATTCTAGTTCAAACTAGTTTATTTCGATAAAATCTATTTTTATCTTTTCAAATATGGAGTTTTTCATCCTAATTCTTCACAAATCATTTCTTATGATTTTACACAAATTATAACTATTTTTAATAATTTTATCAAGGCCCGTACGGTCGATTTCCATCAACGACCATCGAACTGCACTTACAGCGACCTTTTCCAAATTTGATTTTGACATAATTCCAAATCCAACCGTTAGATTTCTAATATTTATTAGAAAGCTCTTTTCGATATGAACCCAATGGTTCTGGTTTTAGGAGAATCCGACGGTCGGATCTCCCGCAATGTCCATTCGAAATTAATGGTCGAAATTCGCGAACTACCGCAGCGCGGCGCGTTCTATTCAGGCCATTATATTATATATATAATATATATAATATATACTTCGTCGATTTCCTTTCGAAACGAATTTTATAAATCGTTTTAAATTCGTTTTTGAAACGATTTCAACATCATATTCAATTTCTAATCAAAATTGAATGTTCCAATATTAACTTGTTTTAATATCATTTCAAAACGATTTCAATTCAATTTCAATTTAATTCGAATTTCAATTCATTTCAATTTAATTCGAATTCATTTCTATTCAATTTCAATTCGAATTCATTTCTATTCAATTTCAATTCGAATTCATTTCTATTCAATTTCAATTCGAATTCAATTCTATTCAATTTATCAGATTTTGAAATCACTTTCGATATTCATTGAAAAATGAATAAAATCGATATAAATATCGTTCGCGTTAAAATGGCGTCAATCTAATCAACACGGCTTCATATATTTCTATTTTCAAATATTCTATTTCAAATATTTCTTTTTCAAATATTTCTATTTCAAAATTGGAATGAGGCCAAATCAATTACCATATAATGTTAATTATATGGATTTTCTACAACACATGTATATATCAATAATGACAAATAATCAACCATCATCCAAAGTGCATTCTACACTTTATAAACATCAAATATAAATATTCAACGCTTATAACAGTTTGTCAATCAATCGATTGACAAACAACTAATTATTGGGATTAGTGTATGTCATTTATCATCCCAATACCTGTGTGGGGTTTCAAACAATCAAACACAGATTTTATTTGTGCAGTTGGGCGATGTGTAAAATTTATCGTCCCAATCAATATCAGTCAAATGTGTGTATATAAACAAATCGTCCGATTTGTTTATATTTCATTTTAAATACACGTTAAATTTTTTATTTTTAACTATATAATATTTTTAATTATATAAATATTTTATTTCATTTCAAATCACATCACACAATCAACTACACATCAAAATCAAACAAACAAGCAGACAAGCCGTCCATGGTCTGTGGACGACGGGTGTCGGGTGCTACTAAACACTGTTTGCATCCTAGTATATATTTATATTGCTAGAGAATTAAATTAAGAGTGAGAAGTTGTCACCGACTAGCTAAACCAAATGCCTCGACTCTTCATATGTAGAAAATCTCCGCCGTTTCTTCTTTCATCACTTTCGTCATTCATATCACTACATATATAAAAATCTAATTTTTTACTTTGCTATTTAATATATAAAAATCGAATTTTTATTTCGCTACTCAACATATAAAAATCGAATTTTTACTTCGCTATTCAATATATAAAAATCGAATTTTTACTTCGCTATTCAATATATAAAAATCGAATTTTTACTTCTCTATTCAATACATAAAAATCGAATTTTTACTTCTCTTCTTATATAAATTTCACATTTTTATTTTGATGTTCATATAATAAAAAATCAAACCTTTATTTAATTAAAAATCTATTCTTTCCCTAATAAAGATCAAATCTTTTTGCTAATGTTCATATAAGAAAATCGAATTTTATATTAATAAAAATCTATGCTTTACATACAAAAATCATATCTTTCAAATTATAAAAATCATAACTTTACTCTTCTAAAAATATAATCTTTACAAATTGAAAATCATTTCTTTTCTTGTTTACAAAAATAAATTCTTCCTTTAAGTTAAAAATCATAACTTCATACACAATAAAAATCAAAACTTTATGTGATCATTCTCATGATAAAAATCACCCCTTTTCATTGTTTTAAAAGTCAAACAACAAAAACAGAAAATCACCTTTTCCTCTATTTGAGAATCGAATCCGTGAGGGAGGAGGGTCCACTGGCTGGCGGTCTTAGGTCAGGGAGGCGCGGCAGGCGGTCGGAGGTCCGGGATGAGGGGATGTTGTGGGTGCGGTGGCAGCTGAAAGTTCGGTGGCGTCTCGACGTTGGTGGAGATTGGGGCTTTGTCGAGTTGGAGATTGTGGGATCTCAAGGTCGCGATGGAGCGGAGGGGACCGGTGGTGTCAGCGGCGGAGATGGGGGCCAACGATCGTCGGTGACAGCTGAGCAGGAGGCGATGGTTTTTTTTATCTGTTATCAGTTTCGATCTGAGGGATTGGGGAGGGGTTGACTTTGTAGAGGAGAGGATGGGGGTTTATTTTAATTTATTTATATTATATTTAAATCCCCCAAAAACAACTTTTTATTTCAACCTCGAATCGAAACCCACCGCCTGTCGTCCATAGCGTTTTACCCCCATCCCGAACACAATGGGATATGTATCGCAAGCTGATTCGACCGTTTCGATCAGTTTTCGTCAAAATCAACATATAACTCTATATATTGAATTTGAACGCACATCTCAATTTACAGGGGTCACATACTAACTCGAATAATTCTCGAAATAATATTTTCTAGCTTCGTATTGACGATACGGTTCTAACAAAACTAGTTTCATCGAATTCTGAGACCGTTTGAAAAATGGTCATTTTCCAATCGATTAAAATCAACTAAAACTGGTCAAACACGTTTTCCTTCGCCACACTCTCATATTGATTTGAAAAATTATGAAATTTGAAACCTAGCAATTATTTGACATCGTGGATCCAACAAAAGTGGTTTCGTCGAAATCCGAGGTCGTTTGCAAAACTTCCATTTTTAAGGGCCAGAATTCCATAGTGACTATTCTGAAATTTCATTTGGGCATACCTTTTGATTCCCGCTATGAAATTTTGATTTTTCGGATTCATTGGAAAGATATTCAAATAGATTCTAATATTTTTGGTTTCGCTAAAATCCGGTTTATTTTGAATCCCGTGCATTCATTTGAACTTTGAAATCGAATTATCGAACTACCGCGCCATTTTCAATTCCTTTTATAATTTAAAATAAATATTTATATACTGACGACGATTCGAATAAATATATACTTTCGAATTCTATTCAAAATAAATTTTTCGTCGATATTATTTAAAATAATCCATTTTAAATATTCTAAATTCACTAAAATTGCCAAAATAAAATTTTTAATTTGGCTCAGAATTTCCGGGTTATTACAATTAAGTAATAATTTTTAGAAATTAAAACATAATTAGAGTTTTAATGAATCTTATTTAAAAGATTGAAAGGGTGAATTTGATAACTAAAATTATCAAATTCAAGAAATGATCGAGAATGGGGTACCACCAGTTTTACTCCAGGTGTTAGATATGAAGTATTACCAGTTTTGCTTCATGGCATGAATAGGTTGGGATTGGGAAATATAATAAGTGATTACTTCGGTAAGGTGCGCTAATCCCGAATAGTTTGGATAAACCATAATTTGGTTTGAATTGATATCCAAAGGAAGATTAAAGAATAAATTTTATAGAATTTATCTTTGATAAAATTAATGGGTTCCTTTCACAAAGGATATGAATATTTAAATAAAATAATATTCAGAATTGAAATGAGGTGTATGTTGTGTTTTTATTGTTTATTATATATGAGAGTTATTCAGAAAAACTGGGTTTATCCCATTCTGAATAACTTAATCGGCGATGAGTCGACGATGAAGACGGTAGTTGAAGACTGGAGGTATTCACATCGTTTGGATGATTACTAATGTCTTGATTGGGATGTACATCCAAGACAAGGTAATAAGTGGTGATCACCCGACGTACTTGGAGATCGACCGGATAAGCGAGGACCTATCTCCTGTATTGGACATATGGGACGAGGAATAAGGTGCCTCCAATTTCGTTCATGCTCAGAACGGACTTGTGCGGATGTGTGTCTGACATTGACTTAATACTGTGTGATTGATGGACATCAGTTGCATGGCGTGAATTGCCAGTGTGGCATGCTAAGATGCAAATGATCAATGCTTCTGTTGAAAAGAAGAGTCTTGTGGTTGACGATCAAAGCACGGCTTTAATATAGCATAGCTTTGTGCATAGCATTAATTCGCGAGCCTCGCACCCCGGTGTGAACCAGAAACGGGAGAGGACATCAAGGAGGACAGGCGTTTCCTTCTAGCTAGGAGTGGTGTCTGGGTTTTGCACGCCTAGACGTTTTACTTATGTGGATGATGGATAGGGAGGCGCCTTGGTTATTTCGGTCTCTACGGAGCCGATGGATGGCTTGGTAGATATACCATCTAGTTTTATGCACCATAGGGCGGGGAAACGTAGTGTTCAGGCATTTTAATCCACTTTGTGTGGACTGGCCCTGACGATCCAAGGGTCGATGCGTTCTGATCTTGAGACATGGGCTGGATTGTCTCGAAGCGGTAAGGACGATCCATTGCCTTGGTTCACAGACGGAAATCCAACTTCCAATACGTGACATTTCGGTTTTGATTGTAGAGCCTAGTATTGGAGACATGATATAATGTACCCATGCCGTCTAGGATTGATACATTTATATTTGAAGTTGTTTTATACACTATGCACTTATAATTGTATCAAATTATTTGTTTTAAACGTACTAAGCATGTTTGGCTATTATAAGGGAAAACCCTCTCCTCCGGCTTGCGTTGCATTGTGTGATGGGACCTGGGTCTTATAATAGCTTCATTTTTCCTAAAAGCATTGCGCTGTTTTGTTATATGCACTGGTATTATTGGGGGGAAACCCGTTCCATGTTAAATGGCTTGGTCCCTTGATATATCTGATTTTAAAGTAAAGTTTTAAATAACTGTTTTAGTTCTCACACCAGTCACTTGACTGACCTGGAGTTTATTGTTTTAACCTAAACTCTAGGTGCCCTTATTTTCCACACGGGCAGCTAGTAGTTTTGGTTTTGCAGATTTATATTCACAGGATCCTAGTTTACAGCTGGAATGATATTCAGAAAGCTCTGTATCCGCGTATCTCCTTCAGTTGTGTTTTGTATTATTTTCCGCTGCATTGTAAATTGTAAATCTCTGATATTTATCAAAGGTATATTGTTTGTTTATACTCTGTATATTCTTGTACTCTGATGTAATTGTTGTAATAAGAAATGAAATGTACTTCTGTTTGTGTTCTGATTTGTCGTTTTCTCAAATTCAATCCGGGCTTTCCCGTAAGGGCGAGTTCAGGTTGTTTCAGTTAGTATTAGAGCTTTGGTTTACAGAGCTCGAGAACAAGACACGTTAGAGCCAAATGAAAGAATTCATCAGAGATTGGATTAGGAATATCCAATTAGAATGACTTGTTAGAGATGGGATCGGTAGTATCCTAGAATGAGTGTGAGGAGTGAAATTTTAAATTAAAAATGAAAACAAATTTTGTTTTGAAGATTTAAACCTTATTATACGTATTTAAGTATATTATTTTATTTTGAATTTGGACAATCCAGTATATCAGATTTTGCATGTACGCGTCATGAACGTATATTCGAAGTTTTAATATACTGGATAGACATAGAATCACATGCTAGTAGCCCGAAGATGATTCTGATGATTGAGTACTCATCATCAGAGTTCATGTTCGAGTTTCGAAGGTGAGATTCCTATGTATATCTCCATTAGACTGGTGTGAGAACCAAAACTTACATAGGATAATTTTTGTGCTTTGACCTTAAAAACCTGATTTTTGACTATGTATTAAAGTTATGCATTTGAAAATTTAATCAACTAATTGATTGCTGGTTGTATTGAATGATTATTAGTTTAGTTGATATAAAAAGTTGGAATAATAATACCAATAAGAGAAATGTAGCAAAATCAAGTCAAATATGAAACTAGATTGCAAATTGTTTGAAATTGCATACATGTACATGTATATACATTGAAAATGTCATGGCAAGGAGGCTAGAAAAGAGGAATAAAATTGTATGCTCGACAAATAGGTACGTGTTTACTACTTTATTGGGTTTGGATGATTTTATGAGCCGATTAGCTAGCCACTTGGCTTTTTCTTTTTGAGATGAGAGGGCCTGTGTGGCGATTTGGGGATTTTCCCAGTGTTCCCCATAAAAAGGAGGTTATGGCAAAAAAATTCAAAATTCTAGGATGTTAGCCAAATTTTTGGAAAATTTTGAAAATTCTTAGAAACTAAAAAGTTGAAGAATGAAAGCAAGAATGAAAGTTGATTTGGTTAGTTAAACAACTTTCAGCTCCGTTCCTTTTCGAGGACGAAAAGATTTTAAGTGGGGGAGATTGTAACAATCCAGAAAATCAGAACCAATTTAAAATTTTTATTTTGGAATTTTTAATGAATTTTGAATATTTAAAATGATTTATTTTAAATAATAACGACTAGAAATTTATTTTGAATAGAATTAGAACATATGCGTTAATTTAGAATCGAAATTAGAATATAAATATTTATTTTGATTATAAAATAAATTGGAAATAGCGCGGTAGTTCGAAAATTTGATTTCAAATTTCAAATGAATGTACAAGATTCAAAATAAACCAGAGTTTAGTGAAACCAAAAATATTTCAATCTGTTTGAAAACATCTTTCCAACGTATGTTAAAAATCCAGATTTCATAGCGGGAATAAAAAGTTATATCCAGTTGAAAATTCAGAATAGTTGTTATGGAAATATATAGCCCTTAAAAATAGAAATTTTGCAAACGACCTCCGTTTTCGACGAGACCGCTTTTGTTGGATCCGGAATGTCAAATTATTGCTAGATTCCAATTTTCATAATTTTTGCAATCAATATGTGAGCGTGGTGAATTAAAACGTGTTTGGTCATTTTAGTTTGAATTAATCGACTGGAAAATGACAGTTTTTCAAACGGTCTCCAAATTCGACGAAATTAGTTTTGTTTAAACCGCATTTGAAAAACATAGAGAAAATTCCAAATTTCGTAATTTTTGGAGCTAGTATGTGGCCGTATACAATAAATTGTGAATCGATCAGTCATTTAAGACAAAAACAAAGTTTTCTGAGCAAATGGACTAGGAATTCGACGAAACCAGTTTTGTTGGGGCCGTTTCGTCAAGACATAACAACATGTCAATAAACGTCGAACGAAGAGAGCGCTAACTAGAGATATAATAAAAAATTCATATACAACCACTATATAACATCTTCTCTCTCCACAAACCCTCACTTCTCTTCTCCGTCCAAAAAATTGGCAACAGCCCCTCTCACTTCCTCTATTCTGAAATTTTGTGAAAAAGCCTTTGAAGATAAATAATTTATATCTCCCAAACCGTAAAGAGTTAGGCCATGAAATTTAGTGAGAATGTAGAGCATGATGACTACTAGCTACTATAAAAATTTGGTGATGATTGGATTAGTGGTTTGGTCAAAATTGAGCTCGAAGTGCAATAGGTCGGTTTTCGTATTTTGGTTGTTGTAGGCCCCACATAGAGAATTAGGTCGAACGGTTTGGAGGGATGGTAGAGCGGAAGCATATGAAGGTTTTGGCGGTGGTGGCATGGTCCCAGGTGGCCGGAGTTGGCCAGAATGTCAAGTTTATTGGAGGGGTGCTGAAAACGGGACAGTCACAAAGATGAGCAATTTCCCGACGATCCGTACATTTTCAGGCAAAGGGACCAAAGTCCGGGAGGTCGAGACCAAGCTACTGTAAACATTTGGGGGCATTTGGAGCACCGAGGTAGCCGCAGCACTAAGATGAATGGAAACAATAGTTTTCCGTTCAACTGGAGATCGTGGGACCCATGTGGCGAACTGGAGTGGGAAACCACAAGGCGTGGGAAGAGGGAGAAAAGCCGGAAAGAATGGCGCTTGTTTCGTGCAATTCTGACTTATGGTTTGTCTGTGGCGAGCATTTTAAGTTGAGGGTGTCGTTTGGAGAAGGAGGTGAATAGTGATCTTATTATTTAAATAATATTCCATGTTCGTATATTAATATCATTTTGCCATGAACTCCAAAGCGCGTGAAAACATGATTCGTTGCGATCGTGGAGTTGAGAGCTTCGCAATAAAATTGACCGGGTCCAAATTGGAGCTTGTTTGAATTTGGAGCAAATTTAAATCCCAACGGTACCAAAACCGTCAATTAAAGACCGACGGAGTGGAAACCCAAGCTGAAAACTCTTTCTCGCTAATTATTTCACATTTAAATATATACTAGGTTGCAGGCGGGGCTTAGTAGCTCCTGACACCATCGTCCACAGACCATGGACGGCTTGTTTGATTGTATTGTGTGTGAAAATGGACTGTATTGTGATTGTTGATTGTATTGTATGGAATAAAATATTTGAACTATAAAAATATCATTTTTATTCAATGAATATAATATATAAAATATTCATGTATGGAATAAAATATTTAAACAATAAAAATATAATTTTTATTGATATATAAACCATATAAAATGGTCATGTGTTGAAAATAAATATTCATTTACAAATCAGACGATTTGTTTATGTACACCCATTTAACTGATATTGATTGGAACGATAATATTTTACACATCGTCCAACTGCACAAATAATAATCAGCGTTTGTTGTTTGAAAACCCCACACATGTATTGGGATGATATTGGACATACATTAATCCCAATATTTAGTTGTATGTCAATCGATTGGTTGACAGGCTGTTATAAGCATTGATTATTCATATTTAATGCTTATGCAGTTGTGTAATGCACTCTGAATGATGGTTGACTGTGTTTGATTATTGTTGTAGCCATGTGTGTATGAAATCCATATAATCAACATTATATGGTAATTGACTGTGTCTGATTCCTGTTCAGAAAGAATGAAAAATTTTAAAATAACGAATATTTTAAAATAATATTCAGTCAAAGATCAAAATATGATTTTGAAGTCTGATTTGGGATGGATACGAAAATATTTAAATATATAAAGCCGTGTTGATTAGATTAACGCCATTTTGGACGTGAACGATAATTATATCGATTTTATTCATTTTTATAATGAATATAAAAAAGGAAGTGATTTCAAAATCTATTGTTTTGAAAATATTTTCATTTATATATTAATGACATGGAATATTCAATTTTGATTTGAAATTGAATACGAAGTTGAAATTGTTCTGAAAACGAATTTAAAAGGATTTATAAAATACGTTTTAAATGGAAATCGACGACATAAATAATATATATATATATATATTATATATTTAATGGCTTGAACAGAACGCGCCGCACCGCGTCAGTTCACGAATTTCGACCATTGACTTCGAATGGACATTACGGGAGATCCGACCGTCGGATTCTCCTAAAACCGGAACCTTGGGTTCGTATCGAACCGAGATGTCTAACGAATACAAGAAATTTGAAATATAATGGTTGGATTTGGAATTGTGTCCAAATCAAATTTGGAAAAGGTCGTTGTAAGTGCAATTCGATGACCGTTTATGGAAATCGACTGTACGGGCCTTGATAAAACTATTAAAAATATTAATAATTAGTGTAAAATCATATAAATGATTTGGAAAGAATTGGGATGAAAAATTCTATATTTGAAAAGATATTTTTTTATCGAAATGAACTAGTTATAAACTAGAATTATAATCCAGTATTTTTGAATAAATAAATTGGATTTGAAATAGTTTTAAAAATAACCAGAATTTCCAATATATCAATTGGAAAGGATTTGAATCAAAATTATCTTTGGAATATTTCGATATTGGATTCCGTGATTATACGGACATTGTGGAGGAATTTGGAAGATATATATATATATATCGTTATTTCAATACAATATTTGTAGATTTCTGAATTTGATATTGAATATAAGCCTATATATTTCCTATTCAGAGTGTTGTATTTAATATCAAATTGGATTTTGGGTTTGTCATGAACGGTGTCTTCATTAACATTATTCTTAAACCCAGTTGATAAAAGATATAAATCTTTTTATTAAGATTTAATGAAGTTTACCAATTAATTAACTTTTAATTGGAATTAAATTGAAATTGGTTTTTGGGTTCATCGTGACTGGTGTTTTAAATAACATTTGTTCTTTAACCCGATTAACAAAGGAATGAGATTTTTGGTTTGTCGTGAATGGTATCTTTAATAATACTGTTCTTAAACCCAATGGAGTTAAGAAAATTAGAAACTAATTCGAGATTAGCTAAGTTGAATGGTTCCTAGGTATTGACCTGATGTTGGTTTCGACCTTCGGAATTAATACTTAGGGAATTGTTCTCTTACTAATTTGCGGTTAGAGACTGATGAGAGGGGGTCTTCAGTAACACTATTCTTGAACCCTATGTGAGGAGAATAAATCTTTTAATTAAGAATGTTAGAGTTTCCAATTATATTTAATAACTGGAATAAAATGGAATGTGAATTGGGTTTATCGTGAACTGTGTTTTTAATGACATTTGTTCTTTAACCCGATTTACAGTGAAATATGATTTGGAATTTATAAATCTTATGTTAAGATTTGAAGGATATTTTTTCCAAAGTAAAGTTTTCCAATTTAACATATCAAATTGGAATTGAATGGAATTCAATTTGGTAATAATCGAAGTGAGCTTCTGTAGACGAAGATCGTTATAATATATGGAATTTAAAAGGCTTTCCCGTCATTCCATTTGTATTACCGGTTGGATATGGAAGTTTATATCGATTATATATATCGATCTATTTTCTACGAAAATTCCATGGTTAATGGAATGAGATATCGGGTTTATCGCGAGCTGTGTTTTAAATGACATTAGTTCTTTAACCCAGTTAAAGATAAGATTAATTTCGTAACATTGAATAATCATTAAGTAATGATTTTTAGAAATTAAAACTGAATCAGAGTTTTAATGAATCTTATTTAAAAGATTGAAAGGGTGAATTTGATAACTAAAATTATCAAATTCAAGAAATGATCGAGAATGGAGTACCACCAATTTTACTCCAAGCGATAGTTAAATCTTTAATTAGATTTGAACGTGAAATGGTAATTGAATTTACCGATAACACCGTGGTGGTAGATATGAAGTATTACCAGTTTTGCTTCATGGGATGAATAGGTTGGGATTGGGAAATATAATAAGTGATTACTTCGGTAAGGTGCGCTAATCCCGAATAGTATGGATACACCATAATTTGGTTTAAATTGATATCCAAAGGAAGATTAAAGAATAAATTTTAAAGAGTTTATCTTTTATAAAATTAATGGGAACCTTTCCCAAAGGATATGAATATTTAAATAAAAGAATATTCAGAATTGGAATGAGGCTTATGTTGTGTTTTTATAGCACTTGTTTATTATATACGCGAGTTATTAATAAAGACCGGTTTATCCCATTCTGAATAACTGAATCAGCGATGAGTCAATGATGAAGACGGTGGTTAGAGACCGGGGGTTTTCACATTGTTTGGATGATTACTGATGTCTTGATCGGGCTGTACACCCAAGACAAGGTAATAAGTGGTGATCGTCCAGAGGTACTTGGAGATCGACCGAATATGCGAGGACCTCTCTCTTGTATTGTGTAACAACCCGCAAAAATCAGGACCAATTTAAAATTTTATTTTAGAAAATTTTAATGAATTTTGACAATATAAAATAATTTAATTAAATAATAATGATCACAAAATTGATTTAAATCGAAGTTAGAATGAATAATTTAATTTTAATTAATAAAAGAGTTAGAAATAGCACGGTAGTTTGAAAAGTCAAACTTGAACTTTGACTGACCGTACAGGATGCAAAATTTAACGGATTTTAGTGAAACCAAAAATATTAGAATCTATTTAAAAATATCTTTCCAACGAATCTGAAAAATTGAAATTTCATAGCGGAAATCAAAAGTTATGGCCAATTCAATATTTAGAAAGGTCGCTATGAAATTTATAAAGGTCAAAATGCTACTTTTTGCATACGAAGGAATTTGAACTCGAAACCACTTCCATTGAGTTCAGAATGATGTTTCTACATTGAGAACAGTAAACACTTATAAATTTTGAGTTTCGGGATTTATTTGTTTAAAAATATATTTTTAATATTAAATATATTGGCCTTAAAAATAGTCATTTTTCAAACGACCTCGGTTTTCGACGAAATCACTTTTGTTGGAACCGGAATGTTAAATTATTGCTAGGTTTCAATTTTCAGAATTTTCGAATTAATATGTGAGCGTGGCAAAATAAAATGTGTTTTGACTATTTACAATTAAATTTGAACGCCTTAAAAATAGCCATTTTTCAAACAGTCTCAGAATTCGACGAAAATAATTTTGTTGGATTCATATCGTCATAAGAAAGCTAAAAATATCTTTTTTAGAATTTTTAGAGATCGTATGTGGCCCCGGCATATTTAAATGTACGGTAGAAATTAAATAATTAATTTAATATTGTATTTTCAATTAAAACTGAAAAAAAAACGTACAGACATCGGAATTGGACCTTGGGACATAGCCCATCGCGTTCAGAAGGCCTCAAAACGTTAAGATCGACAGTAAGCAGGCCCAAATCCGAGAAAGTCCAAAAACCCACTTTATTTCACGAAATTCGGAATTAAATATTAAAATAATATAAAAAAATCCGAAAACCTTAATTCTCTAATGGCCAGCCGCCGCCCAGAAATTGATGGCCAGAATTGTCCGATTTTCAAACGTCAATAACTTTTGATCCGTTCGACGAAAATTGACGTATGACCTACCAAATCGAAGAGAATTCAGAGACCTTTCAATCTATACGGTTAAGATCGGGTTTTGGTGCATGGATTTCGCGAATTTCGTCCGAGAAGGGGCTGCGGTTTTTATTGGTTTGCGGGCCCTAGGAGAGGCCGAGTTCGACGGGGTTGATGGTGTAGGTGGCTCTCGACATGGCGGTCGCAGTGGTGGTGTTGGATCGGCGAATGGAGGCTTCTAGAGGGGTGCGATTTTGGCATTGGAAAGGGGGTTTGGGTTCGGTGGTATACGACGGGTTGGAGAGGAAGAAAGGTCCGCTTTCTTTTTCTTATTATTTTATTATTTAATTATTTAATTACCCGATCTTTAAAAATTCATAACTCTTTCATACGAGGTCCGTTTGACGAACCGTAAATTGCGTTGGAATCACAAAATTAAGAGCTTCGCGATGGCGCAGACCGCAGCTGAAAAGGAGACAGTCGAATTTTAGCCAAATTTCAATGTGAGAATTCTAATTTTGAACATTTAATAAATTATTAATTATTTTCTCGCATTAAAGAAAATTGTATTGTCATATAAATTCAGATCTGGATGTCATGTGTGGTTTGGATTGATAATTGTTTCTTGTTGAATGCTTGTTGTTCATGATATGCTAAATCCGCTTTGAATTGTATATATTTTATCTGCGGTTGGAAAATGGGATCTAAAATTAGATCAATACATATTTTATTCAAAAGAAAAAAAAACCATTTATTCAGATCTAGTTGAAAAAGTTTATTTTATGTTATTAAAATAATATTTTTATTATTCTGAATTCAACAATAGAAATTGATCGACAAATAAATATTTATTTATTTTTATTTGTTGATTTAACAATGGAATTTGGTCGACAAATAATATTTATTTTTATTTGTTGACCTTATAATAGAAATTGGCACAACGAATAAAATATATCTTTATTTGTTTACATTAAAGAGAATGGACCAAGAAAAATATATCTTTTAATGTGAATTTGTTTACATTAAAAGAAAAGAATGATTAAAAAGAATATATTTTAATATGAGGTTGTTTCATTAAAAAGAATGAAAACAAAAGATTTCATTTTTTATGTAAAATTAGTTTTCAATCAAAAGTCATAATTTATTTGTCATTTTGATGTCAATAAAAGTAGCAACATTAAAAATCTCATTTTTAATGTAATATTATTTCAATAAATGAAGTAACATTAGAATGTTATTTTTAATGTAATAAGTGTTTTCAATAAAAAGAAGCAACGTAAAAAGATCATGTTTTTATGTGTCCATTGTTTTCAATAGAAATACTTTACATAAAAAAAAAATCACATTTTTAATGTGATTTAGATTTCATTGTAAAGATGAAGATAAAATGGATTTTATTTTTATTTTTATTTTCATTTTTGGCAATGGAAAGTTTATAAATTAAAATTGCATTTTTATTGAAATTTTGTTCATTGTAATGAATAGAAAAGATCGCATCCATATGTGTAATGGGAAAAAGATTACATTTATATGTAATGAAAATGAAAAAAAAAAAAAGAGGATTACATTTTTAATGTAATCAAAGATTAAGAATCACATTTTGGTTTACATATCATATGTAAATTAAAATTCAGTTTAGAAGTAAAACTTTTGTCTACATTTTTATGTAAATAAAAAAAAAAAAACATGTTTTGGAAATCACAATGTTTGTTTACATTTTTATATGTAAATAAGAAATTATTTTCAGAAGTTACATTATATTTGTAAATATATTTTGTAAATAAAAAGTTGTTCTTTATTTTTCATTCACCAATGCCAAGGTATATTGAAAATAAAATTATTCTTTTATTTGCATTTACCAATGTAAATATACATTATACATTAAAAATAAACTTGTTCTTTTGTTTGCATCTAAAAATGCAAATATATATTTAAAAATGAAACTTGTTCTCTTATTTGTATTTACGAATACAAATATATATATTAAAGTAAAATTTATTCTTTTATTTGCATTCACTTATGCAAATACATTTTGAAAAATGAACGAACCTTTTTATTTGTGTTACCAAACACAAATACATTATAGAAAATGAATGATCCTTTGTGTTTGTGTTCTCAAACACAAATATAACATAGAAATTTAAAAATGGTCTTTTTTATTCGTGTTCTTAAACACAAATAAAACATTAAAATAAAAGAACATTTTTATTGTGTACTCCAACACAAATATACCATGATTTTAAAGTAGTACATTTTTATTTTTATTTGCGTTTTCAATGCAAATATTTCATGAAATCAAAAATTCACATTTTTGTTAACATTTCATAATGTAAACAATACAAGAAAAAAAAATACATTTTTGTTTGCATGCTACAATGCAAACGCAATGTAGAAAAGAGAATATGCATTTTTATTTGCATTCTGTCATGCAAATAAAATAAAGGAGATAAAATTACATTTTTGTTTGTAACTTCAGTTGCAAACAAACAAGAAATAAAAATTACATTTTGTTGCAAATTTAGATGCAAACAAATTTATTAAAAACAAATGTTACATTTTTGTTGCATGTTTTAAATGCGAACAAAACATTAAAATAAAGGTTGTAATTTTTATTTATTTACTTCACTTGATGTAAATAAACATAAAATAAGAAGTAGTTATTTTATTTACATTTCTTGATGTAAATAAAACTAGAAATTTAATATTACCCTTTTATTTGCTTTACTCAATGGAAATAAAACAGGAGAATAAAAGAAATATTTTCATTTGCAATCCTTAATGCAAATAAATTATGAAATGAAAAAGTTACAATTTTTTTTATTTACATTCCTCTATGTAAATAAACATCAAATAAAAAGGTTGAATCTTTATTTGCATTCTCTATTGCAAATAAAGCATGAAATGAATAGTTATATTTTGTGTTATTATTTATACCCCCTATTACAATGGAATTAAAAGATTACATTTTTCTTTTCATTTATTTACAATGAAAGAAATTGAAATAAAGATTATATTTTTATCATCATTTTTGATGCGATAAAAGAATAGAAATAAAGATTACATTTTTATTGACATTTTACATGCGATAAAAAGAACAGGAATAAAAGAGATATTTTTATCATCGTGTTATATATTGTGTATTACACTGCCATAGGCAAGTTACCTGACTTGTTTATGTGATTGGGTCGATAATTTTCACACATCGCCCAAGTGCACAAATAATTTATTATTTGTTTGTTGGTTGAAACCCCACACGGGTGTTGGGATGAAAATTAACATACACTAATCCCAATATTTAGTTGTATGTTGATCGGTAGATCGACAGGCTGTGATGAGCGTTATTATTTAATTTTAACGCTTACACAGTTGGAATTTACACTTTGGATGAAATGGATGATTTGATGATTATATTGTTTTTGTCATATATATGATGTGTGTAAAATCGATATAATCCAAATTATATGGTAAATGGTTGAGTCGCATTTCGATTCAGATGTTCTTTTAAATAAGAATATTTTTACATTAGAAATTCTTTTTATTTAAATATATATATATATATATTTTAATTAAGTATATGTTAAACAAAGAATATTTGTAAAAGGTAAAAATCTTTTATATAAAGAATATTTTTAATGATTATCTCTAAAATACGTTTTTCTTATAATAATAAATATTTAAAGAGAAATCTTTTATTTAAGATTATTAGAATTTGCAAATCTTATTTTATGATATGAAATAAATTGAGATGTGAAGTGGATTTATCGTGGACGGTGTTTTTAAATGACATTTCTCCTTTAATCCAATTTACATTGAAATTATTATTTGGAATTTATAAATCTATTTTATAGATTTAAAAAGAGCATTTCCTAAAAATCTAGTTTTCCAATTTAATAAAATTAAATTGGAATTAAGTGGAAAATTCGATTGGTAATAATCGAGATGGGCTTCTGTAATAGAAGACCGATATTATATATGGAATTTAAGAGGCTTTGCCATTATTCCATGTATATTGTTAGTCCGATACAGAAATTCACATCGATTATGTATTGATTGATTTCTGTGGAATTCCATATTTTGGAAATTGATTTATGGGTTTATCGTGAACTGTGTTTTAAATGACACGAGTTCTTTAACCCGTTTAAAAGAAGATTTATTCTTTAAAATAAATAATCTTGTGAAAACGATTTTTGATATTAAATCAAATTAAGAATTTTTAATAAATCTTTTAAGAAAGATTTATGATTAAATTTATTAATTTATCTTTGATAAAATTAATGAGAATCTTTTAATATCAATATCTTATTAAAAGAATATTCTGAGTGGGAAATGTGGCGTAATGTGTGATTTTCCAATATTTGATTTTTAATCACAAAATACGCGAGTTATTCAGAAAGACCGGGTTTAACCCATTCTGAATAATCATCACGACGATCAAGAGTCGAAGATGAAGATGGCAATTGAAGACCCAAGGTTTTCACATCGTTGGGATGATGATGACTGGTATCTTGAATTGGGACTGGACACCCCAAGGCAAGGTATTTAGTAATGATCGTCCAAACGCATTTGGAGATCGACGGACACGTTGTTTCGCTCAGACCCAGAGCGGACTTGTAAATGGATTGCGTGTCTGACATTGTATTCTCTTCTACTATATTTGTTGAACGCTACTGATTATATATTTCTGTTTGGTGGTGGAGAATTTATTCTTCACTTAACCCCCTTCTCTAAGACGTATGAGCTTAGAGGTTATATATATATTGGTAGATGATCAATGATATGGTAGAGTCTGACAATGTGGCATGCTAAGATGCAATCGATCAAGGCTTTGTCGAAAAGCAGGCCTTGTGGGATGATCAAAGCATAGCCTGTTTAGGCATAGATTTGTGTATGACGTGACCTCACGAGCCTCACACACCGGCGGAGTCTAAAACGGGAGAAGGGAACGCAGGGAGTGCACACGTTTCTTTCTAGCTAGAGTGGTGCCAGGGACCTACCAGCGCTGGCATTTATTCATTGTGGTTGTTGGATTGTTCGAGGCCTCGGTTTATGCGGTCGCCACTGGCCGTAGTATAGGTCCAAAAGGACCGGGAAGCGTGTGTTCAGGCGTAACTAATTCACAAAAGTAAGTGTGGACCGGCCCTGCAGGATCCAAGGGTTGGACAGAGTACCAATCCTGGGGCATTGCTAGAGTGTCTCGAATCGGTAAGGATCTCCTCCCTAACCTTGACTCAGATGGCAACCCAAATTTCCAATACGACATCACACGGTTTTGATTGTATACCTATATATGGCGACATAGTGGGATGGGGCACTCATGCCGTCTAGGATTGATACATTTACTTTGATGTATTTCAAATTGGTTGCACACTATTATTATATAATACCGTGTTTATCGTATCAAGCATCTTTTGATCATTATAAGGTAAAACCCTATCCTCCGGTTTGCGTTGCATTGTGTGATGGGACTTGGGTCTTATAATGGTTTCATTTTTCTAAAAAGCATTGCGTTATTTTGACGTTTTACCTTAGTCATGCACTGGCAATCCATAGGAGAAGACCCGTTCCGCGAAAGTGGCGTGGTCCTGTGATTAGCCTTATTATATTATATAGGTTAAGTAGAATTCTCACACCAGTCCCATGACTGACCTGTAGTTTGTCCACTGGCAAACTCGGGTGCCCATATTTTCCACACGGGCAGTCGAGTAGCTACTTTTGCAGATATATTAAACAGGATTCTGAGTTGAAGCTTAAAGCTGTGTCCAGAGATAGAGAGACTTCCGCTGTGTTCTTTCGTTGTAGTATATTACTTTTTTTTTGTATTTATCTTCCGCTGTAATTATATTCCAATGTACTCTGATATGTATATTCTGTACTCTGATGTGACATTTATTATAGTGTTATAAAAGTCTTCTGTTATATGTTGTAATGTGTTGTATGCCCAAAGTTAAAGTATTCGTAGGTTTCCACTTTTTGGATCAGACCTGTGTGGTTTATGGTCGATTCAAAGGGCGGGGATTTGCGGGTCTTTACAGTTGGTATCAGAGCTCTGGTTAGCTCAAACCTTTGGGGTACAACTCGTTAGAACTGAACAGAAGACTCATCAGAGATTGGATTAGTAATGTCCAATAAGAATACTCATTAGAGATAGGATCAACAGTATCCTAGAATGAGTAAACTCGTTAGAGATGGGGTTAGTGATGCCCTAGAACGAGTTAAGAGTTACGAATTTATAATTAACGTATTTTTGATATTTATAATCTATTCTTTGAAATATGATTTTTATATATATTTTGAAAAGATAATTAACCATTAAAATTTAAAATTAAGATAGTTAATTTTACAATTTTTTGCTACGTTCCTTTTCGAGGACGAAAAGTTTTTAAGTGGGGGCGATTGTAACAACCCGCAAAAATCAGGACCAATTTAAAATTTTATTTTAGAAAATTTTAATGAATTTTGACAATATAAAATAATTTATTTAAATAATAATGATCACAAATTTGATTTAAATTGAAGTTAGAATGAATAATTTAATTTTAATTAATAAAAGAGTTAGAAATAGCACGGTAGTTTGAAAAGTCAAACTTGAACTTTGACTGACCGTACAGGATGCAAAATTTAACGGATTTTAGTAAAACCAAAAATATTAGAATCTATTTAAAAATATCTTTCCAACGAATCTGAAAAATTGAAATTTCATAGCGGAAATCAAAAGTTATGGCCAATTCAATATTTAGAAAGGTCGCTATGAAATTTATAAAGGTCAAAATGCTACTTTTTGCATACGAAGGAATTTGAACTCGAAACCACTTCCATTGAGTTCAGAATGATGTTTCTACATAGTAAACAGTAAACACTTATATATTTTGAGTTTCGGGATTTATTTGTTTAAAAATATATTTTTAATATTAAATATATTGGCCTTAAAAATAGTCATTTTTCAAACGACCTCGGTTTTCGACGAAATCACTTTTGTTGGAACCGAAATGTCAAATTATTGCTAGGTTTCAATTTTTAGAATTTTTCGAATTAATATGTGAGCGTGGCAAAATAAAATGTGTTTTGACTATTTACAGTTAAATTTGAACGCCTTAAAAATAGCCATTTTTCAAACAGTCTCAGAAATCGACGAAAATAATTTTGTTGGATTTGTATCGTCATAAGAAAGCTAAAATTTTTTTTTTTAGAATTTTTAGAGATCGTATGTGGCCCCGGCATATTTAAATGTACGGTAGAAATTAAATAATTAATTTAATATTGTATTTTCAATTAAAACAGAAAAAAACAACGTACAGACATCAGAATTGGACCTTGGGACATAGGCCATCGCGTTCAGAAGGCCTCAAAACATTAAGATCGACAGTAAGCAGGCCCAAATCCGAGAAAGTCCAAAAATCCACTTTATTTCACGAAATTCGGAATTAAATATTAAAATAATATAAAAAATCCGAAAACCCTAACCCTAATTCTCTAATGGCCAGCCGCCGCCCATAAATTGATGGCCAGAATTGTCCGATTTTCAAACCTCAATAACTTTTGATCCGTTCGACGAAAATTGACGTATGACCTACCAAATCGAAGAGAATTCAGAGACCTTTCAATCTATACGGTTAAGATCGGGTTTTGGTGCACGGATTTCGTGAATTTCGTCCGAGAAGGGGCTGCGGTTTTTATTGGTTTGCGGGCCCTAGGAGAGGCCGAGTTCGACGGGGTTGATGGTGTAGGTGGCTCTCGACATGGCGGTCGCGGTGGTGGTGTTGGATCGGCGAATGGAGGCTTCTAGAGAGGTGCGATTTTGGCATTGGAAAGGGGGTTTGGGTTCGGTGGTATACGACGGGTTGGAGAGGAAGAAAGGTCCGCTTTCTTTTTCTTATTATTTTATTATTTAATTATTTAATTACCCGATCTTTAAAAATTCATAACTCTTTCATACGAGGTCCGTTTGACGAACCGTAAATTGCGTTGGAATCATAAAATTAAGAGCTTCGCGATGGCGCAGACCGCAGCTGAAAAGGAGACAGTCAAATTTCAGCCAAATTTCAATGTGAGAATTCTAATTTTGAACATTTAATAAATTATTAATTATTTTCTCGCATTAAAGAAAATTGTATTGTCATATAAATTCAGATCTGGATGTCATGTGTGGTTTGGATTGATAATTGTTTCTTGTTGAATGCTTGTTGTTCATGATATGCTAAATCCGCTTTGAATTTTATATATTTTATCTGCGGTTGGAAAATGGGATCTAAAATTAGATCAAAACATATTTTATTCAAAAGAAAAAAAACCATTTATTCAGATCTAGTTGGAAAAGTTTATTTTATGTTATTAAAATAATATTTTTATTATTCTGAATTCAACAATAGAAATTGATCGACAAATAAATATTTATTTTTATTTGTTGATTTAACAATGGAATTTGGTCGACAAATAATATTTATTTTTATTTGTTGACCTTATAATAGAAATTGGCACAACGAATAAAATATATCTTTATTTGTTTACATTAAAGAGAATGGACCAAGAAAAATATATCTTTTAATGTGAATTTGTTTACATTAAAAGAAAAGAATGATTAAAAAGAATATATTTTAATATGAGGTTGTTTCATTAAAAAGAATGAAAACAAAAGATTTCATTTTTTATGTAAAATTATTTTTCAATCAAAAGTCATAATTTATTTGTCATTTTGATGTCAATAAAAGTAGCAACATTAAAAATCTAATTTTTAATGTAATATTATTTCAATAAATGAAGTAACATTAGAATGTTATTTTTAATGTAATAAGTGTTTTCAATAAAAAGAAGCAACGTAAAAAGATCATGTTTTTATGTGTCCATTGTTTTCAATAGAAATACTTTACATTAAAAAAAATCACATTTTTAATGTGATTTAGATTTCATTGTAAAGATGAAGATAAAATGGATTTTATTTTTATTTTCATTTTTGGCAATGGAAAGTTTATAAATTAAAATTGCATTTTTATTGAAATTTTGTTCATTGTAATGAATAGAAAAGATCGCATCCATATGTGTAATGGGAAAAAGATTACATTTATATGTAATGAAAATGAAAAAAAAAAAAGAGGATTACATTTTTAATGTAATCAAAGATTAAGAATCACATTTTGGTTTACATATCATATGTAAATTAAAATTCATTTTAGAAGTAAAACTTTTGTCTACATTTTTATGTAAATAAAAAAAAACATGTTTTGGAAATCACAATGTTTGTTTACATTTTTATATGTAAATAAGAAATTATTTTCAGAAGTTACATTATATTTGTAAATATATTTTGTAAATAAAAAGTTGTTCTTTATTTTGCATTCACCAATGCAAAGGTATATTGAAAATAAAATTATTCTTTTATTTGCATTTACCAATGTAAATATACATTATACATTAAAAATAAACTTGTTCTTTTGTTTGCATCTAAAAATGCAAATATATATTTAAAAATGAAACTTGTTCTCTTATTTGTATTTACGAATACAAATATATATATTAAAGTAAAATTTATTCTTTTATTTGCATTCACTTATGCAAATACATTTTGAAAAATGAATGAACCTTTTTATTTGTGTTCCCAAACACAAATACATTATAGAAAATGAATGATCCTTTGTGTTTGTGTTCTCAAACACAAATATAACATAGAAAATTAAAAATGTTCTTTTTTATTCGTGTTCTTAAACACAAATAAAACATTAAAATAAAAGAACAATTTTTTTGTGTACTCCAACACAAATATAACATGATTTTAAAGTAGTACATTTTTATTTTTATTTGCGTTTTCAATGCAAATATTTCATGAAATCAAAAATTCACATTTTTGTTAACATTTCATAATGTAAACAATACAAGAAAAAAAAAATTACATTTTTGTTTGCATGCTACAATGCAAACGCAATGTAGAAAAGAGAATATGCATTTTTATTTGCATTCTGTCATGCAAATAAAATAAAGGAGATAAAATTACATTTTTGTTTGTAACTTCAGTTGCAAACAAACAAGAAATAAAAATTACATTTTGTTGCAAATTTAGATGCAAACAAATTTATTAAAAACAAATGTTACATTTTTGTTGCATGTTTTAAAAGCGAACAAAACATTAAAATAAAGGTTATAATTTTTATTTATTTACTTCACTTGATGTAAATAAACATAAAATAAGAAGTAGTTATTTTATTTACATTTCTTGATGTAAATAAAACAAGAAATTTAATATTACCCTTTTATTTGCTTTACTCAACGCAAATAAAACAGGAGAATAAAAGAAATATTTTCATTTGCAATCCTTAATGCAAATAAATTATGAAATGAAAAAGTTACAATTTTTTTTATTTACATTCCTCTATGTAAATAAACATCAAATAAAAAGGTTGAATCTTTATTTGCATTCTCTATTGCAAATAAAGCATGAAATGAATAGTTATATTTTGTGTTATTATTTATACCCCCTATTACAATGGAATTAAAAGATTACATTTTTCTTTTCATTTATTTACAATGAAAGAAATTGAAATAAAGATTATATTTTTATCATCATTTTTGATGCGATAAAAGAATAGAAATAAAGATTACATTTTTATTGACATTTTACATGCGATAAAAAGAACAGGAATAAAAGAGATATTTTTATCATCGTGTTATATATTGTGTATTACACTGCCATAGGCAAGTTACCTGACTTGTTTATGTGATTGGGTCAATAATTTTCACACATCGCCCAAGTGCACAAATAATTTATTATTTGTTTGTTGGTTGAAACCCCACACGGGTGTTGGGATGAAAATTAACATACACTAATCCCAATATTTAGTTGTATGTTGATCGGTAGATCGACAGGCTGTGATGAGCGTTATTATTTAATTTTAACGCTTACACAGTTGGAATTTACACTTTGGATGAAATGGATGATTTGATGATTATATTGTTATTGTCATATATATGATGTGTGTGAAATCCATATAATCCAAATTATATGGTAAATGGTTGAGTCGCATTTCGATTCAGATGTTCTTTTAAATAAGAATATTTTTACATTAGAAATTCTTTTTATTTAAATATATATATATATATATATATATTTTAATTAAGTATATGTTAAACAAAGAATATTTGTAAAAGGTAAAAATCTTTTATATAAAGAATATTTTTAATGAGTATCTCTAAAATACGTTTTTCTTATAATAATAAATATTTAAAGAGAAATCTTTTATTTAAGATTATTAGAATTTGCAAATCTTATTTTATGATATGAAATAAATTGAGATGTGAAGTGGATTTATCGTGGATGGTGTTTTTAAATGACATTTCTCCTTTAATCCAATTTACATTGAAATTATTATTTGGAATTTATAAATCTATTTTATAGATTTAAAAAGAGCATTTCCTAAAAATCTAGTTTTCCAATTTAATAAAATTAAATTGGAATTAAGTGGAAAATTCGATTGGTAATAATCGAGATGGGCTTCTGTAATAGAAGACCGATATTATATATGGAATTTAAGAGGCTTTGCCGTTATTCCATGTATATTGTTAGTCCGATACAGAAATTCACATCGATTATGTATTGATTGATTTCTGTGGAATTCCATATTTTGGAAATTGATTTATGGGTTTATCGTGAACTGTGTTTTAAATGACACGAGTTCTTTAACCCGTTTAAAAGAAGATTTATTCTTTAAAATAAATAATCTTGTGAAAACGATTTTTGATATTAAATCAAATTAAGAATTTTTAATAAATCTTTTAAGAAAGATTTATGATTAAATTTATTAATTTATCTTTGATAAAATTAATGAGAATCTTTTAATATCAATATCTTATTAAAAGAATATTCTGAGTGGGAAATGTGGCGTAATGTGTGATTTTCCAATATTTGATTTTTAATCACAAAATACGCGAGTTATTCAGAAAGACCGGGTTTAACCCATTCTGAATAATCATCACGACGATTAAGAGTCGAAGATGAAGATGGCAATTGAAGACCCAAGGTTTTCACATCGTTGGGATGATGATGACTGGTATCTTGAATTGGGACTGGACACCCCAAGGCAAGGTATTTAGTAATGATTGTCCAAACGCATTTGGAGATCGACGGACACGTTGTTTCGCTCAGACCCAGAGCGGACTTGTAAATGGATTGCGTGTCTGACATTGTATTCTCTTCTACTGTATTTGTTGAACGCTACTGATTATATATTTCTGTTTGGTGGTGGAGAATTTATTCTTCACTTAACCCCCTTCTCTAAGACGTATGAGCTTAGAGGTTATATATATATTGGTAGACGATCAATGATATGGTAGAGTCTGACAATGTGGCATGCTAAGATGCAATCGATCAAGGCTTTGTCGAAAAGCAGGCCTTGTGGGATGATCAAAGCATAGCCTGTTTAGGCATAGATTTGTGTATGATGTGACCTCACGAGCCTCACACACCGGCAGAGTCTAAAACGGGAGAAGGGAACGCAGGGAGTGCACACGTTTCTTTCTAGCTAGAGTGGTGCCAGGGACCTACCAGCGCTGGCATTTATTCATTGTGGTTGTTGGATTGTTCGAGGCCTCGGTTTATGCGGTCGCCACTGGCCGTAGTATAGGTCCAAAAGGACCGGGAAGCGTGTGTTCAGGCATAACTAATCCACGAAAGTAAGTGTGGACCGGCCCTGCAGGATCCAAGGGTTGGACACAGTACCAATCCTGGGGCATTGCTAGAGTGTCTCGAATCGGTAAGGATCTCCTCCCTAGCCTTGACTCAGATGGCAACCCAAATTTCCAATATGACATCACACGGTTTTGATTGTATACCTATATATGGCGACATAGTGGGATGGGGCACTCATGCCGTCTAGGATTGATACATTTACTTTGATGTATTTCAAATTGGTTGCACACTATTATATAATACCGTGTTTATCGTATCAAGCATCTTTTGATCATTATAAGCTAAAACCCTATCCTCCGGTTTGCGTTGCATTGTGTGATGGGACTTGGGTCTTATAATGGTTTCATTTTTCTAAAAAGCATTGCGTTATTTTGACGTTTTACCTTAGTCATGCACTGGCAATCCATAGGAGAAGACCCGTTCCGCGAAAGTGGCGTGGTCCTGTGATTAGCCTTATTATATTATATAGGTTAAGTAGAATTCTCACACCAGTCCCATGACTGACTTGTAGTTTGTCCACTGGCAAACTCGGGTGCCCATATTTTCCACACGGGCAGTCGAGTAGCTACTTTTGCAGATATATTAAACAGGATTCTGAGTTGAAGCATAAAGCTGTGTCCAGAGATAGAGAGACTTCCGCTGTGTTCTTCCATTGCAGTATATTACTTTTTTTTTTGTATTTATCTTCCGCTGTAATTATATTCCAATGTACTCTGATATGTATATTCTGTACTCTGATGTGACATTTATTATAGTGTTATAAAAGTCTTCTGTTATCTGTTGTAATGTGTTGTATGCCCAAAGTTAAAGTATTCGTAGGTTTCCACTTTTTGGATCAGACCTGTGTGGTTTATGGTCGATTCAAAGGGCGGGGATTTGCGGGTCTTTACATATTGGACATATGAGACGATGAATAAAGTGCCTGTGGTTTCGTTCAAGCCCAGAACGGACTTGTATAGATGTGTGTCTAACATTGGAGTTCATTCTGTGTGATTGATGGACATCAATTGCATTACATGAATTGCCAGTGTGCTATGCTAAGGTGCCACTGATCAAGGCTTCTGTTGAAAATCAGAGTCTTGTGGTTGATGATCAAAGCACGGCTTTAATATAGCATAGCTTTGTCTATAGCGTTAATTCGCGAGCCTCGCACCCCAGTGTGAACTATAAATGGGAGAGGACATCAGGGAGGACATGTGTTTCCTTCTAACTAGGAGTGGTGTCTGGGTTTTGCACGCCCAGACATTTTACTTATGTGGATGATGGATAGCGAGGCGCCTCAGTTATTTCGGTCTCTACGGAGTGGATGGTTTGATAGATAAACTGACCAGTTTTACACCCCATAAGGCGGGGAAACGTAGTGTTCAGGCATTTTAATCCACTCCATGTGGACCAGCCCTGACAATCCATGGGTCAATGCGTTCTGATCCTGAGACATGGTCTAGATTGTCTCGAAGCGGTAAGGACGATCCCTTGCCTTGGTTCACAGGCAGAAATCCAACTTCCAATACGTGACATTTCGGTTTTGATTGTAGAGCCTAGCATTGGTGACATGATATATGGTACTTATACCGTCTAGGATTGATACATTTATATTTGAAGTTGTTTTATACACTATGCACTTATAATAGTATCAAATGATTTGTTTTAAACCTACTAAGCATGTTTGTCTATTATAAGGGAAAACCCTCTCCTCCGGCTTGCGTTGCATTGTGTGATGGGACCTGGGTCTTATAATAGCTTCATTTTTTCAAAAAGCATTGCGCTGTTTTGTTATATGCACTGGTATTATTGGGAGGAAACCCGTTCCATGTTATATGGCATGGTCCCTTGATATATCTGATTTTAAAGTAAAGTTTTAAATAACTGTTTTAGTTCTCACACCAGTCACATGACTGACCTGGAGTTTTCTGTTTTAACCTAATCTCTGGGTGCCCTTATTTTCCACATGGGTAGCTTGTAGTTTTGGTTTTGCAGATTTATATTCACAGGATCCTGGTTTACATCTGGAATGATATTCGGAAAGCTCTGTATCCGTGTATCTCCTTCAGTTGTATTTTGTATTATTTTCCGCTGCATTGTAAATTGTAAATCTCTGATATTTATCAAAGGTATATTATTTGTTCATACTCTGTATATTCTTGTACTATGATGTAATTGTTGTAATAAGCAATGAAATGTTCTTCTGTTTGTGTTCTGATTTGTCGTATTCTCAAATTCAATCCAAGCTTTCCCGTAAGGGCGAATTCGGGTCATTTCATTTTCTTTCTTAAATACTCGGATCAAAATCAATGAAAGAAAAGGGGGAAAATAAATTGAAAATTAAAAACTTCGCTGGCCAAATTCAATTTCGAAGGAAGAGTGTTCGGTTTTGGGGACGAATCAGATCTGAGGTTGCAGTCTTGGTTGGGAGTTGATAGCGGGCAAGGTGTTGGTAGGTAATGAGTGGTGCTCGCTGATGGGTCAATTGCGGTTTGGGGTTTGTGGAAAAGTGTTGTTTTGTATGCGGTGAGTGAATGAATTAATGAGTTTTACGTGATGGAAGGGGAAAGATTTACGGTATGGGTTCCTTAACTGTGGTGTTTGTTTGGTTGCAGAGGTTGTTGATGTCAAGAAGACGAAAAACTTGGTTGGGGTGAGGATACGTTAATGTGTTTGGCACAGTCTTGTGAAAGGATGAATCTGGTAGATTGTTGCATGACTTGATGAAGGGGTTTGGAGGCGATTAGTAGTAGCGTGATGATGGGTGGTAGATATGGAGCAATGGTTGTGGAATTGTGTAAGTTGTTTGATTTTGGGAAAGGAGAATGGTAGAGATGTTGTGGTTGGGAAGATGGTACGTTTCAAGATGGATGGGATTTTTGAAGATGAGAGTATATTGGGAAGAGATATGCAGTAGTGAGAAGGAATTCAAGGCAGAGAAAACAAAAGAGGAAAGCAATAAATTTTTTGGTTTTTTTATTTATAAAAATAATGTAAAAAAGGAAAGAAATTTATAGAAAATCATAAAGAAATAAATGGAAGAAAAGGGAAAGAAATTGAAAACAAAAGACAATGAAAGGGGGAAGAAATCAAACAAAAAAAATTGCAATTTTTTCTCTTTCTTAATTAGAAGATCATAATCAGTAATGCCAAATCAAATCTAATCAAGAGATATGTAATAGAAGGAAAAAGAAATAAATGAAGGTGGGAAATAAATTTTACAAAGGAAAGAAATGAAATGTACGAGGAAAATATTGTATTGAAAACGTGAAAGGAATCGAAAACAAATGGCGAATGTTTTTTTTAACAAAAATGCAAAAAAAAAAAAAAATCCGAAGAATAAAATCAAAATCAAATTCCTTCCCCGGCAACGGCGCCAAAAATTTGTTTGCAAACAGCGTTTCTATGGAATTAGAAAACCGTTGACAAAATATCGTAATAATAACCGCGAGCGCATGACGTACAATCATAGTACGTGGCGAATACGGGTCGATCCGCAGGGAAATAATTTATTCTAATCTTACTCAATCAAATTAAGCCGAAAGCGAGTGAAATTGTTAACTATAAACTAAAAGAAAACTAACAATGTTATAAGGAATACAAGTATGAGACTAAGAGACAATTTAGGAGTGAATTCACTATCAACACCAATCTACTTAACATAACAAATGGCTCTAACTCTCTTTAATAACTAGCACATTAAGTGTTGTATTTATACAAGCTTGATTTATATGCTAGAAAATTCAAGCTACATAAGTCATCAATTTTCAATACAAACTTAAAGCCCTAATTGTCACATAGAAAATAATAGTTCTAATAAAAATGAAATATTATGAGTATGTTATGTATGTTAATATTCACTAACTACATAGAACATCAAGGATGCTTTCACTTTCAATGTCACTAGTTTTTCTAAAATGAATTAGATTGTGATAAATTACGATTCTATTAATGATATAAGTATAACACATTTGGGAATAATCAACCATCATGTGCTATCAATTTTCACCATATAAAATCTTTACTTTATCTATATCCAATTTTAGATTAAGCTCAAATAAGAGAGTTAGAAACATGAAATTCTTATGTTAATTATTCATGAATCATGACAGCCTCACTACCCCTAAATTGAAGGGGGTTTAACTACTCATAATGGATTCAATGATAACATAAAGAGATTTCTTTATAAAAGAAAACAAAAGAAAAGAGCACTATATCAAAATTACACTAATAAAATTACATAAAAGAAATGGCTAAGAAGCCATGGAATAAAAATAGAGTTTTTGATTTCAACCACTCTAAACTAAATAAAATCCAAGATCCTTTTTACATCAATATACAGGGGTTATTTATACATGTGAAAAACCCTATATAATGATGAATGCATGATGTTTTAAAATCCCTATATAATGATGAATGCATGATGTTTTAAAATCAATTGATAAAATACCCACATATGACATTTATTTGCACCAAATAAGAATAAATATGTGAATATAAATGTGCATTTTTATGTGCACATCATATACTATGTTATTTTATATACAAATCATATTTTTATTTAATTATTATATATAAAAATCATATTTTTATAATGTTGTATATCTTAAAAAATCAGAAAGTAAACAGTGCTATTTTATAATATGTAAAAATCATATATATATATTTTAAATAATGTTTTCCCATTTTTAAATTTAATTACTAAATTAATTAAACTTATTACATAAATAATAAAAATTGCTCATTGTTAAATGTCCTGGAACCCTTCAAAAACCCGTCGCCACCTAGGGTTGCCAACCGTCGCCGTCACAGCTGTCGTGGCTCCGATCAGATACCCTCACATCGTCGCCCTTCCTTAGAGCTACCTCCGCCTGGAGTACAGTGGAGCTCGGCCTCCTCCTCATCACGGAAATCGAAGATGAACTGCTCGACTTTGGCCTCCTCAATCTCACGATTCACGAGTCCATCGACGATCATATTAGTATAGACTTAGAAAGTGGAAGAATCTCTACAAACTATGCAAAAGAACCGGGGTTTAATTCTCTTTATTTTGATCGGGATTTAGGGATTTTTCCTTGAATGATTTCCGCCGTTCGAAGTTGAAACGGAGGCGGGGTAAAAGGTCTGATCGCGGTTGAGAGAAGGAATAGGGTTTTGACCGTTTTATTATATATTTATATATATGTATGTATATATATATAAATATTTGATATTATTAAATTCATGAATTTCTTTTTTATCGCCACAAACTCCAAATCAAACCCAATGACTATCTTCCCCAGCTAAATACCCCAATTCCGGACATAATGTGATATGTTTCATAAGCCAATTCTACTATTTCGATCAGTTTTTATCAAAATTAAAAAATAAATCAATATATATTAAATTTAAACGTACATTTTAATTTACCTGGGGCCACATAATGACTCCAAAAATCACAGAAAAATAACTCTAGTTATGTTTTGATGATAAGGTCCTAACAAAACTAATTTTTTCGTATTTGGAGGCCATTTGAAAAATGGCCAATTTCCAGTCGATTTAATTCAAGATGAAATTACCAAACACGTTTAAATCCACCACGCTCACATATTAATTTCGAAAATTATGAAAATTGGAATATAGCAATAATTTGACATTCCGGATCCAACAAAAGTGGTTTTGTCGAAAAAGGAGGTCGTTTGCAAAATGGCTATTTTTAAGGGCTTTATATAATATAAAATAAATATAAATTCCATATCGACTATTTTAAGTTTCAAAATGGACATAACTTTTAATTTATAAAGTGAAATCTCAGTTTCTTACATTCGTTAGATAGATATAGTTAATCAGATTCAAATATTTCTGGTTTTACTGAAATCCGATTTATTTTGAATTCTATACATTCATTTGAAATTTGAAATCGAATTTTCAAACTAACGCACCATTTCAGGCTCGTTTTATAATTAAAATAAATTTATATGTTCTAACTTCGAATAAAATAAATTTTTAATCGTGATTATTTAAAATAAATCATTTTAAATATTCTAAATATGTTAAAATAGCCAAAATAAACATTTTAAATTGGTTCTGAAAATCTGGGTTGTTACAATGTGCGGCTCATAATAGTCAGCATGATCCCATACATTTTGGATTGACTCTATATGAAAGTGTCTAATTTTTACCTAGAAAGAATTAGCAAGCTCCTTCATCTGTCAAGGGTTGAGCTGTGATCCGATCTTCTAGACCCGTTATGGGTCGTTATGGTCATTTGGGATTTCAATTGTCAACTCAAGTGGTGTTGCCCGGAGTATCATGGCCCTTTGGCTTTTCATAGGTAGGCGTCTTTGAAATGGAAATTATATTATCCGAGACAAACATCCGACATTGGTTGCTATGAATCCAAGTTTAATGTAGAAAGAAGTCTTGACGTCCTTGTCATTCTTTTTACACCGATCATTCTTCCACTCAGCCATGTAACAAGCTCTTAATGTGACTTGATTACCTTAAATGACTTCAACGCCATTCTTGTAAAGTTCATGAGTAAACACCATAAAGCGATAGAGGCCGCGAAGTCAAATAGTGATGGATGGATCAAAAAGGCATTATAGGGAGAGTAGACATATAATACAATGAACATGAGGATCAATCCTATTTGGCAATCTCCCTCACTAAGCTCTACTGATAATTCCACCATGCCTACATGTCCATTCCTCGTCCCATCGAAGCCATGAATCCGAGTTGTGCATGGATTTGAGTCCTTAGCCTCCAACATCATTTAATCATGGATATTTTTGAATAAGATATTAATGGAATTCCTCAAATCCACAAGGATCTTCCATGTAAAAATTGAGCTGATCATGACAAAAATCACCAAGGGATTAATCGTTGGGGCATCTACCTCATTTGCATTTTGATCTCGAAGGTTTGGTCATCGGAATTCTTTACTCAACTAGCGTTTCTTCCTCTACAGTGTTGCTTCCTGTACAGTGTTGCACTCTTCGTACTCTACACGCTAAATAGAATTTACATAAAGTTCCACAATCCTTCACCTTTTATCATTTGGATAAGGTCCTTGATAGCTTTGTTTATCATGATACCTCTATGCTTTTATTGCACGGTAGCTCTATCTGTTAAATTGACCTAGACTTTCGGGGTTAGGCGTCCCTTACCCCTATCCTCGGGGATTTTCTATACTTCTAGAACCTTCTCTCTCAGATCAACTTCTCAATCACGTCTCTTGAATGATGACATTCATAAGTCATATGAAAATACATTCCATGAAATAAGAAATATTTGCTAGATTATTTCTACCTCTCCATCGATTCTCAAGGAGTGAGATTTTTATACTACATGGTGCTGCATGTATCCAAATAGATCCCCTATGATTGTTAAGCGGAATGTGATTGTCATTTGTAGGAAACATCGGTCGCTTCCTCGAGACTATACTTTGATAGCAGCCTTCACTACCATTGTCGCTTTTTTGTTTATTACTCCGCTTATTCTTATTTTGGAAATTCACTTTCACTTTCTCATAACTCCCTCTGGACTATCTTGTTGTCATATTGTTTTATACCCCACTCTGACACGACCTGAACTTCCCCGTAAAGAAAAGCCTGGATTGAGTTGAGAACATGACAAATCAGAAGACAAACAGAAGAACATTTCATTGCTTATTACAACAATTTACATCAAAGTACAAGAATATACAGAGTATGAACAAATATTATACATGTGATAAATAACAGAGATTTACGAATTACAATGCAGCGAAAAATAATACAAAAATACAACTGAAAGAGATAAACGGATATAGAGCTTTCCGAATATCGTTCCAGCTATAAACCAGGATCCAGTGAATATAAATCTGCAAAACCAAAACTACTAGTTGCCCATGTGGAATATAGGGGCACCCAGAGTTTAGGTTCAAACAATAAACTCCAGGTCAGTCATGTGACTGGTGTGAGAACTAAAACAGTTATTAAATCTTTATTTTAGAAATAAAGTAAATCAAGGGACCACGCCGTATAACACGGAACGAGCTTCCTCCCCAGAATACCAGTGCATAAAATAAACAGCGCAATGCTTTTGAAAAAAAATGAAGCTATTATACGACCCAGGTCCCATCACACAATGCAACACAAGCCGGAGGATAGAGTTTTACCTTATAATAGCCAAACATGCTTGGTACGTTTAAAACAAATCATTTTGATAATATTATAAGTGCATAGTGTATAAAACAATTTCAAATATAAATGTATCAATCATAGGCGGCATGGGTACCATCTATCATGTTGCCAATACTAGGCTCTACAATCAAAACCGAAATGTCACGTATTGGAAATTGGATTTCCGTCATGAGGGAGGAAAGGGATGTACTCCTCACTGGCTTCGAGATACTCTAGCAAATTGTAACACCCCACATCCATTAATGTCACTCACAAAGGGAATACATAAGTTTGATTACATCATCAAAACCAGAGTCAACGTACATAATATCCATCTTGACCAACTCAAAGTACATAAATTGAAAGACATAAACCCAATACGAAATAGCCATAAATAAGAGAGGCTGAACTTTACTTCAGCGATCCAAGCAACTTCTAAAAGCAAGAGATACAACTGTCCAAAATCAATCTCCACTGGTGCTAGTTCTAACCTGAGCACCTCGGGGGGAAAGGAAGAAAAGAGGAGGAAACAAAGGGGGTCAGACATAAAGTCTGGCGAGTGCGATAAGTTTAACAATATAATTACCAAAATAACTAGGCTAAGGCATGAGTTGGTAGATAAGGAAATGACTGTGAACAATTGAGTATGGCAGAGTATACAAGGAAATAAAGTTGAACTAAGATAACGTTAAAGCGCACTTAAACCACTATAAGATAATTACTATACTGCACCACCACTATACTGCACAACCACTAATTACCCTAAGGTTGATCCCGCCTACATAATTTAACAATGATAATGGTAGTTTCGTGTAACCCTAGTTGCCTTCATAGGTGCCGCCTGCCCCTATCTCCACTAGGTGTACCCACTACCCCCATGCGATTGGCTCCCTAACTCGTAGATACCCGTGCTGGCCCCATAGTGGGTTGTATCACTCCCCAAAGTGGCAACTTGATACCACCAATAATGCACTGCTTATACGTACACGATGCAACAACGTCTTACCTACCAGCCCGGGTCCACACACGCATATGAACCCGTTGGACTTGCGTTGCCACCGCTAACCCGGTTTGGCCTCTTACAGTCAAGCCCAGTATGCATGTCCCGTCCTCGACTTGGGTCGAGCACACAAAGATACGTATGGGTTACTGGTTGAAATGGGCCCCCATTACTTGACACAAGCTATCCACCTAAGCTTGGTCCCCTCTAGTACATCCCACTTAACCCTCTTCTTATTCATGTTCACTTACATGTTTCAAATTTTGGTTAAGTGTTTCTAATCGTATTTCAAATGCCACCCAAGGCACCCACTAAATTCCACATGCCACCCAAGGCACCCACTTAACCCCCTCATGTCCCACTACATGTTTATCCGGTTAAGTGTTTCTTAATTCATTAAGACCATAACCTCATAAAGACCTCTCACATTAGACTGGCATTTGTGGCAGCTGGATTTGCCGGGCGGGTCCGGGCAGTCCTACACCACAAAAGAGCCTAACCTCGTGTCTTTACAATTGTTACATATTTAATTTATGCCTAAGACCTCTCACATTAGACTGGCATTTGTGGCAGCTGGATTTGTCGGGAGGGTCCGGGCAGTCTTACACTACAAAAGAGCCTAACCTCATGTCTTAGACGACTAATTACACCTAATTAATCATTCCCCAATTTGAATTACTTTCCCTATTCAAATTATTAATCAATTCCAAATTAAACTATGGCCATAATTGACTCAATTATGTCCATCCATTTATGGTATGCAAAATCATACCAATTTTCATTACAAATTAATTTTTATGCCATTTAAGGCATTTATGCCAATTCTCAATATTAAATCTTTTAATATTATCCCATTGCCCCACGTTGTACGTTCGTTCGTTTAACATAAAATATACGTTAGACTAGAATAGTCTAACTCATAGAATAAAGAGAAAACATCACAACATACATATAGATAAAACTAGATCTAAACATAGGGGTGAACTTGCATGTGTGAATGATGTTCTACATCTAAAACTTGCATAGGCCAAAGTTACAACTTGCATAAAACTACACATGTCATCGATCCAAATCTAAAGGTGTGAACTTGTTTAGGTAGTAGTCGCAGACATAAATCATGTACGTCATAGATCTACATCTAAAGGTGTGAACTTGCATAGGCAATAACCACAACTTACATAACATGATTCATATTCCAAACTCATATATTTATATTAACTTGCATATGTGATTTATGCAACATAACAATGGTGTAAACTTACATCTAAACATGTAGACTAGCATGTAGAATTTATCATAGAACTCACACATGTCATAGCCTAACTTTAGATCAAATTTTCACATAAACTAGATGTCATGAAACATGTAAGGTTACATATAATTTTCCCCAATTTGCATATGATTCATGTCTTAATCAAAATCTGAACTTGCATAAATACTTATGATTCATCATATGAATCAACATAACCAAACTAGCATATGAACAACATGATGATTCGATTATACATAAGCCAATCATAGAATTACAACATAGATGATAGCATCGTAACTTTACAACATAGATGATCACAACATAACGTCATAAAATTTACAACATGTATGATAACATCACAATTTTACAACATAATTATAACATGCGGTCAATAATGCACATTATATGCACATATAATCCACATCATAACCTAATCCAATTAAATTGCTAATTATTTTATTAAAGAAATCAAACTCACAACTCAAAGAAGGTCTTGAGTTCTGAATTCTGAGTTCTGAATTTGTATTAGCTTTCCTTTGAAGTAGATTCGTTGTTAGAGTTGAATTGAATTGAATTTGACTAGCTTTCTTCATCTCTAATTGGTGGCGGCTATTCTGAGTTGCAAGGTGACGGCATGGAGGCCATGAATCTAATTTTATTTTGATTTTAGTGTTTGAGTCTATAGGTGTTTTTATAGAGTTTAGGATTAGTTTAGGCCGTCCGATCAACCCAGAATTAATCCCAGCTAATCAGAGCAGATCAGAAACCCTAATGAGTCAGCACACAGTCATTAACAGGTCATCAATCAAATCTGCCCAAAGGGGGGAGGGGGCAGGTCGACCCCAAGGTCGACCTGGTCAGGGTAGGTCGACCCCCAGGTCGACCCTATGGTTGACCTGGTAGCCTGTTTGACTCTGAAATTTGAATTTTTCGAAATCTATTTTAAATTTTCTGAAACTTCCAATGGCCATAACTTCTTCATACGAAGTCCAATTCACGTAAACTCGGGGTGTTACATTCTCCCCTCCTTAAAGGATTTCGCCCCCGAAATCTCCAAGTTAAGGAAAATGCGTATCCTAACATCCAAACAACCATCTACTCAACCATCAAACAAAGGCATCCATTGTCCTTATAAATTCCTAATGCTGTATGAGCATATGCAATAAGTGTGTGTATATGCTCTCTATCTAATGCAAAATCAGGCGGTCTACTAATTCAGTTAACCTCCTTAATGCAAACCATGATAGTGCCATGCGTCCATTATGTATGCGAAAGAATCCTATTGATACATATTATTTCTACATGTGTGCACAACCATTCACCAAAATGCAGCATCCATATGATAGTACAACCATTATACATCCATTAACTTAAATATGCACACACACTTATATGCAATATGCAATATAAAGTGACTGAGCCGATCTAGTGCCTAAGGTGTGTTTATATGCATCCACGAGCAACCACTAGCAAACACTTGCATCCACATGCATCCATCATACATAACATGTCTCAAACACATGTTTCAACTATAGGATTACCCTATCTAAAGGTCAAAGATACTAGCGAGTGGACATACTAAAAATAAGATAAGTACAAGCTAAGCGATAAAGGAGAAATTAAAAGACATACCCTCGAAAAGAAAAGGGTACAATGAACGCATCTTCTCTTCCGTCTCCCAAGTAGCGTTGCTCTCATCATCTCCCCATTGCACTTTAACTAGCTTGACCTCTCGATTCCTCAACATCTTAATCGCCGACCCAAGAATGCATGTAGGAGCTCGTCGAATTGTTGCATCACGCTCTACCTCCACCTCTCTAAGCAAGCTCGACTCTACCACTTCCGCGGTCTCGTGCACGCACTTCCTCAAATGTGATACATGGAATACATCATGTACACCACTAAGTCTCTCGGGCAACTCCACTCTATATGCCATCTGCCCAATCCTCTCCTTAATAGGAAACGGCCCTACGAACCTTGGTGCTAACTTCCAAACAGACCCAAAGCGAACGACATTCCATAATGGAGACACCTTGACAAAGACCATGTCCCCAATATCAAATTCAAGATCTTTCCTCCTCTTGTCCGCATAAGATTTTTGCCTATCTTGCGTCGTCTTCATCCTCCTTCGAACCAAATCGGTCTTTTCCGAAGTCTCTCTAATCATATCGGGCCCAAGTAAGATCTTATCTGTAGACTCCCACCAACATGTAGGCGAATGACACGGCCGTCCATAAAGAGCCTCGAACGGTGCTATGCTAATGCTAGACTGAAAGCTATTATTATATGCGAACTCCACCAATGGAAGATGTTCCTCCCATGTACCTCCGAAGTCTAAGACACACAGCCTCAACAAGTCCTCTAGAATACGATTCACCCTCTCGGTCTGGCCGTCCGTCTGAGGATGATATGCGGTGCTCAAACATAACCGAGTCCCTACCGTATCTTGCAAGCTCTTCCAAAATTCGCTAGTAAAGATAGGATCGCTGTCGCTTACTATGCTAGAAGGAACACCGTGCAAACGAACTATCTCTTGAATGTATACGGAGGCTAACCATGGAGCAGTCCTCTTACTCTTTACGGGAGTGAAATGGGTGCTTTTAGTAAGTCTATCTACCACGACCCAAATCACCGTATTACCCTTCCTCGATCTCGGTAACCCATCAATAAAGTCCATCGAGACACTTTCCCACTTCCATTGTGGGACCTCCAATGGATAAAGCAACCCACCGGGTTTCTTTTGCTCTGCCTTTACTTGTTGGCACACTAAGCATCTAGCAACAAACTCAGCCACATCCCTCTTCATGCCGGCCTAAAAGTAAACTTGTCTCATGTCCATGTACATCTTGTCCCGGTCGGGATGGATGGTCATCTTCGAACAATGTGCATCATCAAGAATGGTCTTCCTCAAATTCTCGTCCCATGGTACAGAAAGTCTACCGTCCCTACGTAACCAACCCTTATCATCCAGGGTATACCTACTGAGATGGCTCGATGACTCCCCCCTTTTGAGCTTTTCTACTAACTCAACCAACTGTGGGTCATCTCGCTGTGCCTCTCCAATTCGTCCCAAAAGCATAGGTCTGACCTCTAAGGATGCTGGCAAACCGGGTACAAAGTCAATGGAAGTTCTAAAGTCAAACGTAGAGATGAACTTTAAGCTTCGCCGCTCAACAAACAACGGACTCAAGGACAACCTTTTCCTACTTAAGGCGTCTGCCACCACGTTACCCTTGCCAGGGATATATGCTATCTCGAAATCGTAGGGCGCTAAAAATTCCATCTACCTTTGCTGCCTTAAGTTCAAGTCCTTCTGAGAGAATAAGTATTTTAGCGATTTGTGGTCAGTGAACAATTCGAATTTCTCGCCAAGAAGATAATGGCGCCAAGACTTAAGCGCGAAAACAATAGCGGCCAACTCTAGGTCATGTGTAGGGTAATTTCTATCATGCACTCTCAACTGCCTTCCACCATAGGCTATTACCCTTCCCTCTTGCATTAAGACTGCGCCTAGTCCTGTCCCACAAGCATCGGTATAAACGGTAAATGGCTTACTCCCATCTGGCAACACTAAGACTGGGGCTGTGTTCAAAGCTCTCTTTAAACGTTGGAACGCATCATCACAATCTATGTCCCATGTGAAGACTAGGTTCTTCTTCGTCAAGCGTGTTAATGGGGCTGATATTTTTGCGAAGTCTTTTATAAACTTCCTATAGTAGTCAGCCAACCCTAAGAAACTCCTCACCTCGGTAGCATTTTTAGGGACCTTCCAATCTTGGATGGCCACTACCTTCGCGGGATCCACAGCTATCCCTTCATTGGAAACCATGTGCCCTAAGAATCGCACTTCCTTCCTCCAAAAGTGACATTTAGAAAATTTAGATTTAAGGCTATGCGCTCGAAGAGTCTCCAACACTTCCCTAAGATGTAGGGCATGCTCTTCCTCGCTTTTAGAAAAGATCAAGATGTCGTCCACAAAGACTACCACGAATTTATTAAGGTACTCCCTAAACACCCTACTCATCAAGTCAACAAAGTATGCGGGGGCGTTTGTCAAACCGAAGGGCATCACAAGCCACTCGAAGAAACCGTCTGGAGTCCTAAAGGCAGTCTTGTCTATGCTATCCTTAGCCACTCTCAACTGATGGAAACCCGTGGCTAAGTCCAACTGCGAAAACACTGAGGCGCCAACTAACTGGTCGAAGAGATCGTCAATCCTCGGCAATGGGTGTCTATTCTTCTTAGTAAGCTTATTTAGTTCTCTATAGTCCACACAAAGTCTAAGTGACCCATCTGCCTTCGTGGCAAATACTACTGGAGCACCCCACTCCGATATACTACGTCTGATGAACCCCTTCTCAAGAAACTCCTTCACTTGCTTACTAAGTTCTCTTCTCTCTCTTGGAGCCATGTGGCGCACTGGCAATGCAACTGGCTTTGCATTATCTACTAGATATATTTGAAAGTCCATCTCATGTTTTGGGGGTAAACCCCTCACCTCATCGAAGACATCAACATATTCACGGACTATACGAACATAATGCAAATCATCATCGGATGCGTCAAGGGATTCTAGGTAGCTAAGCATTACTGGACCTCTAGGGTCACAAGAAATATCAAGGGTCCTTCCTCAACGATTCAACAATCTAACTACCCTTCTTTCACAATCTAGGATGGGCCCATATCTAGTTAGACAATCCATACCTAGAATCAAGCCGTAGCCCATGAAACCAAGAACAAAGGCCTTGCATTCAAACTCAACACCCAAAATAGACACTCTCAAATCCCAACAAATCATAGAAAGATGAGCTGAACCACCAATATGATTTGAGACTACTAAAGGATCTGTAACTAAACTAGTATATAAGTGTAGTGTTTCAACTAATGATGTAGAGATAAACGAATGTGATGTGCTAGAATCGAATAAAGTACGGACAGGATGATCAAACAGAAAAACTAAACTTTCAACGGAAATTGCTCTACCTCGTTCTTGTAGCGGTAGGACCACGAGAGCCTGAATTTGCCCCTTGCTTTCCCTGGTGCCATAAGAGTCTGCACCTGTCGTCCCGAGGTAGACCCTGCCCTCTGCCCTTTCTTTGGGCAGTCCTTAATCAGATGTCCCGCTTCGCCACAGTGGAAACAACCAGTCTTCTTTTTCTTCCTACAATCTTTGCTTAGATGGACTGGTGTCCCATAGTTAAAGCATCTTTTCTTTCCCTTACCATTGTTGCCTTTTCCACCTTTCTTGTTATGTTGTTGCTGTTGCGGTTTCTTTTGATCCCCTTTCTTCTCTTATTAGCATTGGCGCCCTTCTCCTCTTCATGCATAAGCACCGTGTCAACTAGTCTCTCAAAGGTAGCTCCCATGGGAATGCGGGTCATAGCTAACCCATGAAGCAGCTCGTTCAAACCCTTAACAAATCTTAGGGCCTTCTTTTCCGGTGTACTCACCAAGTCCAAGCCAAATCTTGCTAATTGATTGAACTTGTTGACATATTCTTTCACCGATAGATTCCCTTGCTTCAATGCCAAAAACCTTTCCATGTATAAATTATCTTCAGCCCGTGAGAGAAACTTTGCTTCAAACCTCCGCCTAAAATCTGGCCACGTATCAACTGGGCGTTCTCCATTAGTGACCTCCCACCAAAATGAGGCCTCACCCTTCATTAGCCAGGCAGCTAACTGGACCTTTCTTCTATCATCCACTTCAAAGATTCCAAACAATTCTTCCACCTCCTTTAGCCAATTATGAGCTTCAACAAATATCTCCGTCCCATGAAAAGGTGTTTCCACCCATTGCTCGAAAGTCCTTACATATCTTAGCAAAAGTATCGACGCGAGGAGGAGGAGGATTTGCTAGACCTGCATTGGCGACCCTAGTCTCCAAATACCTCCTAAACCATCCTGGTATTGTTATCCCCTTGGGTATCTCGGGAATTCCAGACATGCTGAAACGAAAAAGGAAAGATTCAATATAAAAGAACCGAAGGAAAGATATATGGCTCTTGGGGTTATGCTTTCTAAAATAAGCTTTTCTCTTCAAAATACTTTACTTAAAACATACTTTTGAAGGTACTTCTTTATAAAAGTTGTTTTTCAAAAAACTTTTCAAAATTCATATCTGTTCTGGTAACCTTAAGCTCTGATACCACGTGTAACACCCCACGTCCATTAATGTCACTTACAATGGGAATGCATTAACATCTATGGAGCATTTTAAGTGAGTATAGAACAGAAACTTAACAACAAGACATATATAAACAGTACTAAAACTTAAAAACTTTATTTCATTACAGCGGAAAATACATAAGTTTGATTACATCATCAAAACCAGAGTCAACGTACACAATATCCATCTTGACCAATTCAAAGTACGTAAATTGAAAGACATAACCCCAGTACGAAATAGCCATAAATAAGAGAGGCTGAACTTTAATTCAGCGATCCAAGCAACTTCTAAAAGCAAGAGATACAACTGTAAAAAATCAAGCTCCACTGGTGCAAGTTCCAACCTGAGCACCTTGGGGGGGGGGGGGGGGGGGGAAGGAAGAAAAGAGGAGGAAACAAAGGGGGTCAGACATAAAGTCTGGCGAGTGCGATAACTTTAACAATATAATTACCAAAATAACTAGGCTAAGGCACGAGTTGGAAAATAAGGAAATGACTGTGAACAATTGCTTATGGTAGAGTATACAAGGAAATAAAGTTGAACTAAGATAACGTCAAAGCGCACCTAAACCACTATAAGATAATTACTATACTGCACCACCAATAGTTACCCTAAGGTTGATCCCACCAACAGAACTTAACAATGATAATGGTAGTTTCGTGTACCCCTAGTTGCCTTCATAGGTGCCGCCTGCCCCTATCTCCACTAGGAGTACCCACTACCCCTATGCGATCGGCTCCCTAACTCGTAGATACCCGTGCTGGCCCCACAGTGGCGTGTATCACTCCCCAAAGTTGCAACCCGATACCACCAATAATGCAGGGCTTATACCTACACGATGCAACAACGTCTTACCTACCAGCCCGGGTCCACACACGCATATGAACCCGTTGGACTTGCGTTGCCACCGCTAACCCGGTTTGGCCTCTTACAGTCAAGCCCAGTATGCGTGTCCCGTCCTCGACTTGGGTCGAGCCCACAAAGATACGTATGGGTTACTGGTTGAAACGGGCCCCCATTACTTGACACAAGCTATCCACCTAAGCTTGGTCCCCTCTAGTACATCCCACTTAACCCTCTTCTTATTCATGTTCACTTACATGTTTCAAATTTTGATTAAGTGTTTCTAATCATATTTCAAATGTCGCCCAAGACACCCACTAAATTCCACATGCCACCCAAGGCACCCACTTAACCCCCTCATGTCCCACTACATGTTTATCTGGTTAAGTGTTTCTTAATTCATTAAGACCGTAACCTCATAAAGACCTCTCAATTAGACTGGAATTTGTGGCAGCTGGATTTGCCGGGTGGGTCCGGGCAGTCTTACAGCACAAAAGAGCTTAACCTCGTGTCTTTACAATTATTACGTATTTAATTTATGCCTAAGACCTCTCACATTAGACTGGCATTTGTGGCAGCTGGATTTGCCGGGCGGGTCCGGGCAGTCTTACACCACAAAAGAGCCTAACCTCATGTCTTAGACGATTAATTACACCTAATTAATCATTCCCCAATTTGAATTACTTTCCCTACTCAAATTATCTATCAGTTCCAAATTAAACTATGGCCATAATTGACTCAATTATGTCCGTCCATTTATGGTATGCAAAATCATACCAATTTTCATCACAAATTAATTTTTATGCCATTTAAGGCATTTATGCCAATTCTCAATATTAAATCTTTTAATATTATCCCATTGCCCCACGTTGTATGTTCGTTTAACGTAAAATATACGTTAGATTCGAATAGTCTAACTCATAGAATAAAGAGAAAACATCACAACATACATATAGATAAAACTAGATCTAAACATAGGGGTGAACTTGCATGTGTGAATGATGTTCTACATCTAAAACTTGCATAGGCCAAAGTTACAACTTGCATAAAACTACACATGTCATAGATCCAAATCTAAAGGTGTGAACTTGTTTAGGTAGTAGTCACAGACTTGCATAAATCATGTACGTCATAGATCTACATCTAAAGATGTGAACTTGCATAGGCAATAACCACAACTTACATAACATGATTCATATTCCAAACTCATATATTTATATAAACTTGCATATGTGATTTATGCAACATAACAATGGTGTAAACTTACATCTAAACATGTAGACTAGCATGTAGAATTTATCATAGAACTCACACATGTCACAGCCTAACTTTAGATCAAATTTTCACATAAACTAGATGTCATGAAACATGTAAGGTTACATATAATTTTCCCCAATTTGCATATGATTCATGTCTTAATCAAAATCTGAACTTGCATACATACTTATGATTTATCATATGAATCGACATAACCAAACTAGCATATGAACAACATGATGATTCGATTATACATAAGCCAATCATAGAATTACAACATAGATGATAGCATCGTAACTTTGCAACATAGATGATCACAACATAACGTCATAGAATTTACTACATGTATGATAACATCACAATTTTACAACATAATTATAACATGCAGTCAATAATTCACATCATATGCACATATAATCCACATCATAACCTAATCCAATTAAATTGCTAATTATTTTATTAAAGAAATCGAACTCACAACTCAAAGAAGGTCTTGAGTTCTGAATTCTGAGTTCTGAAGTTGTATTAGCTTTCCTTTGAAGTAGATTCGTTGTTAGAGTTGAATTGAATTGAATTTGACTAGCTTTCTTCATCTCTAATTGGTGGCGGCTATTCTGAGTTGCAAGGTGACGGCATGGAGGCCATGAATCTAATTTTATTTTGATTTTAGGGTTTGAGTCTATATGTGTTTTTATAGAGTTTAGGATTAGTTTAGGCCGTCCGATTAACCCAAAATTAATCCCAGCCAATCAGAGCAGATCAGAAACCCTAATGAGTCAGCACACAGTCATTAACAGGTCATCAATCAAATCTTCCCGAGGGGGGGGGGGGGAGGGGGCAGGTCGACCCCCAGGTCGACCCTATGGTCGACCTGTTCAGGGTAGGTCGACCCCCTGTTCGACCTGGCCTGGCGGGAATTTTCCCACCTAGCCTGTTTGACTCTGAAATTTGAATTTTTCGAAATCTGTTTTAAATTTTCTGAAACTTCCGATGGCCATAACTTCTTCATACGTAGTCCAATTCACGCAAACTCGGACTCTATCTCAACCAGAATTCCGAGACGAACACAATGGCGCAACCCGTTTCCCTTAGTTCTCACATCAGAGATTAGTTATTCTTTAATTAATATTAATAGAAATATGGGGTGTTGCACAAAAGCCTCAGGATCTCTCGCAGTAGACCCTCGGATCCTCCAAGGCCGGTCCTCCCTTGCGTTTGAGGATTAGTATTCCTGAACACATGTTTCCCTACCCTATAGGGCGTCTATGAGCCAGATGACTCAATATCCATCGGCTCCGTAGAGATCGATATATCTGAGACGCCTCGCATTCCAACAACCACATAGGTAAAAATATAAAAATGCCGATGCTTGCAAAAACCTGACCCTACCTATAGCTAGAAAGAAACGTCATGTCCTCCTTGGGTCCCTTATCCCGTTTTTAACTCATGCCGAGGTGTGAGGATCGCGAATTAAAGCTACACACAAAGCTATGCTATATTAAAGCTGTGCTTAGATCATACCCTACAAGACTCTGCTTTTCAGCAGAAGCCTTGATCATCTGCATCTCAACATGTCACACAGGCAAATCATGCCATGCAACTGATGTCTATCGATATATATCCTCTGAGCTCATACGTCTCATAGAAGGGCGTTAAGCAAGAGAATAAATTCTCCGTCGCCAAACACATATATATTTAATAGATATCAATCAACATAGAATAAAATCCAATGTCACACATACATCCATTTACAAATTCGTTCTGGGTCTGAACGAAACTGGAGGCGCCTTATTCCTCGTCCCGTGTCCAATACAAGAGAGAGGTCCTCGCATATCCGCTCGATCTCCAAGTACGTCTTGACGATCATCACTTATTACATTGTCTTGGGTGTACATCCCAATCAAGACAACAGTAATCATCCAAACGATGTGAAGACCTCCGGTCTTCAACCACCGTCTTCATCGTTGACTTACCGTCGAATCAGCTATTCAGAATGGGTATAAACCCGGCCTTTCTGAATAACTCGCGTATATAATAAATAAGTGCTATAAAAACATAACATACGCCTCATTCCAATTTAGAATATTCTTTTATTCAAATATTCACATCTTTAGGGATATGTTCCCATTAATTTTATCAAAGATAAATTCTTTAAAATGTATTCTTTATTCTTCCTTTGGATATCATTCAAACCATATTAAGGTCTTCCAAACTAGTCGAGATTAACGCACCTTACCGAAGTAACCATTTATTTAATTTCCCAATCCTACTCTTTTCATCCCATGGAGCAAAACTGGTATTATCCCATAAATAACACCATTGTGTTATCGGTAAAATTAAATACCATTTCCCGTTGAAATCTAATTAAAGATTTAACTATCGCTTGGAGCAAAACTGGTGCTACTCCATTATCGATCATTTCCCGAATTTAATAATTTAAATTATCACATTCTCTTTTCAATCTAATTAAGGATTAATTAAAACACCAGTTAGTTTTAATCTTCCCAAAAATATATATTAATGATTATTTAACTTTGGAAACACTAACATGTCGCATCGACAATCTATACCGTACTACTGATTTCTACCGATATATAACCTCTAAGATCGTACGTCTTAGAGAAGGGTGTTAAGAAAGATAATAAATTCTCAATAAATTCTCCGCCACCAAACAGATATGTATTTAGTAGAGATCAACCATACAGTTCGAAATACAATGTTAGACATGTAATCCTGTCTTTAACTGGGTTAAAGAACTAATGTCATTTAAAACACAGCTCACGATAAACCCAAATCCTCTTCCATAAAAATGGAATCTTCATGGAAAACAGATCAATATATAATCGATATCAATTTCCGTATCCGACTAATAATATAAATGGAATAATGACAAATCCTTTTAAATTCCATATATATTAACAGTCTTCCTCCACAGAAGCTCATTTCGATTATTATCAAATCGAATTCCATTTAATTCCAATTTAATATATTAAATTGGAAAACTTTACTTTGGAAAATTCCCGTTAAATCTTAATAAAAAGATTTATAAATTCCAAATCAAATTTCACTATAAATCGGGTTAAAGAACGAATGTCATTAAAAACATAGTTCACAACAAACCCAATTTACATTCCATTTTCAATTCCAATTAAATGTTAATCAAGTGGTAATTCTTCTTTAAATCTTAATTAAAATATTTATTTTTTTCACACGGTGTTTAAGAACGGTGTCATTTAAAACATAGTTCACGACAAACCCAAAATCCAGTTCAATATTAAATACAAGGCTATGAATAGAAACTATATCGGCTTATATTCAATATCAAATTCTGAAATCAAAAAATATCGTATTGGGAATAACGATATATATATCTTCCAAATTCCTCCACAATATCTGTATAATCACGGAATACAATATCGAAATATTCCGATGATAATTTTGATTCAAATCTGTTCTTATTCATATATTGGAATTTCTGGTTATTTTAAAACCATTTTAAATCCAATTTATTTATTTAAAAATATTGGATATATAATTCTAGTTCATAACTAGTTCATTTTGATAAAAAATATAATTTATCTACACAAACATGGAATTTTTCACCCAAATTCCTTCCAAATCATTTATTATGATTTTGCATAAATTATTGATATTTTTAATAAATTTATCAAGGCCCGTACAGTCGATTTTCGTAAACGGTCATCGAACTGCACTTACAGCGACCTTTTCCAAATTTGATTTGGACATAATTCCAAATACAACCATGAGATTTCAAATCCCTTATATTTGTCGGAAAGCTTTTTTCGATACTTATCCAAAGGTTCCGGTTTTAGGAGAATCCGACGGTCAGATTTCCCGTAATGTCCGTTCGAAGTCAATGGTCGAAATTCGCGAACTGCCGCGGCGCGGCGCGTTCTATTCAGGCCATTAAATATATATATATAATATATATATTATATATATTTCGTCGATTTCCATTTAAAACGTATTTTATAAATCATTTTAAATTCGTTTTCAAAACGATTTCAACTTCATATTTAATTTTAAATCAAAATTGAATATTCCATATCATTAATATATAAATGATAATATTTTCAAAACAGTAGATTTTGAAATCACTTCGTTTTCGATATTCATTATAAAAATGAATAAAATCGATATAAATATCGTTCACGTCAAAATGTCGTTAATCTAATCAATACGGCTTTATATATTTAAATATTTTTGTGTCCATCCCAAATCGGACATCAAAATCATATTTTGATCCATTACCGAATATTATTTTTAAAATATTAGTTATTTTAAAATATTCATTATTCACCATTTTAAAATATTCGTTATTTTAAAATATTCATTCCTTCCGAATTGGAATCAGACATAGCCAACTACCATATAATTTGATTTATATGGATTTCATACACACGTGTACACAATAATAATTAAACACAGCCAACCATCATCCAGAGTGCATTACAAAACTACATAAGCGTTAAATATAAATAATTAACGCTTAAAATAGCATGTCAACCAATCGATTGACATACAACTAAATATTGGGATTAGTGTATGTCCAATATCATCCCAATACCCATGTGGGGTTTTCAAACAACAAACACTAATTATTATTTGTGCAGTTGGGCGATGTGTAAAATATATCATCCCAATCAATATCAGTTAAATGTGTGTACATAAACTAATCGTCCGATTTGTAAATGAATATTTATTTTATTTCAGTAAATACTTTATTTCATTCATTTATACAATAAAAATGATATTTTTATTGTTCTAACACTTTATTCAACACAAGAATATTTTATATTCCATCCCATTCCACATCACAATCACAATCAATTTCCACAACACAATCAAATCAAATAAGTCGTCCATGGTCTGTAGACGATGGGTATCGGATGCTGCTAAGCACCGTCTGCATCCTAGTACATATTTTAACTTGAAAATAAAATTAAAGTGAGAAGTTCTCACCTTTGGGAACCACTCCTCCATTTCTTATATCTGAACGGTTCGGATTTGGATTTGATTCCCGTCGGTTCCATCGCAATCTGTTTCACGCTGTTCATAGTAAAAATCACATTTTTATTATGATGATTATATATTTAAAATCACATTTTTATTGCTACTTCATATATATAAAAATCGAACTTTTATCGCTACTTCATATATATAAAAATCACATTTATATTTGAACACTACATATATAAAAATCATATTTTTATTACGATGTCTATAGTATAAAAATCATATTTTTACTTCGCTAACTTCATAATAAAAATCATATATTTGTGTGAACAAAAATCATATATTTATTTAAACAAAGATCATATTTTTCTTTTGCTACTTTATAAATAAAATCATATTTTTCATATTTAAAAATCTCATCCTTTTCAATTAAAAAAATCTCATCTTTTTCAATTAAGAAAATCGAATCTTCTAAATTATAAAAATCAATTCTTTTAATCGATGTTCACATATATAAAAACCAAATTTTTATATAGCTATTCGTATATTAAAAATTAAATTTTTATTTGGCTATTTATAAAATAAAAATCAAATTTTTATATGGTGCTTTATAAAATAAAAATCAAACTGTCTGTTAATAAAAATATAAGCTTTATAAACACAAAAAATAGGATTTTTATAAACTAAATAAAAATCAAAAAGCTTACAATTTTTATGGTTTCAGTCATCGGAGAAGGGGGGGTCTGACGTGGACGCCAGAGCTAGGTGGAGGGTCGGAGGGGGCGCAGAGGGGGTGGCACGGCGGATTCGAGGGGTTTGGGGATTTTTTTCCGTATGAAGGGGAGGAGGAGCAGGGGTTTCACCGTTGACTAGGAGGGGTGGTTGGTGGCTGGAGATCGCGGCGGTGGCAGCTGGACGTGGCGCGTTGGGGCCGGAGGCGGCGTGGGCCAGGGGAGAGCGGCGGGATCTGGGGAGTGGGTTTTTTTTCTTTTCTTTTTGAATCATTAACTGATATGGGAGAGGGAGGGAGAGAGAGAATTATTACTATATATATAATATTTATTTTAATTCAATTCTCCTAAAAAGTTGACTTTCCATTTGAACCCCAAACGAGACCCAACGACTGTCGTCCCTAGCTAATTACCCCTATTCCGAACACAATGGGATATGTTTCGTAATCCAATTCGGCTGTTATGATCAGTTTCCGCTAAATTTAAAATATAAATCATAATATTTTAAATTCAAACACACATTTTAATTTACTAGGGCCACATACAGACTCCAAAAACTCCATATAAATAAATCTGGTTATGTTTTACGATACGGTCCTAAAAAAAAACTGGTTTCATCAAATTTGAAGACCATTTGAAAAACGGTCATTTTCAGTTGATTTAATTCAAACTGAATCGATCAAACACGTTTAAACTCACCACGCTCACATATTAATTCCAAAAATTATGAATTTTGGAATCTAGCAATAATTTGACATTCTGCATCCAACAAAAGTTGTCTCTCGAAAACGAAGGTCTTTTTGCAAAATTGCTATTTTTACGGGCTAAATTTCCATAGCGACTATTCTGAATTTTCAACTAGAGATAACTTTTTATTCCCGCTATGAAATCTGGACTTTTCAGATTCATTAGAAAGATATTTTTCAAACAGATTCAAATATTTATGGTTTCACTAAAATCTGGTTTATTTTGAATCTTGTACATTCAATTGAAATTTGAATCGAATTTTCAAAATACCGCGCCATTTCCAATTCCTTTTATAATTAAAATAAATATTCATATTCTAATTTTGATTGAAATAAATATATACATTCTAATTCTATTCAAAATAAATTTCTAGTCATTATTATTTAAAATAAATCATTTTAAATATTTGAAATTCATTAAAATTGCCAAAATAAAATTTTTAAATTGGTTCTGATTTTCCGGGTTGTTACATTCTCCCCAACTTAAAATCTTTTCGTCCTCGAAAAGGAGCGGAGCTAAAAGTTGTTTAACTAACCAACTCAACTTTCAGTTTGGCTTTCATTCTTCAACTTTTCAGTTTCTAAGATTTTCCAATTCTTCAACAATTTGGCTAACACCCTAAATTTTTGAAAAATTTCGCCATAACCTCCTTTGTACGGGGAGACACTTAAAATCGCAACTCGCCTCGCAGGGCCCTCATCAATCCAAAAGAAAAAGAGAATGCCTAGCGGCCAGCCTTAGGCTCATAAAATCTTTAAAAAAAGAAGAAAAATGCCAAGCATCCAGCTTTAGGCTCATAAACATTTAAAAAAGAAGAAAAACGTCAAGCGACCAGCCTTAGGCTCATAAACCTTGAAGAAAGAAGAAAAATGCCAAGCGGCCAGCCCTAGGCTCATAAATCTTTAAAAAAGAAAGAAAACTATTAAACACGTACCTATTTGTTGGGCATAAAATTTTATTTCTCTTCTTAGTAGTTTATCCGTAACCTGTTCAACAATGTGTATATATACATGTATGCATTTCTAAACAATTTCCAACTAAGTACAATATTTGATTCAATTTGGATTAATGGTTCAAAATTTTAATTAATCAAATCAATAATCAAACAACAGAACCAGCAATCAATTAGTTGATTATTGTTTCAAATTCATAATTATATATATGTATAAATCCATTTTTGATGCCAAGTCACAATAGTAGACCCTATCTAGTTTTGGTTCTCACACCAGTCAATTGGAAATATATAGAAATCCCACTTTTGAACCTCGAACATAAACTTTAATGATTATGCGTCAATCATCAGAATCATCTCCGGGTGACTAGAGTGTGATTCTATATCTATCCAGTATATCAAAACTTTGAATATACGTTTGCAAGGCAAATATGCAAAATCTTTATATACTTGATTGTCCAAATTCAATATAAAATAAAGGGTGCGTTTTTTTACTGGTCCCTGTTATGTTTTAAAATTAGGCTCACATCCAGTCATAAATTTATTGTAAATTTAGTCCCTATTTTTCAAAAAATCAACAAAAAAATATTAAAAAATCACGTAAATTCGTAATTAATTAAAATAATTAATTGTGAAAAAAATCAGATCGAAAGAACATCAAAAACAACGTCAAAATCAAGAATTACATAAAAAAACAACGAAATGTAGTAAAATGCATCAAAAGATGCATATAATTCAATAAGTTGCATACATGTATGCATTTATTTCAATTCTACGTCAAAACTGCAGTATAAACGCATACATGTATGCACACATAGTAAAAAATGCATCTACCCATGCAATTATTTGAAAACAGTGTACATAAGTGCAACTTTTTCACTTTTGCATATATTTTCACATATATGCAGTTATACAGAAAAACTGCATATATGTATGCAGTTATTCAAGAGGAGGGCCTGAATATGTGCATGTGTATTCAAATAGTTGCATATATATATATATATATATATATATACATATATATATATATATGCAACTAATAGCAATAGTTGCGTACAAATATGTAACTATTTTTTTTGTGGACTTCTAGGATTATTTCAAGATTTTAGATTTTTTTTTTAAATCAGAGCCACTTTTTTTTCCAGAAAATGAAAAAGGCGTAATATATGAAGTGGGAAGGCGGAAGTACCTAAAAAGGAGGCGGCGGCAACTAAAACAGGGGGCGGGTTTACAGAAGAAAGATTATAGGGATGTGAGGTGTATTAAGTTTGAAAATAGGGATGTGTCCCTAATTTTCACTTAAATAAATATTCAAATACGTATAAAATGGTTTAAATTTTCAAAACAAAATTTGTTTTTATTTTTACTTTAAAAACAGTACTCTTCACACTCGTTCTAGGATACTACTGATCCTATCTTTAACAAGTCATTCTTATTGGATATTACTAATCCAATCTCTGATAAATTCTTTTGTTTGGTTCTAATGTGCCTTGTTCTCTAGCTCTGTAAACCAAAGCTGTGATACCAAACTGACACGACCCGAACTTCCCCGTAAAGGAAAGTCCATATTGAGTTGATAACACGACAAATCAGAAGACAAACAGAAGAACATTTCATTACTTATTACAACAATTTACATTAGAGTGCAAGAATATACAGAGTATGAACAAATAATATATATATGATAAATAACAGAGATTTACAAATTAAAATGCAACAGAAGATTTTACAAAAATACAACTAAAAGAGATAAACAGATACAGAGCTTTCCGAATACCGTTCTAACTGTAAACCCGGATCCTGTGAATATAAATCTGCAAAACCAAAACTACTAGCTTCCCATGTGGAAAATAGGGGCACCCAGAGTTTAGGCTAAAACAATAAACTCCAATTCAGTCATGTGTCTGGTGTGAGAACTAAAACAGTTATTAAATCTTATTTTAAAAATAAAGTAAATCAAGGGACCATGCCATATAACACAGAACGGGCTTCCTCCTAAGAATACTAGTGCATAAAACAAACAGCACAATGCTTTTTGGAAAAAATGAAGCTATTATAAGACCCATGTCTCATCATACAATGTAACGCAAGCCGAAGGATAAAGTTTTACCTTATAATAGCCAAACATGCTTAGTACGTTTAAAACAAATCATTTTGATACTATTATAAGTGCATAGTGTATAAAACAATTTCATATATAAATGTATCAATCATAGGCAGCATGGGTACCATCTATCAGGTTGCCAATACTAGGCTCTACAATCAAAACCGAAATGTCACGAATTGGAAATTAGACTTCCGTCATGAGTCGAGGCAATGGATGTACTACTCACCGGCTTCGAGACACTCTAGCAAATGCCTCAGGATCTCCTGTAGTAGACCCTTGGATCCTCCAAGGTCGGTCCTCCCTTACATTTGAGGATTAGTATTCCTGAACACACTTTTCCCCGCCCTATAGGGCGTCTATGATCCAGATGACTCAATATCCATCGGCTCCGAAGAGATCGATATATCAGAGGCGCCTCGCATTCCAACAACTACATAGGTCAAAATATAAAAATGTCGGGGCTTGCAAAACCCTGACACCACTCAAAGCTAGAAAGAAACAGCATGTCCTCCTTGGTTCCTTTATCCCGTTTTTAACTCATACCGAGGTGTGAGGTTCGCGAATTAACGCTACACACAAAGCTATGCTATATTAAAGCCGTGCTTTGATCATACCCCACAAGACTCTTCTTTTCAATAGAAGCCCTGATCATCTGCATCTCAGCATGCCACACAGGCAATTCACGCCATGCGACTGATGTCTATCGATATATAACCTCTAAGCTCGTACGTCTCAGAGAAGGGTGTTAAGCAAGAGAATAAATTCTCCGCTGCCAAATAGATATATATTTAATAGATATCAATCAACACAGAATAAAATCCAATGTCATACATAAATCCATTTACAAGTTTGTTTTGGGTCTGAACGAAACTGGAGGCACCTTATTCCTCGTCCCGTGTCCAATACTGGAGAGAGGTCCTCACATATCCGGTCGATCTCCAAGTACATCTGGACGATCACCACTTATTACCTTGTCTTTGGTGTACGACCCAATCAGGACATCAGTAATCGTCCAAATTATGTGAAGACCTCCGGTCTTCAACCACCGTCTTCATCGTTGACTTACCGTCGAATCAGCTATTCAGAATGGGTATAAACCCGACCTTTCTGAATAACTGGCGTATATAATAAATAAGTGCTATAAAAACACAACATACACATCATTCCAATTCAGAATATTCTTTTATTCAAATATTCACATCTTTAGGGATATGTTCCCATTAATTTATCAAAGATAAATTCTTTAAAATTTATTCTTTAATCTTCCTTTGGATATCAGTCAAACCATATTAAGGTTTTCCAAACTAGTCGAGATTAACGCACCTTACCAAAGTAACCATTTATTTAATTTCCCAATCCCAACCTATTCATCCCATGGAGCAAAACTAGTATTACCCCACAACTAACACCACGGTGTTATCAGTAAAATTGATTACCATTTCCTGTTCAAATCTAAATAAAGATTTAACTATCGCTTGGAGCAAAACTGGTGCTACTCCGTTATCGATCATTTCCCGAATTTGATAATTTAAATTATCACATTCTCTTTTCAATCTAATTAAAGATTCATAAAAACTCCACTTAGTTTTAATCTTCCCCAAAATCAGTATTAATTATTATTTAACTTTGGAAACACCAACATGTCACATCGACAATCTACACCGTACTATTGATTTCTGTCGATATATAACCTCTAAGCTCGTACGTCTTAGTGAAGGGTGTTAAGCAAGAGAATAAATTCTCCGCCACCAAACAGATATATATTTAGCAGAGATCAACCATACAGTTTAAAATACAATGTTAGACATGCAATCCTGTCTTTAACTGGGTTAAAGAAGTAATGTCATTTAAAACACAGTTCACGATAAACCCAAATCCTCTTCCACAAAAATGGAATCTTCACGGAAAATGGATCAATATATAATCGATATCAATTTCTGTATCCAACTAATAATATAAATGGAATAACGACAAATCCTTTTAAATTCCATATATATTAACAGTCTTCCTACACAGAAGCTCATTTCGATTATTATCAAATCGAATTCCATTCAATTCCAATTTAATATATTAAATTGGAAAACTTTATTTTGGAAAATTCCCGTTAAATATTAATAAAAAGATTTATAAATTCCAAATAACATTTCACTGTAAATCGGGTTAAAGAATGAATGTCGTTGAAAACACAGTTCACAACAAACCTAATTCACATTCCATTTTCAATTCCAATTAAATGCTAATTAATTTGTAATTCTTCTTTAAATCCTAATTAAAAGATTTATTCTTTTCATACGGGGTTAAAAATGGTGTCATTTAAGACACAGTTCACGACAAACCCAAAATCCAATTCAATATTAAATACAAGGCTCTGAATATAAATTATATCGGCTTATATTCAATATTAAATTCTGAAAGCAACAAATATCATATTGGGAATAACGATATAAATATATCTTCCAAATTCCTCCACAATATCCGTATAATCACGGAATCCAATATCAAAATATTCCGATGATAATTTCAACTCAAATCCGTTCCAATTCATATATTGGAAGGTTTGGTTATTTTTAAAACCATTTCAAATCCAATTTATTTATTTAAAAATATTGGATTTATAATTCTAGTTCATAACTTGTTCATTTTGATAAAAATATATTTTTATCTTTATAAACATGGAATTTTTCACCCAAATTCTTTCCAAATCATTTATTATGATTTTACACAAATTATTGATATTTTTAATAATTTTGTTAAGGCCCGTACAGTCAATTTCCGTAAACAGTCATCGAACCGCACTTACAACGACCTTTTCCAAATTTGATTTGGACATATTTCCAAATCCAACCGTTAGATTACAAATCCCTTATATTCTTCGGAATGCTCTTTTCGATACGAACCCAACAGTTCCAGTTTTAGGAGAATCCCGTAATGTCCGTTCGAAGTCAATGGTCGAAATTCGCGAACTACCGCGGCGCGGTGCATTTTATTCAGGCCATTAAATATATATTATATATATTTTGTCGATTTCTATTTAAAACATATTTTATAAATCGTTTTAAATTCATTTTCAAAACGATTTCAACTTCATATTCAATTTTAAATCAAAATTGAATATTCCATATCATTATTATATAAATGATAATATTTTCAGAACATTAGATTTTGAAATCACGTCCTTTTCGATATTCATTATAAAAATGAATAAAATCGGTATAAATATCATTCACGTCAAAATGGCGTTAATCTAATCAACACGGCTTTATATATTTAAATATTTTCGTGTCCATCCCAAATCGGACATCAAAATCATATTTTGATCCCTTATCGAATATTATTTTTAAAATATTTGTTATTTTAAAATATTCATTATTCACCATTTTAAAATATTCGTTATTTTAAAATATTCATTCCTTCCGAATTGGAATAAAAAACAACCAATTACCATATAATTTGATTTATATAGATTTCATACACACATGTACACAACAATAATTAAACACAGTCAACCATCATCCAGAGTGCATTACACAGCTGCATAAGCGTTAAATATAAATAATGAATGCTTACAACATCCTATCAACCAATCGATTGACTTACAACTAAATATTGGGATTAGTATATGTCCAGTATCATCCCAATACCCGTGTAGGGTTTCCAAACAACAAATACTGAGTATTATTTGTGTAGTTGGGCGATGTGTAAAATATATCGTCCCAATCAATATCAGTTAAATGTGTGTACATAAACAAATCGTCCGATTTGTAAATGAATATTTATTTTATTTCGGTAAATATATTATTTCATTCATTTATACAATAAAAATGATATTTTTATTGTTCTAACACTTTATTCAACACATGAATATTTTATATTCCTTCCCGTTCCCCATCACAATCACAATCAATTTCCAGAACATAACAAAATCAAACAAATTGTCCATGGTCCGTGGACGATGCGTGTCGGGTGCTGCTAAGCACCATCTGCATCCTAGTATATATTTTAACTAGAAAATACAATTAAAGTGAGAAATTCTCAACTTTGGGATCCACTCCTCCATTCCTTATATCTAAATGGTAAGAATTTGGATTTGATTTCCGTCGGTTCCATTGCAATCTGTTTCACGTTGTTCATAGTAAATAATCACATTTTTATTATGATGATTATTTATTTAAAATCACAGTTTTATTGCTACTTCATATATATAAAAATCGAATTTTTATCGGTATTTATATATATATATAAATCACATTTTTATTTCAACACTACATATATAAAAATAATATTTTTATAACGATGTTTATCGTATAAAAATCATTTTTTTACTCCGCTAACTTCATAATAAAAATCATATATTTATGTGAACAAAAATCATATTTTTATTTAAACAAAGATCATATTTTTCTTTTGCTACATTATAAATAAAATCATATTTTTCAATTAAAAAATCTCATCTTTTTCAATTTAAAAAAAATCAAATCTTCTAAACTATAAAAATCAATTCTTTTAATCGATGTTCACATACATAAAAACCAAACTTTTATATAGCTATTCACATATTCAAAATAAAATTTTTATTTGGCTATTTATAAAATAAAAATCAAATTTTTATATGGTGCTTTATAAAATAAAAATCAAATTTTCTGTTAATAAAATTCTAAGCTTTTCACACTTAAAAATCTAAGCTTTATAAACAATAAAAGTAGGATTTTTATAAACTAAATAAAAATCAAAATGCTTACAATTTTTATGGTTTCAGTCGTCGGAGAAGGGGGAGGTCTAACGTGGGCGTCGGAGCTTGGTGGAGGGTTGGAGGGGGCCCAGAGGGGGTGGCGCGGCAGACTCGAGGGGTTTGGGGGTTTTTTTCCGTGTGAAGGGGAGGAGGAGGGGTTTCACTGTTGACTGGGAGGGGGTTGGTGGTCGGAGATCGCGGCAGTGGCGGCTGGACGTGGCGCATTGGGGCCGGAGGCGTCGTGAGCCGGGAGGAGGGGAGAGAGGCGAGATCTGGGGAGCGGTTTTTTTTTGAATCGTTGACTGATATGAGAGAGAGGGAGGGAGAGAGAATTATTATTATACATATAATATTTAATTTAATTTAATTCTCCCGGAAAAATTGACTTTCCATTCGGACTCCAAACAAGACCCAACGACTGTTGCCCCTAGCTAATTACCCTCATTTCGAACACAATGGGGTATGTTTTGTAACCCAATTCAATTGTTACGATCAGCTTTTGCTAAATTTAAAATATAAATAATTATACTTTAAATTCAAACGTACATTTTAATTTACTGGGGCCACATACGGACTCCAAAAATTCCATAAAAATAAATCTGTTTATGTTTTGACAATACGGTCCTAACAAAACTAATTTCATCAAATTTGGCGATCATTTGGAAAACGGTCATTTTTCAGTCGATTAAATTCAAATTGAATCAACCAAACACGTTTAAACTCCCCACGCGTACATATTAATTCCAAAAATTATGAATTTTGGAATCTAGCAATAATTTTACATTCTGGATCCAACAAAAGTGATCTCGTCGAAAACGGAGGTTGTTTACAAAATTTCTATTTTTACTGACTAAATATCCATAAAAACTATTTTGAATTTTCAACTGGACATAACTTTTTATTCCCACTATCAAATCTAGATTTTTCAGATTCGTTTGAAATATACTTTCAAACAGATTCAAAATTTCAGGTTTCACTAATATCCGGTTTATTTTGAATCCTATACATTCAATTGAAACTTGAAATCGAATTTTCAAACTACCACGCCATTTCCAATTCCTTTTATAATTAAAATAAATATTCTTTCGATTTAAATATATATATATATATATATATATATGTTCTAATTTTATTCAAAATAAATTTCTAGTCTTTATTACTTAAAATAAATCATTTAAATATTCAAAATTCATTAAAATTGCCAAAATAAAATTTTTAAATTGGTTCTGATTTTCCGGGTTACTACAACTCGGTACTAGACACAATTGTTTCTCACTTCTGTTTTCATCTCGCCACCTCTTTCAAAGGCTAGACCGCTTTATTATAAAAATATCCTAGCACAAATAAAGGGTTCCTTGTCAACCTCTCATCGAATCCAAAATATGCTTCAATACCCTGCTACGTCCATCAAAACAGATTATTAATTAGGATTATTAGCCTCATTGATAGAACTATATTATTTAACGAACTCATTGAGTTACTCTCGAGGTGCTTGACGTATTCGACGTGTCATGATTTTCTTGGGGCGAGCTGTGTGGACACGAAATTGATAGAGGAAATTCCCCATCAACTGGTCAAATGAGAAAGTTGGCTTTGGTGTCAACTTAGTAGATTACATAGTCGCGATGCCATCTAGAAAAAATGGAAATCACTAGCATTTAATTGTGTTTGTCGCTTGAGCTGAGTCCATATACTACCGCCTATATCTTATTAAACACTTGTAACACTACATTAATCTATGAGTAATAATAAGAGAATGAATTAAAAAGTATTTTTTTTACAAACTACTATATTTGTTTACGACGACTTCACCATTGCGTTCATAAACATTTATATGGGATAATTTTCATATATAACTCGTTGACACCAGGGTTGGTGTGGAAGAGATATAGGGCAGGGAAGTTTAAAAATTTAATTTAAAATTTAATTTGAAAAAAGTATAGGTCGACCGGTCCATGGGAACAGTCGACCTCTCCCATGGGCGGCCGACCTATGGTGTGTCTGGTCGTCACATTTGACCAGATGCATACTGAATTGGTATAGTATTTTAGTCAGGTTCGATCTAGGCTTTGTATTTATTTCGGGAAAAGGGAAATAGAATGTTGAGATCTTCTCCATGATATATTTGGATAATCAAACTTCTTTTGTCACATGATTATACGGCGAGATTTTATAATTTTAATCTAATAGCTAAGAAAAGAGATGTGAAGCAATTTCATAAGATTAACCTAGGTATAACTAACGGTTAGAATAACTAAATTAATCATATAAATGGACCCTTGGTCTAAACTTAAAATACTTATGTTTTTACTTTAATTATTCTTTAACTTTCACCGTTTTCTCTTCCAAAATTTGAAATAAAAGTAAAACAAATATAAGATAATCAAACCATAGAGGGTGGATTCATAAAAAAGGGGAAGCTAAGGGAATTTCTGCTAGCAAAGCTTTGGCTTCCAGGTGAATGGGAATAAAAAATTTTGAATCAAAAAGATTAGTTTGTTAATTTTAGATTTCCTCTAAATTATAGATCTAGACTTTTATGCAAAACATGGACTTTTGTGTGAAATATGGACCTTTGTTCAAAATATGGACTTCTACGTAAATATCTGGACTTCTTTGTGAAATCTATAAATTCACAAGTCAAGCATGAATGGACTTTGATTGTAAAACTAGAATTTGTACACCTCAAATCAAGACAAAATACACATAAAGTGTAATAAGTTATCATAAGACGATCAGTAATGAATCGTAACTAATTAAAAAGAGAAAACAAAGTAAATCTAAACCTCAATCTATGACATTTGATTTGTTATTAAAGCCTAATTTGTAGTGAACGTTATATATAAGAAATAAGGAATAATCATCATTAGCCTTATAAAGGATACAATAGACCTTAAACCTAAAGGCATATATTTGATGACTTATTTATTTGGTTGATTTCATGGAAATTTGTTAGTGTGTTTAACTTTATGAAGGAGGGAGGCTTGACATTCCTCCTAGTTAAACAAAACCAATATTGGTTGGAGACATCCTAACGTTGTTTGGACATGCAACATTGGTGTAGGAAATAAGAGGCTTAGGGTAAAAATCAATATAAGGACTAGTTGGAGAGAACAACTAGAAGTATTGGTTAGAACCTGTCCTAACGGCGCAATGACACCCAATGTCGATGTAGAAAATAAAAGTCCATAGGGAGAACGAGACCACAGGGAGTCTGTTCTAACGGTGTTAGGCATGTAGATATCGAAGTAAAAGAGGTTCTAGGTACTTATGCATTAACAGGTATGGTTCTCATTCTGGTTGATTTGGGGAAACTTCACGATAGGAAATAAGCAACCACAAAAAGGGATAGCCCATCCTAGTGATTCTTTTTCGAGGTGAGTCCTGGAGTAGGAAATAAGAGGCATTTTGCTACTATGTACCGAAGGAGGGCATGAGTGTTTGCAATGAGCCACCATGCAGGATTGAATTTCATATTCTTTTTCGTTAGGCATAGTAGACCAGAAAAAATGATAGAGACGTTGATAGGTTGATCAATTGGTGAGCTTTGCATTAACCTTTTGGTTGAGTTACATGGTGCACATAAATTCCTTTATATGAATCTGGCTTTAGGAAAGCACAGACCATCTAAGTTCTACGATAATTCGAGTGGATATGAGACTGATTGCACTTGCCCTTTTCCTTTCAGTTAATATCTCATTCACTATACTTTATGTCTGATACATTCATTTCTCCCCATCCTAGGAGGATAAGTGGCAATTGATCTATGCTTGGATAGTGTGATTTGGAGTTTAGATGTATTGCTACATCTTCTTCATGTATCTTTTTCTTTATTCTACCAGTATTGTAACATCCTAATTTTTCAACCCATGGAGTTGACACTAATACATCCACGGTATTCACATGCAGACATCCAAGTGCTGGAAAACCAAATTAATAGGGGTTAAAGAGAACGAAATCTAATATATCAATAGATAACATATAATATATAACAAAATTTTATGAAAGAAACTGAATTGTTTTAATATACATATACAACATCAAAGTAACAAACTAATAATAACCTGGACAGTCATAACAACATGTCCTGGAGAACTCAGATAGCTACAAATAACACTTATACAGTGAAAAAATAAGAATCTATGGATGTACATATGGGACCCAACTCCTCTCCTATCTCTAAGCACATAAAATAACCTTCCAACTTGAACGGTCTGGCCCGAGCACTTTTACAAAATGGCACCTTGGTTTGTCTGAAAAACTAACGTAAGAAAACTCAAGTAACAAGCGCCTTATTTGTTATATTTCATAAACCTTTTTGAAATAAATAGTATTTCGTAAGACCACGCCACACATAAACACGGATAGGTTTTTATCTTTCGATAATCGAAACACCTTCTAGAAAATCCAGTGATAGTGTTATAAAGTGTAGGCACAAACATTTATGACTCTTAGCTGAAATTGTTGCATTAATTAAATTCTAGCATAATATGTATACAAGTAAAATAATAAAATGCACGTATTGGAGATTGGATTCTATACTATGACATGTAAGGGGCTACCTTCCATGATTCACCCCTAGGAGATGCACTAGAATCCGATTAGAACCTCTTAGTACCTATGCAAACCAAAGCCGAAATGCCCCTCCAACATGATAACATGGATTATCCCATCCCTGGCGACATAGCAAGACAACACTATCATCATGCCTGCGCGCAACCAAACTGAAGATTACATCTAGAATAGGGATGTGACACCTAATGGTGACCAACTATATAGCCCTGGTGCATACCCCTCTTTTTCCCATTTTCTTGATAAATGAGGCTAAGGGTCATGTCTTTACCATTCTTAAACGCATCCCACCGGGAATGCCACATTGCCATTTTTAACACACAAATTGATCCCCATGAAAATACAATCCTTGAGTTTGTATGCCTCAAGGAAGAGTATTTGGTATACAAAGATTTACGTCCTACACTACAAATAGACGTACATTTGAAATACCAATGTACATGAATTAGAAATGCAATGTTAGATATTCATCCATGCAAGTCGTCTTGGGTTTGAACAAGACGAAGGCATTCCTTTTACTACATCCTATCTAAAATTATCCCTAGGATTAGTAATAAGCAGTCCTTGCAATACGAAGACTCCAGATTGTAGGGACTACTGCTATAATATATATATATATCTTGGTAGCGAATCAGAGACGCTCGACAAGAAGTCCTTCCCGTCTCGGAGGTTTCCTCTTTCAAACTTTTGTCTTCAAGCTATCCTTGATTTCATCATCTTTACCGTCTTTCACATTCACCGCTCAGCTAGATCGAATTATTTTTCAGATACTTGATCCAATCTCGGTCTCTTCAAAATGACAATCAATAGTTTCTTGTAATCTCATTCCTGGTTCTTTAGAAAACAAACAGATAAGGATAACTGCAGAGTTCACCGCCTAATCGTGAGTGGATAGATTTCATTATCACCTGTCCTTAGAAAATTAAACAAGATTTTTATGCACAGTGAATCATTTACAGGGACAACTATGCTGAATTACTCCAGCATTTCCCCAAGATATTTCCAAAGTAAGATTTTGGTCTATATTTTGATAGTTGGTTATTTGACTATCAAATATCACACACAAACACAAATTAAATTTCTCATGGCAATTATCAAGCCTCATTTTGTTAATATTTTATTTACTAAATTTTCTAATCTCTTATCCCAAAACATTCACATCCTTAACCCTCTGATATTAGTTGTTTTTAATACCAATTAAAATGGTTCCCCTTTTAAGTTTGCTTTAAGTCGGTTAATAAAACTCAAGCCTCTTTATTTAACCCATAAAGCTTTGCAACTTTAAGTGAAAAACCATTTATGAAAATAACTATTTAATTTCTAATATCAGCTCTCAGTATCAAATGAATATAATTCCTTAGATATAATTGAAGTCATTCAAATTGAGATGTTTATTTACCCCTTAAACATTGACTCGGCATCACCTTCATCTTTGGATTAATAGAAGATTGTTGTCTCATGTTCCAAAATGTCTAAATTAAATTGACCAAATTCCAAATGAAATTCATTCCAATATAAGTTGTATAAATTCACACTTTCGTTCTGTTACGAATTCATAACTTATTTCACTTGATTCATTTCATTCAAATAAATTCCTTTTGTCAAAGCTTTAAATCCATTCTCAAAATCAAATCTTAAATTTAAAGCTTATTATGAAGTTAATAGAATTAAATTGGACCTTACTAGTTAATAGGTCAATTATTACAAACAAACTACTTGTCTTAACTATAATTAGCGAAAATGATTCATTCATGTCCAAGCCTCATTATTGATTGAATAAGTTAACTTTTAAATCATTAAAAAAGTATTTTACCATGTCTAATTCTTATAAAACAATTAATTAATTTAAATGTCTTATTTAAAATAATTAATCATTTAAAATATCATTAATTAATCAACTAGTTAATTTAAAATAATCATTTATAAAAATGAAATCAACTAAATTATCTTTAGTTAAGAAAATAATTATCATAAACAAATAATAATTAAATAAAATTTAATCAATCACTAATTCATAAAATAAATAACTAAATATTTACTTAACTTTTATATAAAAAATTAAATAATAGTAAACTTTCAATAAATAATTTGAAACCCAAAAAATCTTTAATTAATAATAACAAACCTTTATTAAAATTAAATAAATATACAAAAAAACCTCTTAAATAAATAATTTATATTTAATCTAAATAAAATTTAAATAACAATTAATCATTTGATAAGTCATTAAACAATAATTAAACTTTAATTAATTATAATAGTTATAATTATCTTTTTAATTAAAACTTATGTATACATTTCATTTAAAATAACAATACTAGGTAATTAGTAATCAAATTATCATTAGTAAAAAATTCTTAATTTTAAACCATCATTGATAAGTAATTAATAACTTTACTCTTAACGAATAAAATTAATCTTAAATAATTAAATCAACTTAAACCATTTTTAGAATACATGATTAATTTTTAAAATATATGATAAGTACTCTTTAAACTAGTCTAAACTGAATATTCAGCTGTTTAACCAACTCTGTTTCGGAATTCTAATAACTACAAACAATCTCAAATTTAAGGCTTAGCGGTCGTAATGAAACTTAAAGTTACCATAAAAATTTCACATACAAAAGGGTTCATATATGAATGTCATAAATTGTATGGATATGATACAAAGGTTCTACCGCTCAACAATTCACAATCAATAGTTATTTAACTATCCAATTCAAACAAATCAATACTGATAACCATTAATCACTCAATTTAAGGTATCACTTGACAAGCACAAAATTGGGTTTTATTATGCTCAATAGATTTCCATTATGGTCTAAAATTAACTTGAAACTATTTTATTTGGCTAAATAGACATAACATAAATAAGACGTGTGATTTAAACGATGTAATTATCTAAAGTAATGCTATTTAAAACCGGTCCATTTTAAGATATCATAACTTCATACTTAACCAAATTAACAATAAACTATACTACAATATTATGTTCGTCAATACGAATATAACACAAAAATTCGTTTGTCAATCGAATTCAATATGGGCAAGATATCTACGTTCGAACTTCATATGTTTAAATCAAAAATTAAATATGAAATGAGAATCTTTATCACCCATCACATGCTAAATTAGCACGACCCACTTAAAACATATCCACTCGGAAACATGATCTAACCTGACGTGCATTATCAAAACACATCCTCCGTATTTTTTCTTCTCCTCTTATAAAATTGCATATACCTATAAAAATGTGCACGTTATGCACATGAATATCTACTCCGATCATAAAATCCGCATGCCAACCACATCAATCAGCTCCCCATTACAAGCTCAACCCACTCCATGCCTATAACCTCCACGTTAGTCCTATAATTCATTCCGACATGACGCCACAACTCGACAAACCCTCAAGTCATGATTTACATTGGACCACCGCAAGCTAGCAATATCTTTTTTCCAAAACATGCGTCTCCTCCAGACGAACACTTCATCACTATTTATTTCCTTCATCTCCACTCCAAGGCTCCGCAAAGGGAACCTTAGTTCCAACCAGAAACTGCCTATGCTCACTGTAATGCACAAATACCCTAACAAACTAAAAAATCATAATACCATGCCAGATCAAGGTATACACTAAGGGAGACTTACTTAAGCTAACACATGATTTACAGTGAGTTAATTGATCAAAATAAAATTTTGAAGTTTACCGTAATAAGAAATTTGATTTTGAACTTACTGCATACTCTTGTTTACATATCCTTTTCCTGTTTATTAACTTCAATATGTATGAGGCTTTACTTCAATTTTTCAAGAGTTCGTTGCCATTGTAATGACTGAGAGAATATAAGAAATGGTTTTAAGAGAAAAAAAGAAATGAAGAGGAGGAGGGTGTATAGGTATAAGGTAGGAATGGATCTATATAAAATTAAATTAAGCAATAAAATACCTAGTTGCCCTTAAATATCGTCTCAAAGCCTATACCAAGTATAAAGCATTAATGAGATGGTAAGTGTTGAAAAATGTATATACTCATTTTTCTTTTTTTATTACTTCGAATATTTTCTTAATTAGACTTCACATCAAGTTTTATATTATATAAGTTATATTTTATGAATATTTTTCTTATAATATAAGTAAAAATCAAACCAAGGTACTTAAATTATAAAAATATAAATATAAATATACTTTTTCTTATTTAATTATTAAACATCAAATCAAAGATCTTATAATATAAAATTTCAAATCTTATCATATGTACTATAATATATATGTATATAAAAACATATACGTACATTTCTAAATCTTAATATAAAAATTTATATATAAATAACTTTTAAAATACATAAAGCCAAGTTTTATATTTTAATATCTAAAATGGGATTATACATAAAAATCTAAAATGGGATTATACATAAAACTCATTATTTAAATGGTACAAATATATTTCTTGTTCAAAACTTGAATTACGAAGAAATTCAAATAATTTAACCTAAATCTGAATATTTGAAGAAATTAAATATTCATAAATTAAATTGATAATGTTTAAAGTTGTTACTTGCTCCCCCTAAAAGACTTTCTTCCTTGAAATTTCATGCCTATCTAACCAAAAATTAAAAATCAAGATTTACTTACAAATTTGTAGTTTCGTATGACGAATACAGATCTTTTATATGCAATATCGGTTTTGATTTCCTACTTGAATATAACTTCCAAACCTATCTAGTATTGCTTACTCAACATTTCCAGTGTGGACTTTAAGAAGGCTCCTTAATTCAGAACCTCTACTCTCTTTGCATGGCCGAATAATATGACAGTGAATTTCAGTTTCATTCCAAGAACTCTCATCATGTGCTCGACGCTGGTAATAACTTGGAAATTTCTCGAATTTAAATTAATGTTTAACTGAAATTTAACGTTAAAATTAATAATTTAAATAATAAAATTTGGTATTTTAAAGATGTTTAATTAAATATTACACAAGAAATTTTCATGGAAAAAAATATACTCTTTGTGAAATTTCATAAAATATGAAAATTTGTTAAAATTCGAGAGTTTTCAAAATTTAAAACTTTTTTCAATACTAGACATTTTTTAAGCATGATACCGTTTTTGTTTTGTCAAATCGATTTTTTTAGAAAGACGGTTGTGTAGTATGACACTACACAACCGGTTAATAAATTTAACTAGTAAATAGAGTTGCTCAATAGGCCTTAAAAAGTAGTACTAAACGGATTTAGATAGGGCAATGTACAACCATACAAAAAAATATAAGGCCTAAAGAAAAAGCTCGGCCCAAAAAAACTACATCCAAAAAGACAGATAGATTAATACAAGATTCACAAAGCAACACACTACAAGCAAAACCGATGAAGCAATCAAGAAGAAGGATCTCCATAGACAAGGGAAGGATCTTCTGGAGATGTAATGGCCCGAATTTCCATACCCTTAGAGTTGACTAAATACATCACACGTCCAATCAAAATTGCATATTATGAATAAAGAAGAAAAATATAGAAGAAGAACATAAATAACAACACAGAATCTCACATCGCAGTGGAATAAAATATAACTTATGTATAACAATCTTTGAAATACAAAATTGTACTTACATACATCATTAGAGTATATTACATATAAAACAGAGCGAAATAAACCCTATATACATCTAACATTCAAGCCATCTTCTCCTCCAAGTATATCAGTAAACACCCGAATCACTTGACTGCCCTTACAAATTTGGGCACCCAAGAATTTAGGGTAAAACAAAACAAAATAAATTTTGGGTCAGTCATGGGACTGGTGTGAGTAAACTCCAACCACTTGGTTTAACTTTTAAAAATCCTTTTAAAAGAAAGAATAATCATAAGACGGATCCACACATAAATATGATGGATTTAACCTTACGATAACCCAAAACATTCTTTCAAATCAATATTATTCTGATATTATAATAGTGTCTAAATCAAGTAAATAAAAGTCTAGCAGAACGCTTGCATCTCACGCTCTACATACGTATTATACAATCAAAACTGCATGCTCTTATTGGAAAATGGATTCCAATTGGAAAGGTATGGGTCCAACTTCCGACAGTGTATCTCTAGAGAGGAATACACCGGGTTCAACAAGAACATCTTGCAACCCAGGAAAAACATGACCGACCACTCACTTCACTTGATTGTACCGAATGTATTGTCACCAACGGTTGGGATCAACAATTGTAACGACCCGGTTTTTTGCGACTTTGGTTATCGCCATAAACTCAATGATGACTAACCAAACATCGAAAAATACCGGATGGTTAATGAAAGAAATTAGAGGGTGAGGAAAGATAAGATATAACCTTAGAATAGAAGAAGAAGAAGATACAACATTGGAGTAACACGAATCTCACAGCGGAATGAACAACATATAATAGATAACATATCCTTGAAATAAAATCAATATATGTATACAGTAACATTATCAGAGTACAACACTTACAACACAGCGGGAATAACTATAGCTATATAATCCAGAAGCCTCCTGCTCCAAGCACTCCAAGTATATTGATTAACATAGAAATGTGTTTATTTTATGCTCTTATATCTTATCTTTTGTATATAAATAAATATTACTTGGGTATTATTTTGTCACTTTTACAGATATGCCAACTAAGCCACATGCAACCAGAAAAACAGAAAATAAAGATCAAAATGTTGTGTATATACAAATGAAGATCTGCAGATGAAGACTTTGCATTGTGTTTCTTTTGAAGTTAAGATATGTCCATCTTTGTTAGAATAATTCTCCTGAAATCTTATCTTCCTTCAATTAGTCACATGTCAAACAAGGAAGATATTTGAGGAATGATGGTTAATTAAGAGGGGAGGAATGACGGTTAATTAAGAGGGGAGGAATAATGGCTAATTAAGAGGGGAGGAATAATTTATATGGGAGGAATAATTGCTAATTAATAGGCCCATATATAAATATATTGGATTAGGGTTTTAGATTGGCTATCTATCTCCTATAAATATCCATGTAATCTCATTGTAAATGATCATCCTAAAATTAATAAAGTTTTCTTCTTCTTTTTTCTTTTCTGCATTTTCTACTTTTTCTTAGCAATTAGTGTTGGCTACACAATTAGATTTGGTAGAACACTATTTGTCTTTTTCATTTATTTTTTTATTAGTGATTAACCGTCTGATTAGATTCAGCGGTAATCCTAATTTTATTTCCTGTTTGTTATTTTAATTTTTGCAATTTCAATTTCTGTTCTTTTTACTGCTTCCTTAGTTCAATTGGATTGAATATATATTTGATTAGATTCAGATCTGATTCAATTCAATAATAGTTTAATTGCAGTTCAATTTCGTTTGCTTTCAAAACCAACCTCGAAGATTTGTCTAACTCGCCCAAGAAATTTTATAAATAATTTAATTTAATTTTACCTCCCAGTGATTCGACCTGCATACTACACGATCTGTGTTCTTGCAGTATTTATTTCAAAATTCGCACTTTTCTAGTTCTTAAGAAAGCGACGATCAAGTTTTTGGCGCCGTTGCCGGGGTGGTAATGATTAAAAATTATTTCTTATTTAATTGATTCGTGTTAGTTTTTTTCCTTTCATTTTTGTGTATATATAGAAAACAAAAATCTTAATTAGTTGATTTGGTATTATTTACTGATACTCTAATCTTCTAAACAAGAGAAAAAACAGTTTCCAAATTTTCTTGATTTTATTTCCTTTCCTTTCCATTTAATTCTTTCCCCTTTTCAAATTTTTCCTTTTTCGTTTTTTTCTCTCTTCAAATTTAACAACAATAAAAAAAATATCTTTCTGTTTTTGTCTTCTCTTTTATTGCTTTCCTTTTAGTTCTTTCCTCTTTCCAATACATTGATTTCTACTTTCTTTCTTTTTTAAAAAACAGAACTTTCAGTTGTCCTTTATTTCTTTCCGTCTTTCCATTTTTTCCCAATCTTCTATATTTTCTTCCTTCTTTTGCAAAAAGAAAAAGAACAAAAAGAAAATTCTTGTCATTTATTTCTTCCCATCATACAAGTTCTTTCCTTTTCGACAATAAAAAAGTCATAAAAAGATTCTTCTTTTGCAATTCTTTTCTTGTTGTACATTTCCATTGCTTTAAATTTGTAACACCCCACCTCCGCCAGGGTCACTCACGAGTGATTGCACTAGCTTTGGAGGGGTGTTGTCTAGGTAAACATGCACAGAGATATCACAGGATAGAACATAGATAAATAAATAAGTAAAGCAGCGGTAGAAATTTAAAAACCATAGTTAACCATTTCAAAACCAAAGTCAACTTACATCAAAATACTTAGTCATCATTTTCCAACTACCACAAGTCTAGAAACATAAACTGAAAATAACATAAAGTAAACTATCCCCAAAATAGATGTGGTGAAGCCATAGCAAGCTCAAGTCCAAACCGTACATGAGCTGTCAAGAAAGCAAGCCAAATGTCCAAGCTAAGCACTAGTGTTCCCTCCCTGAGAACCTTGGGGGGTGGGGGGACGGAAGAAAAGAGGCGAAAGAAAAAGGGTCAGTCATAAAGACTGGTAAGTCCTACCTACTATTAGTATAAAAACTAATGAAGTTAACTAGACATGAGAAACCGAGATGAAACGTAAAGATGGTAAATAACTAGCATGATAAATAGATAACAAGGTAGATCAAGTGTGGCATCGCATATACAAGGTTTAGTTTTGCACCAATAGTACTAGTATTCTAACCCATGTCAAGTAAAAATAAGAAATGATCCCTTGGCCCAATATCATGAGATGACCCAAGTCAAGGTCCAACTATATGGTCTAGTCGATCGGCTCCCTATAAGCCTAACTTGTCGAGTGTCGGTGTCATATGGCCTAATCACGGAATGTAGTCAACTGTGTTAGGTCCACCCTAGGGTGCCAACCACTGACACAAATCAAGCACGCACAATCTAAACCTACTGGTGACCATGTCTGTTTTTTTTTCCCAACTCCGGACTATGTGCAAGACCATAGCCCGCCTAAACCTACACTGGTGCACCTACTCAGCCGTCTTTCTGGTCGCTTAAAATCAGCCCAGTAATCGTGCCCCACCCTAGCCTAGTCCCTAGGGTGTCGTGATACATCTAAGAGGGTTACTGCTGGAAAGGACCACGTAACTAGGGTTTCTAACGGGTTAAGTGTGGTGAACCCTATCCAATCATGTATCAAGTTGGTTAAGTGTATCCAAGTGGTTCATGACTTAACCCTATCATGTGGCATTAATTAACTTAATGCGCCCAACCTCTCGCATTTGACTTTGTTGTGGTTACTGGATGTGCCGGGCGGGTCCGGGAAGCTTTACACCACAACCTAGTCTAACCTCGGGTTTTAAGCGCGATATGACCAATTACTCACATTGGGTCCTATTGTTTGTAGCCACTGGATTTGTCGGGCAGTTCCAGGCAGATTTACGCTACAAACTCAACCCAACCTCAAGTAGGCCACTTTATGGTTTTCTACATGTCATGACCACATTCAAGTTTTCAAGCATAATCAATTTTCATGTCACATTTCAAGTCATGTTTTCCATGTCATTTCAAGTTCGCTTAACTACCCATAACGTATTCCCATCGCACGTAAATTCGCATCAATACAAATAGATCAAGAAGGGGAACATAACAATATGACAAAGATGGGCATAAGGTGGTAAAGTTGGTCATAAGTTAAACATGATGATATTTGAGGCAAAGGTGTTCATCACAACTAGCATATAGGATTATTGGCCTTAAAACTTGTATGACATCAAACTTAGCAAATAGGGTGATAACATGGTTATAGTTAACATAGAGTGATAAACTTGTGACTAGCATGTAGTTCAACATCATAGGCAAGTTAACATCAAGGTTATGAGGGGTTCTATGTTGCATTATGCATAATCCCCAAATAAAGCTCATAGCTTTCTACCTAAAAATCAAGATGAACGGTACTAGGTTCATGATAGTTCCACAATCATAGATCAAAAGAGTCATGAATGGATCTATGCATACAATGATAGACCTAAGACAAGTATTACACAAAAATCCCATTTCAACTTGCTACATGTTCATATTAATTTAATAGTTTAAATCTAAGAGTAGAGTGGGGCTTACAAATCGTGGCTATGAGAACTAGAACAAAATAGAACAAGATAGAGACGTTGTAGAAGCTCTAGGAATGATGTAGCAACACTAGTAATCTCCAAACAATAATAAGCTCCACACAAAGACTTGAGAAATAAGTAGCTCCTTTGATTTGATGGAGAAAGATTGCTCCTTTGCCTTAGAAGCTCTCAAAATGAAGATGGAGGCCATGATTAGGGTGCATTTTGGCAGCACTTAGTGGTTAGGATGATTTGTGGTGGTTTAGGCTAGGTCTTAGGGTGTTTTTATAGGAGTAGAGATAAGTTTAGGCCATAGGATTAACCCTAGTTTAGATCTGAACCATCAAATCTCGTCATGGCCAGCTGAACAGACCCAAAGGAGCAAGCAGGTGCACCAGACCAACATGGTCCGACCAGGGAAGTCGACCCCCAGGTCGACACCCAAGTCGACTGGGCAGTCGACCTGGGGCTGGGGCAGGTCGACTCCCCAGTCGACACCAGGCTGAATTTGAATTTCGGGCTGAATTTTGAATTTTCTGCAATCTTCTATGGGCCATAACTTGGTCGTACAGACTCCAATTTACGAAATTTCGGACTCGTTTACAAGCAGAATTTCGAGACGAACGCAATGGCGTAACCCGTTCCCATTGATTCTTAACTTATAATTTAATTCTTCCCTGATTTCTTGTTTTAACATGTTATAAAAATTTGGGTTGTTACAAAATTGTTTCCTTTTCTCTCTTCATATTTTTCTATATTTCTTCTTTCTTCTACCTTTATTCTTCCATATTTCTTCTCCATCAACCAAACTCCTCACCACACCATCTTTACAAAACCATTCTTCAAACATCCATAAACCCAAATTCTTCACCTAAATCCGCTCACATCACATACCCCTTCCAAAAAAAAAAAAAAAACAGCATGAACGTCATCACTAGAATCCTCCTTGTCATCACGCAAACCCCTTCAACGTCAACTATCACAATTCCTTTATCATCTTCAAACCACACCATCCACGCAAAACACTATCCAAAACCGCAACAAGAATTCAAACAACTCCTCTGCCTTCTACCAATACTTCACCACATCACCTGCACAAACTGTACTCAACTCTCTACATCCAAAACCGAAATCCCAAATGCTTACTGCAAGCTTACTCGAAATCCACCATTGATTCGAGCACACTGCTCGATTCAAATCGAAAAGGCAGATCCGAACCCAATTTGAGCTATCGATATTTTTTAATTGGATCGAAAGAAGGATAAAAGAGAAAAGGGGCGTATTACTGTTTTCTTTGAGAGAGAAAAAAGAGCAACTTTTGGCTTGAGCGTGAGAAATTGGGGGCGTTGTTTCCTTTTATTGGGATGTTTATTTTAGGCGTGATTTTTTTTAGTTTGTCTTTTTCTGAGTTGTCTTTGTGTACTAAAAAAAGAAAAAAAAATTAACAGGGCGTGATTGTTGGGCTTTCGGTTGGTGTTTGAGTGTGTGAGAACCTATTGCGTGAGTTTTGGGTTTGATTTGATTTTTTTTTGGTGAGTGAGCAATTTGTTTAGTGCGTGAGTTTTTATTCTTGAGTGGCTAGGCTTCAAGGACTGTTTTAATTAGTGCTTGAGTCTTGTAATTTTTTTTTAGTTGTTAATTTTGTTTGGTTCCTTTTCTTTCTTCTTTTCTCTTAAGCTTAGTTTAGTCTTTTGAGTGTAGTCTGTTGGTAATTTAGTTTTATCCAATTTAGTTTTTTTTTATTTGTTTGCTTTTGCTCTCGTTCTATTTCTTTCTCTTTCAAAAAAAGAAAAAAAAAAAAGAAAAAATGGTGAAATCTTGAAAATAGACCAAAGGCCAACTTTGAAGTGAAGAGTTGAAAAAAAATCAAATAAGGAATTCAGAGGTGTAGAAATTTGCAAACAGTGAAGTTTGAAACTAGAACAATACTCAAATTTTCTAGATGGACAGCCATACCCCACTGTAATATTTTCTGAACTCTACAGGTGCTCTACTGCAAAGAAAAATATAGACATTGCTTGTAAAAAATTTCTGCAGGGGCAGCGGCTTGCTTGTACAATATTTTAATTTTCTGTAGTTATTATTGTCTGATTGTTGTGGTTGGCTGAAGTTTCCATTACTACTGTCATCATTCTCATCATTTTTCAATAATAAAACTTGATCAGACATTGCAAAACCTGATTTGATTTTGAAAATATTTAACTACTAGAGTGTATTTTATGAAATTAATTCTCTCAAGGGTTTGATCGCGGATACATATTAGTTCAATTTATTGAACTTCTAGTAAAATAGGTTGCATACTACCCGTAAAACATTGGTCGTATCCCTTAGTATTTATACTATACGTGAACGACCATAAGACCCTCTTCCCCCTTCAAATCGAGATAATCAACTAATAAAATATATTTGAGTATGTTATTTATTTTGTAATACAGCTGCTTGTGTTAAAAATAAGTTTTGAAATTCTATATCTGATAACGATGGATGAGAAAAGTTTTAACCACCAATATTCTTCTAATTTTGAGATTGATGAATTTGACATGATTGAAACAACAATTGATGAAAGCTCTAATGACACTTCTGAAGCCTTGAAAATGTGTCTTGACCATTTCAAATCCGATTTTGATGAGTTCGAATACATTTTTGAATTAAATGAACTACTTGACTCGTAACCCTCGTCCTTTGAATCTAATCAAGGAATGTTGACCAATGTTAGCACACAAGAACTTCCTAAGTTAGACCTCAAACCCCTGCCACTAGACCTTGAGTATGTTTACGTGGACTCTATAGAAAATTTTCCCTTAATCTTGGCCTTTGATCTTACCGAGGACCAAGAAGAAAACCTTTGAAAATTTTATGGGATAATTTGCATTTGAATTGTATAAATCATTCGCATGACACAATTTTTATAAGAAAGATCTTCATTTCAGAATTTATTAACACGCATGTTGCACCTCATAAATCAAATAAGAAATCATTGTGCATCATTTTCAATAGAGGCAAGTGTGGGGGGAAAGGAAGCATCATTCATCACAGAACATTTATCATCATTGCAGATTTCACTTTGCATATGATTGGCATTCATATATAGTATCTAAACTTCATTTCATTTTATAAATAATTTTGCAACTCGTTCACCTTTGGGTACGATCTTTCAAATTTAGGAAACGTTACAGTGTGGACACTGTTTAGTTCTAGTGTGGGGGGAGTCTGCATTGCATTCATTTTTATTTTCTTTTCATTTTATTTTTCTTTTCACTTTCATGCATTCAGATAGGACCATCATGCATTTTAGGTCATAATAACATGCCATTTTTTTTTATTTTTTTTTTCTTTTCACTCTCATGCATTTTAGGTCATAATAACTTACCATTTTTTTTGGGAAATATGACTCTTTTTAGATTGATACAACAAAATAAGTTAATAATTGTTAGTCAGTTGGTAGTATTTTTTTTTTCTCTCAACTAAGATCGAATAAGAAATATGATGAAAAGTTGAATTTTGAGGGATATTAGTGTAATTGGTACATAGGAAGATTCTTAGGTGATGGCCATGAAATTTATTCTATACTGTAGTCTTTGTTTAAATAAGTGGAGGACTTAAATTACTTATATTGGCTTTTCGGATCTTTAAAACTGAGTTGTGTTAAGCTGAATTCACGTAATCTCTCTTGTTCTTAAATTTTCAATAATAATAATAATAATAATCCAAGGGTATCCAACATTGCTTGTATATCAAGCGTTGGTGTGCAAACCCGCCAAGCTCTATCCAACATGTTGTTGACAAAGTCAGCGTTGGAATATCTTGGTCTCATTTTATGAGATTGGAAACCTAAGGATTACCGACACGTTGTTGACAAAGTCAAAGTCGGTCTGCACAATCTGCCAAGCTCTTTACCCACTCCCTGTTAGTCCGCGAGGCAGTGCATGGGTGGTAAACCTTGGTCTTCTGAGTTAGGTGTATGTACTTAATCATAAATTTTAATTTTATAGCGATAGAGAATAAGCAATGATGCCCAAACATTTCTTGACCTTATTGATTTAACTAGCCATAAACAAGGAAATTAGAATACCACTTTATAAACTGTGACAAGCAAACTAAGAATTTATTTTATGGTTGCACTATGTTATCGACTGAACCAACTGGCCAAACTGGAATTTAACATTTGAAAACTTGAATTGTGTTGAAAATTTGTGACAAGTTGAGGTATCAAAATAAAATCAACTGACTAGAAATTGTTAATTTAATTTGTTGTACCACTTCAGAAACAAGTCTTGTTTTCATTTTTGTTTTTATTTTGCATATGTCCATTGCATTCATGTAGTTTCATTAGAATCATAGCATACTGCATTTGGATTTTGTAGTATCCGCTGAAAACCCTCACGAGACACCACTCGTCCTACTAGGGACACCTAGAGGTTTAACGGCTTGTTGCATACGCTCAATGCAATCGTGTTTCCTATGAAAGTGTGACCTATCTAGTTTAGTTTTTCATTTCTTGTTTAACTCGAGGATGAGTAAAAGATAAGTGTGGAGGTATTTGATTAACATAGAAATGTGTCTATTTTATGCTCTTATATCTTATCTTTTGTATATAAATAAATATTACTTGGGTATTATTTTGTCATTTTTACAGATAAGCCAACTAAGCCACATGCAGTCAGAAAAACAGAAAATAAAGATCAAAATGCTGTGTATATACAAATGAAGATCTACAGATGAAGACTTTGCATTGTGTTTCTTTTGAAGTCAAGATATGCCCATCTTTGATAGAATAAATCTCCTGAAATCTTATCTTCCTACATTTAGTCACATGTCAAACAAGGAAGATATTGGAGGAATGATGGTTAATTAAGAGGGGAGGAATGATGGTTATTAAGAAGGGAGGAATAATGGCTAATTAAGAGGGGAGGAATAATTTTTATGGGAGGAATATTTCCTAATTAATAGGCCCATATATGAATATATTGGATTAGGGTTTTAGATTGGCTATCTGTCTCCTATAAATATCCATGTAATCTCATTGTAAATGATCATCCTGAAATTATTAAAGTTTTCTTCTTCTTTTTTCTTTTCTGCATTTTCTACTTTTTCTTAGCAATTAGTGTTGGCTACACAATTAGATTTGGTAGAACACTATTTGTCTTTTTCATTTATTTTTTTACTAGTGATTAACCGTCTGATTAGATTCAGCGGTAATCCTAATTTTATTTCCTGTTTGTTATTTTAATTTCTGCAATTTCAATTTCTGTTCTTTTTACTGCTTCCTTAGGTCAATTAGATTGAATATAGATTTGATTAGATTCAGATCTGATTCAATTCAATAATAGTTTAATTGCAGTTCAATTTCGTTTGCTTTCAAAACCAACCTCGAAGATTTGTCTAACTCGCCCAAGAAATTTTATAAATAATTTAATTTAATTTACCTCCCTGTGATTCGACCTGCACTGTGATGACCCAAACTTCCCAGTAAAGGAAAGCCTGGATTGCTTTGAGAACAACACACATCAGAACACAAACTGAAGAACATTTTATTGCTGATTACAACAATTACATCAGAGTACAAGAATGTAACAGAGTATGAATATTATTACAGAAATAGAAATACAATCATATCAGAGTTTTAAATTACATTAAATAGCAGCGGAAAAATAATACAAATATACAACTAAAAGGAATACACGGATACAGAGCTTTCCGAATACCGCTTCAGCTATAGGCCAGGATCCTGTAAGTATATCTGCAAAAAGCTACTCGACTGCCCGTGTGGAAAATATGGGCACTCGAGTTTGCCAGTGAACAAACTACAGGTCAGTCATGGGACTGGTATGAGAAATCTTAACATAACTATCTAATAATAAGGCTAATCACAGGACCACGCCGCTAACGCGAAACGGGTTTACTCCATTGGATTGCTATTGCATAAAATAAAGTAAATCATTAAACAACGCAATGCTTTTTAGAAAAATGAAGCCATTGTAAGACCCAAGTCCCATCACACAATGCAACACAAACCGGAGGATAGGGTTTTACCTTATAATGGTCAAAAGATGCTTGATACGATAAAACGGATTTAATATTAGTGTGTAAATGTTTAATAAAAACATTTCAATCATAATGTATCAATCCTAGACGGCATGGGTACCATATATCATGTCGCCATACTAGTTCTACAATCAAAACCGCAAGGTTGTATTGGAAATTGGATTTCCATCATGAGTCGAGGCAAGGGGCAAGCTCCTCTCCGATTCGAGACACTCTAGCAAATGCCTCAGGATCCCCCACAGTGAACCCTTGGATCTTCAGGGCCGGTCCCCGCCTATCGGCAGTGGATTGATTATGCCTTAACACACGTTTCCCAGTTCCTTAGAACCTATAGTATGACCACTAACGGCCTATAAAAAAATCTGAGGCGCCTTAAAATCCATCATCCACAAAAGTAAAATGTCAGTCAGTTTAAGCACTGACATTACTCCTTGCTAGAAAGAAACGTGTGCACTCCCTGTAGTCCTAATCCCGTTTTTGACTCATACCGGGGTGTAAGGCTCGCGAAGTCATGATATACACAAAGTTATGTCGTAATAGGCTATACTTTGATCATCCCACAAGGCTCTGCTTTTCAACAAAAGCCTTGATTATTTGCATCTTAGCGTGCCACATTGACAATTCACGCCATGCGATCAATCACTATTAATATATACCAGGGTGTTAAGTAGAGAATAAATCCCCCACCACCAAACAGACGTACATTAATAGAAATCGATTTAATTCACATGGAGTGAAATCCAATGTCAGACACGCATCCACTTATAAGCTTATGCTCTGGGTCTGAGCGAAAACCAAATCCGAACAATCAACAATAGTCCGGACGACCACCACTGAAGCCCCTTCAAGGTAGCTACTCCCATCAAGGGTCTCAGTAGCAACACATCCATTCGATGTGAAGATCGTCGGTCTTCAACCACCATCTTCATCTTCGACTGTTCATCGTCGTAGTAATTATTCGAAATGGGTTAAACCCGGTCTTCCCCGGTCTTCCCGAATAACTCACGTATTTTTATAATTAAAAATCGAGTACTATAAAAACACATCCAACGCCCCATTCCAATTTAGAATATTCTTTTAAATAAAATATTCAAATTATTCTATCAAAAATACATTCTTTACATTTACTCTTAAATCTTTCTTTTAAAGATTTATTCAGAACACCATTTGGTTTTAAATATCAAAAATCATTATTAGATGATTCTTTAGATTTAAGAGATAAATTTTATTCTTAACTGGGTTAAAGAACTAATGTCATCTAAAACATAGTTCACAGTACCCAAAATCACCTTCCATAAAATATGGAATCTTCACAGAAATCAAATCAATATATAATCGTTATAAATTTCTGTATCCGACCAATAATATAAATGGAATAACGGCAAAGCCTCTTAAATTCCATATGTAGTATCGGTCTTCTTTTACAGAAGCTTATCTCAGTTATACTTAATTCAAATTCCATTCGACTCCAATTTTATATATTAAATTGGAAAAACTTTACTTTTGGGAAAATTCCCATTTAAATCCTAATAAAAGATTTATAAATTCCAAATCATATTTTCACTGTCAATCGGGTTAAAGAACACATGTCACTTAAAAACATGGTTCACAATAAACCCAACTCACGTTTCATCTTATTCCAATTACTAAATATAATTGAAAACTTTAATAATCTAAATTAAAAGATTATTCTTTTCATACGGGGTTTAAGAACAGCGTTATTTAAGACACTATTCACGACAAACCCAAAATCCAAATTATTTAATTTCAATTAAATATCAACAAATTGGAAACTTCATTAAATCTAAATTTAATGATTTATTCTAGTTAATAACTAGTTTATTTTAATAAAAATATATTTTTCTAAGACAAATTTCTTTTCTAAGATATTTTCTAAAATATTCTTTTTCTAGAATATTCTTTATTGGAATGTGACTCAATCAACAACCATATATTGTATGTAATCAACAATCATGACAAATAATTATTAACATCCAAATGACGACCAAAGTGGAATTTATAACTGTGTGAGCATTAAAGTAAATAACTAACGCTCATAACAGACTGTTAATCCATCGACATATAACTAAATATTGGGAGTAGTACGTGTACAGTATCATCCCAATACCCGTGTGGGGTTTCATCCATCAACCAAATAATAAATTATTTGTGCACTTGGGCAATGTGTGAAAATAATCATCCCAATCACATAAACAAGTCGGGTAACTTGTAAATGGAAGTGTAATATTCAATTTGAATATTCTAACATTATCGGTAACACGTTTAACACTTCAACATCGCAGACATATATTTCACACATATGAATGATAGGGGTTTTCTTCTTCTTACAATAAAATGTAAATTCTATTATTAACGTTTTTGTAGACAAATTTTCATATGACATTTTATGACAAAAATGTATCAAAATTTCAATGCGACATTTTATGCATGTTTTATTTGCAACAAGGAATGCAAATAGAAACGTGAATTTTCATTTCGAGTTTTATTTGCAACAAGGAATGCAAATAAAAATGTGACTTTTCATTTCTAGTTTTATTTGCAACAAGGAAGGTAAATAAAAAAAAAATGTAACTTTTATTTTCCTATGTATATTTGCATCAAAGAATGCAAATAAAAAAATAACTTTTTATTTCAATGTATATTTATTAACATGACATGTTTTACTATTCCAACGTCTAAATAAAAGAAGTATTTGTTCACATAACATATTTTAATGTCTAACATGATAAATAAAAGAATAATGTATTTGTATACAACTTTCCATGCATTCAAAGGACAAATAAAAAGTAAATTTTATTTGTATACAAATTCCAAGTTTCTAATGACAAATAAAAAGAGAATTTTATTTGTATAATAAATCCTAAGTTTCAAATGACAAATAAAAGTAAATTTTATTTTCAATAACTTCAGTGTTCATATATGACAACAAAAAGATGGTTTTTATCTTCGTAACCTTGTTTACATTTCTAATGACAAAATAAAAGAGGAATTATTTGTCATACCAAGTTTTACATTTATAAAGACATGTTTTATTTAACCTAACATATGCTAGTAAAGTGATATTTTATTCTAATGTAACATTCTATAACCAAATGTTCTTTATAATTCTAACATAAATGTCCCTTTTTAATTCTAACATAAATGTTGTGTTTTTATTCTGCTTAAATGTCCTTTTAAATTCTAACATAAATACCCTTTTTATTCTAACATAAATGTTGTGTTTTTAACAAAAATGGGATTTTTATTTCACTAATTAAGTTTCAACAAAAATGGTATTTCTATCCTAATGTACATTTTACATTAAGAATGATATTTTATTCTTAGTATAACTGATCAGAATGATAATCTTGTTTAACATAATAAATACTTCATTCTAATATACATGTTTTAACAAAAAGGAGTATTTCATTTTCAATATGCATGTTTTAACAAAAAGGAGTATTTCATATGTTAACAAATTCCTATATTTCTATTTGCATTTTAAAATGCAAATAAAAATGCAGTCCTTTTCCTATGTTTTAAAATGTTATTTCTTTCTCTAATGTGATATTTTAACAAAGAGACATTCCTATTCTAATGTGATATTTTAACAAAGAGACATTCCTATTCTAATGTGATATTTTAACCACAAAGACCTTTTTATTCCAATATGATATTTTATTAGCATATAATATTTCTAACAAAAAGTAACAATTTTTATATGTTAATTTTGATTTAACAAAAGTGACGTTTTTGGATGTCAACTCTAATTTTAACAAAGGTGACAAATTTGTATGTAAATGCTAATTTTGACAAAAGTGACAAATTTGTAATCATATATGACATTACTAACAAAATGTATATTTTAAATCAAATATGACATAACTTAACAAAATGTGTATTTTTTTTCATACCTAATGTACATTTTATACAAACAGGTGGTTTTCATCCTAATGAACCATATGATCAACATATCATTATTAAACATGACACATCTAACCAAGTTGACATTTTTGTTTCAATATCACATCTCTAATAAAATGACAATTTTATTCTAATATAACATTATCTTGCAAAATGGAAATTTTATTTTACTAACATTTTATATACCAAAAGAATAATTTGTTATGCTAACTTTTATATAACAAAAATGATAATTTTGTTATGCTAACATTTATATGACAAAACGAAGTTTTGATTTGCTAATCATTTATACGACAAAAATGAAGTTTTGTATGTTAACATCTTATACTATGAAAATGAAGTTTTGCTTTGTCTACCAATCTAATTTGACAAAATAATAAAAATAATAACTTTTGTTTTGTCGACAAATCTAATTCGACAAAATAATGAAAATAATAATTTTTTAATAATAAACATATGTTAACATGGTTTTCTTCTAATATATACAATAAAAATGTAATCTTTATTATTGAAAACATCTTCTTTTAAACATGATTCCCTTTTTCTAAATTAACATTCCTAACAAAAGTAGTGTTTTTATTCTACACTAACATTTCATAACAAAAATGATGATTTTATCCTAACATATCATTTGTAGCAAAAATAATGATTTTGTATCAACAAGCATAGATAATTCAATAGATCATCACAATCCACCATCAAACAGTCAATCTAAATTTTATACGGTGCATCAATATTACAATCACAATCAGTATAAATAAATATATATATTTTAATTAATTTAAAATTTAAAACGAGAAATCTCACATTGCTTTGTCTGAACGGTTCAGATCTGAAATTTGGCCAAAATTTGATTTGTTCAGAAATGATTATAGCCAGCTTCATCATCTAGTGTTCTTCAATACGATCGCAACACAACCGATTTCGTTCGATTTCGATACTGTATGAAGAAGTTACGTGTTTTCAAAGATTTGATAACATAATTAAAACAATTAATAATTTAATTAATTACATTGGTTAACTAAAACAAGGTCGTTCCCTTCTTTACTCCTTCTTCTACGTGATGTACAAATGAACAAACCCATCACCGACTTCAAACACACCACCACGCACCAGGATTCGCGCCTCCATCACCTCATCGGAGTACACTCCCTCAACGCCGCCGCCATGCTCCATCACCGCCCCCAACCATGGCCAACTCGCACCCCCTGCCTCGCAAATCCTCCTCCAAACGCCGCCCCTTCTCGGCCGAATCCCGATCACCACGTCAATCTACACCCAATCAAAACCGTACAGAAATGACGGCCTCGCTTTGCTCTTCGATTTGAGTATTTATTCCTTGATTAATTTGAAAAGATGAGGGAGAGATTAAGGATCAAAATCTGGAGCTTTCTGGCCATTGAAATGGTGAAAACGGTGGCTCCATATAGAGTATTAGGGTTTGGGTATTTAGGGCGTATTTATACGTGTATTTCTAGCGTATTTTAATTCATTAATTCAAAAATTATTTATTCAACGATACTAACTCTGAATCGAACCCAACGAATGACACCCCTAGCTAAATACCCCCATCCCGGATGCATTGGAATATGTTTCGTAACCCAGTTCGGCCGTTACGATATGTTTTTCTTCAAATTTAATTAAAAATCATTTAATTATTAAATTCAAACGTATATTTTAAATTACCGGGGCTACATACTACCTCTAAAAATTACAAAAAAAATTATTTCTGGTTATGTTTTGACGATACGGTTCTAATGGGAATACTTTCGTTGAATTCTGAGACTGTTTGAAAATTGGCCATTTTCGAGTCGATTAAATTTGACTAAAACTGATAAAACACGTTTTCTTTTGCCACGCTCACATATTAATTCGAAAAATTATGAAAATTGAAACCTAGCAATAATTTGACATTCCGGTTCCAACAAAAGTGGTTTCGTCGAAAACCGAGGTCGTTTTGAAAATGGCTATTTTTAAGGCCAATATATTATATTAAAATATATAAATTCTACAGCGACTTTTCTAACTTTTAAACTGGACATAACTTACAAATTATAAAGTGAAATTTCAGTTTTTCAGATTCGATGGAAATATATGATCAAACAGATTTAAATATTTCTTGTTTCGCTCAATTCTGATTTATTTTGAATCCTTACATTCAGTCAAAGTTCAAATTCAAATTTTCAAACTGCAGCGCTGTTTTAAACTCCTTTTATAATTAAATTGAATTTATTCATCTTAAAATAAATTATTTTAAATATTAAAATCCATTAAAATTTCCAAAATAAAAATTTTAAATTGGCCACAAAATTCCGGGTCGTTACATGCACACTACACGATCTGTGCGCTTGCAGTATTTATTTCAAAATTCGCGCTTTTCTAGTTCTTAGGAAAGCGACGATCATATATCTGTAAAATCCTGACTACTTGACTGCCCGTATAAAATTGGGCACCCAAGAGTTTAGGGAAAACAAAACAAGATAAACTTTGGGTCAGTCATGGGACTGGTATGAGTAAAATAGTTTAAAACAGTTTGAGCCATTAAATGTTATCTCATAAGACCACGTCGTATAACGAAACGGGTTTTTCCCTTATGAGAATCCAAAATATCTTTATATCAAAACTCATTGATATTATAATAGTGTCTATAAACCACAATATAATAATCATCTAGCAGAAATGCTTTCATATGACGTTCTACATATATAGTATGCAATCAAAACCGCAAGCACGTATTGGGTAATGGATTTCCAACTATGACAATGTATGGAATCACATTTTGCTAGTGTACCTCTAGAAAGGAATACACTGGGTTCAACAAGAACATCTTGCAAACCGGCCACACATGACCGACCACTCATTTCGTTTGAGTGTATCGAATGTATACCACCAACGGTTGGGATCAGCGACCGTTTCCCGAATAGGACAGCATTGACAATAGATTTTTAGAAGTAAATGAAACTCTAGATCAGGTGATTATACACCCTAATAGGTGTGACCTACATAACCATGCTGCCTGCCCGACTTTTGTCATTTCTCAGTTGTGAGGCTAGAAGCTACGCTTATCTTTTACATGCCACATCTTCATTCACTTAGAATATTACATCGTCATACCCACCAAATCACAAATTGATTTATCCAAAAATAACACGGGTATACAGCTAAGAGAAACGAATTCCTCCGCCACCAAACGTGAATTCATTTGAATAGATCAACTTACACAATCTATTAGATATACTCTGTCAGACATTCTTCCATACAGGTCGTCCTGGGACAGGACAAACCGAAGGCACTATTCAGTACATCCATCTTAGGCAATTGTTATTTAAGAATTATACAATAGCCCTTGCACTTTACTCCGTCTTCAATATATTCAGCATACCTGATTCGCAACGCTTATGCCAATACGGAGTGGTTCTTTGGATAATAATCCAACGGGTCTCTCCATATTAACAATGTTAAAATGGTCAAAACTTTGATAGTCGGTGATTTATCTATCAAAGAAAACACGTGTGCAAACAACGATATTATTTCCAGATGGAAATTCTATTGATCAAATCATCAACCATATATATATATATTCATTCATATTTCCTTATTTTTTATGTTTAGAAAATATATGTTATTAACATGGGAAAACGTTTCCATGGCTTAATTACGTATCACTATTCTTCCACATCTATTAGACTCTAACTATAAACTAACAAGAGAACAACTTCCTAAGTATAAACTCCGAAGGCCGAAACCAACATCAGATCGATACTCAGGATACCATTCAACTTATTAATCTCTAGTTTGTTTCCAATTTCTGTTTAACTCCATTTTGATTAAATATGTTCAATTAACTCTATCTGGTTAACCCTAACTGGTTAACTCTTTGTTCATATTCAGTTTCAAACATCGATGTTGAAATCGATTCTTACTTCTTTATATAAGTCCTGACTTATATATTCTATTTACCCAAATGATAAATATTTTACTTAATTTATAAAATATTATTTATAAATTAATCTTTCCAATTTATCTGTTAAAACAGATTTCGATTTAATTCCACTTTAAATAAATCTTTTCTATTTCCTTTATATCCTGCCAATTTTCCTTTTTATAACTCTATTTATTTCCTAAATAAATATTTCTTAATACTCCTTTAGTTATTTAATAATTCCCTTTTATCTTTATTTATTTAACAAATAATTATTTCCTTTATCTTTCTATTTATAAGTGTTTTACAAATATCTCCTTTTTGATTTCATTTGTAAAGGTTTTACAAATATTTCTCTTTCTATTTCTGTTTCACAAATATGTCCTTGTATATTTGTTTTCACAAATATTTCCTTGTATATCTCTATTTATTTTCTAAATAAAAAATTTGTTTATAATATCCTATTTATTTACTAAATAAATAATTCGTTTAATTTCTCCTATTTATTTAACAAATAAATATCTCCTTTATAAAATCTTATGATTTTATAAATATTTCTTTTTATAAATATTTCATTTATAAAGATTTCCCTTTATTTATAATTCCATTTATAAATAATCTCTTATATAAAATCTTATGATTTTATAAATAATTTATTTTCAATATTCACTTTGAAAATTCCCTTCTCAATATTCCAGTATGCTATGGTTTTTAACATATCAAATCATGTTGACCAATATCGTACAAACACACATAATCGACAACAGATTATATATCACATCATATATTACAATATATGAACAGAACAGTATTATAAATATTGAGGAACCCAGTTGGGTCCCTCCAACCTGTTTCCCTGCATCACAGATGTTAAACAACACGAATATAAAATATTCTGTTAAACAGAATCAATATTCGATTTAACGATATATATATATATATATGTCGTTATCTATGATTTCAATCAATACACAAACAATTCAACCAAATAGTTAAAACACAGCAATCAACCGATGATTAACAGATCTAAAAATACGTTATAAAAATATAACTGTTCAGAGTTGGTGAGTTTTACTCACATTGGACGATCATCGTTAATAACGATAACCATCGCTTGATTTAAATGGACTATTTATTTCGCAACAAATTGTAACGAGCCCCAATTCACTTCCAGTCAGTTCCATTGTGTTGCTCTCGTCCATACGATTCCAACGGATCAGGTCGTTCGTGGTTCTGACACCGTACGAGAAAGTTATATCATTTTCAAGTTAGTAAACATATTAAATTCTAAGATTTAAACTTGTGTATATATATAAATTTAATTTGGGCTTACCATCGCTTCTCGGCCCACCAACTTGACACAAAACCAAAACCCGCAAGATTAAGTTTCTTCCCCGTATACAATTCATGCTTCAGAAAATGCATCTTTCATATCCACTTTGATATCCTCCCCCATATGCTTCACGTCATTTTATTTATTTTCTATGTAACGAAACTGGGCTTTTCAGTTCGTCCCATTACCGATATCCCAACCCGGCGATCCTTCTTCCTCAACAAGAAACAACTCTTGTAGCCTATTGTTGAATTCATACACGCCAAGTTCTCCTATCGTTGATTCACGTCCAGCTCCTGTACAAACATTTTCACCAACAACCTTTCTTCTCACGTCCACTCTCCTCATTTACCTCTTGTATATCCCAACGTGAAGACCAGCTTATGCGGCAACAACCATGCCTTGCACCGCACCAATACTGCTGCCAACATTACATACTTGAAGTGATATGCTACAGTGTTTTTACACATCACGCTAGAGGTCATTACTTTGAATCCATGGCCAAAACGAACTTCCACTTCCCTTTTCTCCTTCACGAAACTTCACTATGCCATTTTCTTCATGCCACTTACTTCCAAAAATGAACTGGCTATTTTAACAGGAATTGATGCATATACCCATACGTCCTTGAACAGTTTACTCCGCCACTTTCTGCACCATTCACCCAACTCACGCTCTTGCCTTCTTTCATTACTTAAAAAACCAAAAAAAAAAAATACCACAACACACCTCATTTCAGTCTCCTCCGGATCCCCTTTTGCTGTTGTTCACGTGATGACCCTTTTTCTCCAATCTTACACAAACTCATTTTACCTCATCGAAAGCTCCCAGTACGTGTTGTCCAAGGCCGAAACTTCCAGACTTCATTCTCCACGCCTCCGCTTCTCTCACCACTCCTGTCATGCCTACACCCTCTTCTTTCCCTCCGTTGACATCCACCTCTCGCACCATAGTACCCAACGCTGCTCCTTTTTGTTTAGCGTACGAAAAAGATGTCGAGCTCCTCATAAGATGAATACGAAAATGGTGAGCGAGTGACACGGGTTTCATATACATGGAGTTTGAGATTTTAATGAGGAGAATTTATGATTGATTTTAATTGAGGAACAGAAATATTGTGGCGGCCGAAACAATGAGCAGAAGAGAATTGGTTTAGGTTATACATTTGTATTTATAGATTTTAGATGGACTTCTTTCTTTTTTTTGTGGATATGTGAAGACCACGAATTCTGGTTTGAGGCCAAAGAAAGAAAAAAAACTGGCGGTTGCGAAAAAGGATGCGTGGACCTTCTTTTTACCTTTTAAAAATAGAGAATATAGATACCCCTTTTCACACTATCTCCTATACATACGAGCCACGAACAACGAAAACAAAATTACCGTTGTGATCAGTGATGTGCCAGGATTCCAATAATATAATAATACCGGTAGGTTAACTCATATTGTGAAACCCCAAAATCGCTGATTAAGGGTGAAAAATATTCCAAATAAAAAGTTGCTTATTTAATTAATCAAAATTACAGTAAAATTCTAAAAATTAAATTATTTTTATGTCTCAAAAGAACCATGTCTAAATTCAAACCCGATATTCAATTATTTTTAAATAACCGTTATGGCCACGAACAAATATACCACTGTTTTTCTGAATATTTAATTTCGACATAACTAAAAATCTACACGACGAAATCCCGATTTTTCTCTTTCACTAGAAAAATATACTTCACCAGCTCCTAACGTTTCCTGTTTCATAGAAATCTGATTTAAAACAGACCCTGTATATTCAGTTGAAGTTTGAATCGCCAATTTATGAACTGCAACGCCATTTCGAGCTCGATTATAATTATATTATAACTTATACGTTCAACCATCGTTAATTAAATATATTCGTTATTCAAATTCAATTCCAAACTAAATTATATATTTTGAATTTGCCCAATTCACACCATATCGCCATCTCAGCCCATTCTGATTATTTCAGAATTAAATATATTATTTAATTACTTATATTAATTAAATATTCAAAGTTATTTAATTAAGCCACCGTTTAATTCTCTAAATCACTTTATAAATAATTAAATAAATTAATTATTATATTGCTGAAAATGTGGGTCGTTACAACAACGTTCTGAAGCATACAACAACGATGGAATAAAGAAGCAAATGGATTTTCTATAGATCACGTGACAATACACCCTAATTGGGAGTGACCCGCTTAGACATGCGACTTATTCGATTTTATACCATTTCCCAGTTGTGAGGCTTGAGGCTACGCTTATCTTTTTGAAATGCAAAATCTGTAGTCACTTTTAATGCCATATCGTCAAACCCGCCAAAATCATTAATTGATTTCCCCAAAAAAATTACACATGCATAAAGCTAAGAGATACGGATTCCTCAACCACCAACATGATACGTTTGAAGAGCTCCATATAGATGATCTGTTAGGCGTACTCTGTCAGACATTCATCCATACAAGTTGTCCTGGACTACACAAACCAAAGGCATTATCTCATCAATCCGTATTAGGCCATTTCTACCTAGGATCAACACAACAACCCTTGCTCTTTACTCCGTCTTCAATTATCTTTAGCATATATTGATTCACAATGTTTATGCAAATACGACTGGTTTTTGGATAATAAATCCAACTGGTCTCTCTATATTAACAACAATGTTATTAAATTAACTAATACTTCGATAGTCGGTTATTTAATTATCAAAGAAACAAACATTCATACAAAGTTCCTATTCCCAAAGGGAAGGCTACTGATTAGCACCAAACAATCGCTGAGCCCTTTTAATTAATATTTCATTAATTAAATCATTTCCTAATTTCAAGTATTATAATATTCAATTATTATTTCACTTTTACTTTATTAACTTCTTATTGTAAATTGGTAAGTGAATAAATCTCTAAGTATACAACCTCAATGGTCGAAACCAACATCAGATTGACACCTAGAAAGTTACTTGTTTCAACCAACGTACAACAGGTTCCAATTTCTATATATAACTAATAATCGATTTTAGTTATCAGATTTTTCTTAAATTTTTCTACTGCCTTAAATTTTTGGATGATTTCGCCAGCGTTTCCTTTGTACAACTCAATCGGTACAACTACAAATCGCCTCGCTGGGCCCTTTTCATTCAAAAAGAAAATCGAAAAGCCAAGTGGCTTGCCAAATAGGCTCATAAAATCTCATATTAAATTTAATATGTACCTTTTGTTTAGCATTCAAATTATTTCTTCAATTACTTCATTCCATACCTGCTTAACCTACATCCAGCCATTTCCAATTTATTCAAACTCAATCCAATCGTTTTAACTTAATTCGCTAATTTATTCTCTAATTAGCTCTTTTTCTTGTTTCACTTTTTATCTGAACGTATAAGATTCATACATTTTTAGTTTGCTTATAACCATAGAATTCCATTTTCAACTCAAGTTTCATGTTCGATTTCGAATACGAATTCACAACTCCAATTTACTTATCCAATGATAAATTCAGCCTTAACTCCATTAATTAACTCCTTATCCAATTAGTTAGCCTTATTCAATAATTATCAAAGTAACAAACATTCATACGTAGATCCTATTCAGAAAGGAAATACTATTGATTAGCACCAAATAATCAATAAGCATTTTAATTAATATTTCATTAGTTAAAACATTTCCCAATTTTAGTATTGGAATATTCAATTATCATTTCACTTTTAGTTTATTAACTTCTCATTGTAAATTGGTAAGTGAATAAATCTCTAAGTATACAACCCTGAAGGCCGAAATCAACATCATATTGAAACCCCCAAAGTTACCCGACTCAACCAACGTACAATAGGTTCCAATTTCTACATATAAACGATAATTAATTTTAGTTACTAGATTTTTCTAATAAAATTCTATCTCCTTAAATTTCTAAAAAATTTCGCTAGTGTCTCCTTTGTACGGCTTAATCGGTACAACTACAAATCTCCTCTCTGTGTCCTTTCCATTCAAAAAGAAATTCAAAAAGCCAAGCGACTTGCCTAATAGGCTCATAAAATCTCATATTAGATTAAATATGTACCTTTTGTCGAGCATTCAATTTATTTCTTCCATTACTTCATTCCATACCTTCTTAACATATATTTAACCATTCCCAATTTATTTAAACTCATCCCAATCATTTTAACTCAATTTGCTAATTTATTCTCTAATTAGCACTTCTGCCTATTTCACTTTTTATTCAAACATATAACGTTCATATATTTTTAGTTTGCTTATAACCAATCAAATTCCATTTTCAACTCAAGTTTCATATTTGATTTCGAATATGAATTCAAAATTCCCATTCACTTATCCAAAGATAAATTCAATCCAAACTCCATTAAATAATTCCATCTCCAATTAGTTAGCCTTATTCAATAATTAAAAATCTACTTTTTGTTTGAAAAACCAGTTCACTTACTCCACTTGAGTTCATATTTATTTTATAACTCAAGTCTGGATTTTTCTAAAGAAAATCTAAGTTTTATTTGCTTAAATTCTTTTATTAATTTAAATAATCTGTTATGGTTTATAAACGATTATACCGTTGTTTGACTAGAAATTTGATTTTAACATAACTCACATTCTATAAGATAAAATCTAGATTTTTCTCTTCCATTAGAAAACTATCATTCAATAGGTACCGGTGATTCTTGTTTCAAAGGATTCCGGCTTGTATTGAGTTCTATAAACTCAATTAAAGTTTGAAACGTCAAATTACAAACTAGCGCATCGCAGCGAGTTTGTTTTAATTAAATTTAAATGTTTAAACTTTGTTTTTAACTGTTAACCTTGTTGTAAATTCGCGGATCAGAAATAATAAGTGTGTACGAGCGGTGACTTAAGACTACGAAGCTAAGCACATGGAAGCTTTTACAATGGAAAATATTAAGTATACAAACACAGTATCAGGTCACCGATATTCATGAATTAAAACAAGGTTGGACCATTTGTACATGAATATAACATACAGGAAAGGTAAATTGTGCTTCGTAAATCCAACTACTGACATATATACAATGTGAGCTCTAGCTTGAGTTAAAATGCATGGGACTAAACGAGTATAATAACGCTTTACACAAATGCAACATAAGAATTGTGGACACGTGGATAGGCCACCAACTAAAATCCAGGGTCGTGTAAGCAAAGGAGCTCGGTCGTACATCTCAAGAGCTCGGCTCGAGCAGGATCAAACAGTACATGGGATTGGTCAGTAATGCTAACTGACGTGGTCTTCAGAGACAAGCATATATATGGGTTAATTATAATAATATGTAACACGTAACATGCATGGACCATTATAGATAAGCATCATTTTAAATGGAAGGGTTGCTTATACCATACCTAGGATTGAAGTAGGGTCGAGCAAAGTTTAAATAACTGGACTCAAGCACAATAAGTGCCTAGGGGTCGAGCAACAACACCATGCTTGAGCTCAACTTGCATGAGCAGAGGCTTCCCACGTGGTCGAGCACCACTTCAATATATGGGTCGAGCAAAGTATTCAGGCACAGGTTTGTCACACGAGTTATGACAGGTTGCTCGTTCAGGAATAATGTGAGGTCGAGCACAAGTTTATCTAAAGGGGTCGAGCACTGTGCTACCACACAACTCGGTCAAGCAGTGTTCTCCAAAGCCTGGTCGAGCAGTGCACGTATATAAATGATTGGCAGAAGTGTAATTCTTGAACCCATTTTCGCAAAGTAGCATATTTAAAAGAACAAAACAATGGCATACTCATAACAATTATTCCCATAAAATGCAAGAGGACAAAATAGAAAAGTGGCAGTATAACGTGCTAAAGTGTGAAAGGGAGAAGGTATATGAAAGCACATAAGACAAGAATGGGAGTGTTGTAATTTCTAATACCATTTTATGAATTGTTCACATGAGAGGCCGGTCATATTTTATATGTAAAGGGGGTCGCTCGTGCATTCATGGTCCATCGTGCAGTTGGAATTTTGGGGTCGGTCGTGCATAAGGTCTTACAGCTGGTTCCAGCTGTGTACAACTGTCCAGTGGCAGTTCCATAAATACCTGTATGAACGACTCCTTCCCTGAACACTATAATTACAGAATTGCCACCTGGTACCAACTTCTCCTATGTATACCCCAATTCACCACCATTCAAAGGACCGATTTTTGCCACCCCGAAGGGTTATCCTTTCGGTTTCCCACCATTTTCAAGCTTCTTAATCTCCATCAATAGCTTCCTAAAATCACTGCATCTTCCTCCAACATCAAGTGCATCTCATCTTCTCCAACCTCCATTAATTCTCACTCAAGCTTAATCCAAGTGTTCTCCAATCGCCATTACTCCTCTTTAAAGCTCGGATCTAACACTAATTTCATGATGAAATCAAGGAAGATCATCTAATCACGAGATCTAATACATTCCTTCCCGAATTCAAGTGATAACTAAAGCAGAAAGAGAGTAAAAAGTGGAAAATCATTATAAAGAGAGAGAACAAGTGAAATAAGTGAGATGTATGATATGATGAACTTTGTAAATTTCTCCATGATAATGAAAATCACTTTCAAAGTGGACGTAGATCTGTTTTAAATCGAACCACTATAAAATTATTGTGTCTTTTACTTACCTTTTAGTGATTAAGGCTCTTTTTCCTTAATCTTACCGTTTGGTATAGTGTGATCTCACACCTTTGGTTTTTGGACCAATTTTAGTTCTAAACATTTGGTTCCCACCGTGGGGACACGTTCGCACTTCCTTCTCTCACACTTCTCTCAAGTCTAAAAGCCTTGCATTGAAGTTCTAAACCCTCTCCGAAATAATGGCTAAGTCAAGGAAGACTAAAAGCAAGATCGTTAGGGAAATCAATAATATTGCTAGTGAGACTACGCCACTTACTAACCATTTCGGAGTTGGCAAAAACTCATTAGGTGAAGCCGGTGTGACAAAGAATGAGTTGGATGCTGCTATTGCCAACATGAACCACCGAATGGAAGCTTATACCAAGGCGATGATGGAAAAACTTGACTCCATCCTTAACGCTTGACCAAATTCATCACCTTGAAAGGTTCATGTTGATCTTGACGAAAATGCCAATTCATTTCCTTCTAACCATGATCGCAACGAAAACTTGGAAAATGAAAACGAATGGTTAAGCGACAAATACGAGGATAACGTCGAAAACTTGAAGCCAAAAGCTAAGAATCATTCCAAGATGAAAGATCGAAGGATTACTAGTCCCGTCTCGAGGGAATTTCCTCGTTGGAAAGATAAAGGACCTAATATTTCTTACCAGAATCACATGCCTAGACGGACATTTGGTAAAGAGCTCAGTTTTGCAGAATAACATAACACTGAAGAATACATCTCGAATATGGTAGAACAAATCATGAAGAAGAATCAAGCTCGCAACAACGATGAAAGAGACTGGAATTTCTCTCTTGATAGGACTCCGTTTACCAAGAGAATTCAAGAAACAGAGTGTCAAAGGAAATTCAATCGACCAACTCTGCCTCCGTACAAGGCCTTGTGGATTCTAACTACTTTCTGTTTAAGTACGAGTGGCATATGAGCGTAGCAAAGTTAACAGACGAGATGGGATGCTTATATTTCCCTCTCTACTTAGAAGGTACTGTGTCACTATCGTTCATAAAACTACCATCTAACTCCGTAGACCGGTTCTCCGACTTGACCAAAAAGTTCATGGAACAGTTCCGCTTATGTGCTACTAATGCCACGGATGGTATAACTCTTTCAATAATGAAGCAGAATCCAGGGGAATCCGTTAAAGCTTTTCTTAGTTGATTCGATGTTGCCTTGTCTGAAGTAAGGAATCCAGAACCTCGTATAATCCTCATGTCTCTAATCGGCGCTTTAGATGAGAAGAGTGGATTCAATAGATGGATTAAAATGAAAAAACCAAACACGCTTGAAAAATTCTATAGAAAAGATGAGGAGTATATGAGAGTGGACAATAATCCCGTGCCTCTCCAGATTATTGATGCTAACCAACTTCTTGAAGCTCCTAAAAACGCTGCTACTCAATACAGTTAAAAGAATCACGGGGTTGGTCAAAAGAGGGGAAATGACGGAAGGGATGATCGGAACAATAAGAAGCCCCTCTTATTCAAAAATTTTCAATTAACCCCTTTTGACAGAAACTCCAGAGAACATTTTTGCTACGACCAAAGACACCCAAAGTTATCCAATTCCAAAACCTCAGAGAGTAGGTGGCGATCAAGCGAACTCTGGAAAGTTCTGCAGGTTTCACAATAAGCCAAGCCACAATACCAACGAATGTAGGCATCTAAAATCACTGATCGAAGAGATGATTATGAAGAATTGTCTACAACAATATGTGAAAAATCCACAATCCTCAAACAATTCTATGACTTCTCAAGGGAAAGGGGCAGCAAGCAACGAAGCACCTGCTCAAACTAGACCAATCATCTACTGACATCCAGTGGAGCTCTAATTTCAATGGTTCAGAATAAGCGATCAACATCACCACAGCTTTGTTTTATGCTTAATTTCATACTTTTCGTACTGCAATATTAAGAATTCTTGTAAAACAATCTATAATATTTTACAAACATTATTCTGAACATTAGCTCTATGACTAAGAGCATATACACATGAATGAATCCCGTGCCTACAGAATTTTATATTAAATCAAAACTTGATTAAAAGTTGATTTCATGTTACAGGCCATCCGTCGAGCACTTGTTCCTTCAGAATCTGATGAAATATAACAACCCCAACAACACTAGTTCAAATGCCAAAGGCCGTAAATATCAGCATGCACAAGAGCAAAAATACAAAAGCAACGCCTTAGAAAGTGAATGGGAAAAGTCACAAAGATTTAAACAACGAACAAGCGCCACGACAAACAAACAAGAGGGTTGTAGCTTTCTTCGAAGGGGCACTTCTCTAAGTGAGAGGTTCAAAGCTCCAGTTCCAAATAGAGAGATAGCTTGCTAAGTCAAGCCTCTGACAAAGGAATTGGTGCCAACCCCATGAAATGATACAATAGCTGTCCAATCAACTTGCGTAGTGTATGAGAATCTCAGATGTGACAAGTGTTGGACAGTAACCAATAACTTGCGTAGTGTCTGAAAACCTCAGATGCGACAAGTGTTAGATCATAAACAATTAACTTGCGTAGTGTCTGTAGACCTCATATGCGACAAGTGTTGGATCTTTACTAATCAACTTGCGTAGTGTTTGAAAATCTCAGATGCGACAAGTGTTGGATCTTAACCAATTAACTTGCGTAGTGTCTGGAAATCACATATGCGACAAGTGTTGGATCTTAACCAATAAACTTGTGTAGTGTCTGAGAATCTCAGATGTGACAAGTGTTGGATACTAACCAATCAACTTGCGTAGTGTCTGAAAACCTCAGATGCGACAAGTGTTGGATCATAACCAATTAACTTGCATAGTGTCTGAAAACCTCAGATGCGACAAGTGTTGGATATTAACCAATCAACTTGCACAGTGTTTAAAAATCCCAAATGCGACAAGTGTTGGATATTAACCAATTAACTTGCATAGTGTCTGGAAATCTCAGATGCGACAAGTGCTGGATCTTAACCAATTAACTTACGTAGTGTCTGGGAATCTCAGATGCGACAAGTGTTGGATCTTAACAAACCAACCTGCGTAGTGTTCGGAAATCTCATATGCGACAGGTGTTGGATCTTAACCAATCTACTTGCGTAATGTTTGGAAATCTTATATGCGACATGTGTTGGATCTTAACCAATTAACTTGCGTAGTGTCTGTAAATCTCGGATGCGACAAGTGTTGTATCTTAACCAATCAACTTGTGTAGTGTTTGAAAATCTCTGATGCGAGAAGTGTTGGATCTTGACCAATTAACTTGCGTAGTGTTTGGAAATATCAAATTCAACAAGTGTTGGATCATAACCAATTAACTTGCGTAGTGTCTGGAAATCTCAGATGCAACAAGTGTTGGATCTCAACCAATTAACTTGCGTAGTGTCTGAAAATCTCAGATGTGACAAGTATTGGATCTTAACCAATTAACTTGCGTAATGTCTGAAAATCTCAAACACGACAAGTGTTAGATTTTAGCCCAAGCAGGGGCATGAAATCCAAAGTACTTCCCGTAGAAAAGACTAATAATGACCTCTTAAACAAGGGGCATGAATATCAAAGCTTCTCAAAGAGGAAGCAGAAAATAAATCATAGATACGTATTTCCCAAATGAGAAATGTAGTGTATTATCATATGAGTCGTTTAAGCAATAACACTTGAAATCCATAGTCGACTTTAGTCGATTTGTTGATCTTTAGTGTTAAAGAGAATTCGAATTAGAATATCGTATTTTTGCAGATAATATTTGACGAGTTATAAACCGTTGAGTAAACCAATCCTGTAGAAACACTTTATTCAATTCAAAATAAAATTCACTATAATTCATTCTCTTATGATTTAACTAATCCACTATCGATATGGACGATCGATGGAAAAGTATAAATCAAAAATCGTGCAGGTAGCATGGAACATATAAATTCAAAGCATGATTTACCATAGCAAACATAAAATCTACGATTGGATATCAATAGTAAGGTTCATTTCGAAGCCTGCATTTTTACGAATAAAAGTACAAGCTTCGAGGGGAAAATGTTAACCTCGTTGTAAAAACGCGGTTCAGAATTAAGAAGTGTGTACGAGCGGTGACTTACGGCTATGAAGCTAAGCACACGAAAGCTTTTACAATGGAAAATATTAAATATACAAACATAGTATTAGGTCAGCGATATTCACAAATTAAAACAAGGTTAGACCATTTGTACATGAATACAACATATCGGAAAGGTAAATTGTGCTTCATAAATCCAACTACTGACATATATACAATGCGAGCTCCGGCTAGAGTTAAAACGCATGGGACTAAACGAGTATAATAACGGTTTACGCAAATGCAACATAAGAATTGTGGACATGTGAATAGGCCACCAACTAAAACACAGGGTCGTGTAAGAAAAGGAGCTCGGTCGTACATCTCAAGAGCTCAGCTCGAGCAGCATCAAACAGGCCTTTAGGAGATCCTCTAAAACTCGGTTAACCCTCTCTGTTTGACCATCAGTCTGGAGATGACAAGCCGTACATAAACACAACTCGACTCCCAAAGTATCTAGCAAACTCTTCCAAAATCCACTTGTAAACAATGGATCTCAATCACTCACTATGCTCTTCTGTATACCATGGAATTGAACTATCTATTTTATATAAAGCTCAGCCAACTTCGGTGTTGTCCTAGTCGATCTGACAGAAACAACCTCGCATTCTTGGTCAAACAATCCACAATGACCCAAATTATTTCGTTTCCTTCCCTAATTTCAGGTAGTCCATTGATATTTGCTCCCACTTCCGCGTAGAACCTTTCAATGGCTGAAGTAGTCCACTCGGCTTCTTATGTTCAACTTTCATTAAATGACAGTTCATACACTTGGAAATGAATTTTCCAACAACCCTTTTCGTTACTCACCAATAGTGGGCTCGCCTCATGTCTTGATACATCTTGTTTCCATAGGGATGAATCGTTAACTTTGAGTGATGACACTCCCCAGAATATCATCTCTTAATCTGTCAATATCAGGAACAACAAGTCATCCTTTCTTTCGAAGTCAACCCCTTTGATCGACCTTGAATTCCTTATCCTTTAGTTCCAACTTCAGCATAATCTCGACAATCTTTTGGCTCTCACCAATCCTTTCGATGAGAGTAGATCTTATCGATAAGCTTGCCAACATTTTAGGTTCCATCTCACACCGTGGTCTAAAATCAAATCCTGTCAAGTAATCAAGGTGTTTCCATTCCGAAAAAATCCCTCCCAAACTTGTGTGTCTTCGACTCAACACATCCTCCACTGCGTTACCTTTACCAGGATTATAGGCTATACCAAAATCATATGATGCCAGAAAATCTAACCACCTTTTATGCCAAATATTCAAATCCTTCTAAGAGAAAAAAATACTTCAACGAATTGTGATTTGTAAATAACTCGAATCGAACTCCCAACAGGTAATGTCTCCACATCTTAAGAGCAATCACAATCACTGCCAATTCCAAATCATGAGTTGGATAATTCCTTTCATGTGGCTTCAACTGTCGACTCACATAGGCTATAACATTATCCTTTTGCCTTAGCACTTCTCCAAGTCCAATACCAAATGCATCGGTGTATACCACCATCTCTTCATTCCCACTTGGAATCGTCAAAACAGGAGCTCCCATTGGTCTCACTTTTAGGATTCTGAAAGCATATTCACACTTCGCTTCCCATGTGAACACTTGATTCTTCTTCGTCAATCTTGTTAATTCTGCAGCCATCTTAGAGAAATCCTTTATAAAATGACGATAATATCCCGCCAATCCATGGAAAATCCGAGCATCCATCGCATTCTTAGGTCTATCCCAGTCTTGGATTGCTGCCGCCTTAGCGGGGTCAATTTCTATACCATTTCTAGAAATAATATGGCCTAAGAACCTCACTTCGCTCTTCCAAAAGTGACACTTTGAAAACTTAGCTCTCAGCTGATGTTTTCGCAAGATTTCCAAAACAACTCGCAAGTGCATCTTGTGCTCTTCCTCATTCCAAGAGTAAACCAGAATATCATCCATGAACACAAGCACGAACTTGTTCAATTGTTCTTTGAACACTGTATTCATAAGATCCAAAAAATATGGTGGCGCATTAATCAACCCAAATGGCATCACCAACCATTCGAAGAAACCGGATAGTGTCCTAAAATCTGTCTTCGGCACATTATCCTTTGCCATCCTCAACTGGTGGACTCATGTTGCCAACTCCATTTGAGGAAACACCTTGGCTTCGTGAAGCTGATCGAACAAGTCATCTATCCTCATCAACGGATACTTTTTCTTCTTGGTCACCTTGTTCAGCTCCCGATAGTCCACATACAATCTCAAAGATCCATTTGGCTTGGTTGCAAACACAATTAATGCATCCCATTTAGATACACTTCTCCGAATGAATAATTTTCCTAAAAGGTCACATACTTGCACCTAACTCTCATTTTTCCTTAGGCGCCATCCACCTAAGAGGCATAGTGATAGGTCTAGCACCTTTGACCAAATCGATTCTGAACTCAATCTCACGATGCGGCAGCAACCCTTTGACCTCGTCAAAACATCTTTAAACCCACTTGCGATTGACATGACAAATGAAAAGTCTTCCTATAGAATCACAAGCTAATAAAAATAGCTCACGAAGACACCATCTTTGGGCTAACACCGAATCACAACTATTCTCCCTTCCATATTCCGGACTGTCACCTCCATCTTCTCGCAATCTACTTTTTCTACATAACTATTGAGCCAGTCCATACCCAAGATAACCCAAAAACCAGAAAAGTTCAAAACAAAGCAATCACACACAAAGGATAAACCATGACTCGAAAACACTAGACCATAACAAATCATATACAAACTAGACGAACCCCTAACTGGATTAGTCATGATCAAAGGTCTATCACAAAATTCGGGTTCCAAACCCAATCGGAACACAAGCTCATTACAAAGCATGCGATGCTCCAATATCGAAAAATACACAAACTAAAACATCTTTATTGGAAAGAATACCTTGAATGACGACACTCTACCCCCTCTCCTCTGCCGTTGGATCCCTCGAAGACAATGGCACAACTTCAAAAGCATGCGCCTTCATAATCTTCTTTCCCTTAGTTCGTTCTGGACAGTCCTTCTTGAGATGCCCAGGCTTGACACAGTTGTGACACTTCCTTTCATCTTTCGGACTTGTAACACCCTGAATTTTTAATGAAATTAAAAATGTGGAAATATGTATATATATGTTACATACATAGATATATTTAAGAGAAAAATTAAATAATGAAAATAAAATTGCATGTAATAAGTTAATGCAGTGAAATGAAGAAAAAGATTAATAAAAGAAATTACATGCAGTACATGAAATGCGAAAAAATGCATGCAAAAATTTGAAAAGAAAAAGTGAAATTTGAAGAGCTTCTAGAAATTAGTCATGAAATTAGCACCATTGCGTTCGTGGCGATTTTCTAGTCAATTTGACCTATGGGTTGTAGAATTCTAATTTAAGATGAAAAAGATATCTTTAATTAAATAATGCAACAAAATATGAAAAAGAGGAATGAGAAAAGAATAATGGTTACCATTGTTCTAAGTCTTGTTAACAACAGGCTAAGTAGCCCAGTTGGTTAGAGCATGTGACTTGCATCCAAGAGGTACAGAGTTCGATCCTCGCCAGCGCCATATTTTTGTTTTAGGGGAATGGCTAAAAATTAGATTAGTGTGAATACATTTTGATTAAAAAGCGGTTTAGTGTGAAAAGGGTTAATTGGAAAGAAGGTTAAAAAGAGAAATAAATGATATGATTTATTTAAGAGAATTATATTGGAAACCAAATAAATAATTGTTCGCATACAAGAGCTTAGTATACGCATAAGGGGTGAATGAAGATAAACATAATTCAGAGTAAGGGTTGCGCGCGAACATTGATTATTGATAAATCAAATTTTAAATAAATAAAGAAATAAATAAAATATGACATGTGTGGGTCGAAACCCACAAGGGGGTGTCGACACCCAAGAGGGGTGTCGACACTCCCCCGCTACTGCGCATCATGTTGCACACATGGCGTGTTTTTGTTGGTTAATGTTTGTTTTTTCCGCAACATGGCTATTACCTTTTGGTCGGATGATGCGGTTAGCTTGGATGGAGTTTTAAATTAAATCTAAAGGACTAGATTAGTTTAGCATGCCTATAAATAAGGTGGTTAGGGTTACTTCATCCTCACAATTTCTTAGGTGACGCCAAAACTCTGCCTCCAAACCTATTCTTCTTCCTCTTCTTATTCAACTAGAGAAAGCTTTGCCCTTTTCTTTTCTCCTCTAAAACATATTCTAAAAAAGAAGATTAAATCTAGGCTTCTTCTTCTTCAAAGTTAGAGAAAATAATTCAGATTTTACGATAAAAGCGCCTAGATTTATGCGGCGTATGAGGTTCCAAATCAGTTTGGAAAGACATGGAAGAGTAGATATGGATTAGATTCAAGATTATTCAGAATTAGGAAAGCAAATCAAAGGTGAGTAGGTTTAAATTATAATTTTGAATAATAGTATAGATATCATTTGACATTCCCTGTAAATAACATAATAAACATGTCATAATTGCAGTCTTATTTATATGATCTTTCTGTTCTTCTCCCTCCTTTTTTTTTATTTTTATAGCCAGGCTACCTTCGAGCCTAGGCCAAAAGCTGAAATATGCGAACGCACGAAATTGGGAATCATTTAGGAAAGATTAATTTGGGCATAATATATATGATGATTTATGACTTGGAAGAAGAGGTATAGTGTGCATAATAATATATGACTTGGAAAAAGGTTATGAAAACCTATAATGGAATAGGGATAACTGCAATAAATATGAACAATTGGTATAATTGGAATAATTGCACTTTTACTTTATTAAAGTTAATTACATGTAGGAAGACGTGCGGCATATATGGGGAATTGGGTATAATTTATATGTGGGATTATAGGCATAAATTGAATTGAGAATTTATGGGTAATTAGTATTCACTATAATCCAAGACTTGAAATTTGGGATGAATTAAGGAAGAGATAATGAACGCCTAAGACACGAGGTTAGATTTGGTTTGCGGTAGAAGTCTGCCCGGAACCGCCCGACATATCCAGCAATCGCAAACAGTAATCTGATGTGAGATCAAAGGCAGAAATTAGATGTGTAATAGTGATAAGACATGAGATTAGATTTGGTTTGCGGTAGAACTCTGCCCGTAACCGCCCGACATATCCAACAACCACAAACGGTAATCTAATATGGGAGGTCATGCCCGATTACGGGTATAATGAATTAATGAACACTTAACCAAGATAAGACATGTGGTAAAGACATGGGAATAATAAAGGGGTTAAGTGGGTAACATGGGCAACATGGATAAATTGTTAAATTTGAATACTTAACCAAATTAAACCCGTAGTGGTGTTACAAACCAGTTGAATTGAGTAGGGGTTAAGTAAATTTGTAAAAAATAATAATGGGAAGGATTAAGTTGATCTTAGTTAATGCCAAAATGGGGAATGATAATAATAACCTATTATGAATGAACTTCAATAAGAAAAGGAAAGATAATAGGTAGGGTTGTTCTAGGGACATGTGGGAATTATAACATATGAAATAAGGTAAGTTATACGGAACGATAAGGGAAATGAAATAACTTATGTAATAAGATAAGTTGTACTTAATTGTAAATTAATTAATCTGCAAAGGCAGGAATAAATCTACGAATGCAGATAATATAAGTTATATGAATGGAAAGGGATTAGGACATAACAGGAGATTGGATGAGTAATTCTCTGAGTGTCAATTTGATGTTGATTTTGGTCTTCGGGATTGATACTTAGGGAGTTATTCTCTTACCAATGTATATGTGAATTAAGATGTACTTAATTATAAATTAAGTAGAACATGTTATGGTAAATATAAGATGGAACAATGAATAGATTATGAGAATAACATGTTGTAGGCATATTAATAAACTTAAATTGGTTAAGTTATAAATGCAATTAATAAGCAAGGGTAACTTGGTAAACTTGAAAAGGAAGTCAATGTGAATGAGAATAACCAAGTTAAATGAGAAGACTAAAGAGGTGGCACAAGCGCATAATTAATGATTAGACGTAGGGTCTAATGACATATTAAACTGAGGCGCTTGGAGCAGTCCGTATGTTATAGGATGGATAGCCCAATAAGGTAGATCATCATGGTGTCATAAGGCATGAGGGGAGCGCACGTTCATCTGATTATTCTGGCGGTTCCAACGGACTGGAAGGGGAAGCACGCGGCTTCCTGAGACATTAAAGGTGCTCCTAGTAGTCCTCTGTGTGGTGGCAGATGTTTAAGGCTATGCCCGCAGAAGTTGAGTCTGCGCGTAACTACTAGGTTTGTGGGCCTTGACTGAAAGAATAACTTGGCAGTCAGAATGTTGTACGCGGTGATGGAAAAGGTGATTTGGTGGCTGCCTCAACGGAGGCGGAGGGTCAGGACCAACAAGGGTAGTAAGTCGTCGAGTGCCTATCACCACAGCCAGTAGGATGCAGAAAGACTAGAGCTAGACCCAAGATACCATTAACCATTCAGTATCGTGGGACGGTGGTTGAGGGGAGACGCCACATGGATGTTTAGATTGTTTGCTTAGGGGCTTGTTGCTTAGCTCTTGTTGTCTTTACTAGTTGAGGGAGCGGTTGAGGTGAGGCCATAGCCACCATAGAAAATAAACCCTAGGGATATTTATGTGAGAGGCTCTTAAAGGAAGGCCTACATAGATATGAGGAAAGCTCTCGACTGAGTTCCGTGTTTCTTGTGTATCCCTGCCACAGAACTTGGGCACGCACACGATAGATGTGCATGTTAGGCATCGAATATGTTTGACGATATGTACGTGGGAAAGTCTAGATACATGCATGTTTGCTCTGGGTGGTGTATCGTAGACTCTGGGGCATTACTCGATGAAGGAATCTGGCTCGATGAAAAAGTTCGAGGATAGCAGTCGGTATGCTTACGTAGTACAGCGATAGTGGTTCTATGCGGATGTAGCATTGTTATATATGTTAAGAGATATGTACATTACTATGGCATAGGATGAGGGACTACACACATAAATGTGGTGTTACGGAGGAGACCGTGCGAGTAGGGTACCATGGGGTGTACCTCAGTTTGGGGGTAGCTACATATACATTATATTAGGTTAATCTACTAGGGAGTAGATATGTGTGATGTGTGTGTAAGCCTCGAGCGCTAATAATACAGATAACCTAATAAATAAGAAATTTGATTGAACGGTATATGTAGGATTATCCAGAAGTGTAATTTAAGTATAGTCACTAGAACTTGTGTTCTGAACCCCCTCCTTATAACATTTGCAGGTTAGGTTCATGACAGAGATTGTAAAGCTTTGGATACTGGTTTAGCAGTGTTGTTATTAAGGTAAAGCTATGTTTTAATTACATTATATTTTATTCCTTCCGCTATGAGATATTTTCCGAACTCTGACATGTTTTATGTCTCTGTCTTTTCTGCAAGATACCAGAGAAAACCAACTCGGGTTTCAACGGATTGGGTTTTTGAAAGAAAAAAATCGGTCCGTCGGAATTCGGGTTGTTACATCTGGTATCAGAGCTTCATTTAGGATCCTATATGGATAATGAGTGAATGTATTTGTATTTTCAAATTATAAATATTATATATATAAACCTAGATCCATGTAGGAACCCACTAAATAGAAAGAGGAAAATGGATTAGGAATATATATAGTTGAGAGAATTGAATTTGTGGGGGTGTCTAGGAAAGCCTAGTTGAGTTGGATACCCACTATGACTCTAGCCCAATGATTAACTTTTAAGAACATGAAATTATAAAAGTTTTGGCAAAATAATTTGTGGTGTTTTCAAGTTTTAATCTTAAAAGTATTTTTGATGTTTGAAAGAGATATGTAAGAAACATATTTGAAAAATGCATATTGGGTTTTAAAGTAAAGTGGGGTATACTTTGTAAAATAATGATTATTGTTTAAAGAAGAAATTTTGTTGGGTGGACAAAATAATTTGTAAAGAGTAAGAATAAAGTAGATTTTTACACCTTGTAGAAAGCAGTCAAAATTAATATTGTAGGTATAAACAATGTAACCCTATAGTTGTCCTTGTCTACTCCAGTTTTGCGATTTGAAAAAAAAATGTTTTGCAATTTTATTTTGTGACATGTTTTTATGGTTTCGAAAAAGTAAGTTTTGGAAAAGAAAATAAAGTTCTAAGAACTTTTGATTTTTGGAAGAAAAATGTAATGAAAAAAGGGGGCCAAACCATGTTTTAAAAAGAATGAAGTAGGTAAGGATTAGTGCCTAGAAAGAACGAGAAGAAGTTTGAGGCTATGAAGTAGACTGCAAGGACTATTTGAGAATAGAAGAAATTCCCGTAGAATGCATAAGCATTATAAAGCCTAGGATTGTTGCTTGAAAAAAAAAGTGTATGCTAGTAATACACAGCAAGGACTAGTAGTGACTACCAGGTGGTGAAGGGCAAGTAAGAATATAGATTCTGTTGCTTGGACTTGTGGTTATCGGAAGTGACATACTCCTAAGATTCTTGGGCCGTAGTAGTAGTTGTGTAGGATGTTGTTTGAATTGAAAACAGAAAAGATTATTTGGAAAATAAATTTAAGCAATTGGATCAAGTCAAATAAGCTAAGAAAGAAAATAGCCTAACAAAAAAAGAAAACAACAAATTTAGTGAAGCAACAAAAGTGACGAGAAAAGAAAATGAAAATTTTATGAAAAGATGGATAAAAATGATTTTTTTTCCAAGATAAGTTGAAAAAGAAAAGATAATTTTTTTATGTGGGTTGTGCTTGGATAGGAAAATAGGAAATCTTTATAGAGTAATTACATAAAATCCAATTACAATTAGAAAAGGTACATAAAAGAAAAACAGTAAATGTAAATTCTTCCGTTTTATACCTTTTTGTAACATAAGAAATCGAATTTAGAAAATTCGATTTTTCTAAATTTTGAAATTTAATTATGGTCGGTAGGGTTTTGGATGCAACAATTGGATGAACTATGCTCTTATTCGAAAAGTGTGTGGGAAAATTTGAATGAAAAGCTATTTTGGTTTTCAAAAATATTGCATTCATATAGAACTGCAAGTATATTTAGGATGTGAGCATCATGTTTTGAAAGAAATTTTAAAAGTTTTCATACATGTAGGTGGTACCAAATTAGGCATACATGCATTACTATGATGTATTTCACTTTGAACATGCATATAATGTTTATAAAAATTGGATACACACATGATGGATGTATATTATACGAGGGATTAGCTATTTAATCCCTATTAAATTTCGGGGATGAAATTTCTTGAGGATGGGAGAATGTAACACCCCGCATTTTTAATGAAATTTAAAATGTGGAAATATGTATATATATTATATACATAGATATATTTAAGAGAAAAATTAAATAATGACAATAAAATTGCATGTAATAAGTTAACGCATTGAAATGAAGAAAAAGATTAATAAATGAAATTACATGCAATACATGAAATGCGAAAAAATGCATGCAAATGTTTGAAACAAAAAGGAAAATTGAAGAGCTTCTATAATTTGGTCACGAAATTAGCACCATTGCGTTCGTGGCAATTTTCTAGTCATTTAGACCTATGGACTGCAGAAATCTGATTTAAGACGAAAAAGATATCTTTAATTAAATATTGCAACAAAACATGAAAAGGAGGAATGAGAAAAGAATAATGGTTACCATTGTTCTAAGTCTGTTTAACAAAAGGGTAAGTAGCCCAGTTGGTTTGAGCATGTGACTTACATACAAGAGGTACAGAGTTCGATCCCTGCCAGCGCCATATTTTTATTTTAGGGGAATGACTAAAAAGTGGCTTAGTGTGAACGTAGTTCAATCAAAAAGCGGTTTAGTGTGAAAAGGGTTAATTGGAGGATTAATTGGAAAGAAGGTTTAAAAGAGAAATAAATGATATGATTTATTTAAGTGAATTATATTGGAAACCAAATAAATAATTGTTCGCTTACAAGAACATAGTATACACGTAAGGGGTGAATGCAGATAAACATAATTCAGAATAAGGGTTGCAGCGAACATTGATTATTGATAAATCTAATTTCAAATAAATAAATAAATAAATAAATAAATAAATAAACAAATAGATAAAAAATATGACGTGTGGGGGTCGACACCCACAAGGGGGTGTCGATACATGGGTCGACACCTAAGCAGTGGTGTCGACAACCCCCTGCTGCTGCGCATCATGTTGCACACATGGCGCGTTTTTATTGGTTAATGTTTTTTTTGCAATATCGCTATTTCCTATTGGTCGGATGACGTGGTTAGCTTGGATGGAGTTTTAAATTAAATCTAAACGACTAGATTAGTTTAGCATGCCTATAAATAAGGTGGTTAGGGTTACTTCATCCTCACAATTTCTTAGGCGACGCGAAAACTCTGCTTCCAAACCTATTCTTTTTCCTCTTCTTCTTCAACTAGAGAAAGCTTTGCCCTTTTCTCTTCTCCTCCAAAACATATTCTAAAAAAAAGATTAAATCTAGGCTTCTTCTTCAAAGTAAGAAAAATAATTTAGATTTTGCGATAAAAACGCCTAGATTTATGCGGCGTATGAGGTTCCAAATCAGTTAGGAAAGACACGGAAGAGTAGATATGGATTAGATTCAAGATTATTTAGAATTAAGAATGTAAATCAAAGGTGAGTGGGTTTATATTATAGTTTTGAATAATAGTATAAATATTGTTTGGCATTCCATGTAAAGAACATTATAAACACGTTATAATTGCAGTCTTATTTATATGATCTTTTTGTTCTTCTCCCTCCTTCTTCTTTTTTATTTTTACAGCCAGGCAATCTTCGAGCCAAGTCCTAACGCTGAAATATGCGATCGCGCGAAATTGGAAATCATTTGGGAAAGATTAATTTGGGCATAATACATATGATGATTTATGACTTGGAAGAAGGAGTATAATTGGAAAAAGGGTATGAAAACCTATAATGGAATAGTGATAACTGCAATAAATATGAACAATTGGTAGAATTGGAATAATTGCACTTTACTATATTAAAGTTAATTACATGTAGGAAGACGTGCGACATATATGGGAAATTGGGTATAATTTATATGTGGGATTATAGGCATAAATTAATTGGGAATTTATGGGTAATTATTATTCACTATAATCCAGGACTTGAAATTGGGCATGAATTAAGGAAGAGATAATGAACGCCTAAGACATGAGGTTAGATTTGGTCTGCGGTAGAAGTCTGCCCGGAACCGTCCGGCATATCCCGCAACCGCAAACGGTAATCTAATGTGAGAGGTCAAAGGCAGAAATTAGATGCGTAATAGTGATAAGACACGAGGTTAGATTTGGTTTGCGGTGGAAGTCTGCCCGGAACTGCCCGACATATCTAGCAACCGCAAACATTAATTGTAATGACCGGGGATTCTGGACAAAAACTAAAATATGTAAAAATTTAAAATGAACGAAACATCGATAACTATATTTATCGATGGAGGATAATTCGTCTACATAGCCAGAAATGTGAGTAAAGATTTTCTTTACTACAAAGAACATAAGCGTTACTGAAGCACTATAGCTAAAGCGTAGCAAAACCATAAATAGAGATTAATTTGTTTTAAGAAACAAATTAAATAGCAAATAAATAGGATAACTTAGACGTAAGCTTGCACATATCCTAAGCTAGTTAGACTTGGCTCATTTGACCATTTTAGACATGAACTCGAGCCACTTCTTTTTTGCAAGAACCTATAGCAAGAACTAGAGAAAAATATGGACATAGCAATATACATTTACACTTGCATTTGCTAAGCTAAATATCCATAGTTTAACACTATAACTTACAAGGCTTTGACAACCCATTCCTGTGCAAGACAACAAGCCCATTCCCCGCTGAAACAAAGCCTTAAAATGAATAAGAACTTCAAAATTAACTCTTGAAATATAAGGGGATAGTGACAGGTAATTTAGAGTTTAAACACTCAAGTAAATTGATACTATTTGCCATGATTCATAGGGTATTTGCGCAGGAACATTAAATGCTAAGTGTACTAAGACTTAGGCCATTTTAGTTTATGTTAAATACAAATAATGTGCTGTAATTGTAGAGGCCAAGTAAAATCCATACGTGAGTTTATAAACATACAAACTTAATATTTTAGGAGATTGATGGAGGAATTTCCATCATAACCGAGAACATCTTGCGCAGGAAAAAGGTAAGGCAAGGGAAGGACAACAAAGTTTTGAATTTGTTTTAAAACATTTTAATCAGGTGGAATGTTTCCTGCCAAGTGATCATGAAGGGGAACTTTCCTATCTCTGTTTTATCTAAGTATAGAAGGATTTTATAGTAATTTGCTTGTGCAAAAGGACATAAGCATTTAAAACCTTTGTCAATAAGTGAAAACCATGGTATGGCCATCCTTTCTCTAACCATGCCTTGAGCATGAAACTCCAAACCCAAACTTAGCTATCATGAACATTCTTCTGCTGAGGAACCTACGAAAAATATACATGTTCAGAGTAAATAGGATTTTTCATACTTAATGAATAAAAAGAAACAATATTATATGCATTTAGTTAGCCTATAAATAAGCTGCCATACCCACACTTTCTTTCACCTGCAAATCAAGATAAAGCAAAGAAAAATAGAGGGCATTAAAACACCAGCAAACCGTGAATTCAATGTGAGTAAACCTCACCTTCTACCTATATATTTATGCATGCAAGTACTTTGAGAATGCTATGTTTGTTTGGAATATATTTACTGCCGAATATACTTGAATATGCTTGCTGTAGTGAACTGTTTTCTACTGTAACATCTAGTATGAATGCATAAGTAGATCCAGACCGAATTCATGCACGTATGCAACTCCATTTACATGTACACATTGCACTGATTAGCTGAGTTATATGTTTATATCATTGGAAACTTTTAAAAACACGATATACTATCAAAATGAGTTGCAACATGAAAATCAAACTTCTCGAAATCAAACCTCAGGGTAATAGGGTGGTGCGGCCTCCAGTAACATGAATTTAGAAACAAACATCGTGATTTTTAAGAATGTAGATCAAGAGAAAAAGCTATTTTGTCGGGATATGGATTTTTGTCAAGTATTGATGATCTATGACATTATAGATCGAATGACCGTGTATACAGGTGCACATCAACTTTAGAGCATAGGAAAAATGCAAACACAATTTTATAATGCATAGTTTTGATGAGGTGATGAGTTTGGGGGCTTTTGGTTCGAATTTGCTGTTTCGACTTTGTCGTCGAACTGCTACTCGCTGGAGGCGAGTGGTGTAACACCCCACCTCCGCTAGGGTCACTCACAAAGGGAATGCACAAGTTTTGGAGGGGTTTTATCGAGATAACATCACAGAATTATCACAAGACAGAACATAAATAAATAATTAAGTAAACAACGGAAGAATTTATGAGCAAAACAGAACTTCATTTTATTCCAAAGTAAACCATGTCTCTTACAAACATTTTGAATAACAACTTCATTACAACTGTCTTGTAATAATAGCCAAAGAAGAAATAACTTAAAACAGAAAAACAGCTTATTCCCCAAGTGCAGTAAAAAGAAGCAGCCATAGCAAACGTACATGCTGAACCAAAGCAAGTGATGTCCAAGCTAAGAGCTAGTGTTTCCTCCCTGAGAACATGGGGGGGGGGGGGGGGGAAACGAAAGAAAAGGAGGCGAAAGGAAAAGGGTCAGTCATAAAGACTGAGTAAGTCCTAGTGACTTTCAGTGTAAAAAAGGTTAAAACAACAGGTCATGTATGGACTGGAACTAAACTTAAGAATGGTGTCAAGGTGAGTAAGATAAACTAAGGTGATCATGATAAGTCAAGACAAGTCAAATAAAGCATCACATGTTCAAGATTCGTTGCATCGACTATACTAGTATACTAAGTCCATGTCACCAATTAATCACAAAGTAAATCCCACGGCCTAATATCGTGAAATGACCCTGAAATGGGGTCTGTCCCAAGTACGGACTCCTACGGAGCGATTATCTAGTCGATCGGCTCCCTACAAGTTCTAGCTCGTCAAGTGTCCGTGTCATACGGCTAATCACGAATGTAGTCACCTGTGCTGGGTCCACCTTCGGGTGTATCAGCCCTAGGTGTCAACGCCTGACACGATTCAAGATGCACAGATAAATCTACGGATACCCAGTGTCTGCCCTGGAATACGTGCACGACCGTAGCCCACCGAACCTAGACTGGCGTACCCCACTGCCGTCGTTCACCTCTTACAATCAGCCCAGTAATCGTGCCCCACCCGGCCTAGCCCCAGGGTACCTTGATACATCTAGAGGGTTACTTCTGAAAAGGGTCGTGTCTAGGGTTTCGCCTAACAGATTAGGTCATGTAATTCGTGACCTAACCCGCCTAACCGATTAAGTCATGTAATTCGTGACTTAATCCTTTTCCAGTCTAGTCATGTCAGGATGGTTAAGTATGTCATTTAAATTCGTGACTTAACCCGCTTACGTGTCATGTCAAGTTGGCTAAGTGTTGTCGTTTCAAGTCCAAGACTTAGCCCTACAAATCGTGTTCAAGTTGGTTAAGTTGTCTTTTTATGTTCATGACTTAACCCTAATTGGCATTAATTGATTCGTTAATGCACCGAACCACTCACATTGGATCTTATTGTTCGTAGCCACTGGATTTGCCGGGCGGTTCTGGGCAGGTTTACGCTACGAACTCAACCCAACCTCGGGTTTCAAGCGCGATGTGACCAACTACCCACATTGGATCCTATTGTTTGTAGCAACTGGATTTGCCGGGCGGTTCTGGGCAGATTTACACTACAAACTCAACCCAACCTCGAGTTGGCCACTTTCTTGTTTTCTAAAGTCATGCCCATGTTCTTAACAGATTCGTGCTATTTTCATAGCATGTTCATATGTCAATTTCGTGCCCAACTAAGGCATGTTTCAAGTCAAGTCATAGAATATTCAAGTCAAGTTTTTCGTGCCATATTTCATGTTCTACTTATGCCAAATTTCATGGTTTATGATTATAACCAATTCAAGTTTTGCCTATTCTACGCAATCGTATCCCCAACGCATATAAACGTACTTCGTTCACAAGCATAAACAATTCAAGAGATAAAGGGGAATAACACCAAACATGTGATAGGCATATGTGACAATTCCACCATCACTTGCATAATAAACAGGCTATAACATATCACATGGTTTCAATACTAGCATGATGATAACTTGACATAGTAATGGTTCCAACTTAGTTCAACATGATGAATTCAACTTTACATCATAGGCATAATAATCATTGCGGGCATAATAATAATTTTATTACAAACTTGAAACATTAAAGGCATGGTAATTCTAATAGGCATAGTGGATTCCAATTTAGTATTTTTAACATAATGATTCTCATCTAGCATTATAAACATAATGATTCCAACTTTTCATCATAACCTAGCGATTCCCAATTTAACATGATAGGTATATTATCATCACGGGCATAGTTTCATTAATATCATAGACATGGTTTAATTAGCATCATAGGCATGGTTTAATCAACATGAGGATTTCAATGAACATAATGATTCCATGGACATGTATTTGTTCAAATTGCAATAAAATTAAGCCCAAGTGATTCATAACAACATCAACATCATGATAAGTTTAACGTGCAACATTAACATAGCAATATTCCCAAATTTTGATTCAAAGTTAAACAATATAAACATGGATTAATAATAGTTCTTAAATCCGGTTTCAATTCATAGCATGTCCATGTTATTTTAGCGTTTTTGCCTAAAAAGTGACATAGAACTTACAATATGAAGCAAGCAATCCAAATCAAAACTTTAAATCAAATAGCCCCAAATCCGTTGTCTAAAGCGTCGTAGTTGTTGTAGCTTCTAGTTGTAGCCTTCAAGAATCATCCTTCGTCTTCTTTAATTTTTGTTCTTTGTATTTTTAATTTAGAGTTCTAGGTTTAATGGCGGCTGCATGAGTGCTAAAATGAAATAGTATGATTTAGGCTAGGTCTTAGGGTCTTTAAATAGTTGTAGGCAATTGATTTCAGCTTTTAGATTAACCCTAGAATAGATCTGAGCCATCCAAGATCGTCACAAGCCCCCAAAACAAGACGTAGGAGCCAAAGCAGGTTTACCAGGCCGACCCCCAGGTCGACTCCCCAGTCGACCTGGTTGGGGGGGAGGTCGACCCTAGTGTCGACCCCCCTGTCGACCTGTCTGGGCGGGATTTTTCCTGCCTACCCTGAATTCTGAAAATTTGAATCTGTTTTTGAATTTGAATTTTTCGTGAAACTTTGCGAGGCCATATCTTGATCATACGGACTCCGATTTACGAAATTTCGGACTCTATTTCGCGTATTTTTCCGAGACGAACGCAATGGCGCAACCCGTTTTCCCTGATTCAGATTTTAACATTTAATTCTTCCTTGATTCTTGTCTTAACATGTTGTTAAAATTCGGGTTGTTACATTCTCCCCTCCTTTAAGGATTTCGCCCCCGAAATCTCCAAGTTAGGAAGAACGCATCCTACCATCCATCATCCATCTACTCAAAACATCATCCACAAGCAACCATGGTCCTTAAAAGACTTCTAATGTTTTATGAACACATGCAAAGAGTGTGTGTATATGTTCCTTAGCTAATGCTAATGATCAGGCCTGATTGATTTTCTAAATGCAAAATATGTTTAGTGAAATGAATCCAATATGTATGCAAAATTTTCCTATTATAATTCATAATTTCTACATGAGTGCACAAACACTCAATCATATGCAACTACCAAATGATTGCACAACCAAGTTTCCAAAATAAACACTCATGCATATGCAAGTATGAAACTGTGACTAAGCCGATCTAGTGCCTAATGTGTATTCATGCATCCACGAGCAACCATTTGCGACCACTTGTAACCATTTTGCAATCATAACATTTTTCAATTACATGTTTACATCCAAAAAGATTCTACCTATGGTTCTCATGATAGGATCGAGGAGATAACAAGATAAAACAAAGCATCTAGAAAAAGAAGTTAAAGATGTACCCCCGGAAGGTCCGGTCTGCTTCTTAGGGCAGTCCTTGCTGATGTGTCCAATCTCCCCACAATGAAAACATTCACCTTGCTTTCTCTTCCTCTTTCTACAATCCTTGGCTATGTGCCCTTCCGTACCACAGAAATTGCATTTCCTTTTATCACGTGAGTTGTCGTTCTTGTCTCACTTCTCGGAGTCTACCTTCTTATTCTGAGAATCGTTGGGCTTGACCTCTTTCTTTCCCTTCTTATCTTCCTCATACAGTAGGGCCATATCCACCAAGCTTTCAAAGGTCGCCCCCATGGGCACATGAGTCATGGCCAAACCATGTAGTGGCTCGTTCAAGCCTCGTGCAAAACGTAGCGCCTTTTTCTGAGGAGTGTTGACTAACTCCAATCCGAAGTGAGCAAGCTGATTGAAATGGTTCACGTATTCTTTAACTGTCATATTTCCTTGTTTAAGGGCCAGAAACCGTTCCATTTGGAGACTCTCCTCTGCCGATGACAAGAACTTAAGCCCAAATCTCCCTCTAAAGTCCACCCAAGTAGCAATGGGCCTAGTAGCATTGGTGACTTCCCACCAATAAGAAGCTTCCTCTTTCATGAGCCACGCCGCCAACTGTACTTTCCTATTGTCCTCTACCTCAAAGATAACAAAAAAGTCTTCGGTTTCCTTCAACCAATTCCGTGCCTCAACAAAAGTCTCAGTTCCTAGGAAATCCTTTCCGCCCATGGCCTTAAAGTCCTTGCATATCTTTGAAAAAGCGGTTTCTCACGGAGGTTGAGGAGGATGAGGAGGAGGATTGGCTGGGCCTGCCACATTAGCCCGAGCCTCGAGGAAACGACGGAACCAAGTGGGTATATTGACCCCCTCGGGAAGATTAAGGTCGTCGGCCATGATAAGCTGAAAACGAAAAAGTAAAAGATTCAAACGAGGAAACAAAGATAGTGCTAATGGCTTTGGGGAATATGCCTTTTAATCAAAACAAAATTTTCTTGAAAATTTGCTTCTTTGTAAATGGTTTTGAAAAAAATTTCAAAAGGTTTTCAAAACTTTTGCCTAGTCTTGGTAACCTGGCTCTGATACCAAGTGTAACACCCCACCTCCGCTAGGGTCACTCACAAAGGGAATGCACCAGTTTTGGAGGGTTATTATCGAGATAACATCACAGAATTATCACAAGACAGAACATAAATAAATAATTAAGTAAACAGCGGAAGAATTTATGAGCAAAATAGAACTTCATTTTATTCCAAAGTAAACCATGTCTCTTACAAACATTTCGAATAACAACTTCATTACAACTGTCTTGTAATAATAGCCAAAGAAGAAATAACTTAAAACAGAAAAACAGCTTATTCCCCAAGTGCAGTAAAAAGAAGCAGCCATAGCAAACCGTACATGCTGAACCAAAGCAAATGATGTCCAAGCTAAGAGCTAGTGTTTCCTCCCTGAGAACCTGGGGGGGGGGGGACAAAAGAAAAGGAGGCGAAAGGAAAAGGGTCAGTCATAAAGACTGAGTAAGTCCTAGTGACTTTCAGTGTAAAAACGATTAAAACAACAGGTCATGTATGGACTGGAACTAAACTTAAGAATGGTGTCAAGGTGAGCAAGATAAACTAAGGTGATCATGATTAGTCAAGACAAGTCAAATAAAGCATCACATGTTCAAGATTCGTTGCATCGACTATACTAGTATACTAAGTCCATGTCACAAGTTAATCACAAAATAAATCCCACCGCCCAATATCGTGAAATGACCCTGAAACGGGGTCTGTCCCAAGTACGGAGTCCTACGGAGCGATTATCTAGTCGATCGGCTCCCTACAAGTTCTAGCTCGTCAAGTGTCCGTGTCATACGGCTAATCACGAATGTAGTCACCTGTGCTGGGTCCACCTTCGGGTGTATCAGCCCTAGGGTGTCAACACCTTACACGATTCAAGATGCACAGATAAATCTACGGATACCCAATGTCTGCCCCGGAATACGTGCATGACCGTAGCCCACCGAACCTACACTGGCATACCCCACTGCCGTCGTTCACCTCTTACAATCAGCCCAGTAATCGTGCCCCACCCGGCCTTGCCCCAGGGTACCTTGATACATCTAGAGGGTTACTGGTGAAAAGGGTCGTGTCTAGGGTTTCGCCTAACAGATTAGGTCATGTAATTCGTGGCCTAACCCGCCTAACCGATTAAGTCATGTAATTCGTGACTTAATCCTTTTCCAGTCTAGTCATGTCAAGATGGTTAAGTATGTCATTTAAATTCGTGACTTAACCCGCTTACGTGTCATGTCAAGTTGGCTAAGTGTTGTCGTTTCAAGTCCATGACTTAGCCCTACAAATCGTGTTCAAGTTGGTTAAGTTGTCTTTTCATGTTCATGACTTAACCCTAATTGGCATTAATTGATTCGTTAATGCACCGAACCACTCACATTGGATCTTATTGTTCGTAGCCACTGGATTTGCCGGGCGGTTCCGGGCAGGTTTACGCTACGAAATCAACCCAACCTCGGGTTTCAAGCGCGATGTGACCAACTACCCACATTGGATCCTATTGTTTGTAGCAACTGGATTTGTCGGGCGGTTCCGGGCAGATTTACACTACAAACTCAACCCAACCTCGAGTTGGCCACTTTCTTGTTTTCTAAAGTCATGCCCATGTTCTTATCAGATTCGTGTTATTTTCATAGCATGTTCATATGTCAATTTCGTTCCCAACTAAGGCATGTTTCAAGTCAAGTCATAGAATATTCAAGTCAAGTTTTTCGTGCCATATTTCATGTTCTACTTATGCCAAATTTCATGGTTTATGATTATAACCAATTCAAGTTTTGCCTATTCTACGCAATCGTATCCCCAACGCATATAAACGTACTTCGTTCACAAGCATAAACAATTCAAGAGATAAAGGGGAATAACACCAAACATGTGATAGGCATATGTGACAATTCCACCATCACTTGCATAATAAACAGGCTATAACATATCACATGGTTTCAATACTAGCATGATGATAACTTGGCATAGTAATGGTTCCAACTTAGTTCAACATGATGAATTCAACTTTACATCATAGGCATAATAATCATTGCGGGCATAATAATAATTTTATTACAAACATGAAACATTAGCATTATAAACATAATGATTCCAACTTTTCATCATAACCTAGCGATTCCCAATTTAACATGATAGGGATATTAACATCACGGGCATAGTTTCATTAATATCATAGACATGGTTTAATTAGCATCATAGGCATGGTTTAATCAACATGAGGATTTCAATGAACATAATGATTCCATGGACATGTATTTGTTCAACTTGCAATAAAATTAAGCCCAAGTGATTCATAACAACATCAACATCATGATAAGTTTAACTTGCAACATTAACATAGCAATATTCCCAAATTTTGATTCAAAGTTAAACAATATAAACATGGATTAATAATAGTTCTTAAATCCGGTTTCAATTCATAGCATGTCCATGTTATTTTAGCGTTTTTTCCTAAAAAGTGACATAGAACTTACAATATGAAGCAAGCAATCCAAATCAAAACTTTAAATCAAATAGCCCCAAATCCGTTGTCTAAAGCGTCGTAGTTGTTGTAGCTTCTAGTTGTAGCCTTCAAGAATCATCCTTCGTCTTCTTTAATTTTTTTTCTTTGTATTTTTAATTTAAAGTTCTAGGTTAATGGCGGCTGCATGAGTGCTAAAATGAAATAGTATGATTTAGGCTAGGTCTTAGGGTCTTTAAATAGTTATAGGCAATTGATTTCAGCTTTTAGATTAATCCTAGAATAGATCTGAGCCATCCAAGATCGTCACAAGCCCCCAAACCAAGACATAGGAGCCAAAGCAGGTGTACCAGGCCGACCTGGCCGACCAGGGAGGTCAACCCCCAGGTAGACTCCCCAGTCGACCTGGATGGGGGGAGGTCGACCCTAGTGTCGACCCCCCTGTCGACCTGTCTGGGCGAGATTTTTTCCCGCCTACCCTGAATTCTGAAAATTTGAATCTGTTTTTGAATTTGAATTTTTCGTGAAACTTTGCGAGGCCATATCTTGATCATACGGACTCCGATTTACGAAATTTCGGACTCTATTTCGCGTATTTTTCCGAGACGAACGCAATAGTGCAACTCGTTTTCCCTAATTCAGATTTTAACATTTAATTCTGCCTTGATTCTTGTCTTAACATGTTGTTAAAATTCGGGTTGTTACAAGTGGGACCGCCGCACCAGCGGCGAGGGAGGCGGCAGGTCAGGGGCTAGTGGTGGTTGAAGTCGCCAGGGGTCCGGTGGCCAGAGTGCGAGCTGGAAGGAGATTCCTAGATTGGGTTTTGGCTATAAAGGGTTGGCACTTTATTAGGATGATGGTTTGTGGTGAAAAAGAGGGTTTGGCACGGTACCAGGGGCTGGTATTTTGGCAAATGGGAAGTACCACTTGGTTCTTTGGCAGGAGATGAAAATATGGGGGGGGGGGCACAAGTGATTTTGGGCGTATAACATAGTAACTGGACGTTGTATTTTGGCAATCGGAAGTACCACCTGGTACTTTGGTACTTTGGGCTAAATGCCGTGATCTGGGGCTGTTTTACCATGAGCACACCGCAATTTTCAAACTGGTACTTTGGTAAAATAGTTTTCAAAAGAAGAATTTTGAGCAAAGTTTTAAAATAAAAACAGTTTAATTTAAAAACAGAAAATGAATAATGAATAAAGGAAAAATGTTTTTGGAAATTTAATTAATTAATTTTTAATTAAATAAATAATTAAATAACTAGACTTTAAGTAAATATATGAATGAAGGAAAATTCACATAAATCTTTTGTGAACATTTTTATGACATATAAAAATGATGATTGACGTGTAAATGATTTTTGGTAATTTAATCAGAGAAAAAGGAAGTGTTCATTTTTTTTAAATCAAACAACAATAAATAAATTAAGTTAAATCAAGAGAAAGGATTTACTGTCGATACTAGATTCAAACGTTTGACTTTGGGTTTTATAAAAAGAAGATTTTACAGTAGAAAGGTTTAGGCCTGTGCTTTGCATATGGTGTGGCATGATATTGAATAAAGGAATTAAGCTAATATTTTTTGAAATAAAAATATTAAAGGAATTTGGATTTTTGAAATAGGAATTTAAATAGAATTACTGAAATTAGAAACTGACAAGAATTAGTAAGTTGAATGATTTCCCGAGTCTCGATATGATGTTGGTTTTGGCCTTCGGGGTTTATACTTAGGAAGTTGTTCTCATACTAGTTACAGTCAGAGACTGATTGATGTGAAAGAATAGTGATACGTAAATAAGCTATGGAAATGTTTTCCAGTGTCAATAAAATATATTTTCTAGACATAGAAAATAAGGAAATATGAATATATATATATATATATATATGTATATGAAAATGATTGATCAATAGAAATTCCAATTGGAAATAAGATTGTTGTTTGCACACGTGTTTTCATTTGATAGCTAAATCACCGACTATCAAAGTTTTTGACCATTTTAACGTTATTAATATGGAGAGACCGGTTGGATTATTATCCGAAGAACCACTCTATATTGGCATAAGCGTAACGAATCAAATATGCTGAAGAAATTGAAGAAGGAGTAAAGTGCAAGGGTTGTTGTATAAATCCTAGGTAAAGAATGCCTAGGAAGGATGTACTGAATAGTGCCTTCGGTTTGTCCAGTCCCAGGACAACTTGTATGGACGAATATCTGACATAATATTCCTAACTAATCATGTACATTGATCTTTTCAAACGTAGTTATGTAGTCGTTGAGAAATTCGTTTTTCTTACTTTATACTCATAATATATTTTTGGAAAAGTCAATTAGTGATTGTCGGGTCTTGATAATGTGGCATTCAAAGTAAATCAAAAGAGTGTCAAGGTCAGTTTAGCCTCAGGCTTCACAACAGGAAATGAAAAAAATCGGGCAGGCAGCATGGCTATATGGGTCGCACCCATTTGGGTATATTGTCACCATCTAGAGAATATTCATTGTTGTTACTTCTTTCGTTTCTGTATCTGCGGATAACGGTTATGTGGGCCCAACCGTCGCTGATAATATATTCGATACACTCAAGAGAAATGAGTGGTCGGTCATGTGTGGCCGAGTTGCAAGATGTTCTTGTTGAACTTCAATGTATCGTTTCTAGAGTACATTGATCGAAAGGTGGTTCCATACCTTGTCATAGTTGGAAATCCATTATCCATAAGCGCCTAGCGGTTTTGTTTGTATATTATTAAGTAGGATGTGATATGCAAACATTCTACTAGATTATAAATTATTTGTGGAAACCCTAGACATTTATCAAAATATCTGGTTTAAATATGCATACTACTTTGATCTCAGAAGGTAAAAACCCGTTCCGTATTCACGGCGTGGTCTTATGAATTATTGTGATTTATTTAAACTTGTTTATAAATCGTTTACTCATACCAGTCCATGTTGCTTAACTAGCACGTCTGATGGGGGTTCTCGCTTCACGGTTTGGTGGCGAACGGGAGACTCTTACCCCTACAGGTCCTGCAATATAGCGGGTTGGTCGAGTCGAGACGCTGGCCGTAAAGCATGGAGTTGGGTTACCAATGTAAGCCATGGGGGGATGGTAACCCTCTGCCTTGGTTGGTGGAGAGGATGGTTGCAAAGCCTACTCACTAAAAACCGGGTCGTTACAGTTGGTATCAGAGCTTAGGTTACCGTATACCTAGGCTTTGGGTGAGTGTTGAAAGAGCGTATTTTAAATTTGGATGTTATTATATATATAATATACATACTTAGGATAAATCAACTTAAATTTTATATATATCAATTATTCTAATATCCGATCGAGTTTTGACGTCAACCTGTTACATTCAGGTTAGTAAGTATGACTACCCGTGCATGCAGAGGTCGAGCTAGTGGAACCACCACTACAATTGGACGTAACACTACTCAGATTCCGGTAGAAACTGTAGAAGAAGTTGCACCAGTTATACCAGTTCAACCAAGGACAAATTTTGCAACTATCTGTAAGGAATATCAAACATTGGGAGGGAAAGTTTTTAAAGGAACAGAATCTTTCATCGATGTCCCAGCATGGCTAAGATCTTGCGAAAGAATTTTCAAAGGACAGAATTTGAATGATCAACAGAAATGACTTTTGGCTTCATAGCAATTACAAGGAGCTGCAGCAATTTGGTGGGACGCACAGACGGCGAACGTTTCCAAGAATGATTTTTCCTAGGGAAGGTTCAAAGAGGAATTTGAGGCACAATTTTTACCTGCAGCTGGAAAGACTAGGATGTACCGAGATTTCATCGATCTGAAGCAGGGAAACATGTCAATAGCAGAGTACGAGAATAAGTTCAACGCACTCTCTTGTTTTGGCCCAGACCTTATCAATACCTCGCTCAAGAAGAATGAAATGTTCATAGATGGTTTGAAATAAAATCTGCAAGATAAGGTGGTTGGGCATCTGAAGATTCCATTCATCGACATAGTCGACATGGCAATCCGTTATGAGGCACTAAGCACGAAGAAGCCAGTAGCAAAGGCACAAACCGGAGAAGCTAGTGAGGAGAACCCTCTGAAGAGGAAACTAAATCCGAATTGGAAGGGTAAGGGAAAGATGGTAGAGAAAGCTAAGGAGCGTTTCAATAACACCATATGCCACAACTGTAAAGAGAAGGGTCACATTGCTAGGTTCTGTAAGAAGCCTGCCGCAGAAAAGCCACAGCAACCTCAGAAGGAACCACAGGAATCGGATAACGCTTCTGTCCAACAATATTTATGCTATAAGTGTCGTCAACCTGGACATTTGATCAAGGATTGCCCACTTAAGAAAGAGGGAATACAACAAAAAGTTTATGCCTTAATGGATAAGCCATCTACCTCTGAGGATGTGGAGATGGAAGGAGTTACAGAAGGTACATTATTCTTTTTATAATAAAGTTAAGATTTTAGATTTGAAATAAAATCAGATTTAAGGAGTCCCAAAAACGAAGATAACTAATTTAAGAATTAATTAGTATAACATTTAACGGAGTTAAGTAAAACTGGAACTAGAGATCGTTGGATATGGATTTGAGTAAAAAGAAAATTCGGGGCAGATAAATATATTTGAATGAGTCGATTAAAATTAAGGAAGTATATATGATTTGGAATTTATTTTCCAAATGTAATCATGATATTTTTGAGATAAGATGATGTTAAGAAATTAGAACCTAATGGGAGATTGGTTTAGTTGAATAATATTCTAAGTATCTATCTGATGTTGATTTCGGTCTTCGGGGTAAATACTTAGAGGGTTATTCGCTTACCGATCTACGGTTAGAAACAGATGAATGTTGAGAAATAGTAATGCACTAATAGAAATGTTTTCCAAACAGTAGTAACTGATGTTTTAGTTATGGAAATAACTGTGATAAATAAAAATTGGCTGATGTGTGTTGATTATTTATGGATATAAGGTTATAACTCTAATTACAACTTGAATCTACACGTTAATTACAAATTTTGAGGACGAAACTTTTGTAAGGAGGGAAGATTGTGATGACCTGGGATTCTGGACAAAAACTAAAATATGTAAAAATTTAAAATGAACAAAACATCGACAACTATACTTATCGATGGAGGATAATTCATCTACATAGCCAGAAATGTGAGTAAAGATTTTCTTTACAACAAAGAACATAAGCGTTACTGAAGCACCATAGCTAAAGCGTAGCAAAATCTTAACTAGAGAATAATTTGTTTTAAGAAGCAAATTAAATAGCAAATAAATAGGATAACTTAGACATAAGCTTGCACATATCCTAAGCTAGTTAGACTTGGCTCATTTGACCATTTTAGATATGAACTCGAGCCACTTCTTTTTCGCAAGAACATATAGCAAGAACTAGAGAAAAATATGGACATAGCAATACACATTTACACTTGCATTTGCTAAGCTAAATATCCATAGTTTAACACTTTAACTTACAAGGCCTTGATAGCCCATTCCTGCGCAAGACAACAAGCCCATTCCCCGCCGAAACAAAGCCTTAAAATGGATAAAAACTTCATAATTATGTCTTGAATTATAAGGGGATAGTGACAGGTAATATAGAGTTTAAACACTCAAGTAAATAGATACTATTTCCATGATTCATAGGGTATTTGCGCAGGAACATTAAATGCTAAGTGTACTAAGACTTAGGCCATTTTAGTTTAGGTTGAATACAAATAATGTGCTGTAAATGTAGAGGCCAAGTAAAATCCATACGTGAGTTTATTAACATACAAACTTAAGTATTTTAGGAGATTGATGGAGGAATTTCCATCATAACCAAGAACATCTTGAGTAGGAAAAAGGTAAGGCAAAGGGAAGGACAACAAAGTTTTGAATTTGTTTTAAAACATTTTAATCATGTGGAATGTTTCCTGCCAAGTGATCATGAAGGGGAACTTTCCTATCTCTTTTTTATCTAAGTATAGAAAGATTTTATAGTAATTTGTATGTGCAAAAGGACATAAGCATTTAAAACCCTTGTCAATAAGTGAAAACCATGATATGGCCATCCTTTCTCCAACCATGCCTTGAGCATGAAATTCCAAACCCAAACTTAGCTATCATGAACATTCTTCTACTGAGGAACCTGCGAAAAATATACATGTTCAGAGTAAATAGGAAAACAATATTATATGCATTTAGTTAGCCTATGAATAAGCTTCCATACCCCCACTTTCTTTCACCTGCAAATTGAGATAAAGCAAAGAAAAACATAGGGCATTAAAACACCAGCAAACCATGAATTCAAAGTGAGTAAACCTCACCTTCTACCTATATATTTATGCATGCAAGTACTTTGAGAATGCTACGTTTGTTTGGAATATAACTACTGCTGAATATACTTGAATATGCTTGCTGTAGTGAACAGTTTTCTGCTGTAACATATAGTATGAATGCATAAGTAGATCCAGACCGAATTCATGCACGTATACAAGTCCATTTACATGTACACATTGCACTGATTAGCTGCGTTATACGTTTATATCATTGGAAACTTTTAAAAACACGATATACTATCAAAATGAGTTGCAACATGAAAATCAAACTTCTCGAAATCAAACCTCCGGGTGATAGGGTGGCGCGGCCTCCAGTAACATGAATTTAGAAACAAACATCGTGATTTTTAAGATTGTAGATCAAGAGAAAAAGCTGTTTTGTCGGGATATGGATTTTTGTCAAGTATTGATGATCTATGACATTATAGATCGAATGACCGTGTATATAGGTGCGCAACAAGATTTAGAGCATAGGAAAAATGTAAACACAATTTTATAACACATAGTTTTGATGAGGGGATGAGTTTGGGGGCTTTTGGTTCGAATTTGCTGTTTTGACTTTGCCGTCGAACTGCTACTCGCCGGAGGCGAGTGGGACCGCCGCACCAGCGGCAAGGGAGGCGCCAGGTCAGGGGCTAGGGGTGGTTGAAGTCACTAGGGGTCCGGTGGCCAGAGGTGCGAGCAGGAAGGAGATTCCTAGATCGGGTTTTAGCTGTGAAGGGTTGGTACTTTATCAGCCTGATGGGTTGTGGTGAAAAAGAGGGTTTGGCGCGGTAGCAGGGGCTGGTATTTTGACAAATGGGAAGTACCACTTGGTACTTTGGCAGGAGATGAAAATATGGGGGGGGGGGGGGGCAAGTGATTTTGGGCGTGGAACACGGTAACTGGATGTGGTATTTTGGCAATCGGAAGTACCACCTGGTACGTTGGTACTTTGGGCTAAATGCCGTGATCTGGGGCTGTTTTACCATGCGCACACCGCAGTTTTCAAACCGGTACTTTGGTAAAACAGTTTTCAAAAGAAGAATTTTGAGCAAAGTTTTAAATTAAAAACAGTTTAATTTAAAAATAGAAAATGGATAATGAATAAAGGAAAAATTTTCGGAAATTTATTTATTTAATTTATTTATTTTTAATTAAATAATTAGACTTTAAGTAAATATATGAATGAAGGAAAATTCATATACTTCTTTTGTTAACATTTTTATGACATATAAAAATGATGATTGATGTGTAAATTATTTTTGATAATTTAATCAGAGAAAAGGGAAGTGTTCATTTTATTTAAATCAAAGCAACAATAAATAAAATAAGTTAAATCAAGAGAAAGGATTTACTGTCGATACTAGATTCAAACGTTTGACTCCGGGTTTTATAAAAAGAAGATTTTACAGTAGAAAGATTAGGCTCGTGCTTTGCATATGGTGTGGCATGATATTGAATAAAGGAGTTAAGCTAATATTTTTCGAAATAAAAATATTAAAGGAATTTGGATTTTTGAAATAGGAATTTAAATAGAATAACTGAAATTAGAAACTGACAGGAATTAGTAAGTTGAATGATTTCCCGAGTCTCGATCTGATATTGTTTTCGGCCTTCGGGGTTTATACTTAGGAAGTTGTTCTCACACTAGTTACAGTCAGAGACTGATTGATGTGAAAGAATAGTGATACGTAAATAAGCTATGGAAATGTTTTCCAGTGTCAATAACATATATTTTCTAGACATAGAAAATAAGGAAATATGAATATATATATATAAATATATGAAAATGATTGATCAATTGAAATTCCGAATGGAAATAAGATTGCTGTTTGCACACATGTTTTCATTTGATAGCTAAATCACCGACTATCAAAGTTTTTGACCATTTTAACGTTGTTAATATAGAGAGACCAGTTGGATTATTATCCGAAGAACCACTCTGTATTGGCATAAGCATGACGAATCAAATATGCTGAAGAAATTGAAGACAGAGTAAAGTGCAAGGGCTGTTGTATAAATCCTAGGTAAAGATTGCCTAGGATGGATGTACTGAATAGTTCCTTCGGTTTGTCCAGTCCTAGGATAACTTGTATGGACGAATGTCTGGCATAATATTCCTAACTAATCATGTACATTGATCTTTTCAAACGTAGTTATGTAGTGATAGAGAAATTCGTTTCTCTTACTTTATAGTCATAATATATTTTTGGGAAAGTCAATTAGTGATTGGCGGGTCTTGATAATGTGGCATTCAAAGTAAATAAAAAGAGTGTCAAGGTCAGTTTAGCCTCAGGCTTCATAACAGGAAATGACAAAAATCGGGCAGGCAGCATGGCTATGTGGGTCGCACCCATTAGGGTATATTGTCACCATCTAGAGAATATTCATTATTGTTACTTCTTTCGTTTCTGTATCTTCGGATAACGGTTATGTGGTCCCAACCGTCGATGATAATATATTCGACACACTCAAGAGAAATGAGTGGTCGGTCATGTGTGGTCGAGTTGCAAGATGTTCTTGTTGAACTCCAGTGTATCGTTTCTAGAGTACACTGATTGAAAGGTGGCTCCATACCTTGTCATAGTTGGAAATCCGTTATCCATAAGCACCAAGTGGTTTTGTTTGTATATTATTAAGTAGGATGTGATATGCAAACATTCTACTAGATTATAAATTATTTGTGGAAACCCTAGACATTTATCAAAATATCTAGTTTAAATATGCATACTGTTTTGATCTCATAAGGTAAAACCATGTTCCGTATTCACGACGTGGTCTTATGAATCATTGTGATTTATTTAAACTTGTTTATAAATCGTTTACTCATACCAGTCCATGTTGCTTAACTGGTACATCTGATAGGGGCTTCTCGCTTCGCGGTTTGGTGGCGAACGGGAGACTCTTACCCCTACTGGTCCTGCAATATAGCGGGTTGGTCGAGTCGAGAGGCTGGCCGTAAAGCATGGAGTTGGGGTACCAATGTAAGCCACGGGGGGACGGTAACCCTCTGCCTTGGTTGGAGGAGAGGATGGTTGCAAAGCCTACTCACTAAAAACCGGGTCGTTACAGTAATCTAATGTGGGTGGTCTTGCACGATTACGGGTATAATGAATTAATGAGCACTTAACCAAGATAAGACATGTGGTAAAGACATGGGAATAATAAAGGGGTTAAGTGGGTAACATGGGAAATATGGATAAATTGTTAAATTTGAATACTTAACCTAATTAAACCTATAGTGGTTTTACGAACCATTTGAATTGAGTAGGGGTTAAGTAAAATTGTAAAAAAAATGGGATGGGTTAAGTTAATCTTAATTAATGCCAAAATGGAGAATGATAATAATAACCTATTATGAATGAACTTGAATAATAAAAGGAAAGATAATAGGTTGGCTTGTCCTAGGGATAAGTGGGAATTATAACTTATGAAATAGGGTAAGTTATAAGGAACAATAAGGGAAATGAAATAACTTATGTGATAAGATAATTTGTACTTAATTGTAAATTAAGTAATCTGTAAAGGCAAGAATAAATCTACGAATGAAGATAACAAAAGTTATATGAATGGAAAGGGATTAGGACATAACAAGAGATTGGTTGAGTTGAGTAATTCTCTGAGTGTCAATCTGATGTTGATTTCGGTCTTCGGGGTTGATACTTAGGGAGTTATTCTCTTACCAATGTATATGTGAATTAAGATGTACTTAAAATTAAGTAGAACATGTTATGGTAACCATAAGATGGAATAATGAATAGATTATGAGAATAACATGTTGTAGGATTATTAATAAACTTAAATGGGTTATGTTATAAGTGGAACTAATAAGCAAGGGTAACTTGGTAAAGTTGAAAATGAAGTCAATGTGAATGAGAATAACCAAGTTAAATGAGAAGACTTAAGAGGTGGCGCAACCGCGTAATTAATGATTAGACATAGGGTCTAATGACATATTAAACTGAAGCGCTTGGAGCAGCCCGTACGTTATAGGATGAATATCCCAACGAGGTAGATCATAACGGTATCATAAGGCACGAGGGGAGCGCACGTTCATCTGATTATTCTGGCGGCTCCAACGGACTGGAAGGGGAAGCACACGGCTTTCTAAGACGTTAAAGGTGCTCCTAGTAGTCCTTTGTGTGGTGGAAGATGTTTAAGGCTGTGCCAGCAGAGATTGGGTCTACGCGTAACGACTAGGTGGGTGGGCCTTGACTGAAAGAATAACTTGGCAGTCAGAATGCTATACGCGATGACGAAGAAGCTGATTCGGCAGCTGCCTCAACAGAGGCGGAGGGTCAGGACTAACAAGGATAGTAGGTCGTCAGTGCCTATCACCACAGCCAGTAGGATACGAAAAGACTAGAGCTAGACCCAAGATACCATTAACCATTCACTATTGTGGGACAATGGTTGAGGGGAGACGCTACATGGATGTTTAGATTGTTAGCTTAGGGGCTTGTCGCTTAGTTCTTGTAGTCTTTATTAGTTGAGGGAGGGGCTGAGGTGGGGCCATTGTGTAACACCCTGAATTTTAGTTAATACTAAAATTCACTAATTATAGGATAAATAATCTCAGATGTGGGAATTGGGGGTAACGGGCTGCGTTATTGCATTCGTCTCGGAAAAATACGCGAAATAGAGTCCGAGTTTTCGAAAATCGGAGTCCGTATGGCCCGGTTATGGCCCAAGGAAGTTTGCAGAAAAATTAGAGCTAAAAACAGATTTAGGAATTTAAATTTAAATTTAAATTCAGGTTTGGAATGGGCCAGGCGGGGTCAGGCGGGAAGCTTCCCGCCCAACCCATGTCGACAGGGCTGTCGACAGGCCTGTCGACAGGGGTGTCGACATGCCTGTCGACTTGCCTGTCGACAGGGTGGCACCGTTCTGTGAACCTGGGTGCACCAGGTTGCACTAGGTTGGGTTTCAGGCTGGCTAGAAGGGCTGGTTCTAGAGGTTTCCTAAATCTAATGGACCTAAGTTAATCTAGGGTTAATCCAAGGGCCTAAAACACTCTCTTAATCTATAAATACACCCTAAACCTACCTTAATCCTTACCAAAAATAGAAATAATGGCCTCATGCCGCCAAATTAAATCCTAAGAGAAGCCTCCACTAATCTAAGAAGAAAGTTGCAAGCTAATTCCTCTCTAATCAATCTTTAATCATCATTATCTTCATAGTTAGCAACTAATTCTACTTCATAAGGTTGCTAATCTTGAGTTTGGTGAGTTTCTATCACTTTAACATCAATTGTTAAAGTAAGTAGATTGGGTGTAATGAGACCTATGGTCTTAAATGCGGATTAGTGAGTTTGAATCATGTATAATGATATGTTACTCTATGTTGTTCTATGTTTATGCATATTTGATAAGTTGGTTTATGCATGCTTAATAAGTTGATTTATGCATGTTTAACAAGTTGATATATGCATGTTTAATAAGTGGATTTATGCATATTCAATAAGTGGAATTATGCATGTTTAGCAAAGTGATATGCAAGTTAAGTATATGTTTAAATGCAAGTTGAAAGTGATATGCAAGTTATGCATGCTTATGCAAGTGTATGGATGCTTATGCAAGTCATGTATATGTTTAAATGCAAGATTTATGTGATATGCAAGTTATGCATGCTTATGCGAGTATATGAATGCTTTTGCAAGATATGTATATGCTTAAATGACATGATATGCAAGTTATGCAAGTATGTGAATGCTTATGCAAGTATGTGGATGCTTATGCAAGTATGTGAATGCTTATGCAAGTTATGTGTATGCTTAAATGCATGTTTAACATGTTATGCAAGTTATGAGAATGCCTATATGCAAGTTCAACATGTTATGCAAGATATGTGTATGATAATATGCAAGCTCATATGCAACATGTTATGCAAATCATGTGTATGATAATATGCAAGTTTGGTTTATATGTAGTTGGGTTAATATATGCTCATATATGCAAGTTGACATCCTCTTAACCCATGACAAAGTTGTATGTTGAACCCATGATATTTGTGATGATCTTCCCCTTATTATGTCATGTAACGAGAACGATTTACGTGGGGAACGATGGGGTTGGTAAATATGTTAATAAATGAATGTTTGGGTATGATTAAGCATACCATAAGAATAAATTACCATAAGTGGGAATTTACCTATTGAGTTAGGTCTACCCCATGGGAATTTACCTATTGAGTTAGGTCTACCCATGTTATGGAAAACTTGATATTAATTAGGGATAATTAATATGGGGGTGATTAATTAGGTGTAATTAATCGACTAAGACACGAGGTTGGACTCATTTGTAGTGTAAAACTGCCCGGACCCGACCGGCTTAACCAGTTGCTACAAATGTCAGCCCAATGTGAGAGGTCTTAGCCATAAATTAAATACGTGATTAAGGTAAAGACACGAGGTTAGACTCTGTTATGACGTAAGACTGCCCGGATTCTACCGGCTTAACCAGGCGGTCATAACAGCCAGTCTAATGTGGGAGGTCTTTATGGGAGGTCACGGTCTTAATTAATTAAGAAACACTTAACCATAGTAGCATGTAGTGGGACATGAGGGGTTAAGTGGGTGCCTTGGGTGGCATGAGGAAATTTTGTGGGTGCCTTGGGTGGCATGTGGAATCTAGTGGGTTGCCTTGGGTGGCAATAGAAAATACGATTAGAATACTTAACCAAGTGGAAACATGTAATTAAACATGATTAAAGGGTTAAGTGGGATACACTAGATATTTGACAAGCTTAAGTGGGTAGCTTGTGGGGGCCCATTTCAACCAATATCCCAAACGTATCTTTGTGGGCTCGACCCATGTCGAGTGACGGGACACGCATATTGGGCTTGATTATAAGAGGCCAAAACGGGTTAGCGGTGGCAACGCAAGTCCAACGGGTTTCATATGCGTGTGTGGGCCCGGGCTGGTAGATAAGCCGTTGTTGCATCGTGTAGATATAAACCCGTGCACCGTTAGTATTGGGTAGCCACTTTAGGGGAGTGATACACCCCACTGTGGGACCAGCACGGGTATCTACGGTAGGGAGCCGATCGCTTGGGGAGTAGTGGGTACACCTAATGAAGATAGGGGCAGACGGCACCTATGTAGGGGTACACGAAACTACTGGGTAAGAATTACCGGGTATACCTAGTGGAGATAGGGGCAGACGGCACCTATGTAGTGGGCTAGGGGTACATGAAACTACTGGGGAAATTTTCTAAGTCTTTGGAAGGGATCAACCTTTAAGTAGGAATGACTGGTGTGGTGCAGTTAGTAATTATCCTTGGGTGGGTAGATGCGTCCTGACGGTTATCTTAGTTTATCCTAAGTCTACCAAGCTGCTTAGTGTAGCCATTCATCCCCAGATATTACCGTAGGTCAAGTTTATGTCTTCTCTGGTTACTTTAATGATTGTATTGTTAAAGTTATAGGACTCACTCAGACTTATGTCTGACCCCGTTGTTTTTATCTTTTTCCCAACCCTCAGGTCCTACGGTGGATCCTAGCGGTAGTAGAGCTTGATCGGATTGCTGTTCCAGTCTTTAGGAGCTTGGGTAGATGTAAAGCTCCAGTATCCAGTTATCTTTTCTTTTGTTATGGCTATTGTATGAGAGAGTGGGATTATGTACTTCTTTATTTTGATGGATATTGTACTTGACTTTTATCGTGGTTTTATGATGTAACCAGACATGTTTATTTCCGCTGTTATGAGATGATGTTTTAAAATTTCAAGTACTATTTATATCTGTCTTGTTGTAATTTTTCTGTTCTATATTCACTAAAATACTCCACCGATGCTATGGCATTCCCTTTGTGAGTGACCCTAGCGGGCGTGGGGTGTTACACGTGGTATCAGAGCAAAGGTTACCGGAACAGATAAATTTTTTAGAAAACTACTTTTCTAAAACATTTTTGGAAAAGATATTTTCAAAAACATGTCTTTTAAGAGAAAAGTTTTTGAAAGAAAAGCATAATCCCCAATAGCCATATCTATATCCTTCGAATTCTCCGTTTTGAATCTTTCCTTTTTCGTTTCAGCATGGCCGAGAATCTTAATCTTCCGGAGGGTGTGACGATTCCAGTATGGTATAGGAGATTGATGGAGGCTAGGGCCACCACTGCGGGTCCAGCAAATATTCCTCCACCAACCGTAGCACCCGATCTTCCTCCTCCCCCTCCTCCTCGCACGGATACTTTTGCTAAGACTTGCAAGGAATTTAAAGCTATGGGAGGGAAACCTTTTCAAGGATCTGAAACCTTTGTGGAGGCTAGAGATTGGCTTAAAGAGGTGGAAGAGTTGATAGATATCTTTGAGATGGAAGAAGGGAAGAAAGTCAAGTTGGCTGCTTGGTTAATGAAGGGAGAGGCCTCATTTTGGTGGGAGGTTACTAATGGAGAACGCCCCGTTGACTCTTGGGCGGATTTTAGGCAAAGATTTGTAGCAAAGTTTCTCTCAAGGGCGGAGGAAAACTTGTATATGGAAAGATTCTTGACTCTAAAGAAAGGAAATCTTTCGGTGAAGGAATATGTTAACAAGTTTAATCAATTGGCAAGGTTTGGCCTAGACATGGTGAATACACCGGAGAAGAAGGCTTTGAGGTTCGTGAAAGGCTTAAATGAACCGATGCATGGGTTGGCTATGACTCACATCCCTATGGGGGCCACCTTTGAGAAGCTAGTTGACATGGCACTCATGTATGAGGAAGAGAAGGGTCCTAATGCTAATAAGGCACCCGAGAAGAAGGGAGATCAAAAGAGACCTCAACAACAGCAAAGCAAAGGTGGGAAAGGCAACGGTGGCAAGGGCAAGAAGAAGAAGTGTTTCAATTGTGGGACACCTGGCCACCTAAGCAAGGATTGTCGCAAGAAGAAGAAGACCGGTTGCTTCCACTGTGGCGAAGCAGGGCACTTAGTGAAGGATTGCCCTAAGAAGGGGCAAAGGACGGGATCTACCTCAGGAGGACAGGTGCAAGCTCTTATGGCACCGAGTCAGGCTAGGGGGCAAGTACAGGCTCTCGCGGTTCCACCGATTCAGGAGAGAGGTAGAACTATTTCCGTTGAAAGTCTGGTTTTTCTATTTGACCATCCTGTCCGTACATTGTTTGATTCAGGCGCATCGCATTCGTTTATCTCATCATCATTAGTTGAGTTACTGCACTTAGACACCAGTCTGGTAGATGATCCCTTGGTTGTTTCAAACCCAATTGGGGGCTCCACTTATTTGTCCATGATATGTTTGGGTTTGAAGATTTCTATACTTAGCATTGAGTTTAGATGTGATGCTTTTGTATTGGGCTTCACGGGCTATGGGTTGATTTTGGGCATGGACTGGTTATCCAGTAATGGTGCCGTTCTTGATTGCGAAAGGAGAGTTGTTAGGCTGTTGACCCGCTTGGGTAACACTCTCGAGATTTCTTGTAATTCCATGGACTCTGTTATGCTAAGTTATCTTGAATCGCTTGACGCTTCGGTCGAGAGTTTGCAATCTATGAGAGTGGTCCGGGAATATCCGGATGTGTTTGAGGAGGTGAAGGGCTTACCTCCGAAGCGGGAGATTGACTTCCGAATATATTTGGTGGATAATGCTAAATCGGTATCTTTACCAGTGCGCCACATGGCTCCTCGTGAGAGGAGGGAACTCCATAAGCAAGTAGGGGAGTTGCTTGAGAAGGGGTTCATAAGACGGAGCATATCGGAGTGGGGTGCTCCAGTAGTATTTGCTACGAAGGCGGATGGGTCCCTCAGACTTTGTGTAGACTATAGAGAACTCAACAAGCTCACAAAGAAGAATAGACACCCATTGCCGAGGATTGATGATCTTTTCGATCAGTTGGTTGGCGCTTCAGTATTTTCTCAGTTGGACTTAGCCACGGGGTTTCATCAGTTGAGGGTGGCTGAGGATAGCATAGAAAAGACTGCCTTTAGGACTCCGGATGGTTTCTATGAGTGGCTGGTGATGCCATTTGGGTTGACGAACGCCCCTGCATACTTTGTTGATTTGATGAGTAGGGTGTTCAGGGAGTTCCTTAATAAATTCGTGGTGGTCTTTGTGGATGACATCTTAGTGTTTTCTAAGAGTGAAGAAGAGCATGCCCTACATCTTGGGGAAGTGTTGAAGACTCTTCGAGCACATAGCCTTAAGGCTAAATTCTCTAAATGTCACTTCTGGAGGAAGGAAGTACGATTCTTGGGGCACGTGGTCTCCAAGGAAGGGATAGCTGTGGATCCCGCGAAGGTAGTATCAATTCAGGATTGGAAGGTTCCGAAGAATGCTACCGAAGTAAGAAGTTTCTTGGGGTTGGCGGGTTATTATAGGAAGTTTATTAAAGACTTCGCGAAGATATCAGCCCCATTAACCCGCTTAACAAAGAAGAATCTTGTTTTCACATGGGACGTAGATTGTGATGATGCGTTCCGACGGTTAAAGAGAGCTTTAACCACCGCTCCAGTTTTAGTATTGCCAGATGGGAGCAAGCCATTTGTTGTCTATACCGATGCCTGTGGGACAGGACTTGGCGCAGTCTTAATGCAAGAGGGAAGGGTAATAGCCTATGGTGGAAGGCAGTTGAGGGCACATGAGAAAAATTACCCTACCCATGATCTAGAGCTGGCCGCTATTGTTTTTGCGCTTAAGATTTGGCGCCATTATCTTCTTGGTGAGAGATTCGAGTTGTTCACTGACCATAAATCTTTGAAGTACTTGTTCTCTCAGAAAGATTTAAACTTAAGACAGCAAAGGTGGATGGAGTTCTTAGCATCTTATGATTTCGAGATAGCGTATACCCCTGGCAAGGGTAACGTGGTGGCGGACGCCTTGAGTAGGAAGAGGTTGTCCTTGAGTCCATTGTTCGTGGAACGACAAAGCTTGGAATTTATCTCGATGTTTGATTTCAGACCTTCCATTGATTATGTACCCGGTTTGCTAGCTTCCTTGGAAGTTAGGCCTACTCTTTTGGGGCGGATTGGAGAAGCACAGAGGGGCGACCCACAGTTGGTTGAGTTAGTAGAGAAGCTCATAAGAGGGGAGTCGTCCAGCCATTTGAGTAGGTACACCCTAGACGATAGGGGGTGCTTGCGTAGAGACGGTAGACTTTGCGTACCGCAAGACGAGGGTTTGAGGAAGGCTATTCTTGATGACGCACACCGTTCTAGGATGACCATTCATCCCGATGGGGACAAGATGTACCAAGACATGAAGAGGGTTTTCTTCTGGGCCGGTATGAAGAAAGATGTGGCCGAGTATGTCGCTCGATGTTTGGTGTGCCAGCAAGTGAAGGCGGAGCAAAGGAAACCAGGTGGGTTGCTTCACCCATTGGAGGTTCCGCAATGGAAGTGGGATAGCGTCTCAATGGATTTTATTGACGGGTTACCCAGGTCGAGGAAGGGTAATACAGGAATTTGGGTGGTGGTAGATAGACTTACTAAGAGCGCCCATTTCATACCTGTGAAGAGCAAGAGGACCGCTCCATGGCTAGCTTCTGTATATCTTCGAGAGATAGTTCGATTGCATGGGGTACCCTCTAGCATAGTTAGTGATCGAGATCCTATCTTCACTAGCGAGTTCTGGAGAAGTTTGCAAGAAGCAGTGGGGACTCAATTGTGTCTGAGCACCGCATATCATCCACAGACAGACGGCCAGACTGAGAGGGTGAATCGTGTTCTAGAAGACCTTTTGAGGCTTTGTATCCTAGATTTTGGAGGTACATGGGAAGAGCATCTTCCATTGGTGGAGTTCGCATATAATAACAACTTTCAGTCCAGTATTGGTATGGCTCCTTTCGAAGCTCTCTATGGAAGGCCTTGTCGATCACCTACATGTTGGTGGGAATCTACTGATAAGATCTTGCTGGGGCCCGATATGGTTAGGGAGACTTCTGAGAAGATTGACTTGATTCGAAGAAGGATGAAAGCAGCGCAGGATAGGCAAAAATCTTATGCGGACAAGAGAAGGACGGATCTTGAGTTTGAGGTTGGGGACATGGTTTTTGTTAAGGTATCTCCGTTGAGAAATGTTGTTCGCTTCGGATCCGTTGGGAAGTTAGCACCGAGGTTTGTTGGGCCGTTTCCTATCAAGGAAAGGATTGGACGGATGGCATATAGGGTGGAGTTGCCCGACAGACTTAGTGGTGTTCATGACGTATTCCATGTATCACATCTGAGGAAGTGCTTACATGAGACGGCAGAGGTGGTAGAGCCAAGCTTGCTTAGAGATGTAGAGGTAGAGCGTGATGCGACTATTCGACGAGCTCCTACTCGCATCCTTGGGTCAGAGACTAGGAAATTGAGGAATCGAGAGGTTCAGCTAGTCAAAGTGCAATGGGGAGAAAATGAGAGCAACGCGACTTAGGAGACGGAAGCGAAGATACGTTCATTGTACCCATTTCTTTTTGAGGGTATGTCTTTACTTTCTCCTTTATCGCTTGTCTAGTACTTATCTTATCTTTGGTATGTCCTCTTGTTAGTATCTTTGACCTTTAGATAGGGTAAACCTATGGTTGAAACATGTGTTTGAGACATGTTATGGTTGATGGATGCAAGTGGATGCAAGTGTTTGCTAGTGGTTGCTCGTGGATGCATATACACACACTCTAGGCACTAGATCGGCTCAGTCACTTCATATTGCATATTGCATAAAATTGTGTGTAGGAAGATATATTTATGGATGTATAATGGTTGTGTTATCACATGGATGATGCATTTTGGTGAATGATTGTGCACTCATGTAGATATTGTATGTGTCGATAGGGTTCTCTCGCATACATAATGGATGCATGGCACTATCATGGTTTGCATATGTTCATACATTAGATAGGGAACATATACACACACTTTTTGCATATGCTCATACATCATTAGAAACTGTTTAAGGACAATGGATGCCTGTGGTTGATGATTTGAGTAGATGGTTGTTTGGATGGTAGGATATGCATTCTCCTTAGCCTAGAGATTTCGGGGACGAAATCCTTTAAGGAGGGGAGAATGTAACACCCTGAATTTTAGTTAATACTAAAATTCACCAATTATAGGATAAATAATCTCAGATGTGGGAATTGGGGGTAACAGGCTGCGTTATTGCGTTCGTCTCGGAAAAATACGCGAAATAGAGTCCGAGTTTTCGAAAATCGGAGTCCGTATGGCCCGGTTATGGCCCAAGGAAGTTTGCAGAAAAATTAGAGCTAAAAACAGATTTAGGAATTTAAATTTAAATTTAAATTCAGGTTTGGAATGGGCCAGGCGGGGTCAGGCGGGAAGCTTCCCGCCCAACCCATGTCGACAGGGCTGTCGACAGGCCTGTCGACAGGGGTGTCGACATGCCTGTCGACTTGCCTGTCGACAGGGTGGCACCGTTCTGTGAACCTGGGTGCACCAGGTTGCACTAGGTTGGGTTTCAGGCTGGCTAGAAGGGCTGGTTCTAGAGGTTTCCTAAATCTAATGGACCTAAGTTAATCTAGGGTTAATCCAAGGGCCTAAAACACTCTCTTAATCTATAAATACACCCTAAACCTACCTTAATCCTTACCAAAAATAGAAATAATGGCCTCATGCCGCCAAATTAAATCCTAAGAGAAGCCTCCACTAATCTAAGAAGAAAGTTGCAAGCTAATTCCTCTCTAATCAATCTTTAATCATCATTATCTTCATAGTTAGCAACTAATTCTACTTCATAAGGTTGCTAATCTTGAGTTTGGTGAGTTTCTATCACTTTAACATCAATTGTTAAAGTAAGTAGATTGGGTGTAATGAGACCTATGGTCTTAAATGCGGATTAGTGAGTTTGAATCATGTATAATGATATGTTACTCTATGTTGTTCTATGTTTATGCATATTTGATAAGTTGGTTTATGCATGCTTAATAAGTTGATTTATGCATGTTTAACAAGTTGATATATGCATGTTTAATAAGTGGATTTATGCATATTCAATAAGTGGAATTATGCATGTTTAGCAAAGTGATATGCAAGTTAAGTATATGTTTAAATGCAAGTTGAAAGTGATATGCAAGTTATGCATGCTTATGCAAGTGTATGGATGCTTATGCAAGTCATGTATATGTTTAAATGCAAGATTTATGTGATATGCAAGTTATGCATGCTTATGCGAGTATATGAATGCTTTTGCAAGATATGTATATGCTTAAATGACATGATATGCAAGTTATGCAAGTATGTGAATGCTTATGCAAGTATGTGGATGCTTATGCAAGTATGTGAATGCTTATGCAAGTTATGTGTATGCTTAAATGCATGTTTAACATGTTATGCAAGTTATGAGAATGCCTATATGCAAGTTCAACATGTTATGCAAGATATGTGTATGATAATATGCAAGCTCATATGCAACATGTTATGCAAATCATGTGTATGATAATATGCAAGTTTGGGTTATATGTAGTTGGGTTAATATATGCTCATATATGCAAGTTGACATCCTCTTAACCCATGACAAAGTTGTATGTTAAACCCATGATATTTGTGATGATCTTCCCCTTATTATGTCATGTAACGAGAACGATTTACGTGGGGAACGATGGGGTTGGTAAATATGTTAATAAATGAATGTTTGGGTATGATTAAGCATACCATAAGAATAAATTACCATAAGTGGGAATTTACCTATTGAGTTAGGTCTACCCCATGGGAATTTACCTATTGAGTTAGGTCTACCCATGTTATGGAAAACTTGATATTAATTAGGGATAATTAATATGGGGGTGATTAATTAGGTGTAATTAATCGACTAAGACATGAGGTTGGACTCATTTGTAGTGTAAAACTGCCCGGACCCGACCGGCTTAACCAGTTGCTACAAATGTCAGCCCAATGTGAGAGGTCTTAGCCATAAATTAAATAGGTGATTAAGGTAAAGACACGAGGTTAGACTCTGTTATGACGTAAGACTGCCCGGATTCTACCGGCTTAACCAGGCGGTCATAACAGCCAGTCTAATGTGGGAGGTCTTTATGGGAGGTCACGGTCTTAATTAATTAAGAAACACTTAACCATAGTAGCATGTAGTGGGACATGAGGGGTTAAGTGGGTGCCTTGGGTGGCATGAGGAAATTTTGTGGGTGCCTTGGGTGGCATGTGGAATCTAGTGGGTTGCCTTGGGTGGCAATAGAAAATACGATTAGAATACTTAACCAAGTGGAAAAATGTAATTAAACATGATTAAAGGGTTAAGTGGGATACACTAGATATTTGACAAGCTTAAGTGGGTAGCTTGTGGGGGCCCATTTCAACCAATATCCCAAACGTATCTTTGTGGGCTCGACCCATGTCGAGTGACGGGACACGCATATTGGGCTTGATTATAAGAGGCCAAAACGGGTTAGCGGTGGCAACGCAAGTCCAACGGGTTTCATATGCGTGTGTGGGCCCGGGCTGGTAGATAAGCCGTTGTTGCATCGTGTAGATATAAAGCCGTGCACCGTTAGTATTGGGTAGCCACTTTAGGGGAGTGATACACCCCACTGTGGGACCAGCACGGGTATCTACGGTAGGGAGCCGATCGCTTGGGGAGTAGTGGGTACACCTAATGAAGATAGGGGCAGACGGCACCTATGTAGGGGTACACGAAACTACTGGGTAAGAATTACCGGGTACACCTAATGGAGATAGGGGCAGACGACACCTATGTAGTGGGCTAGGGGTACATGAAACTACTGGGGAAATTTTCTAAGTCTTTGGAAGGGATCAACCTTTAAGTAGGAATGACTGGTGTGGTGCAGTTAGTAATTATCCTTGGGTGGGTAGATGCGTCCTGACGGTTATCTTAGTTTATCCTAAGTCTACCAAGCTGCTTAGTGTAGCCATTCATCCCCAGATATTACCGTAGGTCAAGTTTATGTCTTCTCTGGTTACTTTAATGATTGTATTGTTAAAGTTATAGGACTCACTCAGACTTATGTCTGACCCCGTTGTTTTTATCTTTTTCCCAACCCTCAGGTCCTACGGTGGATCCTAGCGGTAGTAGAGCTTGATCGGATTGCTGTTCCAGTCTTTAGGAGCTTGGGTAGATGTAAAGCTCCAGTATCCAGTTATCTTTTCTTTTGTTATGGCTATTGTATGAGAGAGTGGGATTATGTACTTCTTTATTTTGATGGATATTGTACTTGACTTTTATCGTGGTTTTATGATGTAACCAGACATGTTTATTTCCGCTGTTATGAGATGATGTTTTAAAATTTCAAGTACTATTTATATCTGTCTTGTTGTAATTTTTCTGTTCTATATTCACTAAAATACTCCACCGATGCTATGGCATTCCCTTTGTATGTGACCCTAGCGGGCGTGGGGTGTTACACATTGCCACCATAGAAGACAGACCCTTAGGATATTTGTGTGAGAGGCTTTTAAAGGCGTGCCTGCACAGATATGAGGAAAGCACCCGACCGAGTTCCGTGTTTCTTGTGTATCCCTACCATGGAACTCGGGCACGCACACGATAGGTGTGCGGGTTAGGTATCGAATACATTTGACGATATGTACATGGGAAAGTCTAGATACATGCAGTGCTGCTCTTGGTGGTGTATCGTAGACTCTGGGGATTACTCGATGAAGGAATATAACTCGATGAAAAAGTTCGAGGATAGTAGTCGGTACATTTACATAGTACAGCGATAGTGGTTCTATGAGGATGTAGCGTTGTTATATATGTAAAGAGATATGTACGTTACTATGGCATAGGATGAGGGACTGCGCACATAAATGTGGTGTTACAGAGGAGACCGCACGAGTGGGGTACCATGGGGTGTAAGCTACATATACATTATATTAAGTTAATCTACTAGGGAGTAGATGGGTGTGACGTGTGTGTGTAATCCTTGAGTGCTAATGACACAGATAACCTAATAAATAAGAAATGTGATTGAACGGTATATGTAGAATTATCCAGAAGTGTAATTTAAGTCTAGTCACCACAACTTGTGTTCTGACCCCCCTCCTCATAACATTCGCAAGTTAGGTTTATGACAAAGACTCTATAGCTTTGGATACTAGTTTAGCAGTATTGTTATTAAGGTAAAGCTATGTTTTAATTACATTATATTTTATTCCTTCCACTGTGAGATATTTTCCGAACTCTGACATGTTTTATGTCTCTGTCTTTTCTGCAGGATAGCAGAGAAAACCAACTCGGGTTTCGACTGATTGGGTTTTTGAAAAAAAAAATCGGTCCGTCGGAATTCGGGTTATTACAGGACTCCTACAATCCTTGGAAAAATAGCCCTTCTACCAACAGTTAAAGTAAATCACTTTGCTCTTCTACTTTTTCTGACAATCTTTTCCTTTCTGCTGTTGCTGCTTCCTCTTTTTGTTGTTGCCATCCTGTTGTGGTTTCGGTTCTTCTTTAGCTACAACAACTGTCTCTTCCTTGGGAAACAAGCTCCCATGCCTTGGAGCTTTCTCGACGAACTTCTCATAAGTGTCATCTAGATGATCAACCAACTGATTCCCAAGGTACTTGTCCAAACCCATGACAAACTTCTCATTCCTCTAATAAGGAGTCTCAACATATGAGTGAGCATACTTCGTCAAAGCATCGAAGTCAGAAACATACTCAAACACTGGTCGACAATTCTGCTTATGCTCGATAAACTTGTTAAAATCTCTACAATCAGATCTGTCCCCTTAAACGACATCCCTCCAAGAGTAGTGAAGTCTTTGCATAGCTTTATGAAGTCCACAGCTCTAGGCTCTTGCACATGAACTCCTACATCTACCGTAGCTATCTCTGGAGCGGGAGCCCTCCTCATGATCGTTGCCATCATGGCCTCGAACATAGCTGGGTAATCTGGTATACCACTATTTTCCCCTTCAGGAATAGTCTCTTCCCTAGCAGCATGTCTCGTTGGTCGATGACTGATTCTAAATTTGTAATATAGAATGATTAGTCAATGCACAAGAAAAACCGCAAATGAAGTTCAAACGCTATTATACTATACACTAATATATAGTATACATCCATCAGAAATCCACAAATATGTCTATCATATGTAATTACGCCCCTGAACTTTGGCTAATATCGATAACCAGAGCTTTGATACCAAATGTGATGACAGCCCACGACTCCTGCACTTAACTAGAAATGATGCGCTGAAAGATGTGCCAGGCAGCTATGGACGATCATCAAGGTAGGATAACAGAAGCGGAACCTGTCGTATATCTCACAGCGCAAGGATAAAATATAATGGAACATATACAACAGGCAATAATAGTGAAGCAGAATTGAGCAGAATCTTAAACTTTTCATATCATCATGAAAATATTCATACAACCTTGGATTACACTATAAGATTCTGTACAATAAGCCTCACTACAAGCACTCAAAGAATACATCAAACATCGGAAACAACAAGTACTAAATAGTAGAAAATAATGCGCCAGTCTCCTGCTCGTCATCGCACAGCGGCATCGTTCTCATCAAGTTCTATCACCTGCCACCTGCTACTCAGTCTACCCATCCACAACCGAATGAACAACCCAAGGTATTATGAGGGAGACATAAAACCTTGAGTCAGACAACAGTCTTAATTAGTGATAAAAATACTACCTAACTTCATCAATAATGTATATGAGAATAGGAAAATTAGTCAACTAATATACCAATATCAATAGAGAAGAACCCAACCCGTCTTCCCCACATCCGACAATGAAAGCCTTTACAAAAACCCAAGTAGAAATAACAGTACATTCATGACAATAAGTTATCAAGTGTAGACCATCCTAATTAATATCGACATCTCCCAAGCACAATCCCCGATGGCCTAAACAACCATTAGACAAGCACCTAAGAGATATATCCTTCAACCTTGCATAATCTACAAAAGACGATACAAGCAAAACAATCATCAATCATGACTCTGGCTATCACCGCCAATCCTTGTTTGAAACCATCGTTAGTCATATGACTGACTCAACACCTTGCCGTTCGTCAAGGGCTAATGGTAAACCCGGTTCTAGAAAAACTCCATACACCATCGTGACTCGTATCTCTAAGCCCATCATGACTACCCAGGGTACTCGACCAGCCACTTCTAGTCTTTTGGGATTCCCCATTATACCCTTGCTTTGAGTCCGCTAGAACCTACGACAATGATAATTCCTCGGCCCTCGTTATCTCTAGCCATCCAACCTGATGACTATTCATAAGCTCAAACCACTTCTCGGGCAACCATTATCACGAACTCACCACCTTGAGTCGTATTCACATTCATTGCATTTCGATGATCAATGAACACATCACAACACTTCGATATTCCCCCTTGAACTTACGTCGAAGCTACATCGATTCCTGAAGCAAAATAACATCAAATTATGGTCCATAATAGTCGGGTCGTTATCCTTTGGGTCACACTACAAGTCCAACGACCCGACCCATAGATGCCACCAACGAGCCCTAGGTTCGAGCACAAACAACAAATACTAGATAGTAGCACATAATACACTAGCCTCCTGCTCGTCATCGCACAACAACATCATCCTCATCAAGATCTATCATCTATCACCTGCTGCTCAGTCTGCCCATCCACAACCCAATGAACAGCCTAAGGTAATAAGAGGGGGACATAAAACTTGAGTCAGCCAATAGTCTTAATGAACGATAAAACAACTATTTAACATCATCAATAAAGTATATGAGAATAGGTAGATTAATCAACTAATCTACCAATATCAACAGAGAAGGACCCAACCCGTCTTCCCTACATTCCAACAGTGATAGCCTTTACGAACACCCAAGTAGAAATAATAGTACATTCATGGCAATCAGTTATCAAGCGTAGACCATCCTAATCGATATCGACATATCCCAAGCACAAGCCCCAACGGCCTTAACCAACATCAGACAAGCGCCCAAGAGATATCTTCTTCGGCGTTGAATAATATATACGAGACGATAAAAGCAAAACAATCATCATCCATGACTCTGGCTATCACCACCAATCCTTCTTTGGAACCATCGTTAATTGTATGACCGGCTCAAGACCTTGTCGTCCGTCAAGGGCTAATGGTAAACCCTGATTCTAGCAAAACTCCATACGCCATCGTGACTCATATCTCTAGGCTTATCATAACTGCCCATGGTACTCGACCAGCCACTTCTAGTCTTTTGGGCATCCCCATTATACCCCTACTTTGAGTCTGCTTGAACCTACGACAAAGGTAATTCCTCGACCCCCGATGTAACATCCCGTAATTCTATTAATATTAGTATTCACAAATAAAAGAATAACTAATCTCAGACGTGAGAATTGTGGGAAACGGGTTGCGCCATTGTGTTCGTCTCGGAATTCTGGTTGAAACAGAGTCCGAGTTTGCGTGAATTGGACTTCATATGAAGCAGTTATGGCCATCGGAAGTTTCAGAAAATTCAAAACAACTCGCAGGAAATTTAAAATTCAAACTGAAAGTGCAGAAGTGGGCTGGGCGGGAAATATTCCCGCCCTGGCAGGTCGACGGGGGAGTCGACACTAGTGTCCACCCCCCTAGGTCGACTACCATGTCGACTTCCCCCCCCCCAGGTCGACTATAGTGTCGACCTGGTCAGTCGGCTAGGGTTTTGGCTGAGTCTTTTTTTGACTTAGTGATGACCCATTAGGGTTTTTGACCTAATCTGGTTGGCTGGGATTAGTTCTGTGTTGATCTGACGGTCTAAAATAAATCCTAACTCTATAAATACCTAGGTAGTTTCTCACCCTAATTCATAAGAAAAATAGAATAGCTACCGTCATACCGCCGCCATGGAACTCAGTTGAGCCGCCGCCAACTAAGAAGGAAGAAAAGCTAATTCAATTCTAATTCTAATCAACTCTAAAGCAAAGCAAAACTCTTTTCTTCTCTAAATTGCGAGTATGATAGTCTTAACAAGATTATTATCATTTTAATTAGGTTAAGTCATGAATGGATTATGAGTAGATGATGTGAATTGTCATATATGTTGTTGTAAACCTTATGCTATCATGTATGTTATTAATCCTATGCTATGTGGTGATGATATCCTATATGTTGTAAATCATGCTATGATGATGTTATGTATGTTGAAAGTTTCTATGCTAAGTTGTGATGAATCATACATGTTAAAAAGCCATGATGTTACTATCTATGCTAGTTAGTTCATATTAATTGAATCATCATGTTTGGGCTATGTTGATCTAAATGACAAGTCACATATGCAAGTTAGATTGATTAGAAAAGTTACGAACATATGCCATGACATCTATTATGACATCTAGAATTATGCTATGACATATGTGATATCCTATGCTAGTTCACACCATCATTATGTTGCCTAAAAACCCCATATGCAAGTTTATGTACAGATTTGGGCTATGATCATATCATGTAAATTGAGACATTTAACAAGTTGACACCTTTTGATCCTTAGCATGTGTAGTTTATGCAAGTTTCACCCCTATTATGATTAGATTTATTTTAATTGTTTATATGTTGTGATAATTTATCTTTATGCTATGTGTTAGACTATTCAAGTCTAGCCTATGTTATGCGTTGAATAACCGAACGTATAAACGTGGGGTATGGGTAATATTAAGGATTTAATAATAAGAAGTTGGGGTGCAATTGATATGATTTTGCATGCCATGAGTGGATGACCATAATCGAGTCAATTATGGGCATCAATAAAAGTGGACTTAATTAATAATTTGGATAGGGAATTACTAAAACTGGCGTAAAAGATTATAAGTGATAATCAATGCTTAGGACACGAGGTTGGACTCGTTTGTGATGTAAACCTGCCCGGACCCACCCGGTAAACCCAGTGGTCACAAATGTCAGCCCAATGTGAGAGGTCCTAGGCTTAAACTAAAGCATAACAGTTGTAAAACACGAGGTTAGACTCTTTTATGGTATAAGACTGCCCGGACCCGCCCAACAAATCCAGCTGCCATAAATGCCAGTCTAATGTGAGAGGTCTTTATGAGGTTATGGCCTGAATGAATTAAGAAATACTTAACCAGATAAACATGTAAAGTGGGACATGGGGGTTAAGTAGGTGCCTTGGGTGGCACGAGGAATCTAGTGGGTGCCCTTAGTGGCATGTGAAATACGATTAGTAAGACTTAACCAAACACACATGTAAATGAACATGACTAAGAGGGTTAAGTGGGATATACTGGTGACAAGCTTAGGTGGGTGGCTTGTGGGGGCCCATGTCAACCAGTAACCCAAACGTATCTTTGTGGGCTCGAACCAAGTCGAGGACGGGACACGCATACTGGGCTTGACTGTAAGAGGCCAAAATGGGGAGCGGTGGCAACGCAAGTCCAACGGGTTTCATATGCGTGTGTGGACCCGGGCTGGTAGGTAAGACGTTGTTGCATCATGTAGGTATAAGCCGTGCATTCTCAAGTTGTATCGGGTTGCCGCTTTAGAGGAAGATACACCCCACTGTGGGGTCAACACGGGTATCTACGAGTAGGGAGTCGATCGAAAGTGGGTAGTGGGGTACACCTAGTGGAAATAGGGGCAGATGGCACCTATGTAGTCAGCTAGGGGTACGCAAGGCTATTTATAAAGTTTCTGTGTGAAGCAAGTCGGATCAACCTTTAGGGCGACTGGTGTGCTGCAGTGTAGTAATGTGCGGTGCAGTATAGTAATTATTCGTTAGTAATTAGGTATGCCTTTAACGTTATCTTTCACGTTATCTTCATCTGCTCATTCCACACCTAAGAGTTCATAGACATTTACTTGTCTTCCATTTTATGCCTTAGTCTAGTTATTTTGATAATAGTATTGTTAGAATTATCATACTCGCCAGACTTTATGTCTGACCCCCTCTATTTCTAACCTTTTTCCCCCTCCAGGTCCTCAGGTTGGACCCAGCTCTATTGGGGTTTGATTGGATTGCTTCATCTCTTTGGAAAGCTTGGATTGTTGAAGTAAAGTCCAGCTTGTTATTTTTTTATGGCTATTTATGTAATGGGATTATGTATTTTATTTGATCAAGATGGATATTGTACTTGACTCTGATTTATGGTTTTTATGATATAATAAACATGTTTAATTTCGGTTGCAATAAAATGAGGTTTTAGATTTCCAAGTACTACTTATTATCTGTCTTGTTGTAATTTTTCTGTTCTATATTCACTTATAACCTCCATGGAAGTTAATGCATTCCCTTTGTGAGTGACATTAATGGACGTGGGGTGTTACACATGTATTAGAGCTTAAGGTTACCAGAACAGATAAAATTTTTAGAAAAATTATTTTTCTAAAGTATTTTTGGAAGAAGTGCTTTCAAAAACATGTTTTAATGAGTAATTTAAAGAGGAATTTTTTTTTTAGAAAAACATAATCCCCAAAAGCCAAATCTTTATCTTTCGAATTCTCCATTTTGAATCTTTCCTTTTTCGTTTCAGCATGGCTGATGATCTTAATCTACCCGACGGTGTAACGATACCAGGATGGTATAGGAGGTTATTAGAGGCTAGGGCCGCTGCAGGTCCAACTAATGTTCCTCTACCACCAGTTGCACCCGTTCCTCCTCCTCCTCCTCGCGTAGATACTTTTGCAATGACGTGCAAGGAATTCAAGGCTATCGGTGGGAAACCTTTTCTAGGGTCAGAAACGTTTGTGGAAGCTAGAGATTGGCTTAAGGAGGTGGAAGAATTGCTAGAAATCTTTGAAGTAGAAGAAGGGAGGAGCGTTCGATTAGCAGCTTGGTTGATGAAGGGAGAGGCCTCGTTTTGGTGGGAGGTCACTAATGGGGTGCGTCCTGTTGATTCTTGGGCGGATTTCAGACGTAGGTTCGAGGCGAAGTTTCTCTCAAGGGCAGAAGAAAATCTATATATGGAAAGGTTCTTGACATTGAAGCAAGGAAGCTCATCAGTGAAAGAATATGTCAATAAATTTAATCAGTTAGCAAGGTTTGGCTTGGACTTAGTAAACACGCCGGAGAAGAAGGCTCTGAGGTTCGTTAATGGGTTGAATGAACCACTGTAGGGGTTGGCTATGACCCACATCCCTATGGGGGCCACCTTTGAGAAGTTAATAGAAATGGCGCTCATGCATGAGGAGAAAAGCGCTAAAGCTGATAAGGCACCCGGGAAGAAGTGGGATCAGAAGAAACCACAACAGCAAAACAAGAAGGGTGGTAAAGACAATAACGGCAAGGGAAAGAAGAAATGTTTTAACTATGGGACACCAGGCCATCTCAGCAAGGATTGCCGAAAGAAAAATAATACTGGTTGTTTCCACTGTGGCGAAGCGGGACATCTAGTGAAGGACTGCCCAAAGAAGGGGCAGAGAGCAGGAGCTACCTCGGGAGGACAGGTGCAGGCTCTTATGGCACCAGGGCAGGCAAGGGGACAAGTTCAGGCTCTCGCAGTCCCACCGCTGCAAGAATGAGGTAGAACCATTTCTGTTGAAAGCTTAGTTTTTCTGTTTGATCATCCTGTCTGTACCTTATTCGATTCAGGCGCATCGCATTCGTTTATCTCTGCATCATTAGTTGAATCACTGCACTTAAACACCAGTTTAGTAGAGGATCCCTTAGTTGTTTCGAATCCAATTGGGGGCTCAGATTATTTGTCCATGATGTGTTTGGATTTGAAAATTTCTATACTTAGCATTGAGTTTAGATGTGATGCTTATGTGTTGGGCTTCACGGGCTATGGGCTAATTTTAGGAATGGATTGGTTATCCAGAAATGGGGCCATTCTTGATTGTGAATGGTGAGTAGTTAGGCTCATGACTCGCCTTAGCAACACTCTCGAAATCTTTTGTAATCCCATAAATTATGTTATGCTAAGTTATCTAGAATCGCTTGACGCGTCTGAGGAAAATCTACGATCTGTTATAGTGGTCCAAGAGTATTCGGATGTGTTTGAGGAGGTGAAGGGCTTGCCTCCGAAGCGGGAGATAGATTTTCGAATATATATTGTGGATAATCCGAAACCAGTATCTTTGCCAGTACGCCACATGGCTCCACGTGAAAGGAGGGAACTCGATAAGCAAGTGAAGGAGTTGCTTGAGAAGGGGTTCATAAGACGAAGTATATCGGAGTGGGGTACTCCAGTAGTATTTGCCATGAAAGCGGATGGGTCCCTTAGACTTTGTGTGGACTATAGAGAAATTAATAAGCTTACTAAGAAGAATAGACACCCACTGCCGAGGATTGACGATCTCTTCGATCAGTTAGTTGGCGCCTCAGTGTTTTCGCAGTTGGACTTAGCCATTGGTTTCCATCAATTGAGAGTGGCTGAGGATAGCATTGACAAGATTGCCTTTAGGACTCTGGACGGTTTCTATGAATGGCTAGTGATGCCCTTCGGTTTGACAAACGCCCCAGCATATTTTGTTGATTTGATGAGTAGGGTGTTTAGGGAGTACCTTAACAAATTCGTGGTAGTCTTTGTAGACGACATCCTGATCTTTTCTAAGGATGAAGAAGAGCATGCCCTACATCTTAGGGAAGTGTTGGAGACCCTACAAGTGCATAATCTTAAATCCAAATTTTCTAAGTGTCACTTCTGGAGGAAAGAAGTAAGATTCCTAGGGCACGTGGTTTCCAAATAAGGGATAGCTGTAGATCCCGCGAAGGTGGTGGCCATCCAAGTTTGGAAGGTCCCTAAAAATGCTACCGAAGTGAGAAGTTTCTTGGGGTTGGCTGGCTACTATAGGAAGTTTATCAAAGACTTCGCAAAGATATCAGCTCCATTGACACGCTTGACGAAGAAGAACCTAGTTTTCACATGGGACTTAGATTGTGATGATGCGTTCCAACGTTTGAAGAGAGCTTTGACTTCAGCCCCACTCTTAGTATTGCCAGACGGGAGTAAGCCGTTTACTGTTTGTACTGACGCTTGTGGGACAGGACTTGGCGCAGTCTTAATGCAAGTGGGCAGGGTAATAGCCTATGGTGGAAGGCAGTTGGGAGCGCATGAGAAGAATTACCCCACGCATGACCTAGAGTTGGCCGCTATTGTTTTCGCGCTTAAGTCTTGGCGTCATTATCTTCTTGGCGAGAAATTCGAATTATTCACTGACTACAAATCTTTAAAATACCTATTCTCTAAGAAGGACTTGAACTTAAGGCAACAAAGGTGGATGGAGTTTTTGGCTTCCTACGACTTTGAGATAGCATATACTCCTGGCAAGGGTAACGTGGTGGCCGATGCCTTAAGTAGAAAAAGATTATCCTTAAGTCCTTTGTTTGTTGAGCGGCGAAGTTTAGAGTTCATCTCTATGTTTGATTTTAGACCTTCCGTTGACTTCGTACCCGGTTTGCAAGCATCCTTGGAGGTCAGACCTACGCTTTTGGGACGGATTGGCGAGGCACAGCGAGACGACCCGCAGTTGGTTGAGTTAGTAGAAAAGCTCAAAGGAGGGGAGTCATCAAGCCATCTCTGTAGGTATACCCTAGATGATAAGGGTTGGTTACGTAGGGACGGTAGACTTTGTGTACCAAAAGGCGATGACCTAAGGAAGACTATTCTTGACGAAGCACATCGTTCGAAGATGACCATTCATCCCGAAGGGGACAAGATGTACAAAGACATGAAGAGAGTTTACTTTTGGGCCGGCATGAAGAAAGATGTGACCGAGTATGTCGCTAGATGCTTGGTGTGCCAACAAGTAAATTCGGAGCAAAAGAAACCCGGTGGGTTGCTTCACCCATTAGAGGTTCCACTATGGAAGTGGGAAAGTGTCTCGATGGATTTTGTGGATGGATTACCAAGATCAAGGATGGGTAATACGGGGATTTGGGTTATAGTAGATAGACTTACTAAGAGCGCCCATTTTATTCCTGTGAAAAGTAAGAGGACTGCTCCATGGTTAGCTTCTGTATACGTTCGAGAGATAGTTCGTTTGCACGGTGTTCCTTCTAGCATAGTGAGCGACCGCGATCCTATTTTCACTAGCGAATTTTGGAAAAGCTTGCAAGAGGCGATAGGGACTCAGTTATGTTTGAGCACCGCATATCATCCTCAGACGGACGGCCAGACCGAGAGGGTGAATCGTATTCTAGAGGACCTATTAAGGCTATGTATCCAAAACTTTGGGGGTACGTGGGAAGAGCATCTTCTATTGGTGGAGTTCGCATATAATAACAGCTTTCAGTCCAGCATTGGCATGGCACCTTTCGAAGCTCTTTATGGACTACCTTGTCATTCACCTACATGTCGGTGGGAATCTACGGATAAGATCCTACTTGGGCCCGATATGATTAGGGAGACTTCAGAGAAGATCGATTTGATTCGAAGGAGGATGAAAGCAGCACAAGATAGGCAGAAATATTATGCAGATAAGAGGAGGACAGATCTCGAGTTTGAAGTTGGGGACATGGTCTTTGTCAAAGTGTCTCCATTACGAAACGTTGTTCGCTTTGGGTCCGTTGGGAAATTAGCACCAAGGTTCGTTGGGTCGTTTCCTATTAAGGAGAAGATTGGACAGATGGCGTATAGAGTGGAGTTGCCTGAGAGACTTATTGGTGTACACGATGTATTCCATGTGTCACATTTGAGGAAGTGCTTGCATGTGACCGCGGCAGTGGTAGAACCGAGCTTGCTTAGAGAGGTGGATATAGAGCGTGATGTGACGATTCGACGAGCTCCTACGCGCATTCTTGGGTCAGAGATCAAGAAGTTGAGGAATCGAGAGGTCAGACTAGTCAAAGTACAATGGGGAGATGACGAGAGCAACGCTACTTGGGAGACAGAAGAGAAGATGCGTTCACGATACCCTTTTCTTTTTGTGGGTATGTCTTTTAATTTCTCCTTTATTGCTTAGCTTGTACTTATCTTATCTTTAGTATATCCTCTCGCTAGTATCTTTGAACTTTAGTTAGGATAATCCTATGGTTGAAACATGTGTTTGAGACATCTTATGTATGGTGGATGCAAAGTGGATGCAAGTGTTTGCTAGTGGTTGCTCGTGGACACATATACACACACTATTAGGCACTAGATCGGCTCAGTCACTTCATACTGCATATTGCATATAAATGGTTGTATTTAGTTAAATGGATGTATGATGATTGTATTATCAGATGGATGCTGCATTCAGATGATGATTGTGCATGCATATAGAGATAATATGCAGCATTAGGGAACTTTTGCATACATAATGGACGCATGGCACTATCATGGTTTGCATTAAGGAGGTCAACTGAATCAGTGGACCGCCTGATTTTTGCATTAGATATGGACATATACACACACTGTGCATTTAAACATAAAAGCATTAGAAGTCTATAAGGACAATGGATGCCTGTGTTTGATGGTTGAGTAGATGGACGATTGGATGTTAGGATATACATTCTTCTTAACTTGAAGATTTCGGGGACGAAATCCTTTAAGGAGGGGAGAATGTAACACCCCGTAATTCTATTAATATTAATATTCACGAATTAAAAATAACTAATCTCAGACGTGAGAATTGTGGTAAATAGGTTGCTCCATTGTGTTCATCTCGGAATTCTGGTTGAAATAGAGTCCGAGTTTGCGTGAATTGGACTTCGTATGAAGTAGTTATGGCCATCGGAAGTTTCAGAAAATTCAAAGCAGCTCGCAGGAAATTTAAAATTCAAACTGAAAGTGCAGAAGTGGGCTGGGCGGGAAATATTCCCGCCCAGGCAGGTCGACGGGGGAGTTGACACTAGTGTCGACCCCCCCCCCAGGTTGACTACCATGTCGACTCCCCCCCCCCCCAGGTCGACTATAGTGTCGACCTGGTCAGTCGGCCAGGGTTTCGGCTGAGTCTTTTTTTGACTTAGTGATGACCCATTAGGGTTTTTGACTTAATCTGGTTGGCTAGGATTAGTTCTGTGTTGATCTGACGGTCTAAAATAAATCCTAGCTCTATAAATAACTAGGTAGTTTCTCACCCTAATTCATAAGAAAAATAGAATAGCTACCGTCATACCGCCGCCATGGAACTCAGTTGAGCCGCCGCCAACTAAGAAGGAAGAAAAGCTAATTCAATTCTAATTCTAATCAACTCTAAAGCAAAGCAAAACTCTTTTTTTCTCTAAATTGTGAGTATGATAGTCTTAACAAGATTATTATCATTTTAATTAGGGTATGTCATGAATGGATTATGAGTAGATGATGTGAATTGTCATATATGTTGTTGTAAACCTTATGCTATCATGTATGTTATTAATCCTATGCTATGTGGTGATGATATCCTATATGTTGTAAATCATGCTATGATGATGTTATGTATGTTGAAAGTTTCTATGCTAAGTTGTGATGAATCATACATGTTAAAAAGCCATGATGTTACTATCTATGCTAGTTAGTTCATATTAATTGAATCATCATGTTTGGGCTATGTTGATCTATATGACAAGTCACATATGCAAGTTAGATTGATTAGAAAAGTTATGAACATATGCCATGACATCTATTATGACATCTAGAATTATGTTATGACATATGTGATATCCTATGCTAGTTTACACCATCATTATGTTGCCCAAAAACCCCATATGCAAGTTTATGTATAGATTTGGGCTATGATCATATCATGTAAATTGAGACATTTAACAAGTTGACACCTTTTGATCCTTAACATGTGTAGTTTATGCAAGTTTCACCCCTATTATGATTAGATTTAATTTAATTGTCTATATGTTGTGATAATTTATCTTTGTGCTATGTGTTAGACTATTCAAGTCTAGCCTATATTATGCGTTGAATAAGCGAATGTATAAACGTGGGGTAGGGGTAATACTAAGGATTTAATAATAAGAAGTTGGGGTGCAATTGATATGATTTTGCATGCCATGGGTGGATGACCATAATTGAGTCAATTATGGGCATCAATAAAAGTGGACTTAATTAATAATTTGGATAGGGAATTATTAAAATTGGGGTAAAAGATTATAAGTGATAATCAATGCTTATGACATGAGGTTGGACTCGTTTGTGACGTAAACCTGCCTGGACCCGCCCGACAAATCCAGAGGTCACAAATGTCAGCCCAATGTGAGAGGTCCTAGGCCTAAACTAAAGCATAACAGTTGTAAAGACACAAGGTTAGACTCTTTTATAGTATAAGACTGCCCGGACCTGCCCGACAAATCCAGCTGCCATAAATGCCAGTCTAATGTGAGAGGTCTTTGTGAGGTTATGGCCTGAATGAATTAAGAAATACTTAACCAGATAAACATGTAAAGTGGGACATGGGGGTTAAGTAGGTGCCTTGGGTGGCACGAGGAATCTAGTGGGTGCCCTTAGTGGCATGTGAAATACGATTAGTAAGACTTAACCAAACACACATGTAAATGAACATGACTAAGAGGGTTAAGTGGGATATACTAGTGACAAGCTTAGGTGGGTGGCTTGTAGGGGCCTATTTCAACCAGTAACCCAAACCTATCTTTGTGGGCTCGACCCAAGTTGAGGACGAGACACGCATACTGGGCTTGACTGTAAGAGGCCAAAACAGGGAGCGGTGGCAACACAAGTCCAACGGGTTTCATATGCGTGTGTGGACCTGGGCTGGTAGGTAAGACGTTGTTGCATCGTGTAGGTATAAGCCGTGCATTCTCAAGTTATAACGGGTTGCCACTTTAGGGGGAGTGATACACCCCACTATGGGGCCAGCACGGGTATCTACGAGTAGGGAGCCAATCAAAAGTGGGTAGTGGGGTACACCTAGTGGAGATAGGGGCAGACGACACCTATGTAGTCAACTAGGGGTACGCAGGGCTATTTATAAAGTTTCTGTGTGAAGCAAGTGGGATCAACCTTTAGGGTGACTTGTGCGGTGCAGTGTAGTAATGTGCGGTGTAGTATAGTAATTATTCGTTAGTAATTAGGTATGCCTTTAACGTTATCTTCATCTGCTCATTCCACACCTAAGAGTTCATAGACATTTACTTGTCTTCCAGTTTATGCCTTAGTCTAGTTATTTTGATAATAGTATTGTTAGAATTATCATACTCGCCAGACTTTATGTCTGACCCCCTCTATTTCTATCCTTTTTCCCCCTCCAGGTCCTCAGGTTGGACCCAGCTCTAGTGGAGTTTGATTGGATTGCTTCATCTCTTTGGAAAGCTTGGACCATTGAAGTAAAATCCAGCTTGTTATCTTTTTTTATGGCTATTTATGTAATGGGATTATGTATCTTATTTAATCAAGATGCATATTGTACTTGACTTTGATTTATGGTTTTTATGATATAATAAACATGTTTAATTTCCGCTGCAATAAAATGAGGTATTAGATTTCCAAGTACTACTTATTATCTGTCTTGTTGTAATTTTTCTGTTCTATATTCACTTATAACCTCCATGGAAATTAAGGCATTCCCTTTGTGAGTGACATTAATGGAAGTGGGGTGTTACACGTGGTATCAGAGCTTAAGGTTAACAGAACAGATAAAATTTTTAGAAAAATTATTTTTCTAAAGTATTTTTGGAAGAAGTGCTTTCAAAAACATGTTTTAATGAGTAATTTAAAGAGGAAAGTTTTTTTTAGAAAAACATAATCCCCAAAAGCCATATCTTTATCTTTGGAATTCTCCATTTTGAATCTTTCCTTTTTCGTTTCAGCAGGGCTGAAGATCTTAATCTACCCGACGGTGTAACGATACCAGGATGGTTTAGGAGGTTATTAGAGGCTAGGGCCACTGCAGGTCCAGCTAATGTTCCTCCGCCACCAGTTGCACCCGTTCCTCCTCCTCCTCCGCCTCCTCCTCACGTAGATACTTTTGCAAAGACGTGCAAGGAATTCAAGGCTATGGGTGGGAAACCTTTTCTAGGGTCAGAAACGTTTGTGGAAGCTAAAGATTGGCTTAAGGAGGTGGAAGAATTGCTAGAAATCTTTGAAGTAGAAGTAGGGAGGAGAGTTCGATTAGCAGCTTGGTTGATGAAGGGAGAGGCCTCGTTTTGGTGGGAGGTCACTAATGGGGAGCGTCATGTTGATTCTTGGGCGGATTTTAGACGTAGGTTCGAGGCGAAGTTTCTCTCAAGGGCGGAAGAAAATCTATATATGGAAAGGTTCTTGACATTGAAGCAAGGAAGCTCATCAGTGAAAGAATATGTCAATTAATTTAATCAGTTAGCAAGGTTTGGCTTGGACTTAGTAAACACGCCGGAGAAGAAGGCTCTGAGGTTCGTTAATGAGTTGAATGAACCATTGCAAGGGTTGGCTATGACCCACATCCCTATGGGGGCCACCATTAAGAAGTTAGTAGAAATGGTGCTCGTGCATGAGGAGAAAAGTGCAAAAGCTGATAAGGCACCCGAGAAGAAGGGGGATCAGAAGAAACCACAACAACAAAACAAGAAGGGTGGTAAAGACAATAACGGCAGGGGAAAGAAGAAATGTTTTAACTGTGGGACACCAGGCCATCTCAGCAAGGATTGCCGAAAGAAAAAGAAGACTGGCTGTTTCCACTGTGGCGAAGTGGGACATCTAGTGAAGGACTGCCCAAAGAAGGGGTAGAGGGCAAGAGCTACCTCGGGAGGACAGGTGCAGGCTCTTATGGCACCGGGGCAGGCAAGGGGACAAGTTCAGGCTCTCGCGGTCCCACCGCTGCAAGAACAACGTAGAACCATTTCTGTTGAAAGCTTAGTTTTCGTGTTTGATCATCCTGTCCGTACCTTATTCGATTCGGGCGCATCGCATTCGTTTATCTCTACATCATTAGTTGAATCACTGCACTTAAACACCAGTTTAGTAGAGGATCCCTTAGTTGTTTCGAATCCAAATGGGGGCTCAGCTTATTTGTCCATGATGTGTTTGGATTTGAAAATTTCTATACTTAGCATTGAGTTTAGATGTGATGCTTATGTGTTGGGCTTCACAGGCTATGGGCTAATTTTAGGAATGGATTGGTTATCCAGAAATGGGGTCGTTCTTGATTGTGAAAGGAGAGTAGTTAGGATCATGACTCGCCTTAGCAACACTCTCGAAATCTTTTGTAATCCCATAAATTCTGTTATGCTAAGTTATCTAGAATCGCTTGACGCATCTGAGGAAAATCTACGATCTGTTAGAGTGGTCCGAGTGTATTCGGATGTGTTTGAGGAGGTGAAGGGCTTGCCTCCGAAGCGGGAGATAGATTTTTGAATATATCTTGTGGATAATCCAAAACCAGTATCTTTGCCAGTACGCCACATGGCTCCACGTGAAAGGAGGGAACTCGATAAGCAAGTGAAGGAGTTGCTTGAGAAGGGGTTCATAAGACGAAGTGTATCGGAGTGGGGTGCTCCAGTAGTATTTGCCACGAAGGCGGATGGGTCCCTTAGACTTTGTGTGGACTATAGAGAAATTAATAAGCTTACTAAGAAGAACAGACACCCACTGCCGAGGATTGACGATCTCTTTGATTAGTTAGTTGGCGCCTCAGTGTTTTTGCAGTTGGACTTAGCCACTGGTTTCCATCAATTGAGAGTGGCTGAGGACAGCATTGACAAGACTGCCTTTAGGACTCCGGACGGTTTCTATGAATGGCTAGTGATGCCCTTCGGTTTGACAAACGCCCCAACATATTTTGTTGATTTGATGAGTAGGGTGTTTAGGGAGTACCTTAACAAATTCTTGGTAGTCTTTGTAGACGACATCCTGATCTTTTCTAAGGATGAAGAAGAGCATGCCCTACATCTTAGGGAAGTGTTGGAGACCCTACGAGTGCATAATCTTAAAGCCAAATTTTCTAAATGTCACTTCTGGAGGAAGGAAAAACGATTCCTAGGGCACGTGGTTTCCAAAGAAGGGATAGCTGTAGATCCCGCGAAGGTGGTGGCCATCCAAGATTGGAAGGTCCCTAAAAATGCTACTGAAGTGAGAAGTTAATGCAGACAGCGAAGGTTTTAGATTTCCAAGTACTACTTATTATCTGTCTTGTTGTAATTTTTCTGTTCTATATTCACTTATAACCTCCATGGAAGTTAATGCATTCCCTTTGTGAGTGACATTAATGGACGTGGGGTGTTACACCCGATATCTCTAGCCATCCAACCTGATGACAGTTCATAAGCTCAAGCCACTTCTCGAGTAACCATTATCCATGAACTCACCACCTTGAGTTGTCTTCACATTTGTTGCATTTCGACGATCAACGAACACATCATAACACTTTGACATTCCCCCTTGAACTCACGTCGAAGCTAAGTTAATTCCCGAACCAAAACAACATCAAATTATGGTCCACAATAGTCTTTTCGCACTACAAGTCCAACGATCTGACCCATAGATTCCACCAACCCCGTTAGGTTCGAACACAACCTGCCTTCTTCAACCACGACCCGAAGAACCATGACCTAGATGCACACAGCCTAGCCTCCAATGCATATGCCGACCCATCATTCTCTCAAAGCCACCGACCCGAGTTTGCTGACCCAATTAAATTACTACAAACGACCCATCGAATCTCTGCCGACCCATCTGGTGACTTCGAACAACCCAAGTACCAACCATCCAGCTTTGCATTACACTTGCATGCTTCCGGCGACCCGAGCCATGCACGAACGACCTGGGCTTCAAAGACCCGAAGCCTTTGACCCATCCATTTCTTGAACAACAAGCCACACAACCTAAGCCTGCCACGTCATCAACGAACCATGCAAAAACGAACGACTCCATATCTGACTAATCAAACTCCAAACTTGACTAAATCATCACCAAACGACAATATCGATGCAAACATCTCATCCAAATCATCTAGTTCAACCATCAACACTTTATGAGATCATCAACAACACTAAAATGACAATTACCGATTTATGTTGCTAAATTAGATCCTATGGTGATTCAAATGATAATATACATATCATGATGTAGATCTTGGTGAAAACAACTTAAAATGATGAAAATAAGATCAACCAACCCATGTATTTGATTGAATCCGTGTGAGAGATGCTTATCTCTCTCCAAATTTCCGAATTAACTTGAAATCACTAAATTCCTAATCCAGACAGCGAAGAATGATCTTCAAAGCTGTCAATTTGATGCGATCTCCCTTCACTTGATATAGATCTAACTTTGCTTGATGCAGATCTTCAATCTTCTCACGTAGATCTAGAATTTAATGGTTGAAAGGTGTATTTGATTGAGCAAGGAGGATCATGAGCTCAACTAAGTGAGAGAATGAAGAAAGGTAAACCTCTCTCCATACCTCTAACCCACTATTTATAGCCTCAAATCAGCCCAGTAATGGGCTACCCAAAAACAATCCATTAATGACTAGCCAAACTTGTACAGAAATGTATAGCATTAAAACAGCGATTCCTGCCAAACCGCTGAACTAAATCTTTAATGTGACCACTCTGCAGAATTGGAAACACCATTTCCTTTCCAATGAAATCGATCTTATAACCTAATTCGATCCCAGTCAAAAGTAATTCCCTATATAAAACTGACAGGGGCAAAATGGTCATAAATAAAATTGGTAAAAATTATGGATATATCTCATATCCCCATAAACCACATACCAAAACATGAGAATGATCCAACCCTCACGGAATTAAATAAAAATATTTTACGATCCTCCGATATGTAAAATGCGGGTTGTTATAGAAATCTTCGAAAATTCCACCATCAGTGCACCTTGCACATTTTCTTTGAATCACAAGCGCCTCCTCACCGATGTTCGAGCCTCGCATTTGAATGGATCGTGACTCCACCTAACAATCGGTAGCGAAATTATCCAGCTTCAGAAATCAATCGAGCTTGGTTCAAACTTCAGGATATTTTGAGATCATCAACGGCGATCCCAAATTCCATCTTTTTTATATATAAACAGGAATGATTTCGATTTGAGGAACGAAAAAACATGGCTTCAATTTGTGTTATAATTGAAGAATGAAAAAGAAGGGGGGAATGTCATGGTTTTAGAAGGAACAAGCAATTTTCTATCTGAATCTTTCAATTATCTTCGATTTATTTGTTGAAGGAAAGAATAGAAGGGGGACGTCTTAGAAATTTTTTTGCCTAAGAAAGATTTTAAAGAAAGGAAGGTCGCATTATTTATAAATGGAGAAGCGCAATACGTACATTTCAATTAATGTATACCTCCTTAAGTAATTGCATATATTATAAAAGATTTTATATATAATTTGATTTGATTTTAAAAATCTTTTAATTTAATCTTATTAGACATAAAAAGATTTTTATTTTGTTAAAATAGATTCCGATTTGATTTCGAGCTTATCGACTAATTTATAATCAAATATCTTGGGGTTCATAACTTGAAATCACGAACCCTATTTTAACGTAACGACCAATGTTACAATGTTATAACGCTATTCTAAACACAATGGAATAGATTTTGAAATTTAATTTGAATGTATATATAAAATAACCATATTAAATTTATATAATATAATTTAAATTCAGAACAATCAATTCCTAAATAATAAATTATTATTATTATCGTTTATAGTCAAATATAATTTATATTGATCATTTGAATTATTTCAATTCAGTTTTAACTTCAAACTCAATTATTTTCATTTTCATATTACTATTATTCGATACTCGAAATTAAATAATATTTGATAATTAATCGATAAATTCCATATAAATATCCATTTATATTATCAACTCAATATTTAAAACAATATTAAATGTTTGAAATTAATCTACCAAAAATCTGGGCCATTACATTCATCTCCCTTAAAAGAATTTCGTCCCCGAAATTACTATAGGAAAAATGCTATAAGCCCATTAATTTTTCAAAAATTCACTTATGTTGAAACTCAACTCTTCATATTTTCACAACTTTAGTTCTAACAAACTCTTTGTTTTCATTTATATTACACGCCATACATGTTTATATTCATTAAATCCGAATGATTAACAATCAATATATTCACATCCAAATTCATATTCATTTAATTTCATTCAAATTGATTTTAATCAATTTATTCACTTCAATCCATTTAACTTGCTTAAGTTAAATTTAAATTAAAGAATTCAAATTCCTGGTTTTCACTTCAAATCCTTTAGAAATCAGATAAATATGTACATATATTTATAACCATCTCAAATTCATAACATTTCAATTTTCAAACTAACTTGTTTTCTTTCAAACAAATTTCTATCAAAAACTTCTCTAAGGTAGCAATCCATCACTTAGAAACCCGAACATGAATACTAATGATATGTCGCGATCATCATCAAAATTATTTTCCAGTGATTGAAGTGTGTTAAGTGCTTTATCACTTTCAGAATCCATTCAAAATGATTTTTATTCAAAAATCCTTCCTAAACAAAGATATATTATTTTAATATACATCAGAAAATATTTTTCTAACCTTCCTGGAATTTTGTTGCATATTCTGGTTTGAATCCAATTCCATTTCATCTCATTTGTATATATCATTCATATACAAATTATATTTGGTTATATATAACCATTCCAATTTTATAATCACATTTGATTATAATAACGATAATAACCAACTCATCCATATATTATAATAATTGCAGAAAATTATTCATCTTATATCAAAATATAATTTTGCGTGAATTACTCCATTTACCCACATTAAAACAATATAATGTCGAATTGCTCTGCTCAAGTGTTTAGAAACAATTATCGATACAGTTGTTCTTCCTGTATCTACCAGAATTATTAAACCACTAGCCAAACCAGTCAACACAGTATAAAACTTTTATATCAAAACAAATACGTGGTCTCATGTATATACATTCAACTTATCATAGGGTACTACTGACCCTATCTCTAATGAGTAAATACCACCAAGGCCTAGGTATTTGCTTAACCAAAGCTCTGATATCAACTGTAATGGCCCGAATTTATGTATCCTATGAGTTGACTAAATACATAACACGTCCAACCCAAATTGCATAGAAATATGAATCATTATGAATAAAGAAGAAAAAGATAGAAGAAGAACAGAAATAATAACACATAATCTCACATAGCAGCGTAATAAAATATAACATATATATATATATATATATATATATATATATATATATATACATAACAGTCTTTAAAATACAAAATTGTACTTATATACATCATTAGAGTACATCACATATACAACACAGCGGAATAAAATCTATATACATCAACCATTGAAGCCTCATGCTCCAAGATCCTCCAAGTATATCTGGGAACACCCAAACCACTTGGCTGCCCGTACGAATTTGGACACCAAAGAGTTTAGGGTAAAACAAAATAAACTCTGGGTAAGTCATGGGACTTGTGTGAGTAAACTACAACCACTTAGTTTAACTTTTAAAAATCCTTTTAAAAGAAAGGATAATCGTACGACTGATCCACACATAAATACGGATGGTTTTTACCTTACGGTAAATCAAAAAATTCTTTAAAATCAATATTATTCAGATATTATAACAGTGTCTAAATCAAGTAAATTACAATCTTGTAGAGCGCTTGCATCTCATGCTCTACATACATAGTATACAATCAAAACCGCAGGCCCTTATTGGAGAATGGATTCCAACTGGCAAGATATGAGACCACCTTTTGACAGTGTATCTCTAGAGAGGAATACAACGGGTTCAACAAGAACATCTTGCAACCCTGGCTAAACATGAACGACCACTCACTTCGCTTTAGTGTACCGAATGTATTGTCACCAACGGTTGGGATCAGCAACTATTCTGAAGCATACATCAACAATAGAATAAAGAAGCAAATGAATTTTCTCTAGATCAGGTGACAATACACCCTAATTGGGAGCGATCCACTTAGCCATGTGACCTACTCGATTTTATACAATTTCCCAGTTATGAGGCTTGATGCTATGCTTATCTTTCTGACATGCCACATCTTTATTCACCTTGAATGCCACATCATCAAACCCGCCAAAATCATTTGTTGATTTACCCAAAATTATCGCCGGCATAAAGCTAAGAGAAACGAATTCCTCCACCACCAACGTGATACATTTGAAGAGGTCAATATAGATGATCTGTTAGGCATACTCTGTCAAACATTCGTCCATACAAGTTGTCCTGGGACTGGACAAACCGAAGACACTATCCCATCAATCCATCTTAGGCAATTTCTACCTAGGATTAACAGAACAACCATTGCTCTTTACTCCATCTTAAATTATCTTCAGCATATATTGATTTGGAACGTTTATGCCTATACAGAGTGGTTTTTGGATATCAAATCCAACCGGTCTCTCCGTATTGACAATGATGGTATTAAATTGACTAATACTTCGATAGTCAATTGTTTAATTATCAAAGTAACAAACATTCATACGTAGATCCTATTCAGAAAGGAAATACTATTGATTAGCACCAAACAATCAATGAGCCATTTTAATTAATATTTCATTAGTTAAAACATTTCCCAATTTCAGTATTGGAATATTCAATTATCATTTCACTTTTAGTTTATTAACTTCTCATTGTAAATTGGTAAGTGAATAAATCTCTAAGTATACAACCCCGAAGGCCGAAATCAACATCATATTGAAACCTCGAAAGTTACCCGACTCAACCAACGTACAATAGGTTCCAATTTCTACATATAAACGATAATTGATTTTAGTTACTAGATTTTTCTAATAAAATTCTATCTCCTTAAATTTCTGGAAAATTTCACTAGCGTCTCCTTTGTACGGCTTAATCGGTACAACTACAAATCTCCTCTCTGTGTCCTTTCCATTCAAAAAGAAATTCAAAAAGGCAAGCGACTTGCCAAATAGGCTCATAAAATCTCATATTAGATTAAATATGTACCTTTTTGTCGAGCATTCAATTTATTTCTTCCATTACTTCATTCCATACCTGCTTAACATATATTTAACCATTCCCAATTTATTTAAACTCATCCCAATCGTTTTAACTCAATTTGCTAATTTATTCTCTAATTAGCACTTCTGCCTATTTCACTTTTTATTCAAACATATAACGTTCATATATTTTTAGTTTTCTTATAACCAATCAAATTCCATTTTCAACTCAAGTTTCATATTTGATTTCGAATATGAATTCACAATTCCCATTCACTTATCCAAAGATAAATTCAATCCAAACTCCATTAAATAATTCCTTCTCCAATTAGTTAGCCTTATTCAATAATTAAAAATCTACTTTTTGTTTGAAAAACCAGTTCACTTACTCCACTTGAGTTCATATTTATTTTATAACTCAAGTCTGGATTTTTTTAATGAAAATCTAAGTTTTATTTGCTTAAAAATCTTTTATTATTTTAGATAAACTGTTATAGTTTAAAAACAATGATACCGCTGTTTCTGGAAATTTGATTTCAACATAACTCAAAATCTACATGACTAAATCTAATTTTTTCTCTTCCATTAGAAAATTATCATTCAATAGGTCCCGATGATTCTTATTTCAAAGAACTTCGACTTGTATTGAGTTCTATAAGCTCAATTGAAGTTCAAAATGTCAAATTGTGAATTACCGCATCGCAACGAGTTCATTTTAATTAAATTTAAATATAAACGTTGAAACTTTGTTTATTAATAAATTTCCATTTCATTCCGTATTATTAATATAAATTAAACTAATTTTCCAAATCAAACTTAATATTTCTGATTATCCCTAATCGTCGATTATTTTATAATTCAGTTATAAATTTATTTACAACTTAATTTTCTATATTAAATTCCATTCCCTTGAGAATAAATTATTTTATAAAATTTGATATAATTGAATTCAAGTCATAAATCTATATGCATTTATCTGCTTAAATTTTGTATACCGAATATCGGAATAAATTCCATCGTTTCCTTTTTGAAACAATTCCAAATTCTTTTTTTAATTCATATTTGAATTTAAATTTCTAATTATTGAGTAATAAGTTTTCATCTTATTATAAACATCGTTTTAATTTACGCTACTTGTTTTTATTATTAAAAATAAGTAAATATTTCCAAACCCATTTGAAATTCAAATTCTGTTTAGAAACCGAAATTCTCCTTTTAAATCTTTGAAATCGATTTCATGATATTTTTAAATATCAATATATATAGGGCCAGCGATACACAACATCCAAACACCTAATAATCAGTCATAGGTTATTTAACACATCATATAACATTATATGTGAAAAACAATAATTAAAATGTTGAGGAATCTAGTTGGATCCCTCTAACCTGTTTTTCCTGCATCACAGATGTTAGAAAACATGAATAATGCCCATCCTACTTCAAGGCAGGATATCATGGTATAGAAGGTCGTCCACTATATATATTGTAGGCGAATAGGGAAATCATCCGCTAATGGTACTATAGGAAATATCAATATCAAACCACCAATTATATATATATATATATATATATATATCCAATCACCAAGCCTAAATATGACTAATACATACATACATACATACATACATACATACATACATACATACATACATATATATATATAGCAGCCACAATAATATTTCTACTCATCCAAACAACCAACAAACATCATATAAAAATTTATATTAAATGAAAATTCATTTATAATAATTTATAAAGGAATGTAGAAAGTGAGTTTACTCACCTTGATTTTTAATTGCAGCTCGCTTTGATTTAAAATTAAACCGAATGACATTCTATTTAATTTAAAATACATCAAAAAATCCCAAGCCCGTCCCAGCTTGTATAATTTGATGATACGATCTGATGCTGCTTGTTTTGTTACAATCATGCCTCATACTAACGAGATAAAAATTATATAAACTTTGGATTCAATTTAAATAATTAATAACTTGATTAAACTAATTATCTAACCTAATCTTTTTAAAGACATATTAAAACTGTTAATATCTTCTTCTAGGTCTGAGAGTCATGATCGACTCCTGCAACTTCCATAATCAACACAAAACCAATTCCTTCCTAGTAACAACTTGTCTCTATCTCTTTCCTTAACACACACTACCCTTAACCCAGCGCCATTCAGACCAAACAAAACACTGCTACTTCTTATCTCCACCGCCACCGCCTGCTGTGGCGACCACCCAACAACCACGCTAACCACTTCCTTTCCTAACTCGCAAGCTATCACTCATCATCTCTTGAATCCACTTCCTCCAGATCTGAACAGTGGTAGGCACAACGGGTTTACACACCAACCCAAACCAAATGTTGCCAATTTCTGCACCTCACCTCTAGCACCATCGTTTATGAAGTCGACTGCTCAATGAGCGCGTCCTCCTCGACTCATGCGACTACTAGTAAAATATTGCGAACGTTTCTTCCTTGAAACCCTCGAAAATTCCACCATTAGTATGCCTTGCAACATTTTCTTTGATTCATGAGCGCCTCCTCACTGATGTTTGAGCCTCGCGTTTGAATGGACCGCGACTATACCTAGCTCGCGAAAGCGAAAATATCTAGTTCCAAAAATTAATCGTGCTTGGTGTAAACTTCAGGTTATTTCGAGATCATCAACCGCGATCCCAATTTCCATCTTTTTTATATCTAAACATGAATGATTTAAATTTGAGGAACGAAAAAAACATGGCTCTGATTTGTGTTGTAAATGAAGAATGAAAAAGAAGGGGGAAAATGTCGCGATTATAGAAGGAACATACATTTTTTTTCTATCTGAAGCTTTCAATTATCTTCGAATTATTTGTTGATGGAAATAGTAGAATGGGGATGACATAGATATTTCTTTTGCCTTAGAAAGATTTCGAAGAGAAGAAGGTTGTATTATTTATAAACTGAGAAGGGGCAATACATACATTTCAATTAATGTATGTCTCCTTAAGTACATGCATATATTATAAATGATTTTATATATAATTTGATTTGATTTTGAAAATCTTTTCTAATTTAATTCGATTAGACATAAAGAGATTTTTATTTTATTTAAATAAATTCTGATTTTATTTCGAGCTTATCCACTAATTTTATAATCAAATATCTCAAGGTTTATAACATGAAATCACGAACCCCTATTTTAATGTAACAACCGCCGTTACATTGTTATACGCTATTCTGAACTCAATGGATTGGATTATGAAATTTAATTCAAACATATGTATAAAATAACCATATCAAATTGATATAATATAATTTAAATTCAGAAACAATCAATTCCTCGATAATAAATTACAATTATTATTATCGTTTATAGTCAAATACAATTTATATTGATCATCTGAATTGCTTGAATTCAGTTTTAACTTCTAACTCAATTATTTTCATTTTCATATTACGATTATTTGATATACTCAAAATTAAGTCGTATTTGATAATTATTCGATAAATTCCATATAAAAATCCATTTATATTGTCAGCTCAATATTTAAAACAATATTAAATGTTTAAAACTAATCAACCAAAAATCTGTGTCGTTACAGGAGATAGCAGTAACATCGTTGGAGCTCCCAATCAATTGCATGGAGTTGTTAATAACTTCCCATAGGCGAAGCTTGAACATTGATAAAGAGGGAGCACCGGTCCAGGAAGAAAAGAGATGGAATATTTTGTGACACGTGGTGAGTTGGGTGTGGACCCAATTGCAAAAGCATCTACTGTTTATCACGATCCAAATATCCCAGCGAAAGGAGACGGTGAAGGCATCTAGATCTGGGTTTGGTTGGGCATATTACTAGTAATCAAAAGAATATGGGTGGTGACAGAGGCTTAGATGTAGAAGCTAAAGTCACAATCCAAAAGGAGGTGTGAGATTGATTCAGAGTCATATTGGCAAAGGACACATCTTGGGCCAACATAGAAGTTCTTGTGAATTAATCTATCTATGATCTTTATCTTCTCGTGCACCAGGCACCTTAGAAAGAATTAGATTCGAGGCGGGGCTGAAAATTTTCGAAGTCTTGGGAAGGGGAATAAACAACTGGAGAAGTTGAGTTGGTGGTATCAAGAGGAAACCATGAAACCAGAGTTAGGGTGGAGACTCTAGGTGACTTTGACGGGGAGTGAGGAATGGACATGGAGGAGAGGACGCGACTTAGTTGGAGCAGTTGGGAACGTCGTGCCGGAGAAGCAGGAAGAGGAGGTGAGGAAGGTTGGCACAAGTTAGGAAGTGTTATGAACATTAAGAGAGGTTTTTGGTGAGGCTGTGTACAGACCACGGTATAGGTTAAGCAGGCAGTTGTGAAACCAAGAGTCATTCCAGAAGGAGCGTGAATGACTGTTGCCAAAGGTGGTAAGAAACAGGCGATGCATTCTAGTAATTACTCGTAGGACACCATGGCAGAATAGGAAGGGACCATAAAGAGGGGAGGAGTGGAATATAGCGAAAGGGGAGTTATTGTAGTGGATGTTATGGATCCAAGTTTTCCAAAGGAAGTCGTCACGGTTAAGTTAATGCTAGAGCCACTTGGTAAGGATGGCGAGGTTCATGTTACGTAGGTCTAGTACACTAAGGCCACATTTGGTGATATCTTTGTAGGCAATGCTCCAGCTGACTAGGGATTTGGGAGTACCACCATGCCAATGAAATTATCTTCACAAGTGATTGATCTTTTTGATGATCCAAGATGGTGCCAAGTGAAAGGAAAGCCAATACAAGGGCATGAAAGAATGGAAATGATAAGGGTAAGATGGCCAGCGCTAGAGAGTGAAGCTGCTTTCCACAAAGCGAGACATGACTCAATTTTAGGGATAAGGAGTTACCAGTGAGAGCGAAGGAGCTTTATGGGGGTAGATGGGAACTCCAATATAAGTGATAGAAAAGCTACCAAGTCGGCAGTTAAGGGCATTAATGATGGCATGACCAAGGTGGTTAGCGCCACCAAGCTTGATGGTGATGCTTTTGGATAAGTTGATGGAGAGGCCAAAAAATGAGTTTGTAGGTGTAAGCAACACTTTCAAATAGTAGATGTTACTAGGCATGGGTGAGGCAAAAAGGACTGTGTCATCAACGAATTGGATGGTAACAATGTCAGCGATGGTAGGGTGTGGGCGGATGCCACTGAGAAAGTTTTGAGAGGTAGCAAGATTGATCATGCAATTAAGGACATCTGCGACTAGAACAAAGGTGGGGCCGAAAGGGGGTTGCCTTGATGTAGGGTGCATTTGGATCTAATAAGGCCTCCATCAACACCATTAGCTGAGATAAAGGAGAGGTTGGAGTGTAAAATAAAAGCAATCCAGTTGCACTATCGACGGAAGGGGGAACCTTTGTGGACCAATATCTCAAGGATGAAGTTCCAACTGATTGTTTCAAATGATTTTTGGAGAAATCAATTTTAAAAAGCAAATCAGGGGTTGGGGTACGATGAATTGATAGAACGAGATGAATTCTTGGGTGGTGGAGACACAGTCAATGATATCGCGACCAAGGATGAATGCTGATTGTTCAGGACTGATGAATTGAGCAATGTGGGACTGGAGGCGAGGAGCCATAATCTTCATAATGAGTTTGAAGGTACAATTGAGGAGACTGATTGGGCAAAAGCCTTTGTGGTCTGCAATACCTTCAAATTTAGGGAGAAGGATTATTGTGGCATAATTCAGTCTTGAGATGTAGGAAGGGTTAGAGCAAAATTCTGGAATAGGATGAGGGTGTTGGGTTTGAGAAGACAATAGAAATTTTCGAAGAACGAAGAACCAAACTCGTCAGGGCCAGGAAATTTTTAACATTCATGGCATTAATGGAAGTGACGATCTCTGCTGCAGAGAAAGGAGAATCAATTGGGATAGGAGCTTGGCTAGGGTAGAGAAGACCCCAGTCAATGGGAGGAAGGTGCGGAGATGGTAGGCCGGGAAGGTTTCTATAGCTTCGTATTTGCAATTTTAACTGTAAAATGTCTATATTCAGCTAGTGTATTTTGTGTGTACTTACTTATGTACTCCTCTGATTTCTTTTCCTATATATTTGTGAACAGTTATTTTAATTAAAAACAACTAATTATCTCCTTTGATTTTGAATTAATAATTTATGTTATTGGACCACCTCTTCAATTCTATTATAGACACTTAATTTATGCATAACCTACATAGTACGAAGAGGCATCTCTGGAAATAAAATACGTACATTTTCATTCTTCCTTTCGTCATTATCATTTTCCTCTGACATATCTTTGTAAATATTTCTCCTTCGGTTAACGATATTTTTCGTCAACACCGAAGAAAGATCTACGGAAGTGGGCCTAAGGAGAAAATAGGTTTTTTTAGCTTTCAAAGTTTGAGTTGGTTCACTATTTCCTAGATATCAAGGTTTTCAGCCCGAAAGATTAGTTACGCTTCCCTCAATGGGGTGAGCATCATGCTTAGACAACTCAAGATCCAATAGTTATCTTGGGATAAGGGTTTTCTAAGCACAACCGTCGGTAAGGGCTAAATGGCTTGTAGGAAGGGGTTCCGCGATGATCATGCGGAAGGGTTTAAGCTTGAGAAATAAATTGTAAGAATGAAAACAATCACACAATATATAGCTCCGATAATAGCTAACAAATTGTATAAGAGGCTCATAAGAAAATGCTCTAAGTATTGATCCACTCGCTATTGATCTTTGATTTAAAATATACAAGTGATTACAACCAAAATCACCGATTTGATGAAGGAATTATGGTTTACTCTAGAGAAAAGAGTACTAGAACGAGAATGGGAAAATCGTCCCAAAAATGAGACCCCTGGGGTCTTATTTATAGACAAATTAGGTCCTCTTTTGCTATTGGTCCAGCAGCTCCCCTTGTTGGCCTCTTTTTTCCTTTGGTTCCCAAAGTTCTGGCTCTCGATCGCCTTTTCTTTACGTTCTAAAAGCTTTTCTGACGGCTTTTAAGGTGTCGGTTGTAACTCTTATGGGAATGGTCCTGATCTTTAGAGCTTTGGGCTAAAATTATGTCTTCCTTTTTTGCATTGCTGATGAGCCTAGCGGTGCGAGCAGCTTTAGGAAAGCTATAGCTTTCGAGTGTCGGCCTTTGGATGTATGCTTGTAGGAGTGAACTCTCGATCTTGTTATTGATTCTTGGCGGAGCTTGTCTTTTCGATTCAGGTGGAAGGCTTCCGGGATCGTCACCCCTGTCGGTATCGACACTAAGCAAACTAGTGTGGATAGCTTGTTTCTTTTTGGGGGTTTCAGTTTGCCTGTCGGTAAACTTCCAGAATGTATCTTTTCTTTTCCGGGAGCTTGCTTTCCGTGCTTTGCAAATTACCTGCTAGAGTACCTTCTCGGGAACCAACTAATGAGGGTCTCAGTAATTGGCTTTCAGATGATTCCCTTGTATCGTTGATGCCATTGCTTCTTGATGTATCAGTATTAAGCGAGTTAATACTTATATCCTTTCTCATTCCTAGGTCCCAGTTGGTAGGATTCTTAGTCTCCCTCTTCGTTGGCTTCCAGTCTGGGGTGACCCTCTACCAATTGTGCCGGCACTACCCTGCCAGTATTTCCTTTAGTATATATTTTGAGCTCTTCACTTTGACGATAGTGCCCGTTGCACAACTTTTGGACTATTTCTTTATGTTGTCGGATTTTTCTTGTGTCGGGCTCTTATTATCAGAAGACTCCTTTCTGCTTGCGGTGATCTACTACCCCTTCACTGTCAGCCCATTCCGAATGCTTTATTTTGGTAGTAACATTACCCCTCCTTGTGAAGGGGTATTTTCGACTTTCCAAGTCAAACCTTTTGAATAGGCCAATCATTTCCCCCATCTCGTATATATAACATTCTTGTGTTATTAGCTCTTCTTCCTATTCATAGTTTCCTGAAAAGTCTATCTTATGAAAGCATCGACAATCTTGAAATAAGTCTCTTGGTAAGTCATTCATATTTTGTTTTGAAATTACAAATGTGATTAGCTAGTTTTTAGCTGCGGTTACTATTGGCTTCACTTGTCGCGGACTGATCTTAGTCTCCTAATCATCAGTTCTTGGTAATTGGCTCCGAACTTGGCAGCTCTTAAATAGCATTTTTGCTTTGACTTTATTCTAGTGATGGTGTTGGAGGTATAATCTCTTACCATCATTGAAGCCTTTTTTTGAAACAAATAGGTTCCCACTCTTTCGTGCATCGTTCTAACCTTATTGCACAAAATTAAGCAACTTATACCTGGCACTATGGGAAAGAATAATATTCCCTTTAAACTTGATAGGAACTGCCCTTTGCTGAGTGACCATTCCACCTCCAAGAAGGTTGGTGCTATCGAGAAGCATTACTTGATTTCATCTTAAGAATAAGTCAATGCTATACTTCAGGATTTTGTGATTTCTGGTGTTGAATCCATTCCTCCTCGTGGAACGGATACCATCTCATCTCCTCTAAAGAGCTATTTTGCTTATTCTACGATCCACATTTGGCATGGGGGTTTCATCCCCTTTCCCGGCTTCCTCTATCGGTATCTACAATATTTGGGAATTGCTCCCATCCAACTTTCTCCCAATGCCTATACCAACTTGCTAGGCCTGGAATTGTTATCCTTGGAATCGGGTAATGGCTCTTTAAGCCCTTCTATGCTTCATTATTTGGTTCGTCCTTCCAACCTTAGTGGCATGAAACCTTATATCTTCCATGCAAATCCCATAAAGAAATTGTTATTCGAGGGAACAACGAGATTTAAAGGATGGGAAACCCAATTTTTCTTTGTTCACCGCCCTCCCGGTATTTCCAGCAGCTTTAGTACTTCGAGAATGTCCGAAAGCACTTTTCCCCTCACTAATTTTTAAGTATGTGCTTTTGTAGATTCTGCACCCAAACAACCGAGCTTTGAAGATAAGGAAGTCATTTATTTCCTTGGCTGTACTTCTGGATAATACGGTAATAGGTCCTCACTGCTTCTTCTACCCTTCGGAGGCACTCCCTAATGTCGGTCGGTCAATCTATTATTGGGAAACCACCCTTGATCTTGTTTAGTAAAGGGACCTTTTCATTGTCATTGGGAAGAAACGCCTCTTTCTCTCCCAACGCTCCTTTATTTCTTGATGCTCCCGGTATGCGCTTTATGCAGTATTTTTAACATGGAGTCTTAATTGAGTTTTCACTCGGTTTTCTTTTGTTGTTTGTTAGGAGCCGTTTGTACCGAATCCAGTAAGAACGGCTCTATTTCCTTGGTTCCAAAGGCTGAAGTTTCTTCTCTTAAAGACACATTACTAAGGTCTAGGGAGAATGTAAAAAGGAATCTTATGGAAAAGAATTCAGAAGATCCTTCTCCAAAAGGTCTGAGAATCCTACAGGTCCATCTCTTTGGTCTTACGCAGTTTCTGATGCCCCAGAGGTAACTTCTCCGAAGAAGGCCTTTTTGTTTGAATACTCATCTTGTTGGGCCTTCTGAGATTTCTAGTGAAATGCACCATGCTATGGGATTTTCTACTTCTTCTTCCTAGGACATTGCCCCTCCAGCTTCTGTTAATCCCCCAGCTGGTCATAGCTTTAATGAACTGGTCGAGCGGATTATTTCCTCCTTTACCTTTTTTAATGTTGATCCTCCACCTGACTTCCCCTGTGGTGGTCAAGCTCTGATCGAATACCTTATGCTAGTGTGAATCTTTACCTATCATGTTCAACTACCTTTCTTTTTTACTGTCTCATGTAGGCCATTTGTGCTTTTCATAGGTTATTAAGCGGTGCTTTTTGACACAAGATAACTCCTTTGAGTCATCTTTGGAGTTGTGGTGGTTTAAAGAAGAAAACACGTCTTTAAGAAGGAAAATGATGCTCTTATTCTTGCCAAGGAAGCTTTAGAGGTGGAGCGGAGTGAGTTGGAATTGATTTTAGCGGAAGCAAAGAACTCAAATATCGTGGAAAAGGAATCCCGCTTAGCTATGGCTGAGGAAGTCAGGGATTTAAAAGAAGCATTGGAAAAGACCAAAGAAAACATTTCATCTCTTGACTCTCGTTGTTCTTCTTTACAAAGGCAACATTCTTTTTTAGAAAAAAAGAATGACTTTCTCAAAGGCCGAGCTTGGCAGGGGATACATTATTTGCCAACTAAGCCAGGGTGGTGAATGATGCTAAACAAAGGATTTCCTATTTTCTCCAAACCACCTTGGATGAAATTATGGTCAATTCTTTCGAATATGCTTTCATTCTTCTTTATGCGAGCAATACGGATAGATGTTCGGAATTAAACTTTTCCTCTCTCGATCCGTCTTCAGTAGAAATATTTACATCTAAGATATCTTGTGTGAGGAGAAAAGAAGAAGTTCCCGCAAGAGAGGAGATTAACGTAGACAAGCTTTTGTTTATTGAAGATATCTCCTTTGAGGAATCATATACTGATAGCGGTAGAGCTCTTATTGAGGCACCAAAGATTGCCGGTCCTAAAGGTGACAATCCCTCGTTTGTGGATCTTGTAGGGGATGGAGGAGAGTATAGTGGCGACCCTATTGGTATTGATTGTTCCTTCCGGACCCCCGACGGTCAAACTGAGGCATGCTGCGAGGGTGTCTCTTTGACTGGCACCCCTCGAGATCCTACTTCTTCTTCTACGGTACGATAGATTTTATGATGCATTCTCTTCTTTTACTTTTCCTCAACAAATGATCTTCCCCTTTATCGCTTAAGCGAAAAGGAGGAAACTAGGTTCTAGGAATTTCGCCCTTAAAAAGGCCCAAACAGAAGTGATTCGTCTCACCAAGGAGCTGAACAAACAAATAACTGAATATAACAATTTGTCCAACAAATACTATCTCCTTGATAGGGGTGTTACCAAAATACTGCTTTTTAAAGAAAAGGAAGTTTCCCCTATGTTAAGAACCGCTCGATTACGATGCGAGAGGCTTCTAAAGAAAATACTGAGCTCATGACTTTGTTCTGGATGCTAATCGAAGATAAAGACATATTAGTAGAACTTTTGTATCATATTTACAGTAGAAATGAATCATTGGATTTTTCCTTTTTAGATGATTATAGCGGGGGCTTGCTTAGACCTCTGCACAGAAGGTGTCTAGACGAGCGTGGTGTGGATCTTCACCCAGTCCAAGGTACCTCTATCCCTAGAGATTTACCTTTGGATAAACTTAAGTTTAATAAGTATTGATTTGTGTCAGAGGCTATTAAAAGACCTGTCTTGTGAGTGCAAGAGGGTTATCTGTAATAAATATACTAGTTTAACTAATGATGTAACAAATTGTTCTTTCTTCTATGTTTTGTTATATTTCCTTTAGAGTTTGTCTTCTTTTTCAAGTTTGTTTTCTAGAGATTTCTTAAGGGACTATGTTAAATTGAAAAGAGAATACCGGGAAAAGACTCTTCTTATTAAGCCTTCTTCATTGGCACGGTGTTGCTTCTTGAGGGACCTTGAGAAGGTTTATAGTCAATATCCTTGGATCCGCCTTGACTTTCTAGGTGGTGAAAAGGATAAGCTTTTGAGAGAAACTCGCACATACCGACTGAAACTGACTTGGGGTTACGACAATCCTCCTTCCAGAGAGTGGGATTATCGTGAGTGTCCTTCGGTTTATACACCTAATGGATTTGAGAGGTCATTTGAGTCCTCACTTGACCTCCCACCTGACACCTTGGATAAAGTGAGGGAAGCCATTTTTCATTCCGAAATTCCCACTAAGCACTTGTAATAGTGTTTTTTGAGAACTAAACCGTGCTTACACAAGTCTCAACATCAGATTAAGGATGCCTTTCTTTTTGGATATGCGCTTAATTTGAAATCCTTTTGTAAACAATTATGCGAAATGTGGGGTATTTGGTGTACTATATTTCATATGTAATGGTCTATAGTGATAGCACTTATGAACGGAGTTATGACTTATACAGGTGTTACATAGCATATGATCTTGGCCTGTGATGGTAACGCTCTCTTCTCATAATTTCATTGTAGCATCGTGCATATTCTTTATTGAAGATTGAGTTAAAAATATGTCCATGGAGTATCACTTGCTCTTATTGAAATTTATGGCATCATTATACTAAGAGTATGAAATGATCAAATAATTTTATGTATACTCCATGTGCCAGTAAAAGTTTCCCAGCGTGATAAATGTTTCCAAGGGATCTCGCTCCCTCTTAAGAAAAGAAAATTTTATCCCGGGGTTTTACCAAAGGGAATTTTAGACATACGCTTGAGCTTCCACCCGAACATGTATTCAAGTGTTGTATGATGATGTGCATTGCATATATATTTAGCATAGTAAGTAACTAATTAGACGAATGCATGGGTTAAGGAATCTTCCCTAAGCAGTATAATAGGTTGCCGGATTCACTTGGGGGCCGTTTAGGTAACTGGGCTTCAGCCGTTAGATCGATTATGTATCTCCTTCCCAAGGGTTAGAGCTTCACGACCCAGATTAGAGTATCAAGATTAGGTTTCCAGAAGTCATCTTTTAACAGTGATCCCTTCCCAGCCTTGAATGAGCCCTGAATCATCCCAGATTTTGGTATTTAAAGATTGAAGACCAAAATCCCACTTATGGTATTAACAGAAGTCCCAAACCAACTCTTATTTGGTCATTCAGAGATTGAAAACTAGAATTCCACTTCTGGTATTAATAGAAGCCCTGAACCAACCCTTATTCAGGTATTTTAGAGACTAAAGACCAGAATTCCACTTTTGGTATTAATAGAAGCCCTGAACCAATCCTTACTCGGGTATTTAGAGATTGAAGACCAGAATTACACTTTTGATATTAATAGAAGTCTTGAACCAACCCTTATTCGGGTATTTTAGAGATTGAAGACCACGATTCTAGTTCTGATATTAATAGAAGCCCCAAACCAACCCTTATTCCGGTATCTAAATATTGAAGACCAGAATTCTATGTCTGGTATTAATGTTACGTTACCCCCTTTGGGTTTGCTCTATGAAGCAGAGGTTGTACGTGTTCCTTGGGTCACTCCATGGGCTTTTGGTTATCAAAGCAGAGGATGTACGTGGTTTGTTAGCCACTCTTTGGGCCTGTGTGTCCGATGCGCTTGGCTATCTTATCCACAAGCAGGGCCCAAGGACTTACCTGACCTCCCTTCGGGAGGCGCCTTATCCAGACCATTATAGGTGATGATAAGGTCTTAGACGCTTAAACTGGGCCGTCGTAGACACAAAATTAAGGCTTACTCTTTTGATGCTCTACCTTGGCTATCATAAGCAGTGATAGAAGCTTACACTGCACCTCTCCTAGGGCACCCCTCCTAAGGGTGCCCAATCCTGACCATCGTAGGCGATGATAGGGGTTTGTGTTCCTTTCTATGGGTAACGAAGAACATAAGCAGAGGTAGGACGTGCACTTCTGCGAGCAGAGGTAGGACGTGCTTAATTCATAAAAAAGGCAGGGCGTACTCTTCTGTGAGTAGAGGCAGAGCATGCTAATTAGATGCTTCGTCATGATCGTTTCCAGTGTGGGTCGGAGGCTTATGCTTTTGATGCTTTTAACCTGGCCCTCTCTGATTTGGATGCGGAGAAAGGCTTACAAACCGCCCCCCTCCGGGGCGTTCCTTATCTTGGCCAACTCGGCGGTGGTAAGGATTTTTATCCCTTTGTGTATTAACCCATCTTTGGTTACCTTGATTCTTGAGAGGGTTTCTGTACCCTGAGTCATGTTGGCTATCCTTTTCCTAAGGGTTTTTACTAGACTTAGTTTGATCCTTTTACAAATTCCCGTAGTTTGTTTTGATTGAAAAACTTAATGATCACCACTTTGAGGATCCTATAGCAGTTAGTTTCATATCCATTCATCATGTGATAGTGACAATGAGGCCCTCCTAATTTTCTTTCGTATTTGGGCCTTTTTTTGTAGATGGCCAATAATTGAGCTCGTGTTAGGTTAGGAAATAGATATTTTCCATTGAAATAGTAAAGTAATATCCTTTAGGTAGCCTTGGTGTAAACTTCCTTTCTTGTTGCGGAGACTTAGCTCTTTCGAACCTTATTGCTCTAAACATATTCTTATTTTCTTTTTCAAGGATAGGTTGGGGTTGGGGATCTACCCTTTTGGTTCATTTAGAGGCGAAGCGGTTAAAATCATCTGTTATTTATTCCTCGAACACCATTCCTTTGATTTGTACTTCCCTTTTCTGCTTAACTACTTGTAGAGCTTCCTTTCTTAACCTTTATTCTTCGTCGCTCTTGGGTTAGTAGTGCCTGACGTATCCATTTGAGATCAAGAAGATTCTCGTTGGGACCTCTTGCCCATGGTTTTCTTCTTCAAAGCCTAGTCCAACCTCGAACGGAACAAAACAGTTAGATAGTAGAGAAGGTTAATTATAGAGATGGAGGTTCAAGCCCTCCTTCTAGAGCCAAAATGTTAATGATACTTTTTGTCAAAACCGAGAGAGGTTTACGGATGTGGACCTAAGGGAAAAATAAGTTTATTTAGCTTTCACGAGTTTGAGTTAGTTCACCATTTCCTAGATGTCAACATTTTGAACCCGAAAGATTAGTTAGTCTTCCCTTAATGGGGTGAGCATCACTCTTAGACGACCTAAGAACCAACAGTTATCTTGGAATAAGGGTTTCCTAAGCACAACCTTTGGTAAGGGCTAAATGCCTTGTAGGAAGGGGTTCACAATTGATCTTGCGGAAGGGTTCAAGCTTGAGCAATAACTTGTAAGTATGTAAAAAGCACACAACATATAGCTCTGGCAATTACTAAAAAATTGTATAAGAGGCTCATAAGAAAATGCTCTAAGTATTGATCCACTCTTTATTGACCTTTGATTTAGAATATACAAGTGATTGCAACCAAAATCCCCAATTTGATTTATGAATTAGGGTTTACGCTAGAGAAAAGAGTATAAGAAAGAGAATGGGAAAATCGTCCTGAAAATGAGAACCCTGGGGTCTTATTTACAGACAAATCAGGGCCTCATTTGCTATTGGGCCAGCAGCTCCCCCTGTCCGCCGCTTTTTTCCTTTGGTTCCGGAAGTTCTAACTCTCAGCCGCCTTTTCTTTAGGTTCTAAAGGCTTTGCTGATGGCTTCTAAGGTGTCCGCTGTAACTCTCGGGGGAATGGTCCCGGTCTTTGGAGCATTTGGCTAATATTATGTCTTCCTTTTCTCCATTGCCGGTGAGCCTGGCGGTGCAAGCAGCTTTCGGAAAGCATTAGCTTCCGGGTGTAGGCCTCCGGATGTATGCTTTTGGGCATGCAATCTCGATCTTGTTATTGATTCTTTGCGGAGCTTGTCTTTTGATTCATGTAGAAGGCTATCTAGATCGTCACCCCTATCGATATCGACACTAAGCAAATTTGTATGGATAGCTTGTTTCGTTTTTGGGGTTTCGGTTTGCCTGTCGGTTTATTTCCGGAATGTATCTTTACTTTTCCGGGAGGTTGCCTTCGGTGCTTTGTAAATTACCTGTTAGAGTACCTTCTCGGGAACCAACTAATGGGGTCTCGGTAAATGGCTCCTAGAAGATTCCCTTGTATTGTTGATGCCACTGCTTCTTGATGTATCGATATTAAGTGAGTTAATACCGATAGCCTTTCTCGTCCTTCTAGGCCCTCCAAGTAGGATTCCTAGTCTCCCTCTTTGTTGGTTTCTGGTCTTGGGTGACCCTCTACTGATCCTGTCGGCACTACCTGCCGGTATTTCCTTCTATAGATTTTGAGATCTTCACTTTGACGATGGTGCCAGTTGTACAACTTTTGGTGTAACAAACCAAGATTTTAATGTTTAAAATACGAAATTTATTTGGATTTACTAATTAAGAATTTGACATTTGTTTATAATTTTGAAATTTAGTTTAAAATTAATTTTGTAAGAGAAAATTTTATATTTGGATTTAATATTTGAACTTGAATGGTTGTTTAAGTTAAATGTTAGTAATATTTTGAACTAAATAAATTATATGGTTTGAAAAAAAATGATTTTTACATGAATTACGAATTATAATGGAATTTAAATAAGTTTACTTGTATTTGAGTTGTTTAGTTAACGATAGTAGTATTTTAAAATTTACTGAAATATTTTATATTGATTTAAAATATTGTGTTAATTTAAACGACTGAAATACTTTAAACGAATTGAATATATTGTTTGATAAATTTTAACTTTGATTTTTCTTTTACTTGAGAATTATGATTAAGTGTAAACAAATTTATTTAGATTAAAATTTATTTGAGATTTATTTTATTTATGTAGATTTAATTTTGTTTTAATAATAATAATAACAATTAAGAATTGTATTTGGGAATATACTAATACATTTTATTAAATTGGTATTCATAGTAAATAAAATGATATAACTTTTGGTGTAAAAATTTTATTTGTTTTATGGTTGTTGACACTTGTAAATCTTGTGTTGAAAAGTTTACACCGTTGCTTGTTTAATTGTGTGTGTGTCCCCATTTTTCTATCACCATGTCGTGTTTTAGTTTTACCCCCTCACCGTGTTCTCCTTTTATTTTGGTCCCTTCTCTTTTACTTCTTCCCAACATATTTTAACCCAAATTTCCAAATTTCCTTCCTTAAATTTAAGGACTTTTTACTATCTTAGGCTTGTTTTTAAAGTTTATTACATGATTAGCCATGTTTCAGAAAAAATTTCAGGAAAAGACCTGTTCTGTATTAACGAAGGCGCATTTTCAAAATGCGCACAAAGGCGAGTTTTCAAAGCTCGCCTGTATACTTTGGTCATTAATTCCATAGCGACTTTTTTGAAATTTTATTTAGACATAACTCGATATTTATAATATGAAATTCCCATTTTTCTGTTTCATTACTGAAATATAGTTCTATAGATTCGAACGTTTTGTGTTTCAATGAAAACCGACGTATAACGATTCCTATATATTCGAATGAAGGTGTAAACGTTAAACTTCGAACCACCATGACATTTAAATAGTACATATAGCTTAACTTAACAACGTAAAAGAAATACCAAATTCTAATATTCAAATACAAGAGAGATACATAGTCCGGTTAAGGACAGATAAGTTCGAAACATAAGAAATACAGATACACGAAATGCAACACACTGACATCGCATCAAGAAACATACATCCCCATTTTAGCCTACTGAAGTACACCACTTTCTGTTATGGCCTAGCGATCCACGTTTGCTGCACCTGTTTGTTTTGGGTGTTTGATGCTCGTCCATAACATTTTTGAACCTCATTAATTTGGGTCGTCCAGCTAGTCTTCTTATAGGCGGAGCAATATTAGTGAACCATTGTACGGGTCTCAGTATTTCTTATCGCGTATAGGATTAAACTCTGGGTCGTATGTAGCTCTATAACTTTCGACGAAGTACCTTTCAAAAGCAAAATCGTGAAGTGCTCTATTACTACCAAAATCCTGTGCTGAACAAGCCGCCATCACATGAACACATGGTATCTTCTGTAGAAGTGGGATTCTTCATGTACAGGTGGCATTAGAACCGTCGATCACAACATCATATTCATCGCCGTAACTGTTAATCACTTGCCATTTATATCGACCAAATCGAACAAGCCAACAACGCCGTGGGTCAATACCACGAGCTTCAATTTTAGCTTCCCATTTTGGAGTATGGTTCGAATTCAGACCCGCCCCTTTTTCTCGTCTCTTATAGAAATACTCAACTGATCGAAAGAACGTTCTTGTAACCAACGCCTTTATAGGCAAGGATCTAGCGCCTTTTAGTATGCCATTAAAACTTTCAGATACGTTGGTCATCATAATATGGAAGCGATCTCCGTCATCTTTGCAAAGAGCCTAGTTTTCTTCGCAATTCCCTAGGCTTCGTTCAAACTAGTCATGCGCTTCCTGTTTAGTTGTCTTGATCTCTTCTCTAAGTTTATTGTATTCAATCACTTCTGAAGCACATGCAGCAACGTAAAACAAACCTACAAGTCTCTTCTCTCGATGACCTGCAACTTGAAAATTTGCTTTAAGATGCACAGAACCTGTGTTTGTGCGGTTGTCGCCATTTATCCTGCAAAGCGCTTGGAATCCCTTTCATTCTGTCAGATATAAATGTAATGTGTCGATTTTGTACGCTATAAATGAACTCACGCATGCATAAAAAGAACCAGGCCCAACTATCATATGATTCGGACTTGACCACCCCATAAGCTAATGGGTAAAGGCAGTCGTCCGCATCTACAATGGTAGCAACAAGAAGTATTCCTTTGTACTTACCATACAAATGTGTCCCGTCAATAGAGAGTAATGGACGACAGTGTACATAACCTATAATGGAAGGACAAAATGCCCAAAAAGCACGATGAAATACCCCATACTCATCATGTACTATATGTCCTACTGAACCTGGATTGCGTCTTTTTATTTCCTCAAAATACTGAGGCAAATACGAATATGATTCGGCCCAGTCACCGTATATTTTTTCCAAAGCTTTATTCAACGTTCGCCAAGCTTTCATGTAACTGGTTTTGATGAAAAGTTGCTTGTCGACAAGCACTTGCACCGTCCCAGCTGAGATATCCAAGTTGGCCTTCACAAAAGCCATGATTTTGGATACAAGAAACGCAGAAGTGGCTTGCTTGTGGTTTGAATTAATCGTAGGGTTGACACAGTTATGTTCATGAGGCAACTTCGGATTTCCCACAATCCGTTTTGTGATTTCTTCGACACTATCGCATGTATTTGCCATGGACAAGTAGCATCAACACTACATACAGCGGTATATATTGTTTCATTCGACTTGATTGGCTTGTATGAAACACCGTGCAGAATAGACCATTCCGTAAGTTGGTGGAGAAACTGTTCCTTGTTTCGGAATACCATTCCAACAACAAAACCATTTTGTACACAGGAAGCCGAGAATTTTTCGCCAGAAAACTCTAAATTAGCCACTACGGATCTGGCCATCATTTGCGCCGTGCAGATATCATCGTCTATGGGTACTTCCATTTGAGCCTCATCACCATCTTCTTCTGGATCTACTATGTTTGTATCATAGTCATAGTTCAGTGGTTCATTGTTGACTCCGGTCCAGCATGTATCATCAACTGTTGTCGTGGCAACCGCCATGCTGTCAATATGTTCGGCCTGTTGTGAAGGACCTGCACCCCATTCTTCTTCGGCTTCTACAGTCAGTCTATAAATAAATGCATTTTAGTTAGATCTTACATTTCAATGAGTAGTTATAAAACTAACTTGATGTGGAACACATACCTTTGGCTCATATCTAACAATTCTGACAGACCAGTTTGTTGTTCTTCTTGTTGTTGTTGTTGCTGCTGCTGTTGTTGCTGCTCAGCCACATTTGGTGGGCAATACGGATTGGTGTATGTAGGAGAACTAAAGTTGACTGATGGATCATGAGTTTGCAACATTTCTGTGAAATAACCAAAACCGCTACCCATTATAGGCGGTGTGATTATTTCTTCCACGACATCTTCCACGATTTCTTTTGCTGTTTTTCCAACAAACAACTCAAATGATTTCTTCACAATAGAAAACATTACTTGTACGTCTTCATCCTCTAAAAGTGCTAATGCTCTCGACCCCGATTCAGTAGGCCAGTTGACCGACAACTCGATATCATATTCGAGAGGGTTAATTCTGGTTGCTTGGAAAACTGTGTCTTTCAACCCACCAAGTGTGCAACCCATTCGAACTATCCCTGGTTTGCAGAATCCTCCCACATAACTTCCATTTTGGTGCCAATCCATGACCAATTCACCGTCGTAGTAGATGAGTGCAGTAATAAAAGCAGGCGCCATTGTTGACTGTGTTTATTTTTCTTGAAGTTCTTCGAAGACAAGATTGAAGTGTATGAGAAATAATGTGCTGAAGAGCTATGAAATAGGGAAACCAACTAAGAAACGTCACCATTAAATCAACTTTATTCAACTCAATTTGCGGTCGTTGTCAAGTCAGAATTGGCAGAGCTTTAATCGTATCACCCATTTCAAAATAAAGCAGAATCAGAATCAATTGTCATATGCTCGTACTGATCACACAAAACAAGCCATGCATCAGAATTGGAAGAGCTTTTATCATGTCATTGAATTCGAAATAAAGTATTGTCCTTTGTCCTTACAACGGCTTTATCACAATGGACAAATGTTGGATCAGATTTGGCAGATGTTTGTCAACACAACTATTCTGAACAATTGGGCCAACTTTACCCTGTCTAGTCAAATCATCTGATTTGCGGCAGAACGTACTGTACAGAAACAGACTGACCCAGCTTTAATTTCTGGCAATGAGTTGTCAATTCTTATTTATGTCATAATGTACACTGTACAAACTAGCAAAATACAAAGCTTTAATTCAAACTTCAAAAGCATAAAATAATTCATTAGCAAAACACAAACATGCAATACTTCGTGTTGATCTTCCAACTCCTACAAAAACACAATGGATAACGGATAATACAATAATTCAGACTGATCTTCAGAAACCTACAACGACAATGGATAATACAACGACAACGAATAATACAATAATTCAAACTAATCTTCAGAAACCTACAACGACGACGGATAATAGAAAAACTAGTGGTTAGGTTTAAATTGCAAGTCCTCTAGGAGTTTCTTAAGACGTCTAATTTCTTGCTCCAGCTCAATCGCATATGCTATGCCCCTGGGACAAAGTGGTTCGTCAATCCATTCTGAAAAATTGCATCCGTAAGGATAATTGGAACAAAGAAGACTTCGACGACCAATGTTTTTGCCATCATCACAGACGACAACTTCAGCCATATATCCACAGTGGCAGCAAACTGGGAACGAGTTAACCTCTTGCTCAACCATTGTTTGAGAAGTCATTTTGAAAATTTACGGAGCTGTGAAGATGTGGTTGAGTATGAAGAAGACTGGTGAGTATATATAAAGTTTTGAAACTACACCAAATACACAGGCGAGTTTTGAAAATGTGCACGAAGGCGAGGTTTCAAAACGCGCCTATATCCCTCCCCCGGCAAAACATGTCTATATTTGTTATTATTTTTGAAACATGGCTAATCATGTAATAAACTTTAAAAACAAGCCTAAGATAGTAAAAACTCCTAAATTTAATCCATTCATGAAATCCGTCCTCTCCAAAAAAACCATATTAAGGGCCACCTCTTGATCAAAAATTGGTCACCGAAGCCTCTCCGCTTCCTCCGACTGTCGATCCTCCCTCCGCTTCTAGTTGTATCCTCGCACTGCCGAGCATTGGAAGTAGTCATACGTGTCCAGTTTAGTAGGAATAACTACATAGTCTTTAGGACCTGTTTTGTTTGTTGTTTAATACCACTAAGCCACAATATATGCTTTAGTGGGCTGTTTTTCAGTACTTTTTATGTTCAGTTGTATGGAGGCTTATGGATGAAGGCATCCCTACCACAACACAGGTGGATCAATACTCTACAACCTTCTCTTTAGTTATGGTTGAGGGAAGGCAATAAACGGAAGCACAAAGAAAGAGAGAGGAAGAGCAGTTCCAAATTGTGGAGCAGCTAAAGGATGATGATATCAAAGTAAAGAACTTCCTCCTTCATGCCATCCATAGGACTATCATGGAAAACATCCTTGATAAGTCGAGTTCCAAGAGCATTTGGGACTCCATAAAGCAGAAATATCAAGGCACAAACCGAGTGAAGCATGCACACAGACAAGCCTTGAAGAGAGACCTTGAATTGCTTTAAATGAGAGAAGGAGAAAAGGTGGACGAATACATTGCTCGTACACTTAATTTGGTGAAAAAGTTGAAGATGAATGGTGGAGAAAACATATCACAAGTTGACATTGTTGAAAATATTCTGAGAACATTAACCCCTGGATTCGACTATGTGGTTTGCTCCTTAGAAGAATCAAATGATATAGACTCAATGACGTTGGATGAACTGCAAAGTAGTCTTTTGGTGCATGAACAAAGATTGAATCGAAGCAATGGAGTTTCATGGGAAGAGAAAGCTTTAAAAATCACCAATGGAGAGGGAAGCAATAGAGGAAGAGGACGTGGAGCTTTTAGAGGCAGAGGTCATGGAAGAGGAGGTTTCAACAAGGATATCGTGGAATGCTACAAATGTCACAAACTCGGGCATTTCCAATATGAATGCCCTACGTGGAATAAGGTGGCCAATTATGCTGAATTAGAAGAGAAGGATGAGTTGTTATTAATGGCATATGTGGAGCTACATGAAACAATGAGGAGTGATGCATGGTTTGTCGATTTTAGATGTTCAAATCACATGTGTGGAAACCCAGGTACAATTACAAATTTGGACAATAGTTTCTTGCGTTCTGTCAAACTTGGAAACGATACTAAGACGAAGGTAATTGGCAAAGGAGTTGCGAAGTTGATGTTTAATGGGATTAGTTATGCCATTAGCGATGTGTATTGTGTATGAGAACTGAAGAACAACCTTTTAAGCGTAGGACAAATTCAAGAAAATGGAGTACCTATATTATTTCAAGATGGTGTGTGTAGCATAAATCATCTACAGATGGGTAAAATGGCAGAATCTGTCATGAGTGCAAACAGAATGTTTATCTTGCTAACTGATCATACTGTCATGGCTAATGAAAAAAAGTGTCTTCAAGCAACTACCATATATTAGTCCAAGTTGTGGCATCATCGATATGGACACATCAGCTATAAAGGATTGTGCACTTTACAATCCAAGAACATGGTGTCAGGTTTACCACAAGTTACAGCTTCAAGTGTTCCTTGTGAAGCATGCATGAAAGGCAAGCCACACCGGACTCCAATTCCTAATGCAAGTCGTTGGAGAGCAACAGAAAATCTACAGCTAATTCATGCCGATCTTTGTGGCCCTATTACACCAATTTGAAATGGCGAGAAAAGGTATGTACTGAGTTTCATAGATGATTTTTCTAGAAAAGCACGGATTTACTTTCTATTAGAAAAGTCAGAAGCATTTCATCACTTCAAACATTTTAAGGTATTTGTTGAAAAGGAAACTGGTTTGCCTAAAAAATTCCTGAGAACGGATAGAGGAGGAGAGTTTAACTCTATAGATTTTGATGATTTCTGTAGGAAATATGGAGCGAAAAGACAACTAACCACGGCCTACACTCCACAACAAAACGAAGTGGCCGAGCGCAAGAATTGTACTGCGATGAATATGGTAAGAGCTATACTATCAGAGAAGAAAGTCCCCAAGTCCTTTTGGCCCTGTTGGATTTTGATAAGATATTGCTTCAATTTATTTAGAAGAGAAAAAAGAGTAGAAATATGAAGATAAAAAATATCTCTTTTTCTTGTCTTATTACATAAACAACAGCCTTATTTATACAACTCGGTTAAATACATAAATATAGCAAACTAATATGAACCACTTATATTAGTGATGATTACATATTTACACCATTATAATTAATGGTTATTATTCCATCAAATATTAACCTGCTGTTTGTTTTGCTAAATTTAGAAGGTCTTCATTATTCAACACTCCTCCTTGAAGAACTCCTTCTGTATACCAACCTTATTCCTCAGAGATTCAAACTTTGCTTTCGGAAGGGGTTTTGTAAAAATATCAGCTAGTTGCTCTTCTTTATCACAATGTACAAGGCTGACATTTCCTCTGCTTTCTGCTTCTCGAACAAAGTGGTACTTAATTTTAATATTTTTCGTCTTTCTATGTTGCATTGGGTTTTTGCAATAGATATTGTTGATGTGCTATCACAGAATATTTTAGTCGCCGACTTTTGTTTCTCTCCCAATTCAGACAATATCCTTCTTAGCCATATTGCTTGATTTACTGCTGCACACGCTGCTATATACTCAGCTTCAGCTGTTGACTGTGCAATCGTATCCTGTTTCTGACTTAGCCAAGAAAATACACCATCTCCAAGTGAAAACACATATCCTGATGTATTCTTCATATCATCCATTGATCCTGCCCAATCACCGTCTGAATATCCAACCAGTTCAGGATCTTCAGTAGATCTGAACCAGATTCCATAATCTGTAGTAGCTTTTACATAACGGAGTACTCTTTTTGCTGCTTTCATGTGTATTTCTGTCGGTTTTTGCATAAACCTAGATAATACACTGGTAGCATACATTAAATCTGGCCGGGTAGCAGTTAAATATAATAAGCTGTCTATTATACTTCTGTAACGTTTAAAATCTGCTTCTCCTGAATCATCGTCCTTGCTCAATTTTTCATTTTGAGTAAGAGGAGTTGAAATTGGTTTACATCCTTCCATATTAAACTTCTTCAAGATAATTGTTGCATATCTTTTCTGACAAATGAAGATTCCTTCTTTAGTTTGATCAATCTCCATTCCTAAGAAGAACTTCATCAAGTCTAGGTCTGTCATTTCAAACATTTTCATCATCTCTTGTTTGAATTTAGCAATCATTGACATATTACTTCATGTTATTGTTAGATCGTCAACATAAAGGGAAAGAATTAGCATGTCAGAACCTTTCACTTTAATGTATAGAGTTGCTTCATTTGGACTCTTCTTAAATCCTTGTGGATAAAAATATTTATTAATATGACTGTACCATGCTCTCGGAGCTTGCTTAAGTCCGTACAAAGACTTTTTTAATCTTAAGACTTTGTCTTCATTTCCTTTTACTACGAATCCTACTGGCTGCTCAATATAGATTTTTTCTTCCAAGAAACCATTAAAAAAAGCAGACTTCACATCTAGTTGGAAAATACTCCATTTATGTTGTGCGGCAAGAGCAAGAATTATTCTGATTGTATCCTGTCTTGAAATAGGCACAAAAGTTTCATTATAATCAACTCCAAATTGTTGTGAGTAACCTTTTGCAACTAATCTTGCTTTGTATTTTTGAACTGAACCATCTGGATTTTGCTTGGTTTTGTACACCCATTTCACGCCAATAGTGTCTTTATGCGGTGGTTTATCAGCCAACTCCCATGTTTGGTTTTTTTCAATCATGTGAATTTCTTCTTTCATGGAAACTCTCCATTCTTTGCTCCAGGCTGCTTGCTCATAGTTATATGGTTCATCTGAAACAAGGTTGCAGAACTGCACTTGTTCGGGATCAATGTCAGATATTCTTTCAGTATTTTCGTATAATTCTAAAAATCTTCGAGTTTTCGTTGGTGGTTCGTCTGAAAAACTGTCAAATTCATACCTTGGTGAGTCTGGATCATCTGAGCTACTCTCAGACTCCTCTTGAAAATGTTGTTCTTGTTGACCAACTATGATGGGAGTTGGTTCAGGATTGAATGATTCTGTTACTACAGACTTTTTGTTAATGTCATTATGCTTTCAATCCCAAGAAGCATTCTCGTCAAATACAACATCTCTACTGACTTGTATTTTGTTGTTTTGTGGGTTATAAACCCGACATCCCTTGGATTGTGAACTATAGCCAAGAAATATTCCTTTTTCAGCTTTGTCATCTAATTTGTGTCGTTTTTCACTTGGTACATAAATGTAACATATGCATCCAAATATTTTTAAGTGACTTACAGATGGTTTATGTTCGGACCATGCTTCAAGAGGTGTTTGATTGTTAATGGCCTTTGTAGATAATCGATTCTGAAGATATACTACTGTGTAAACAGCTTCTGCCCAGAACTTATTTGGCAAACTTTTGTCTTTCAGCATTGTCCTTGCCATCTCCATCACTGTTGTGTTCGTTCTTTCACATACACCATTCTGTTGTGGTGTATACGGAACGGTGAGTTGGCGATGTATACCTTCTGTGTAACACCCCACCTCCATTAAGGTCACTCACAAAGGGAATGCCTTAACTTCAGTGGAGCGTTTTAGGTGAATATAGAACAGAAACTTAACAGCAAGACAGATATAAACAGTACTTGAAAATTTAAAACTTTATTTCATTGCAGCGGATAAACCCATATGTTTGATTACATCATCAAAAACCAAAGTCAAGTACATCATATCCATCTTGATAAAACAAAGTACATAATCTGAAAGACATAATCCCCAACATTAAAATAGCCATAAATAAAGAGAAGCTGAACTTTACTTCAGCGATCCAAGAAATCTTCTAAAAGCAGTCCAAAATCAAGTTCCACTGATGCTCGTTCCAACCTGAGCACCTGGGGAGGGGGGAGGGGGGAAGGAAAGAGATGGAAAAAAGGGGGTCAGACATAAAGTCTGGCGAGTGCGATAATTCTAACAATACAATTAACAAAGTAACTAGGCTAAGGCATAAGTTGGAAAATAAGGAAATGATCATGAACCATTGAGTATGACAGAGTAAACAAGGAAACAGGATGATCAACGATATCGTTAAGCGCACCTAAACCACTATAGGATGATTACAACACTATGGGATAATTGCTATACTGCATCGCCACTAGTATACTGCACCACCACTAGTCACCCTAAGGTTGATCCCATCTACAGACTTAATAATGATATTGGCAGTTTCGTGCACCCCTAGCTGCCTTCATAGGTGTCGTCTACCCCTATCTCAACTAGGTGTACCCACTACCCCCAAACGATCGGCTCCCTAACTCGTAGATACCCGTGCTGGCCCCATAGTGGAGTGTATCACTCCCCAAAGTGGCAACCCGATACAACAAAGAATGCACGGCTTATACCTACACGATGTAACAACGTCTTACCTACCAGCCCGGGTCCACAAACGCATATGAACCCGTTAGACTTGCGTTGCCACCGCTAACCCGGTTTGGCCTCTTACAGTCAAGCCCAGTACGCGTATCCCGTCCTCGACTTGGGTCGAGCCCACAAAGATATGTATGGGTTACTGGTTGAAACGGGCCATGATTACTTGACACAAGCTATCCACCTAAGCTTAGTCCCCTCTAGTACATCCCACTTAACCCACCTCTTATTCATGTTTCAATTACATGTTTCAATTTTGGTTAAGTGTTTCTAATCGTATTTCCAGACGCCACCTAAGGCACCCACTAGATTCCACATGCCACCCAAGGTACCCACTTAACCCCCTTATGTCCCACTACATGCTTATCTGGTTAAGTGTTTCTTAATTCATCAAGACCGTAACCTCATGAAGACCTCTCACATTAGACTGGCATTTATGGAAGTTGGATTTGCCGGGATGGTCCGACCAGTCTTACACCACAATAGAGCCTAACCTCGTGTCTTTACAACTATTACGTATTTAGTTTGTGCCTAAGACCTCTCACATTAGACTGACATTTGTGGCAGCTAGATTTGCAGAGCGGGTCCGGGCAGTCTTACACCACAAAAGAGCCCAACCTCGTGTCTTAGACGATTAATTACTCCTAATTAATCATCCCCCAATTTGAATTACTTTCCCTATTCAAATTATCAATCAATTCCAAATTTAACGATGTCCATAATTGACTCAATTATGTCCATCCATTTATGGTATGTAAAATCTTACCAATTTCACCACAATTTTATTTTATGCCTTTTAAGGCATTTATGCCAACTAAATATTTTTAATATTATCCCCTTTACCCCACGTAGTACGTTTGTTCATTTAACGTAATACGTTAGACTCGAAAAGTCTAACTCATGAAATAAAAGAAAACATCACAATATATACACATGATTAAAACATAGATCTAACATAGGGATGAACTTGCATATGTGAATGATGTTCTACATCTAAAACTTGCATAGGCCAAGATTACAACTTGCATAAACAACATATGTCATGATTCCAAATTTAAAAGTGTGAACTTGATGAGAAAATGGCCACAAACTTGCATAAACATCATATGTCATATATCTATATCCAAAGGTGTGAATTTGATGAAATAATGGCTACAAACTTGCATAGGTAATAACATAACATGATTCATATCCAACTCATAAACTCACATATGTGATCGCAACAATGGTGTAAACAAGTATCTAACATGTAAGTTATCATGTAGAATTTAGCATATGTCATAGCCTAACTTTCAATTAAATTTCACATAAACTAGTTGCCATAGCCATGTAAGGTCACATATAATTCTACCCAAACTTATATATGGCTCATGTTTGAATCAACATCTAAACTTTCCTACTTATGATTTACCATATGAATCAATATCACAAACTAGCATAAGAAACATGACAATTTGATTGTATATAAAATTACAACATGGATGATAGCAACATAACTTTACATCGTAAATGATAGCATCATAACATAGCATCATAGATATTTCAATCATAATCCTACAACATAATTACAACATGCAATACTTCATATCACATCCATACAATCCGCGTTATAACTTAATCTAATTAAATTGCTAATTATTTTGCTAAAACTATCGAACTCACAACTCAAAAGCAGTCTTGAGTTCTGAAATCTGATTTCTGGAGTTGAATTTGCGCACCTTTGATGAAGATTCGTTGTTAAGGTTGAGTACTTCTAATTTGGTTGATGTTCTTCCTCTTAATTTTGGTGGCGGTTGCTCTAGGGTTCAAGACAACAACATGACGGCCGTAGTTTTAGTTTTAATTCTAATTTAGGGTTTGAGTCTATGGGTCTTTTTATAGAGTTATGAATTAATTTAAGTCGTCGGATGTTCTTAGGGTTAGTCAAAACCATTCAATCATGATAGGGTGATGAGTCAGCCCTAATGACTCAGCAAGGAGTCAGAAAAGACTCAACAACACGGGTCAGCCTGAACCAGAAAGCTGTGCAGACTCTTGCCTCGGCCTGGGAGCACTTGGCAGGTGCGCCAGTGCAAATATGTACTTGCGCACTTCCCAAGTGCGCCACTGCATTCTTTTTCTTTACTTTGCCACCAAACTTCATTTGTCCATAACTCCATCCGGTACTCGTTTCCCGCAAACTCGAACTCTATTTCAACCAGAATTCTGAGACGAACACAATGGCGCAACCCAATCCCCATAATTCTCACGTCTGTGATTAATTATTCTTTAATTTAGTTAATTCGATTATTCAAAAATTCGGGGTGTTACATTCTCCCCTCCTTAAAGGATTTCGTCCCCGAAATCTCCAAGTTATGGAGAATGCATATCCTACCATCCAAACAACCATCTACCCAACCATCAAAAACGGGCATCCATTGTCCTTATAAAATTTCTAATGCTGTATGAACATATGCAAGAAGTGTGTGTATATGTTCCTTATCTAATGCAAAATCAGGCGGTCTACTGATTCAGTTGACCTCCTTAATGCAAACCATGATAGTCCCATGTGTCCATTATGTATGCGAAAGAGCCCTATCGATATATATTATTTCTACATGTGTGCACAACTATTCACCAAAATGCAACATCCATATGATGGTAAAACCATTATACATCCATTACTTAAATATGTACACACATTTGTATGCAATATGCAATATGAAGTGACTGGGCCGATCTAGTGCCTAAAGTGTGTGTATATGCATCCACGAGAAACCAGTAGCAAACACTTGCATCCACGTGCATCCATCATACATAACATGTCTCAAACACATGTTTCAACCATAGGACTATCCTATCTAAAGGTCAAAGATACTAGCGAGAGGACATACTAAAGATTAGATAAGTACAAGATAAGCGATAAAGGAGAAATTAAAAGACATACCCTCGAAAAGAAAAGGGTATAATGAACGCATCTTCGCTTCCGTCTCCCAAGTAGTGTTGCTCTCATCATCTCCCCATTGCACTTTGACTAGCTTGACCTCTCGATTCCTTAACTTCTTAATCTCCGACCCAAGAATGCGCGTAGGAGCTCGTCGAATCGTCGCATCACGCTCGATCTCCACCTCTTTAAGCAAGCTCGGTTCTACCACTTCCGTGGTCTCGTGCAAGCACTTCCTCAAATGTGATACATGGAATACGTCGTGTACACCACTAAGTCTTTCGGGCAACTCCACTCTATACGCCATCTGCCTAATCCTTTCTTTAATAGGAAACGGCCCTGTGAACCTTGCTGCTAACTTCCCGACGGACCCAAAGCGAACGACGTTCCGTAATAGAAACCTCTTGACAAAGACCATGTCCCCAACATCAAACTCAAGATCTGACCTCCTCTTGTCCGCATAAGATTTCTGTCTATCTTGCGCCATCTTCATCCTCCTTAGAATCAAATCGATCTTTTCCGAAGTCTCTCTAATCATACCGGGTCCAAGCAAGATCTTGTCTGTAGACTCCCACCAACATGTAGGCGAACGACACGGCCATCCATAAAGAGCTTCGAACGGTGCCATGCCAATGCTAGACTGAAAGCTGTTATTATATGTGAACTCCACTAATGGAAGATGTTCCTCCCATGTACCTCCGAAGTCTAAGACACATAACCTCAATAAGTCCTCTAGAATACGATTCACCCTCTCGGTCTGGCCGTCCGTCTGAGGATGATATGCGGTGCTCAAACATAACTGAGTCCCTACCGCCTCTTGTAAGCTTTTGCAAAATTCGCTAGTGAAAATAGGATCGCGGTCGCTCACTATGCTAGAAGGAACACCGTGCAAACAAACTATCTCTCGAATGTATACGGATGCTAACCATGGAGAAATTCTTTTACTCTTCACAGGAATGAAATGGGCGCACTTAGTAAGTCCGTCTACCACGACCCAAATCCCCGTATTACCCTTCCTCGATCTTGGTAATCCGTCAACAAAGTCCATCGAGACGCTTTCCCACTTCCGTTGTGGGACCTCCAATGGATGAAGCAATCCACCGGGCTTCTTTTGCTCTGCTTTTACTTGTTGGCACACCAAGCATCTAGAGACATACTCGGCCACATCCTTCTTCATGCCATCCCAAAAGTAAACTCGTCTCATGTCCATGTACATCTTGTCCCCGCCGGGATGAGTGGTCATTTTCGAACGATGGGCATCATCAAGAATGGTCTTCTTCAGAATCTTCCCTTGGTACACAAAGTTTACCGTCCCTACGCAACCAACCCTTATCATCTAGTGTATACCTATGGAGATGGCTCGATGACTCCCCTCCTTTGAGCTTCTCTACTAACTCAACCAACTATGGGTCGTCTCGCTGTGCCTCGCCAATCCGTCCCAAAAGCGTAGGTCTGACTTTTAAGGATGCTAGCAAACCGGGTACAAAGTCAATGGAAGGTTTAAAGTCAAACGTAGAGATGAACTCTAAACTTCGCCGCTCAACAAACAATGGACTCAAGGACAACATTTTTCTACTTAAGGGATCTTCCACTACGTTACCCTTGCCCGGGTATATGTTATCTCGATGTCGTAGGATGCTAAGAAATCCATCCACCTTTGCTGCCTTAAGTTCAAGTCCTTCTGAGAGAATAAGTATTTTAGCGATTTGTGGTCAGTGAATAATTTGAATTTTTCGCAAAGAAGATAATGACGCCAAGACTTAAGTGCGAAGACAATAGCGGCTAACTCAACGTCATGTGTAGGGTAATTTCTCTTGTGCACTCTCAATTGCCTTCCACCATAGGCTATTACCCTTCCCTCTTGCATTAAGACTGCGCCTAGTCCTGTCCCACAAGCATCGGTATAAACGGTAAATGGCTTACTCCCATCTGGCAATACTAAGACTGGGGCTGTGGTCAAAGCTCTCTTTAAACGTTGGAACGCATCATCACAATCAACGTCCCACGTGAAAACTAAGTTTTTCTTCGTCAAGAGTGTTAATGGAGCTGATATTTTTGCGAAGTCTTTAATGAACTTCCTATAGTAGCCAGCCAACCCTAAGAAACTCCTCACCTCGGTCGCATTTTTAGGAACCTTCCAATCTTGGATGGCCACTATCTTCACGGGATCCACGGCTGTCCCTTCTTTGGAAACCACGTGCCCTAAGAATCGCACTTCTTTCCTCCAAAAGTGACATTTAAAAAATTTTGCTTTAACGTTATGCGCTCGAAGAGTCTCCAACACTTCCCTAAGATGTAGGGCATGCTCTTCTCTGCTTCTAGAGAAAACCATGATATTATCCCATGCAAAATCGTTACAACTATCCATCTCTCACGCAGACCATCCTAGTCGAACTCGACATCCCCCAAGTGCAAGCCCCAAAGTACTAAACCAATATCAAACAAACACCCAAGGGATACCCCCTTCGAATTCAGACGACCTACGTGAGATGATACTAGTAAGACGGTCAATCAATTGAGCACTTGACCGACTCTGGCTGTCCTTGCCAGTCTTGCTCCAAAACCACCGCTGATTACATAACTGGCTTTGCTTAATCTATTAAGCACATACGAAAACTTATTTCACGCCTCTGGGTAAACCCCGCACTTTATCAAAGACATCTCCATACTCACAGACCACACAAATAGATTCCTAATCATCGTTAGATGCGTTAGAAGATTCTAGGCAGCTAAGCATCACTGAACCCCTAGGATCGCAAAAAATATGAGGGTCTTTCCATAAAGAATCAATAGTCTAACTACCCTCCTTTCACAATCTAGGATGGCACCCCGCCTGGCTAGCCAATCCACCCCCAGAATCAAACTATAGCCCGTGAAACCAAGGACAAAGGCGTTGCATTCAAAGTCAACGCCCAAGACAAACACTCTCAAATCCCGACAAATCATAAAAAGATGAGCCGAACCACAATAGGATTTGAGACTACTAAGGGATCAGTAACTAGACTAGTATCAAGGTACAGTGTTTCAACTAATGATGTATAAATAAACGAATGTGATGCGCCAGAATCGAATAAAGTACGGACAGGATGATCAAACAGAAAAACTAAACTTTCAACAGAAATTTCTCTACCTCGTACTTACAGCGGTGGGACCACGAGAGCTTGAACTTGTCCCCTTTCCTGCTCCAGTGCCATAAGAGCTTGCACCTATCCTCCCGAGGTAGACCCTACCATCTGCCCTTTCTTTGGGCAGTCCTTAATAAGATGTCCCGCTTCGCCACAGTGGAAACAACTAGTCTTCTTTTTCTTCCTACAATCTTTACTTAGATGGCCTGGTGTCCCACAGTTAAAGCATTTCTTCTTCCCCTTAGCATTGTTGCCTTTGCCACCTTTCTTGTTCTGTTGTTGTTGTTGCGGCTTCTTTTGATCCCCTTTCTTCTCGGGTACCTTATTAGCATTGGCGCCCTTCTCCTCTTCATGCATGAGTGCCATGTCAACTAGCCTCTCAAAGGTAGCCCCCATGGGAATGTGGGTCATAGCTAACCCATGAAGCGGCTCATTTAAACCCTTAACAAATCTTAGAGCCTTCTTTTCTGGAGTATTCACTAAGTCTAAGCCAAACCTTGCCAATTGGTTGAATTTGTTAACGTACTCTTTCACCGATAGGTTTCCTTGCTTCAGTGACAAAAACCTTTCCATGTATAGATTCTCTTCAGCCCGTGAGAGAAACTTCGCCTCAAACCCCTGCCTAAAATCTAGCCATGTATCAACTGGACGTCCCCCATTAGCGACCTCCCACCAAAACGAGGCCTCATCCTTCATTAGCCAAGCAGCTAGCTGGACTTTTCTTCCATCATCCACTTCAAAAATTCCAAACAATTCTTCTGCCTCCTTTAGCCAGTTACGAGCTTCAACAAATGCCTCCGTCCCGTGAAAAGGATTTCCACCCGTTGCCCTAAAGTCCTTACATATCTTTGCGAAATTATCGACACGAGGAGGAGGAGGAGGGTCATTTGCTGGACCTGCGGTGGCGGACCTAGCCTCAAGATATTGATGAAACCAACCGGGCACATAAACGCCCTCCGGTATGTCAGATGCTTCAGACATGCTGAAACAAAAAAAAGGAAAGATTCAATATAAAAGAACCGAAGGAAAGATATATGGCTCTTGGGGTTATGCTTTCCAAAATATACTTTTCTCTTGAAAATACTTTCCTTAAAACATACTTTTGAAAGTACTTCTTTATAAAAATTGCTTTGAAAAATAGTTTTTTCAAAATATCTTATTTGTTCTGGTAACCTTCAGCTCTGATACCACGTGTAACACCCCACCTCCATTAAGGTCACTCACAAAGGGAATGCCTTAACTTCAGTGGAGCGTTTTAGGTGAATATAGAACAAAATCTTAACAGCAAGACAGATATAAACAGTACTTGAAAATTTAAAACTTTATTTCATTGTAGTGGATAAACCCATATGTTTGATTACATCATGAAAAACCAAAGTCAAGTACATCATATCCATCTTGATAAAACAAAGAACATAATCTGAAAGACATAATCCCCAACATTAAAATAGCCATAAATAAAGAGAAGCTGAACTTTACTTCAGCGATCCAAGAAATCTTCTAAAAGCAGACCAAAATCAAGCTCCACTGTTGCTAGTTCCAACCTGAGCACCTGAGGAAAGAGATGGAAAAAGTGGGGTCAGACATAAAGTCTGGCAAGTGCGATAATTCTAACAATACAATTAACAAAGTAACTAGGCTAAGGCATAAGTAGGAAAATAAGGAAATGATCATGAACCATTGAGTATGACAGAGTAAACAAGGAAACAGGATGATCAACGATATCGTTAAGCGCACCTAAACCACTATAGGATGATTACAACACTATGGGATAATTGCTATACTACACCGCCGCTAGTATACTGCACCACCACTAGTCACCCTAAGGTTGATCCCGCCTACAAACTTAATAATGATATTGGTAGTTTCGTGCACCCCTAACTGCCTTCATAGGTGTTGTCTGCCCCTATCTCCACTAGGTGTACCCACTACCCCCAAACGATCGGTTCCCTAACTCGTAGATACCCGTGTTGGCCCCACAGTGGGGTGTATCATTCCCCAAAGTGGCAACCGGATACAACAAAGAATGCATGGCTTATACCTACACGATGCAACAACGTCTTACCTACCAGCCCGGGTCCACACATGCATATGAACCCGTTGGACTTTCGTTTCCACCGCTAACCCGGTTTGGCCTCTTACAGTCAAGCCTAGTATGCGTGTGCCGTCCTTGACTTGGGTCGAGCCTACAAAGATACGTATGGGCTACTGGTTGAAACGGGCCTCCATTACTTGACACAAGCTATCCACCTAAGCTTGGTCCCCTCTAGTACATCCCACTTAACCCACCTCTTATTCATGTTTCAATTACATGTTTCAATTTTGGTTAAGTGTTTCTAATCGTATTTCCAAATACCACCCAAGGCACTCACTAGATTCCACATGCCACCCAAGGCACCCACTTAACCCCCTCATGTCCCACTACATGCTTCTCTGGTTAAGTGTTTCTTAATTCATTAAGAACGTAACCTCATAAAGACCTCTCACATTAGACTGGCATTTGTGGCAGCTGGATTATTCGGGCGGGTCCGGGCAGTCTTACACCACAAAAGAGCCTAACCTCGTGTCTTTAGAACTGTTACATATTTAGTTTGTGCCTAAGACCTCTCACATTAGACTGACATTTGTGGCAGTTGGATTTGCCGGGGGGGGGGGGGTCCGGGCAGTCTTACACCACAAAAGAGCCTAACCTCGTGTCTTAGACGATTAATTACTCCTAATTAATCATCCCCCAATTTGAATTACTTTCCTTATTCAAATTATCAATCAATTCCAAATTTAATGATGTCAATAATTGACTCAATTATGTCCATCCATTTATAGTATGTAAAATCATACCAATTTCACCACAATTTTATTTTATGCCTTTAAGGCATTTACGCCAACTAAATATTTTTAATATTATCCCCTTTACCCCACGTAGTACGTTTGTTCGTTCAACGTAAAAATATACGTTAGACTCGAATAGTCTAACTCATGAAATAAAAGAAAACATCACAATATATACACATGATTAAAACATAGATCTAACATAGGGATGAACTTGCATATGTGAATGATGTTCTACATCTAAAACTTGCATAGGCCAAGATTACAACTTGCATAAACAACATATGTCATGGTTCCAAATTTAAAGGTGTGAACTTGATGAGAAAATGGCCACAAACTTGCATAAACATCATATGTCATAGATCTATATCCAAAGGTGTGAACTTGATGAAATAATGGCCACAAACTTGCATAGGTAATAACAAAACATGATTCATATCCAACTCATAAACTCACATATGTGATCGCAACAATGGTGTAAACAAGTATCTAACATGTAAGTTATCATGTAGAATTTAGCAAATGTCATAGCCTAACTTTCAATTAAATTTCACATAAACTAGGTGCCATAGCCATGTAAGGTCACATATAATTCTACCCAAACTTATATATGGCTCATGTTTGAATCAACATCTAAACTTTCCTACTTATGATTTACTACATGAATCAATATTACAAACTAGCATAAGAAACATGACGATTTGATTGTATATAAAATTACAACATGGATGATAGCAACACAACTTTACATCGTAAATGATAGCATCATAACATAACATCATAGAAATTTCAATCATAATCCTACAACATAATTACAACATGCAATCAATACTTCATATCACATCCATACAATCCGCGTTATAACTTAATCTAATTAAATTGATAATTATTTTGCTAAAACTATCGAACTCACAACTCAAAAGCAGTCTTGAGTTCTGAATTCTAATTTCTGGAGTTGAGTTAGCGCTCCTTTGATGAAGATTCGCTGATAGGGTTGAGTAGTTCTGATTTGGTTGTTGTTCTTCCTCTTAATTTTGGTGGCGGCTGCTCTAGGGTTCAAGACAACAGCATGACGGCCATAGTTTTAGTTTTAATTCTGATTTAGGGTTTGAGTCTATGGGTCTTTTTATAGAGTTATGAATTAATTTAAGCCATCGGATGTTCTTAGGGTTAATCAAAACCATTCAATCATGATAGGGTGATGAGTCAGCCCTAATGACTCCGCAAGGAGTCAGAAAGGACTCAACAACACGGGTCAGCCAGAACTAGAAAGCTGTGCAGGCTCCTGCCTCGGCTTGGGCGCACTTGGCAGGTGCGGCAGTGTAAATACATACTAGCGCACTTCCCAAGTGCGGCAGTGCATTTTTTATTATTATTTAATTTGCCACCAAACTTCGTTCGTCCATAACTCCTTCATTCGGTACTCGTTTCCCGCAAACTCGGACTCTATTTCAACCAGAATTCCGAGACGAACACAATGGCTCAAACCAATCCCCATAATTCACAAGTCTGAGATTAATTATTCTTTAATTTAGTTAATTCGATTATTCAAAAATCTGGGGTGTTACATTCTGCTTCACAAAATATTTTAAATTCTCATAATGTATACTCCGTCCCATTATCACTCCTCAGATTCTTGATTCGGCAGCCGCTTTCCTTCTCAACATGGCTTTTGAACTTATTGAATATTTTAAATACCTTTGATCTTTCTTTCAAGAAATATACCCAAGTCATCCGAGAGTAATCATCAATAAATAATATGAAGTACTTACTATTATCAAGTGATGGAGTCCTGCGTGTGTACTAATTTTAACTTCTTTGATGCTCTCCATGCTTGCCCAGTTGGGAATGGCTTTCTTGACATTTTTCCCAACTGACATCCTTCGCATACACCAATGGTTTCTGAAATTAGAGGAAGACCTTTGACCATATTTTTGTATGAAAGAAACTTCAAGCATTGTAAATTACTATGCCCGAAAAGCTTGTGCCACAACCACGTCAGCTCGTTCGCTTTGGCCTGCATAGACTTTTCTTCTGTTTTATATTGCCAATGAATGGGAAAACATTTCTGTTGTATTTTGACGTATGCGATGTTATTCCCCTTTGGATCATAGATAGCACATGTATCTCTTTCAAAATGAATTGAATATCCATTTTGCATCATCTGTGGGACACTAAGTAAATTATGATCCAAACTTGGAACATATAGTACGTCTTTAATTTGCCTTGTTCATTTCTTTGTCTCAACAGTGACTATACCCTTACCTTCGGATTTCACCATTGCTCCATTCCCCATTCTTACTGGAACTTTAATAGATGAGTCTATTTCATTAAAGACATGAGAATGTCTGGTCATATGATTAGTACAACCACTATCAATAAGGCATGCATTCTCCTGATTAGTTGTGTTTTGACATGCATAAAATAATTTGTCCTCATCCTCCATTATCTCTAATTTGCTTGCTTGCTGACTTTTTGCTCTACACTCCTCCTCGGTATGGTTGAATTTTTTACAATAAGTACATTGAGATTTTCCCTTGTACCAACAATTCTTTTCAACATGATTTGTTTTCTTGCAAATCGAGCATGGAGAAAATTTGGCTTTTTTCTCAACTTCTTTGACGTTGTTTGGAATGCACTTTCTAAGTGCTCCTCCTTTTTTATTTTTCTTGAATGATGAGGCTTTGTGCTTTGACCGGAAAGCTCCTTCTCCTGATATTTCACTTCTTCGAGACATCCGATCTTCATAAATTTGCAGAGATGCAATTAATTCTGATATGCTTAAGCGTGTGAGATCTTTTGATTCTTCAATCACAGTCACCACAGTATCAAATTTTTCGGATAAAGTAACCAACATTTTTTCAACAACTCTTTGGTCGGTTATACTTTCACTGTTTGATTTTAGCTCGTTCACCAGTTTATTCACCCGAGAAGAGTAACCTTTAATTGTTTCTCCATCTTTCATTTTGAGATTTTCAAATTCACACCTGCGAGATTGAAGCCTTATTTTTGTTGTCTTCCAATCTCCTTCAAATTCCGCTTTTAAGATATCCCATGCTTCTTTTGCTGAAGTTCCATTCATGATTCGAGGAAAGATTGTATCTGTTACAGCAACATGAATTTTTGATAATGCTTCTGCATCTTTTTGTGGCCAGTTAACTGATGGAGTGGCAGTATCCCTATTCTGGGGTATACCATTTTCTACAATGCTCCATAAGTGTTTGGTTGCTTGGAGAATGACCTTCATTTTAATACTCCAGAACTTATAATTTTCTCCATTGAAAATGGGAATAACTTGCTGCTGATTTGAAGCAGAAAACGCCATTGTTATGTATTATATTGTGGAAAATAGATTTAGGCCTTCTTGATCGTTGAGGCTCTGATACCAAAATGTTGGATTTTGATAAGATATTGCTTCAATTTATTTAGAAGAGAAAAGAGAGTAGAGAAATGAAGATAAAAAATATCTCTTTGTCTTGTCTTATTACATAAACAACAGCCTTATTTATACAGCTCGGTTAAATACATAAATCTAGCAAACTAATATGAACCACTTATATTAGTGGTGATTACATATTTACACCATTATAATTAATGGTTATTATTCCATCAAATATTAACCTGTTGTTTGTTTTGCTAAATTTAGAAGGTCTTCATTATTCAACAGGCCCGAAGTAGCTCGTTGGGCTGTCTATGTCTTGAATCGGTCTCCATGTTAGTGGTAAAAGACATGACTCCGGAGGAAGCCTGGAGCAGAGAAAAGCCATCAGCAGAGCATTTCCGAGTGTTTGGATGTGTGGGACACGTATACTTTCCAAACGCTAAGAGGATCAAGCTTGATGATAAGAGTGTGAGCTGTGTATTACTTGGCTTTAGCGAAAAGCCAAAAGGTTATAAAGTGTATAATCCAGCTAGTGATAAGATCATCATTAGTCGTGATGTGGTTTTTGACGAGGGTCGTATGTGGGATTGGAATGCAAGTTATGAGAATGATCAATTTATTGAGATTGAATGGGGAAATACCGATGAAAAAGAAACCACTATGGAAGACGTGAATGAATAGGGAGATGCAACAATGGATGAAGTTGATGAAGCTGATGTTGATTCACCTATTAGGGAAGAAGATTTGATAGCAAGGGAGGGAAGAATTCAACGTGCTCCTATATGGGTAGCTGACTATTTTCTGGGTAAGGTTTATCATTAGAAGAAGAGACAAATATGGCACTAATGGTGATGACAAATCCAACAACCTTTGATGAAGTTGTTCAGCGTTCGAAGTGGTAGTTGGCAATGGATGAAGAGATTGAGTCCATTGAAAGAAATCAGACCCGGAACTTGGTAGAACTGCCTACTAAAGCTAAGAAGATGGAAGTAAATTGGATCTACAAAACCAAATACATAAGAGTTCGTTATCATTTTCTTTAAGAGATTAATAAAGAATGCATTTTTCAGATGTCATTTTGTGGTTTACAAGATCAACTTGCAGATCATATGACTAAGCCTCTAAAACTTGAAACATTTCAGAAACTTCGTGAAGAGCTGGAATGTGTGTTGCATCAGATTTGAACTGATTGCTGTAGGAATAAATTAAAAATTGCATTAAACATTGCATTGAATATTGCATGTGTTAATTACATTTCCTGTTTTTTGCTTATTTGGTTATGGTTGGAAATGTATTAATGCGATCTTATCTAGAATTTTCATTCAAAGCCTGTATAAAAGTAGCATCGATGTAATGAAGAAATACAAGCATATCTTCTACAAAATTGTCATCTCTTCCTCTCAAATTATTTTTCATCAATTGGTATCAGAGCGTCAAGTTGAAACTATGGCAATGCTATTTTTCTCATCGTTTGTTCTCACAAAAGAAAATTTCGAAGAGTGGAATAATAAAAAGAAAGAAGAGTTGATCTCCAAAGGATTATGGGAGGTTGTTGAGTGTGACTACGAATGGCCAAAAGATGTTAAAAACATGACGGAGAAAGAGAGTAAAGCATTTGTAAGATTGAGACGGAAAGATCTTCAAGCTCATTTTTTGATGAGTGAGAACGTTGATGGAGAAGCATGGAGACATATTCATGGAGAAAAATTAACAAAAGATTCGTGGAATTAATTGAAAGAGGTGTATGCAATGGATAACACAAAAGCAGAAGAAGTAGATGAAGAGGAGGTCGAAGAAGAGGAAGTAGAGGATGAAAGCAAAGAAGCTGAAAAGGAAGTAACCGAAGCTAAATATGCAGATACAGATGCTAATATGGATGATGTAGAACCTGCAAAGGCTAATGAAGATGCCAACATGGCCGATGTAGAAGCTGACAAGGCATATGAAGAAGTAAAAGAAAAGGAGAAGGTGGAGAGAGAAAACACATTAAAAAAGGAGGAAGAAGAGAAAGCTTCTAAAGAAGAAGAAGTAGAGGAAAAGCCAAAGCAAGAGAGAGAGATATATAGACCATGCCGAGGAGACCCTAATGGAAAATAAAGAAGATGAGGCTGCTGATGAGAAGTCAGTACAAATTACCATTACATGTCATGTTGAGGTGACTTCGGTAGAGAACGAAAAAGAAGATGAAAAGGTGGTTGAAGAAGCTGCTAAAGAAGAAAAAGATGAGAAGAAATTCGATGAATCAGGACAGGATTATGAACATGATAATCTCGGTTCTGACACGAAGCGAGGGAGAAGGAAAGAGATGGCAGTTTCAGATCTCGTCGTCGAAAAGAGTCTGAATCCGGTTGATGCCGGCACGACGAAGCACAGCAGTATGAAGAAGAAGATAGAGAGTTCTGATGCTAAGAAGGCATCAGATTCCCTTATTTTGGCTGAAGTGGAAATAGATATATGTGATAAAGATAATCAAAATGTTGGTATGCTTAAGACAAAACAAAAGAAGGAAAAAAATTAGGTGTTTTGGAAGTTCAAGAGTATGAGAAGAGCACCGACATAGTAGCTGGCATTGAAGAGAGCACAAAACAGTCTTTAGGTCATAATAAGTTCGTCATAGATAAGGGTGATCCAGCAAAGGTCAGTTAGAGTTCTACTACGATGAAAATCATTGTAGAAAAAGAAGTGGGTTTTGAACAGCCTGCTGAGATATTGGGCATATTTGGAATAGCAAAGTATGCATTTGAGTATGCGTATCTGAATGATTGGAAGAAAGTCACGACTATACATAAATCAAATATCATGAAGCTAGCTGATGGATTATTTCGGGAGTCATGCAGAGATATAGCAAAAGAATACCCTGGAATCGAGTACAATGAAATCATAGTCGACAATTGTTGTATGCAACTTGTGTCAAAGCCGGAACAATTTGATGTGATGGTTACCCCAAACCTGTATGTTAATCTGGTGGGCGACACAGCTGCAAGAATTGCTGGTGGCACTGGTGTTATGCCAACAGGGAATGTTGGACAGGAGATTGCAATATTCGAACAAGGAGCTTCAGCTGGCAACATAGGCAATGAGAAAATAGAAGAAAAGCAAGAGCCTAAATCAAAACAAATAGCTAAAGCAAAACCTAGAGTCTCTACCAGTGAAGAAGCAAAAGAAGAGAAGCTGATGAGAAAGAAAACTTGGAAATTTTCTATTATTTTCTTGCCAAAGCACGTTAGGTATAAAGGAATCAAAATCGAGATATTGCGAACAAGTGATCAGATGACTGATATTTTGACAAAGGCACATAGCAGATAAGTCTTCAAAAGAAGTGCAGAGAATTTGGAAACAAGAAGCAAGTTTTAAATTAGGGGAGACATTGCTGGAATAAATTAAAAATTGCATGTGTTAATTGCATTTCCTGTTTTTTGCTTATTTGGTTATGTTTGGAAATGTATTAATGCGATCTTATCTTGAATTTTCATTCAAAGGCTGTATAAAAGTAGCATCTATGTAATGAAGAAATACAAGCAATAAAATATTATCTTCTCCAAAATTTTCATCTCTTCCTCTCAAATTATTTTTCATTAATTGCTTGTCAAAGAAATAGGTTTAAGGGAGGGATTGTTGGAAGCAGTCATACATGTCCAGTTTAGCAGGAATAACTACCTAGTCTTTAGGACCTGTTTTGTTTGTTATTAAATGCCACTAAGCCGCAATATATGCTATAGTGGGTTGTTTTTCAGTACTTTTTATGTTCAGTTGTAAGGCTATATATATAGCAAAGTGTTGCTTCAATAAAAGTAGTGAGTTCATTCAGTCAATTTGTGTAACACCCCAGATTTTTGAATAATCGAATTAACTAAATTAAAGAATAATAAATCTCAGACTTGAGAATTATGGGAATTGGGTTGCGCCATTGTGTTCGTCTCAGAATTCTAGTAGAGATAGAGTCCGAGTTCGCGGGAAACGAGTACCAGATGAAAGAGTTATGGACGAACGAAGTTTGGTGGCAAAGTAAAGGAAAAAAATATAAATGCACTGGCACACTTGGGAAGTTCACCAGTACATATTAACACTGGCGCACCTGCCGAGTGCGCCTAGGTCGAGGCTGGAGCCTGCACAGCTTTCTGGTTCAGGCTGACCTATGTTGTTGAGTCCATTCTGACTCCTTGCTGAGTCATTAGGGCTGACTCATCACCCTATCATGATTGAATGGTTTTGATTAACCCTAAGAACATCCGACGGCTTAAATTAATTCATAACTCTATAAAAAGACCCATAGACTCAAACCCTAAATCAGAATTTAAACTAAACCTATGGCCGTCATGCTGTTGTCTTGAACCCTGGAGCAGCCGCCACCAAATTAAAGAGGAAGAACAACAACCAAATCAGAACTATTCAACCCTAACCGCGATTCTTCATCAAAGGAGCGCTAATTCAGCTCCAGAAATAAAAATTCAGAACTCAAGAGTGGTTTTGAGTTGTGAGTTTGATAGTTTTAGCAAAATAATTAGTAATTTAATTAGATTAAGTTATAACGCGGATTGTATGGATGTGATATGAAGTATTGATTGCATGTTGTAATTATGTTGTAGGATATCTATGATGTTATGTTGTGATGCAATGTTATGTTGCTATCATCCATGTTGTAATTATATATATAATCAAATCGTCATGTTTCTTATGCTAGTTTGTGATATTGATTCATATGATAAACCATATGTAGGAAAGTTTAGATGTTGATTCAAACATGAACCATATACAAGTTTGGGTAGAATTGCATGTGACCTTACATGATTATGGCACCTAGTTTATGTGAGAATTTAATTGAAAGCTAGGCTATGACATGATACTTTACATGTTAGATATTAGTTTACACCATTATTGCGATGTATAAATCACATATGTGAATTTATGAGTTGGACATGAATCATGTTATGTTATTACCTATGCAAGTTTAACCCCTTTAGATATAGGTTTATGACATATGGTGTTTATGCAAGTTTAACCCCTTTAGATAAAGGTTTATGACATATGTTGTCTATGCAAGTTTGTGGCCATTATTTCATCAAGTTCACACCTTTAGATTTGGATCTATGTTATACATGATGTTTATGCAAGTTTGTGGCCATTTTCTCATCAAGTTCACACCTTTAAATTTGGAACCATGACATATGTCGTTATGCAAGTTGTAATCTTGGCCTGTGCAAGTTTTAAATGTAGAACATCATTCACATATGTGAGTTCGCCCCTATGTTAGATCTATGTTTTAATTATGTGTATATATGTGATGTTTTCTTTTATTTCATGAGTTAGACTATTCGAGTCTAACGTATATTTTTTATGTTAAATGAACAAACATACTACGTGGGGAAAAAGGGGATAACATTAAAAATGTTTAATTGGCATAAATGCCATAAAAGGCAATAAATAAAATTGTGGTGAAATTGGTATGATTTTACATACCATAAATGGATGGACATAATTGAGTCAGTTATGGACATCGCTAAATTTGGAATTGATTGATAATTTGAATAGGGAAAGTAATTCAAATTGGGGGTGATTAATTAGGAGTAATTAATCGTCTAAGACACGAGGTTAGACTCTTTTGTGGTGTAAGACTGCCTGGACCCGCTCGGAAAATCCAGCTGCCACAAATGCCAGTCTAATGTGAGAGGTCTTAGGCATAAACTAATTACGTAACAATTGTAAAGACACGAGGTTAGGCTCTTTTGTGGTGTAAGACTGCCCGGACCCGCCCGACAAATCTAGCTGCCATAAATGTCAGTCTAATGTGAGAGGTCTTTATGAGGTTACGGTCTTAATGAATAAAGAAACACTTAACCAGATAAGCATGTAGTGGGACATGAGGGGGTTAAGTGGGTGCCTTGGGTGGCATGTGGAATCTAGTGGGTGCCTTGGGTGGCATTCGGAAATACGATTAGAAATACTTAACCAAAACATGAAACATGTAATTGAAACATGAATAAGAAGTGGGTTAAGTGGGATGTACTATAGGGGACCAAGCTTAGGTGGATAGCTTGTGTCAAGTAATGGGGGCCCGTTTCAACCAGTAACCCATACATATCTTTGTGGGCTCGACCCAAGTCGAGGACGGGACACGCGTACTCGGCTTGACTGTAAGAGGCCAAACCGGGTTAGCGGTGGCAACGCAAGTCCAACGGGTTCATATGCGTGTGTGGACCCGGGCTGGTAGGTAAGACGTTGTTGCATCATGTAGGTATAAGTCGTGCATTCTTTGTTGTATCGGGTTACCACTTTAGGGAGTGATACACCCCACTGTGGGGCCAGCACGGGTATCTACGAGTTAGGGAGCCCATCGTTTGAGGGTAGTGGGTCCACCTAGTGGAGATAGGGGCAGACGGCACCTATGAAGGCAGCTAGGGGTGCACGAAACTACCAATATCATTATTAAGTCTATAGGCGGGATCAACCTTAGGGTGACTAGTGGTGGTGCAGTATTCTAATGGCGGTGCAGTATAGCAATTATCCCTTAGTGTTGGTGTAGTTTAGTAATTATCCTATACTGGTTTAGGTGTGCTTAACGATATCGTTGATCATCCTGTTTCCTTATTTACTCTACCATACTCAATGGTTCATGATCATTTCCTTATTTTCCAACTTATGCCTTAGCCTGGTTACTTTGTTAATTATATTGATAGAATTATCGCACTCGCCAGACTTTATGTCTGACCCCCCCTTTTTCCATCTCCTTCCTCCCCCTCCCCAAGGTGCTCAGGTTGGAACTAGCACCAGTGGAGCTTGATCTTGGATTGCTTTTAGAAGATTTCTTGGACAGCTGAAGTAAAGTTCAGCTTCTCTTTATTTATGGCTATTTTAATGTTGGGGATTATATCTTTCAGTTTATGTACTTTGTTTTATCAAGATGGATATGATGTACTTGACTTCGGCTTATGGTTTTGATGATGTAATCAAACATATAGGTTTATCCGTTGCAATGAAATAAAGTTTTAATTTTCAAGTACTGCATTATATCTGTCTTGTTGTGATTTTCTGTTCTATACTTACTTAAAATGCTCCATGGAAGTTAATGCATTCCCTTTGTGAGTGACATTAATGGACGTGGGGTGTTACACGTGGTATCAGAGCCGAAGGTTACCAGAACAGATATGAATTTTTGAAAAACTATTTTTCAAAACAATTTTTATAAAGAAGTACCTTCAAAAGTATGATTTAAGGAAAGTATTTTCAAAAGAAAAGTATATTTTGGAAAGTATAACCCCAAGAGCCATATATCTTTCCTTCAGTCCTTTTTGTATTGAATCTTTCCTTTTTCGTTTCAGCATGTCTGAAGCATCTGAGATACCAGAGGGCGTTCATGTGCCCGGTTTGTTCCGTCAATATCTTGAGGCTAGGGCCGCCGCCGCAGGTCCAGCAAATCCTCCTCCTCCTCCTCCTCGTGTCGATAATTTCGCAAAGATATGTAAGGACTTTAGAGCTATGGGTGCAAAACCTTTTCACGGGATAGAGACATTCGTTGAAGCTCGTAACTGGCTAAAGGAGGTGGAAGAATTGTTTGGAATCTTTGAAGTGGATGATGGAAGGAAAGTCCAGCTATCTGCGTGGCTAATGAAGGATGAGGCCTCGTTTTGGTGGGAAGTCACAAATGGGGGTCGTCCAGTCGATGCATGGCAAGATTTTAGGCAAAGTTTCTCTTACGGGCTGAAGAGAATCTATACATGGAAAGGTTCTTGTCACCGAAGCAAGGGAATTTATCGGTGAAAGAGTACGTTAACAAATTCTACCAATTGGCAAGGTTTGGCTTAGACTTGGTGAACACTCTAGAAAAGAAGGCTCTAAGATTTGTTAAGGGTTTAAACGAGCCGCTCCATGGGTTAGCTGTGACCCACATTCCCATGGGGGCTACCTTTGAAAGGTTAGTTGACATGGCACTCATGCATGAAGAGGAGAAGGGCGCCAATGCTAATATGGCACCCGAGAAGAAAGGGGATCAAAAGAAGCCGCAACAGCAACAACAGAACAAGAAATATGGCAAAGGCAACAATGCTAAGGGGAAGAAGAAATGCTTTAACTATGGGACACCCGACCATCTAAGCAAAGATTGTAGGAAGAAGAAGAAGACCGGTTGTTTCCACTGTGGCGAAGCGGGACATCTTATTAAGGACTTCCCAAAGAAAGGGCAGAGGGCAGGGTCTACCTCGGGAGTACAGGTGGAAGCTCTTATGGCACCTGGGCAGGCAAGGGGACAACTTCAGGCTCTCGTGGTCCCACCGCTGCAAGAACGAGGTAGAGCAATTTCCGTTGAAAGTTTATTTTTTCTGTTCGATCATCCTGTCTGTACTTTATTCGATTCTGGTGCATCGCATTCGTTTATCTCTACATCATTAGTTGAAACACTGCACCTAGATACTAGTCTTGTTACTGATCCCTTAGTAGTCTCAAATCCTATTGGTGGTTCGGCTCATCTTTCTATGATTTGCCAGGATTTGAGAGTGTTTATCTTGGGCGTTAAGTTTGAGTGCAACACTTTTGTTCTTGGCTTCATGGGCTACGGTTTAATTCTAGGTATGGATTGGCTAACTAGATATGGGGCCATCCTAGATTGTGAAAGAAGGGTAGTTAGATTGTTGACTCGTTCGGGAAAGACCTTGATATTTCTTGTCACCCTAGAGGTCCAGTAATGCTTAGTTACCTAGAATCCCTTGACGCATCCGATGATGATTTACATTCTGTTCCCATAGTCGGTGAATATGCTGATGTCTTTGATGAGGTCAGGGGTTTACCCCCACAAGGTGAAATCGACTTTCGAATATATCTAATGGACAATGCAAAGCCAGTTGCATTGCCAGTGCGCCACATGCCTCCAAGAGAGAGAAGAGAACTCAGTAAGCAAGTGAAAGAGTTGCTTGAGAAGGGGTTCATCAGACGTAGTATATCGGAGTGGGTTGCTCCAGTAGTATTTGCCACGAAGGTGGATGGGTCCCTTAGACTTTGTGTGGACTATAGAGAACTTAATAAACTTACTAAGAAGAATAGACACCCACTACCGAGGATCGACGATCTCTTCGATCAGTTAGTTGGCGCCTCAGTGTTTTCGCAGTTGGACTTAGCCACGGGTTTCCATCAGTTGAGAGTGGTTGAGGATAGCATAGACAAGACTGCCTTTAGGACTCCAGATGGTTTCTTCGAGTGGCTTGTGATGCCCTTCGGTTTGACAAATGCCCCCGCATACTTTGTTGATTTGATGAGTAGGGTGTTTAGGGAGTACCTTAATAAATTCGTGGTAGTCTTTGTAGATGACATCTTGGTCTTTTCTAAGAGCGAAGAAGAGCATGCCCTACATCTTAGGGAAGTATTGGAGACTCTTCGAGCGCATAGCCTTAAAGATAAATTTTCCAAATGTCACTTTTGGAGGAAAGAAGTGCGATTCTTAGGGCACGTGGTTTCCAAAGAAGGGATAGCCATGGATCCCGCGAAGATAGTGGCCATCCAAGATTGGAAGGTTCCTAAAAATGATACCGAGGTGAGAAGTTTCTTAGGGTTGGTTGGCTACTACAGAAAGTTTATCAAAGACTTCGCAAAAATATCAGCTCCATTAACACGCTTGACAAAGAAGAACTTAGTCTTCACCTGGGACGTAGATTGTGATGATGCGTTCCAATGTTTAAAGAGAGCTTTGACCACAACCCCAGTTTTAGTGTTTCCAAATGGGAGTAAGCCATTTACCGTTTATACTGATGCTTGTGGGATAGGACTAGGCGCAGTCTTAATGCAAGAGGGAAGGGTAATAGCCTATGGTGGAATGCAGTTGAGAGCGCATGAAAAAAATTACCCTACACATGACCTAGAGTTAGCCGCTATTGTTTTCGCTCTTAAGTCTTGGCGTCATTATCTTCTTAGTGAGAAATTCGAATTGTCCACTAACCACAAGTCGTTAAAATACTTGTTTTCTCAGAAGGACTTGAACTTAAGGCAACAAAGGTGGATGGAGTTCTTAGCATCCTACGACTTCGAGATAGCATATACCCCTGGCAAGGGTAACGTTGTGGCAGATGCCTTAAGTAGAAAAAGATTATCCTTGAGTCTGTTGTTTGTTGAGCGGCGAAGTTTAGAGTTCATCTCTACGTTTGACTTTACACATTCCATTGACTTCGTACCTGGTTTGCTAGCATCCTTAGAGGTTAGACCTATGCTTTAGGGACGGGTTGGTGAGGCACAGCTAGGCGACCCACAGTTGGTTGAGTTTGTAGAAAAGCTCAAAGGAGGGGAGTCATCGAGCCATATCCGTAGGTATACCCTAGATGATAAGGGTTGGTTGCGTAGGGACGGTAGACTTTGTATACCACAAGATGAGAATCTGAGGAAGACCATTCTTGATGATGCCCATCGTTCGAAGATGACCATCCATCCCGGCGGGGACAAAATGTACATGGACATGAGACGAGTTTACTTTTGGGCCGACATGAAGAAAGATGTGGCTGAGTATGTCGCTAGATGCTTGGTGTGCCAACAAGTAAAAGCGGAGCAAAAGAAGCCCGGTGGATTGCTTCATCCATTGGAGGTCCTACAATGGAAGTGGGAAAGCATCTCGATGGACTTTATTGACGGATTACCGAGATCGAGGAAGGGTAAACGGGTATTTGGGTCGTGGTAAACAGACTTACTAAGAGCGTCCATTTCATTCCCGTGAAGAGTAAGAGGACTGCTCCATGGTTAGCCTCCGTATACATTCGAGAGATAGTTCATTTGCACGGTGTTCCTTCTAGCATAGTGAGCGACCACGATCCTATTTTCACTAGTGAATTTTGGAGAAGCTTGCAAGAGGCGGTTGGGACTCAGTTATGCTTGAGCACCGCATATCATCCTCAGACGGACGGCCAGACCGAGAGGGTGAATCGTATTCTAGAGGACTCGTTGAGGTTATGTGTCTTAGATTTCGGAGGTACATGGGGGGAACATCTTCCATTGGTAGAGCTCGCATATAATAACAGCTTTCAGTCTAGCATTGGCATGGCACCGTTCGAAGCTCTTTAGTGTCGTTCGCCTACATGTTGGTGGGAGTCTACAGAAAAGATCTTGCTTGGACCCGATATGATTAGAGAGACTTCGGAAAAGATTGATTTGATCCGAAGAAAGATGAAGACGGCGCAAGATAGGCAAAAATCTTATGCGGACAAGAGGAGGTCAGATCTTGAGTTTGATGTTGGGGACATGGTCTTTGTCAAAGTGTCTCCATTACGGAATGTCGTTTGCTTTGGGTCCGTTGGGAAGTTAGCACCAAGGTTCGTAGGGCCACTTCCTATTAAGGAAAGGATTGGGCAGATGGCATATAGAGTGGAGTTGCCCGAGAAACTTAGTGGTGCACACGACGTATTCCATGTATCACATTTGAGGAAGTGCATGCACGAGGCCGCGGAAGTGGTAGAGCCGAGCTTGCTTAGAGAGGTGGAGATCGAGCATGATGCAATGATTCGACAAGCTCCTACGCGCATTCTTGGATCGGAGATTAAGAAATTGAGAAATCGAGAGGTCAAACTAGTCAAAGTGCAATGGGGAGACGATGAGAGCAACGCTACTTAGGATACGGAAGCGAAGATGCGTTCATTGTACCCTTTTCTTTTTGAGGGTATGTCTTTTAATTTCTCCTTTATCGCTTACCTTGTACTTATCTTATCTTTAGTACGTCCTCTCACTAGTATCTTTGACTTTTAGATATGGTAGTCCTATGGTTGAAACATGTGTTTGAGACATGTTATGGATGATGGATGCACGTGGATGCAAGCGTTTGCTAGTGGTTGCTCGTGGATGCATATACACACACTTTAGGCACTAGATCGGCTCAGTCACTTCATATCGCATATTGCATATAAATGTGTGTACATATTTAAGTAATGAATGTATAATGGTTGTACCATCATATAGATGTTGCATTTTGGTGAATAGTTGTGCACACATGTAGAAATAATATATATCGATAAGATTCTTTCGCATACATAATGGACGCATGGCACTATCATGGTTTGCATTAAGGAGGTCAACTGAATCAGTAGACCGCCTGATTTTGCATTAGATAAGGAACACATACACACACTTCTTGCATATGTTCATACAGCATTAGAAATTTTATAAGGACAATGGATGCCCGTGTTTAATGGTTGAGTAGATGGTTGTTTGGATGGTAGGATATGCATTCTCCTTAACTTGGAGATTTCGGGGACGAAATCCTTTAAGGAGGGGAGAATGTAACTCCCCGGATTTTTGAATAATCGAATTAAATAAATTAAAGAATAATTAATCACAGACATGAGAATTATGGGGATTGGGTTGTGCCATTGTGTTCGTCTTGGAATTCTAGTGGAGATAGAGTCCGAGTTTGCGGGAAATGAGTACCGGATGAAAGAGTTATGGACGACCGAAGTTTGGTGGCAAAGTAAAGGAAAGAAAAAAAAATATAAATGCACTGGCGCACTTGGGAAGTGCGCCAGTACATATTAACACTAGTGCACCTGCCAAGTATGCCCAGGCCGAGGCTGAAGCCTGCACAGCTTTCTGGCTCAGGCTGACCCGTGTTGTTGAGTCCATTCTGACTCCTTGCTGAGTCATTAGGGCTGACTCATCACCCTATCATGATTGAATGATTTTGATTAACCCTAAGAACATCTGACGGCTTAAATTAATTCATAACTCTATAAAAAGACCCATAGACTCAAACCCTAAATCAGAATTAAAATTAAACCTATGGCCGTCATGTTGTTGTCTTGAACCCTAGAGCAGCCGCCACCAAATTAAAGGGGAAGAACAGCAACCAAATCAGAACTATTCAACCCTAACAGCGATTCTTCATCAAAGGAGCGCTAATTCAACTCTAGAAATCAAAATTCATAACTCAAGACTGCTTTTGAGTTGTGAGTTCGATAGTTTTAGCAAAATAATTAGTAATTTAATTAGATTAAGTTATAACGCGGATTGTATGGATGTGATATGAAGTATTGATTGCATGTTGTAATTATGTTGTAGGATTATGATTAAAATATCTATGATGTTATGTTGCGATGCAAAGTTATGTTGCTATCATCCATGTTGTAATTATATATATAATCAAATCGTCATGTTTCTTATGCTAGTTTGTGATATTGATTCATATGATAAACCATATGTAGGAAAGTTTAGATGTTGATTCAAACATGAACCATATACAAGTTTGGGTAGAATTACATGTGACCTTACATGATTATGGCACCTAGTTTATGTGAGAATTTAATTGAAAGCTAGGCTATGACATGATACTTTACATGTTTGATATTAGTTTACACCATTATTGCGATATATAAATCACATATGTGAATTTATGAGTTGTACATGAATCATGTTATGTTATTACTATGCAAGTTTAACCCCTTTAGATATAGGTTTATGACATATGGTGTTTATGCAAGTTTAACCCCTTTAGATAAAGGTTTATGACATATGTTGTCTATGCAAATTTATGGCTATTATTTCATTAATTTCACACCTTTAGATTTGGATCTATGTTACACATGATGTTTATGCAAGTTTGTGGCCATTTTCTCATCAAGTTCACACCTTTAAATTTGGAGCCATGACATATGTCGTTATGCAAGTTGTAATCTTGGCCTATGCAAGTTTTAGATGTCGAACATCACTCACATATGCGAGTTCACCCCTATGTTAGATCTATGTTTTAATTATGTGTATATATGTGATGTTTTCTTTTATTTCATGAGTTAGACTATTCGAGTCTAACGTATATTTTTTACGTTAAACGAACAAACGTACTACGTGGGGAAAAAGGGGATAATATTAAAAATGTTTAATTGGCATAAATGCCTTAAAAGGCAATAAATAAAATTGTGGTGAAATTGGTATGATTTTACATACAATAAATGGATGGACATAATTGAGTCAATTGTGGACATCGCTAAATTTGGAATTGATTGATAATTTTAATAGGGAAAGTAATTCAAATTGGGGGTGATTAATTAGGAGTAATTAATCATCTAAGACACGAGGATAGACTCTTTTGTGGTGTAAGACTGCCCGGACCCGCCCGGCAAATCCAGCTGCCACAAATGCCAGTCTAATGTGAGAGGCCTTAGGCATAAACTAAATACGTAACAATTGTAAAGACATGAGATTAGGCTCTTTTGTGGTGTAAGACTGCTCGGACCCGCCCCGCAAATCCAGCTGCCACAAATGTCAGTCTAATGTGAGAGGTCTTTATGAGGTTACGGTCTTAATGAATTAAGAAACACTTAACCAGATAAGCATGTAGTGGGACATGAGGGGGTTAAGTGGGTGCCTTGGGTAGCATGTGGAATCTAGTGAGCGCCTTGGGTGGCATTCGGAAATACGATTAGAAACACTTAACTAAAACATGAAACGTGTAATTGAAACATGAATAAGAAGTGGGTTAAGTGGGATGTACTAGAGGGGACCAAGCTTAGGTGGATAGCTTGTGTCAAGTAATGGGGGCCCGTTTCAACCAGTAACCCATACGTATCTTTGTGGGCTCGAGCCAAGTCGAGGACGGGACACGCGTACTGGGCTTGACTATAAGAGGCCAAACCGGGTTAGCGGTGGCAATGCAAGTCCAACGGGTTCATATGCGTGTGTGGACCCGGGCTGGTAGGTAAGACGTTGTTGCATCGTGTAGGTATAAGCCGTGCATTCTTTGTTGTATCGGGTCGCCACTTTGGTGAGTGATACACCCCACTGTTGGGCCAGCACGGGTATCTACGAGTTAGGGAGACGATCTCTTGGGGGTAGTGGGTACACCTAGTGGAGATAGGGGCAGACGACACCTATGAAGGCAGCTAGGGGTGCACGAAACTACCAATATCATTATTAAGTCTATAGGCGGGATCAACCTTAGGGTGACTAGTGGTGGTGCAGTATTCTAGTGGCGGTGCAGTATAGCAATTATCCCATAGTGTTGGTGTAGTTTAGTAATCATCCTATAGTGGTTTAGGTGCGCTTAACGATATCATTGATCATCCTGTTTCCTTGTTTACTCTTCCATAATCAATGGTTCATGATCATTTCCTTATTTTCCAACTTATGCCTTAGCCTAGTTACTTTGTTAATTATATTGATAGAATTATCGCACTCGCCAGACTTTATGTCTGACCCCCCTTTTTCCATCTCTTTCCTTCCTCCCCCCCCCCCCCCAAGGTGCTCAGGTTGGAGCTAGCACCAGTGGAGCTTGATCTTGGATTGCTTTTAGAAGATTTCTTGGACAGCTGAAGTAAAGTTCAGCTTCTCTTTATTTATGGCTATTTTAATGTTGGGGATTATGTCTTTCAGTTTATGTACTTTGTTTTATCAAGATGGATATGATGTTCTTGACTTTGGCTTATGGTTTTGATGATGTAATCAAACATATGGGTTTATCCGCTGAAATGAAATAAAGTTTTAATTTCAAGTACTGTTTTATATCTGTCTTGTTGTGATTTTCTGTTCTATACTTACTTAAAATGCTCCATGGAAGATAATGCATTCCCTTTGTGAGTGACATTAATGGACGTAGGGTGTTACAATTTGTTTGTGTTCTTGATTAAACTTGATCCTAACACCCAGAGCCAGTGACCATCGAAACCCCTCTTCTTCAAATTGGAAAGGTCGCCAACGTCAAACTCGAGACCAGCCCGATCCTCTGTCACAACTGCTTCCCCATCCGTCGCCTTAATGCCACCTGAGCCATTCGAAACTAAGCCTGTCCACCCCCATCCTTTATTTCTGCTCTCGCTTCGTTGTCCTGAATGTAAGTCTTCTTACGATTAAACCTAGTGCGAGTTCGTTACTTCGGGGGTTCACTAGGAATGATTTTGTTTTGGCGGTTTTGCTACTGCATGTTGATTGTTGGGCTTCTGTTATGTATATATATATCCTAGTGGTTTTCGTATAGGCTACCAACTAGAAAATATTTTGCATTATACTGTATTTATTTATAAAATTGATCTAAATTCTTGATTGAACTACAAATTAATATTAACAACATTTGCACTTTGGAAGTCCTTAGTCTGAAGGCTAAATTCCAAAAATGTTGTGTTATAAGGGTTTAGTGATGAAAACAATGATACCAATATTTATGTTGGAACTGAATATATAGAAGAAGAAGAAGAAGAATATGCCAAGTAGAAAACCTGTAATGAGAAACTTGTGGATTAGGTGAATAAATTTATCATAAATTTTAAAAGTCAAATTTTTGTATTTTGCTGGGTGGATAAACTAACTAAAGGGAGGATAGTAATAAAAGTTACCTCACTAATAGTTGGTTATTTCTACCTTTTGTATTTGCGTGAAATACATACAGTTTAGGTGCATGCTGTACTATTCATTTATAAATGTTCATGCTAGCTGTTGTATCCTCATTTGCATTGCCTATGTTGCGCCTATATCAGGTACATGTAGGAAGTTTAGTGCCTAGTATTGTTTCTTTGACTACCCCTCTGTTATGGCATGTGTAATACTGCGAACATGCAACAAATCATGCATGGCGTATCTGTGCTGCATTATTTGGATATGTCACCCCAGCAAGCTATTACGCATGCATTTATATGGTATGCGTATGGGTTCCTTTTCATTTGAATGCATGTGATCATTTAAACACTTTGGATTTGTGAACCCTGTCACTCTGTTTTCCATGGTTACGGGTTCTTGAGATGTACACGTTTTGCACCATACATTGTTTATTGATTGACATTGAAGGTTACAAAAAAATTCACTTGCTACTGTCCTTTGCCAACTCTTGAATATTTTTTTAATTATTCGATGTCAACTAAAACACTACCTGATTGCATGGCACATCGAAAATTCTCGAGACTATTGCCTTGATTGAACAAGAGCTTATGTTGCTTTGAATTTTCCGTCGGAAAGACCGCATGTTATTCAATTTTTACTGACTTTTCATTAGTCCACTAAATTAGCTGAGTTCTGATGTAGAAAATACTTACACATATATGGGTTGTTTGTTCTGATATGCTTTGATTTCATCTAAGTATTTGGCAGTATTTTCATGGGATGTTGTTCTCGAATCACTTAGTAAATAGTCGGGATTAAACTAATTACATTTATGTGTTTATTTTGAAGTGACTAACTTGAAATAAGTTTAATCCTGACTCGGGTATTTTGTGTTTTTTTCCATGGAATACTCGGGTCAGGTCCTAAGTGTTCCAGATGTATAGATTTCAGCTCACAAACTAGAGAGGAACGTGAAGAGTCAAGAGGAAGCTGTAAACTTTATTTAGAGATTCATGTACACATTTTATGTTTCTTCCGCTGCATAAAATGTTTTGTAAACTCTGACAATTTTTATGTATAAAATTTCGTTTGTGAGATATATTGTTTTCGTCTGTGTTGATTCTGTGTTTATATTCCATTTAAATCCTGTAAGCTTAATAACTACCCGCCGTTTTGAGCATTCGAAGTTGGTTAAATTATCAACCTGGAGCAGTCAAAAGATGGGTCATTACAGTTGTTGGGAAAACATGATTTGGGGAAGGAATTATTTTCCTTTCGGCTGGTAAAAGGGACGAAATGGTTACTTAGAGAGAAAGACGATGAAAAATATAAGGACGGGAACACGCATTACAATATCAGTTTAAATTAAACAGGTGTCAAACAATACGTATTACACAAACAAGTGGCAAACAAAACAAAAATATTATTATTATTATTATCAACTGAATATACCAAATATTTTACTAGAGTATAATACAAGTTTTAAATTCAAATTTCTGAAAGCCCAACTCAACTAAATGAATTAAATAATTCTCTAGTTAAATCAAATTTAGAAGTCTCTAACAATACATTTAAATAAATTATAAAATATTACTAACATTTAATTAAAAATCAAATTTTAAAAAAAATCTCATATAGGTCACACATATTCAAACTTTCACTAGTGCATATGTGTAAGATTAACATAGTCTATGTCATCATATAGGTTTAAGGTTGGCCGGTTGTACTGTCTTGTGCTGCTTTCACCTCACGCTTTTGTACCTTTCACCTTCCATGTTGGCTTAACTTGTACAAATGAAATCTGAAATAGGAGCTTGCATTTGTTTATCCAATTTAGAACTTGGCTGTTGAAATCTTATAGCTGAAATCTGAAATTTGTTCACATACATTGTTGTTTTGGAATAAGGTGATCACGTCTGCATTAATGTAAGTCATCTTATTGGCATGTGATATTGTCAGTTGCGCACTGTACTTATGGACCTCATTTGTATTATTGTTGGTCACAATGCTGTCGTAATACTCTATCAAATTTAACTAAATGAACCAGCCACATTGATTTATCTTAAATTGCCCTGTCTAGCTTGAAAACCCAGGATTCATCAGTTTTGTTAACTTTGGGAAGTTATTTAAACCTTTGACATACTCGAATATTTAATGATTGCTGGGATTATATATTACATTTTAGTTTTACTTGAAATTGTTTACTTGAACAAAGATTAATTCTAACTCGAGCATTTTATGTTTTTGCATGGAACGCTCGGGTCAGATACGAGTGTTGCAGATTTTAGATTCTAGCTTGCAGAGACAAGTGGCACGAGAAGACGCACGCGCGCGCAACGCACGAAAAAACTATAAAACTTTTATTATTTTAAATCTTATGTATATATTTTTATTTTTTTTCCGCTGTAAATTTTAAATTTTTGTATAACTCTGATTTTGCATATAAGATTCTGCTGTGAGATATTGATGTTTATTTCTGTCTGTGATTTTGTGTTAATTCTGTTTAAATCCCATAAGCTAAATAACGATTCGCCGTTTTGAGCGTCTTAAGTCGGTTTGATTACCGATTTGAGATGTTAGAAATAGCAAGTTGTTACATTCAAACTGCTTCTGTATGTTGTCGGCTTGTGTCGGGCTCTTATTTTCGGAAGACTCCTTTCTACTTGCGGCAATCTATTACCCCTTCACCGCTAGCCTGTTCTGGATACTTTATTTTGGTATTAACACCTTCCTCTCCTTATGTCTAAATCCTAACCTAGCTATCTCCTTTTCTCTACCTGTTGCCTACTTTACATCCTCCTTAGGTTCCACCTAACATCACCACCCTCCACCTCCTTCTCCAGCTGCCGCCACCAAGCTTCTCCCCCTCTTTTTCTAGCCTACGGCCCGAACCAATACACCACCAAAAACAGTAGACCTACCCCCTTCCTCTCCAATAATCGACGGCTAAGACACCTCCATCCTAGCACCACCCCTACTAACTCCTAGGCTGAACCCTTTGTCTGTTATTATAAAAGAAAAAATGGAAAAAATGTTTGTTTTTGCTTTAATTTATCTTGCTTCGATCTTGTGCTTGTGTTAGTTTGTCAAAGCTTGTATACTCTCAAAACAATGGAAAGTAGGTAATCACTTAGTATTAACATGCTTATGTTAAATGAATGGATTTCACATGAAATGTCAATTGAGATGCTAGTTATTGATTTGTGTTTTGCTTAGCTATTATTCATAAGAAGTGTCGTTTTTATATAGGAAAATACTTGGTTTTCAAAAACGAGTTTACAAAACGATTTTTCAAAAACCAATTTATTTTTTCGTGAAATTTCTAAAGTAGGTTTATACTATTATTTTGAGGCCATTTATTGCTAAAACTTAATTCACAAAATTAGTTTAGCATCAAAACTATAAGGAAAATGATATTATTTACTTAATCAAAACTAGTTTCTAAATCATGCATGTGTGTTCAACATCATCAAAACACAGTCAATGATTTATATAAATCACCATAGAATTGGACATCATATTGATAACAAAATGAGCTTGGATTACCAAGTAATAATAGACAACTAATATGGTGATTAGGTTCATGAATTATCACTGGAATATAATTTAAAACCTAATGGAATCATCAACAATATTTCAACGTGGCATGTTTATCACCTGCGCATAACATAGTGGATAGGTCGACCCTTGGGTCTACCCATTTTTCTCTTGTGTCAACCCTCAATCGAAACGGTTGATGCAAGGGTCCCACCATGGGTTTTCACGCGAATTGTGCAATTTGTAAAACCTGCTTGAGTCACCACTTTCGGATCGAATTTCGATGACCTAACGACGTCGGATTGAGTTGAAATTAGAAACATGCATCCATAGGAAACTCTACCACAACATGCAATAGAAATTATACCAAAATAGCAAGGGACCAAAAAGATATAATAGCCAAAAGATTGACTTTGGCTATGATTTCAGCGACAAAAGAAAACATATGAATGGAATACAAGATTCAACGAATTCACTCAGATTAGCAAATTATCTATTGTAAAACAAAAGATTGTGAGGTCCACTCACCTTAAAGATGAGTAACATCAAGTTTTGTGAAGGACTCAGGCAACCAGAGGCTTTAGAGCTTAAAAAGTTCAGCTTTTCACTTGTAGAAGCCATTGCGTGACCATGCAAACAAGAATACTCAATTTACAGAGGCAAACTCAACAAACATAGCAAATCTAGATCAAATTTTTGAAATTTCGGTGGATTACCTGCTGTTGGAGATTTAAGGCAACTAAAGTTATCAATGTTAAGTGAACAAGAGCTAGATTTGTTTAACGGTGAAGGTTTTCTCCAAGTTTTCTTAGTTTCTCCCTTTACTGGAAAAAGGAAGAAACTTCCCAATGAAATGTTATGTATATTGAATCCCTCTCCGGATATTTCTTTAGGTAATTACTAATTAAGGACCAAATCAAGGTTGTTAATCTTAAACCGACCACCATGAGATAATTAGCATACTTTTAAGCCTGCATTTCATTGTTACACTATGTTTTACACTACAGTTTCACCCAACAACTAAATTTTTACATCAAACAACATTATTGAAATAGTTTACAACAATTTTGAACAATTTAAAGCTCTTTTAACATTAAATTTACATTTTACATCAATTTTTTACGTTTTCACAAAATATGAATATTTTGACAAAACTTCCGTAAGTTTTTGTATATTATATGGATTTTTGATTCTAAATATTTATATTAACACAGAAATCTCCCAATTGACACAAAATTCATATTTTCTATATTTAATAATATTTTACAATTTAATTTACATTTTTATATTTTGTTCTTATGTCAATTTCTCAAAAATCCACATTATACACCAAAATTGTCACTAGATTTATAAAACCATAATTGCCTAAATACAAATTTCCAAAACACATATTTTAACAAGATCTCATTCAACACCATAATTTAAGCTTTCATTTTAAATTTATAATTTTATAAACTTGCTTATAAATCCAAATTCTTATCTAATTGTTCCCATGGCTCAACTTAATCACTTTTAATGATTAATTTCCACAATTGAATTTTGAAACATATATTTACACTTATTAATAGTCTTATATTGCCAAATTATTTATTTCACACCCAAAATATCCATTTTAACAACTAATTACTAGTTTACATTTATTTACACCGAGCCTCAATTTAATCACCTTTCAAATGATTAAATTCCACAACTAAACAACAAAACAAGTTTTAAAATTTAAAACAAATAATTAAGTCAAAAAAATCAATTTAATGGCATATTCAACTTAATTACCACTCAAATATTTGTATTTTAACGGGTATTAATTATAGAAGGTAATTGCCAAAACTTGGGTTGCTACATTAATTCTATCTCGGGAATATTTATGATGTACTTTTATTTTGACATTTAGATTTGTTTCTATGTATTCGACATTTATAAGGTTTTTATGATATGGGACATCTATTTTGATTATTAAATTTTGTCCATTCCGCTGTGAGAATCTGATTTCATTTTAATCTGGCAATGTTAATTAATAACCAATAACTAGCTTAGAATGACTCTAAGTTCTGATGGGCTCACTACAACAAATGTACCATATTACAACAGTGCAAAACCATTGAAAAATGTTTTTACGATGGTGGAGCCACCGTTGTGTATTAAGAAGTCATAATATACTTATATCTTTTAGAACATTTCTGCACCGTTGCAGCACCGTTGTGGATTATGATATTTATTAACTGTTACTCACGGTTGTAATAAATTTTTATTACAACTTTTATTCCCCATTGTTATATATTCTATTATAACGTCAAAGCATAGGCATAACAATTGTCGCCGTTGTAATAAACTTTATTACAACTTTTTTTTTGCTGTTGTAACTCATATACACCTTACTAATATAAAGAATTCATATATATATTAATAATAATATGATTCATATTTCAATGCAACAAATATTATTATACGGAATCATTCATATATATTAATTAACATAATTTTCAATCAACATACACATAATACATCACCAACTAAGTCGTAACAAAATACATAACCATTTCAAAATACATACATCGATCTAACACAAAAGTTACATAAGAAAGATAGACTTTTGTCCACAAAAGATACATAAGCATACCCTACGAAAGCACTCTAGCAAAAGGCAATGTAATTTTTATTCCAAGCCATAGGTAATCCAACAACTTCTCCCATGGTAGTCATTTCAGAATTCGGCTTTCTACAAGAAAGCTTCTGGATCCGCCGCCACATCAATCCAAACTTTCCAATGTTGTAGCCTAAACTTTTTTAAAGTGCACCAAAGCTTCTAGATCAGTGGATATCAACGTTACTTCTACAACTACTTGTTTTCCTTGATTCAATATTTTACATTTTCTGGCCTCGTTTTCAGCTTCTTTTTCAATCTGCTTAGGCTGCTGAACTGGCAAATTGTTGCTTCCAAGGTGGGACTGCAAAAAAAAAAATTAATTTTAATAAGTTCAGTAGAATAAGAAATTGACGCTTGGAATAAAAAAAAAATTCAGAATAGTACAGGAACATAGGCCAAAAAACTAAAAAATGAGTCTGCACCAAAAAACCCAATACAGGAACATAGACCCAAACAAAGGAATATTTCCAGAACTTATTTTGCAAACTTAGGCAAGAAAGAACAAGAAGCTTGGCATATAGCATAGGCATATATTGTAACACCTTGCATTTTTATAATAATGTAATAATATATGATTGCATGTGATAAATACATGCACTGAAAAAGAAGAAAAAAAGATTAATGTAAGTAGAAATGTAATGCATGTAATAAAAGAAGGAAAGGATTGGTTGCATGCAGTGTAAATTTGTTGCATGCACTGATTTAAAAATATTATGCATTAATAATAAAACAGAAATAAAAGAAAAAGATTCATGCAATGGTTTAAATGGAATATAGTAACAAATATTGAAAAGAAAATTGGGAAAAGAACAATGACCACCATTATTCTAAGCCTTGTTAACAATAGCCTTAGTAGCCCAGTTGGTTAGAGCATGTTACCTTCCTACAAGAGGTATATCGTTCGATCCCCACCGCCGTCATATTTTTGTTTTATGGGAACAGGTGAAATAATACATGTTCTAAAGAGAAAAAAAATGTATAAACACACATATAAGGAAATATAGAAAAATATATGTATATGAGAATATATGCGTATATATGTACAGAAATACATATATACAAGAGATAAATCCAAGATAAGGCTACAATCAATGAAATATGACAAGAATCAAATAATGGTGCAACACCCTTTGATTTTTGAATATGAAACGAGAGTTGTGCGTATATATATATACGCGTAAAATGTTCATTAGAAGATTTGTATACATATAAGAAAATTTCATGTGAATATAACAGTTAAATAAATTCTAGAAATTCAAACATTCGAAATTCAAACTTCTACGCCAAAACAGCTCGTGGGACCCATAGAGGGGTCGACAACCCCAGATATGGGAAGATTCATTAACATATCTAGACTGTTTTCTTAACTGGATTCAACGCTGACTCAGCTTTACGTGCATGATAAGATCATGAACACCTATAAATAGGCTAGCAGAGCCTAGCCTAGATCTCATATTTATAAGACGACCTCTATACTCTGCCTTTCTTTTTCCTCTTCAAATCTCTTCAAAAAATAAGTTAATTAGTTTAGGAAAATTCTAAATCAAGATCTGAAGGAAAAGAATGAATAGTAATAAGAAGGTGTTCAGAATCATATGCGAAGTAAGGTAATTTCTTAGATCTGGTTTATTCAATTTTCTTCCTCTTTCTTCCCTTTTTCTTTTAGTAAAAAGTGTGGATCCATGATTGCTAGCTTCTAAATTCAGTTAGGAGGACCATGGAATTCTAGATCTGGACTAGATCCAGGATTTGGAAACCAAATTAGGTGAGTGGATTTAAGTTATATCATTTTTGATAATCGTATATTATCGTTTAACATTCCCCGTTAACATGTCATGTAAATCAGATATAATGATTAAAAGTGTTGAAATGCTAATATGACATGTTGAAATATTAATATGGTAGAATATTAATATGTTAGAAATTCATATGTTGAAATGTTTAATGTGCTGAAATGTTCACCTATTGACATATAAACTTGTTAAAAATACGTGTAGCGATTATTGTTGTTATAATTACATGTTAGCTTGTGACAATTATGTACTTGAACCCTTAGTTATTGAAATGGGAATAATTACAGGCTAAGTTAGAATAATTACATGATTTGGCGATTACAAGTTATTTTTAGATAAAATTAATTACATGTCAGGAAGGACATGTGATGTAAAATAGGCTTAATATGATGACATGTAAAATATAAATTACAGTGAAAATTTGAAAGAATGGACATGCCTAAATTATATTGAAAATTTACAGTAAACAGAAACTGTTACTGCACTTAGACACGAGATTAAATTCAACTTATGGTAGAAGTCTGCTAGGAACCGCCCGACAAATCCAGTGTCCACAAGTTGTTAATTTAACTCAGAGATCTAGTGCGTAAATAAACATGTAACGGCGCTAAGACACGAGGTTAAGTCAACTTGTGGAAGAAGTCAGCCCGGAACCGCCTGAGAATTCCAGCATCCACGACTGTAGGCTTAATGTGAGAGGTCTAGTGCATAAACACACGCACACACAGATATATATATATATGTAAATAGAAGCATTGATAAATAGCATTAATTGTAATTAATCGAAATGAATGGGAATTGAATGGAAGTTACAACAGTAAAAGGAATGGAATGAACGGGGAATGATGATAACCTATTATAAAATAATTACATTAATGAGAATGTTATATAATAGGTGGACTTGTCCTAGTGTAACGACCCGGTTTTTGTCGACTTTGGTTATCGACATATCGAAAAATACCAGTAGTTACACCTAGGGACAAATGGGGATTATAACTTAGGTTATAATAATCGATTAAGAAAATGAGAAAACTTATGTATTGAAATGAGTGGTACTTAATCGTAAATTAAGTAACTAGTAAACGGGGAAAACTAAAACCAATTGATAAGTAGAGAAAAGGGGGAAAATTTATGAAATGCAAGAAGTTACTTGATTACAAATTAAGAAATCTACTGACAAGAATAACATGTTAAGTCTTGTCCTAGGGACAAGTGGGAATAATTACATAAGTTATATTTATGGAAAAGAAACTTATTAGTTAACCTAGGTTAATAAGTAAACAACGATAGTGATAGAATAAGAGGGAATTATGATTAAATACGAAATAATGAGGCAAATTATGAAATGAAATAAGTTATATTTAATCATAAGTGATAAGTGACATGTTAAAAAGAAAAATTGTGAATTGGGATATACTTAATTGCATATTAAGTAGAACATGTTATTATAACCTTGAATCAAACAAGAATGTAAAGGGATTGTGGATTACAGACCTTGGATCACAATCTATAGAATAACATGTTGTGGGCTTATTAATAAACTAAAATGGGTTAAGTTATATGACTGAGATTAATAAGCAAGAGGAACTTGGTAACTTGAATAAGAAGTCAATGTGAATGGGAATTACCAAGTTAAATGGAAACTAGATGAGGTAGAGCAAGCGCATAATTGAATGTTTAGACATATGGTCTAATAACACATTAAACTGAGGCACTTGGACCAGTCCGTACGTTTGAGGATGAATAACCCAACGGGATAGATCATCGTGGTGTCATGATCCACGAGGGGAGTGAACGTCCATCTGATTATTCTGTTGGCTCCGAAGGACTGGAAGGGGAAGCACGCGGCTTCCTGAGATGTGGAGGGTACTCCTGGTAGCTCTCTATGCAGTGACAATGGTCCTCCTGTGCTCACAGATGGTAGGTATGCATGTTGTACTAGTGAGTATGCCTTGATTGCCCCGATAGTTGGCAATCAAAAGACTGTAGGATAGCATAGGTGATTCGACGATCTGTGGTGCCTTATGACTAGGCAAGGTTACCACCAATATTTTATACCCCGATAGGTCTAACCAAGGATATAGTAAGTCTTCGGGTACCTACCATCGACAGTTAGCTCGTTACGTGATGCGTGATGCGGAAAGGCAGAGAACTCCAAGAGACCATAGACCTTTTGCTATCAAGGCTATGGGTGAGGGTGTACAATTAGGATTTGTTGTTTGTTTTGGGGTGCTAGAGGGCCAGGATATTAGTTCTCAATCTTGTTCATCTTTCACTAGTTGAGGGAGGGGTCAAGTGGGACCATGGCCACTGAAAATGCAGAACTTAGCATTTGTGTAAACATATATCTGAAAAGTTCCCGATCGAGTTCCGTGTTATTGTATAGCCCTGCCACAGGACTTGGTGCACAGTAGAGGATATGTGTAGTTAAGCATCAAGTATAATTGACGATACGTACGTGGGAAAGACTATATACATGCATGTCTGCTTAGGGTGGTGTACGATAGACTCTAGTGCATTATTCTGTGATTTGATTCGATCAAAGGTTGCAGTCCATACACTTACATAGCATGGCGGTGGCGGTTCTATGTGAAACATAGCATTGTTATATAGGGGTCCGTACGTCACTTCGGCGTAGGATGAGGGACTGCATATATTTTTATGGAATTACGGTTGGGACCGTGTTAGTGGGGTACCATGAGGTGAACCTTAATATTGGGGGTAGCGACATATATATTTAATTAGGTTAATCCACTGGGAGTAAATGGGTACGATGTGTGTGTAATCCTTTAGTGCTGTTAACCTAAGTAACCTAATAAATACGAAAATTTGATTGAACAATATATGTAGGATTATCCAAAGTGTGTAGTTTAAATCAAGTCACCAAAACTTGTGTTCTGAACCCCTCCTCATAACATACTCGTAGATTAGATTTGTGGCAGAGACATGATAGCTTTGGATGCTAGTTAGCCAGTATTATTAATATGGTAAGGATATACTTTGATTATATTATATTTTATCCATTCCGTTGTGAGATATTTTCTGAGCTCTGACATATTTTATGTCTCTTTCTTTTCTGCAGGATACCAGAGCAAACCAACACGAGTTTCGATAGATTAGAATTTTGAAAAAAATTCGATCTATTGGAATTCGGGTTGTTACGTCTGGTATCAGAGCATAGGTTTATAATTCCTATATAAATAGTGAGTGAACGTATTTTTATTTTCAAACATATAAATATAAAATATATACCTAGCTCCATAGAGGAACCCACTAAATAGAAAGAGTATAATATGATGATTGGGATGACTGTTTTCTACCCTAAATTAATGAATATGGAAATTTGAGACCCTTAGGAAATTTGGATGGGAAGTGTACAATATATTTTGAAATAGAGAAAGGAGGATCCCATATGTTAGTATTTCAGATTAGTGGGCTTGGCGGTAAAAATTTATAAACTAGAAAAGGTTGCAGTGAGAAGAATGGATTGTAATATATATAGTTGAGAGAATTGAATTTGTGGGAGCGTCTAGGAAACCATATAAAATCCCTCTTTGAGTCTAACCACATTTTTAACTTTTAAGAACTTGAAATTATAAAAGTTTTGGTAAAATGGTTTATGGTGTTTTCAAGTTTTAATCTTAAAAGTTATAGTTCTAAAATACGTAAAGAAGTACATATTGAGTTTTGAAGTAAAATAGGGTATATTTTGTAAATACTGATTTCTTGCGAAAATTTCATTTAAATAAAATTCTCTCAGTAAAAGGTGTATACTATAGAGCATGTACAGCTAGCTAATTTCTTGTTATATTCCATGAAAGAATTTAAAATCAAAACTTATAAAATATTGCATTTTGTTAAAATTCTCAGTAAAGAAAGTTTTGAAATCTCTATTTTTTTGACAATCATTTTTGATTATTTGTTTTAAAAGAGAAATTTTGGTTGAGTGGACAAAATAATTTGTAAAAATTAAGAATAGAGTAGATGTTTGCACCTTGTAGTGAGAGGCTAAACTTACCTTATAAGCAAGAACCAGTCGTAAACCTGATTGAGAAATAGTTGTCTTTGTCTACTCCAATTTTTGTGATTTGAGAAAAAATGATTTGCATTTTTTAATAAAATGACATGTTTTATGGTTTGGAAAAAGTAAGTTTTGGTGATGAAATTAAAGTTTTGACTTTATTTTTTGGGAGAAAAGTGTAATGAAAAGGCCAAACCGTGTTTTAAAAAAAGTATGGAGTAGGTAAGGATTAGAGCCTTGGAAAGACGGGACAAGTTTTGACGTTATGAAGTAGATATCAAGAATTATCTTGGAATAATGATAGATTCCCATAGAATGCATAAGCATTGAAAAGCTTAGGATGTTGCTTTAAATGATTATTGGTACACAGCTAGAATTAGTGGTGACTACTAGATAGAAAAATGGTAAGCAAGTGTTCAGATCCTATTGCTAATTTTCACGTTGAGGGTAAAACCTGTTAGCACATTTCTGTTGGGATCATTCCATTATTTTGTTCTTGTTGGATGATTAGGGTGACACCTTAAACTTTCGTGGATCTCATGGTTTGGGCTTTTCTACTTGAGGGGGATATAGTCCTAAGATTCTTGTCCCGTAGTAGCAGCTGTGTATGGTGTCTGTTTTCATGTTTTAGTTAAAAGACTAGAAATCTTATTTTAAATTAAACTTAGATCGGATGATTAAATAAGCTAGGAAATAGAGAAATGGTACAACTAAAAAAAAGAAACAACAAATTCAGTAAAGCAACATACATGACGATTAAAGAAAAAAATGGAAAATTCTGAGAAAATATAGATAAGAATAAAAGTTTCAAAGATAAGATGAAAAAGAAAATCAGTAACAAAGAAAATTTTCATATATAGGTTGTGCTTGGATAGGAAAATAGGGAATCTTCATAAATAGTTACATAAAATCCAAGTACGGTTTAAAAAAGGTACATAAAAGAAAAACGGAAGATGTGAAAATTTCCGTTTTCCACCTTTTTGTAACATAAGAAATCAAATTTAGAAAATTATATTTTTCTAAAATTCAAAAAATAAAGTTTGTTGGTAGGATTTTGGATGCAAAAATTGGATGAACTACGCTCTTACTCAGTAAGAATGTGGGAAATTTTGGATGAAAATGTATTTTGATTTTCAAAATATTGCATTCATGTAGAACTGCCAATATATTTAGGATGTGAGCATCATTCTTTTAAAGAATTTTTGAAAATTTGCATACACATAGAAGGTACTGCTTAGGCATGCACGTATTATTATATTGTATTTCACTTTGCACAAGTGCACAATGTTTGCAAAAAATTGGATTCACACATGATGGATGTATATTATGCAAGGGGTTAATTGATTTCTCCCTTATCAAATTTCGGGGACGAAATTTCCTAAGGGTGGGAGAATGTAACACCCCGCATTTTTGTAACAATTTAATTATATATGATTGCATGTAATAAATACATATATTGAAAAAGGATAAAAAAAGATTAATGTAAATAAAAATGTAATGCATGCATTAAAAGAAAGAAAGGATTGGTTGCATGCAGTGTAAATATGTTGTATGCACTGTGTTAGCCAGCTTTGTGACTAGGCCACACAAAATATAGGTACCACTAATTGAGTTAGAGAAATGATGCACATGATCAAATTTTCATCACCAGATAGCCTAGTTCCTGAACCCTTAATGGAGGTAGTTCGTGACCCCCTCTTGAGGGCAGTTCGTGACCCCTTCTTGAGGGCGGTTCGTGACCCTTCTTGAGGGCGGTTCGTGACCCCTTCCTGAGGGTGGTTCGTGATCCCATTCTAAGGATGGATCGTGACCCTTTCCTGAGGTCGGTTCATGGCCCCCGGGACCATGACCCGACCTAACCATCACCACCAGATCCTCACCTCAGCTCACTATCCTGACTTATGAACCGTGACCACGAACCGTGACCAGGACCTGCTATCGCATATGTAGATCTTGACATATTCTCGAGGCTATGACTGCTCCTACTTTTCCGGATCGGGCTCCAAGTGTCCTACCACGATCCAATCTTCACATCAGCTCTCCTATAGCCATAAATACCCCAATTGCTTGGCAAAGTGAGGGGACTTTTGGCATATCAACATCCATCGCCGCCATGGTGAACACTTCTCCATAGATAATCACTATCTTATTTAATAAAATTCAATGGATCTGGAGAGAATTATTCATTGAATTCGAGCGATTGAGAGGCAATATTCATTGTAATTGTAGTCTCTATTTGAAATGAGAAAATATGAAGTGGATGTAGGCTCATAACACTGAACCACTATAAAAATACTGTTGTCTTGCCTTTCCCCGCATTTTTTAGTTATTTCTTCATATTCTATGCTCTAAATACAATGATTTGGGTGTTAGGGCCAGTTTTTGGTCTAACATTTTGGTTCTTTTCACTGAGAACTGAAGATTCTTGGCATATAAGGATTTTCCTATCTACTATTATTTCGCCTAGTCCGATGAGGAAACCTTGTGAATTCTATGTTGACTTTGCAATCGTCGAGATCGCCAGATGTGAAGCAACTTCCACGCCATAAAGTGTACGTCTTCGATCTCAAGCATATAAAAGACATGTCTGGAGAATGCATAATAAAATATAGAGCGTGCATAATAAAATATAGAATGCAAAGTATGATGTGTCATGATATAAAACAGAGCTGCTGTTCACAAGTGGAAGGCACGATTCAAGCATGGGTTGGTTGGAGGAAAGAACGTGTAAAGTTGTGCAATGGAGCATATATATGAAGTATGGAATGTGGATCAAAATCATGATGCCGTATGCCCTTCACCAGCGAATCATGTGTACAATGGAAGAAAATTCCATTCACCAGCGGATCGGGTAACTTGATCCCGTGTCTGACTCGCCTAAATGTATCAAGGTGACGTAACATTCCGGCTTCACCTAGTCGGATCGAATATAGCCTGCACGATCTGCAACTCAAAGAGATGTTCGACTCGCGACTCATAAAGGAATCACGAACCGCGATCCGAAGAGATCTGCTCGACCAGACCTGGGGAGACCTCCTTGATACGACCCGGAGAGGTTAGGCCGATCCAAATTGAAGCTTTGATCCGAACCGTAAACCTAAGGACAGTAGAGAACCGCGACCCAGAAAAAAGATGTTGGACGGAGGTAGCGATCTGACTAGAACTTGAGCATATGGACATCACGAACCGTAACCAACGAGCTGAAGAAATGTCTGAACCACGATCCGAAACGATGCACTCAATCTTCTCAGCTCGTGGTGATGTATGCAGCCCATGACCCTGAGAATGAATGACGCACAAGGGTCACGACTTGACCCGAAAAAGTGACAGTTTATGGAAAAAATGCATTTTTTATCACCATCGAGACTGTGAGGCCCCAGACCCCCACCAGCGCTGTGCCCGGACCCGCTAACGGCTCGCCTTCGGCTCGGAATACATTTGGGCCTACAATTATCACCAATGCTTATCAACCGAGATTCAGTAGATAGTCCGAGGATGTCGACATCAAATTGGCAACAATTGGTATTTTTCCCAAAGTCATAACACCTATTTACGGATGTTATTTCATGCGAGGAGCTGCTGAAAGGATTTGGCATGCCAGCTATGACAGTATACGAGACAATGAATATCTCTTGGCAACCTCCTCTTGCAAAACTACGATGGTGTATAGATTTCACCAATGCAACCAATGTTGTTCCCGAATGAGTAGTGATCACCTGGTCTATGTGACTTACACTTGTCGAATCAGTGGACTCTCGAATGATCGTTGTAGGAAGTATTTCGGGCGCTACTCCGAAGGTAGTTCATATGATCCTAGTGATCATGATTTTCAATGATGGGATATTAGAAAACAACTAAGGATCCTAGCACTACGAAGCTAAACCTCAGTTGAATGATGTGGTGAAAGATATATGTCATGTGGTTCGCTCCGTGAATAGCTTAACTAACCTTTGCAATGCTTATTTGCTTTCAACCGTATCTAGGGAGATTGATTGCCATCGAATAACGGTTAGATCAACATATTTTTAATGCCTAGAGTTAGGTATCAGTTGAACCACCACAAAACATTATTGGACCTAGGGATCCTTGCACAGATGATATCAACATTGACTTCTCACCGGTCACCATACGACCTCAATCAAGGGATGAAATCTTGAGATCAACGCAAATATGAATCAACCATTAACTCTCCACTTCATACAACATTTGTGATAGAATGTGTGAACAATACTTGAAGCCTTGCAAGCCATGCTTTTGCATTTAAGATTATCTGATCAAGGTCTCGACTGACCGGGCTAGCGGAATTTAGAGCTTACATATCACCTTGGTATCTAATGCTAAATATGCCAACCAAAGTTGGAGTGGGAATGGTTTGGATGACCAAGTTACTGGAGGAAATTGCTATTTGGTTGAATGAAATATGTTACGCAATAGAGATGGCATTCCCAACAATGCTTCCACTCCCAACGAGATGGAGTGTGAAGGAGGCATGAGCTTAGCAAGTAAGGAAGACGTCGCAGAAAGAGTTGCCCAAAGATATAGATCCCAGAGAGGATGAAGATTCAAGATGTAGGATGGCGACGTCTAACGATGAAACTGCACCAAAGATTGAAAATATTTCTCACAGATTATTGATTGCTTCAAGATAACTCTTCAACTATTTCCAAATTCATCCGATTGTGATGTACAATGATTAGCCACCACGGCAGGTCCTGCGTCGGCCTGAGGTTTCTGGAGGATTTCTCAGAAGCAACATCGAGCTGAACCAGTTTGATCTCAATTCCCTCCTAAAGAAGTCTATATTGACGCGAGCATCAGCCCTTCAAAATGAAAGACGAAAACAAACAACCAGAAGTTACAATCAGACGCTGCAAAAAATGATCAACTATCCTGCGCCGAAGTTTTACTAATAACTCCTGAAGGACCATCAATTTATTATGCCTTATGATTGGAATTTTTCGCTACTAATAACGATTCTGAATACGAGACCCTGATTTTCGGGTTGAAACTCATTAAGGAGTTGGGAGTAGCGGCGTTGAGCATCTTTTGTGACTCTCAGATTATTGTTTGCAGATTCGAAGGGGATTCCGTGCGAAGGAACCACAAATCGCCGCTTACCTAGAGCCGGTAGAAGAATTATTGGATGGATTGGAACTTTACAGCATATCTCATATCCTACGAATGGAAAATCAAAAGGCAAATAATCTATATAAGTAAGAAAGTTTCAACAATCTAGAAGAGATGGAGATGATCTCAATCAAGACACTACAAACTCCGACCATTGATCAGATGGAAGTTGATCCAGCATTGGAGACTGAAACCGGAAGAAAATCATCGAGAACCCCTGTAAGAAACTTCCGGCAGCACGGAATGTTTCTAGCAAGGAGAATGTAAGGCGTACCATCGTTTGTTATGCCTTAAGATATGACATTGAAAATGACATTGCTTATTTCCTTGGAACATTGTCCCAAGAATAACACTAACGATTCCCATTGATGAATTCGCTGCCCTAAGTGATTCGACGAAATACTACACAACTTCCCGCTAGATGGGAGATGTACATGAATGAAACTTCTAACGAATGGCGTTTCAAAAACCATAAAGTGGAGATTCATAGTTCCACTCCCTGCATCGATTATCATCCAAGTAACTCATTCCCTAGGTGCTGGGGGCAATTGGAAATTGGAGCATGGATCGCTCGAAATTACGTCACCCAATTCAAAGCTGATACATCAAAAATTTGCATGACCGACTGCCTTAGTCTTTCCCGAAGATTGGCGAGTTAAAGGTCTAGAACACTTAAGCCTGGATGGTGATTGATTTTCTTTGCACCATACTCTTATCCCTGATATGGGATCGAAGGCATATCAATGGATATATAAGATATGAATATCTCCCCAGCAACCGTATCCTATTTCAAACTGTGGGAAGTACGAAAGTCTATATAAGTGTAGATCCATAGTTCTCCTACCAATCACCATTGTAGCACTAATGAAATAATGTGCTACCATTAGTGGTGCAGACGTGACTATCTGACATTCAGTCCTTGTCGTTTCCATAAGGGTAAGAAGGCGATTCAGAGGAGACGTGACCTTGTCTTTCACTTATAGTATCTACCTAACTGCCTTTGCCATTTCAAGACCCCGATCCAGGTCTAATCATTCTTTGGATCGCCATCCCATGTCAGTTTGAAAAGAAATTCGCCATCAGCTAAAGATTTTGGCAGCCATCCCCTGGCAGTGACAGGATAAGGTAGAATGAACCGGCAAAGAGCATGTAATGCCATTTCTTCCCAGAATGATATTCAATCCTTTAACAGGACTATTCTTTAACCATGACTCTTATATTTGTATGCTTTGTGAGTTATTGATATAACTAACTCAATTGAATTAATATGTGGATGGCGTAGGTACCCAGGATTCGATACGACCGCATACAAAGTTATGGAGCATTGCTATAATGAGCGCGATTGAATTTCTCATTTACAAAGCCATGCCCTTTGTTTGAGGAAAGTTGTATAACTCAAGGTAGATCTGATATGACCATCTTCTCCTTGGGTCACATGTGGCAGGCCTCAAGACAATTGTGCACTGATCTTTGCATTGCAAGATCGATATCCGACTCCAGATGGACGCAGTTTGACCGTCTACATAGCTCGATCGCATGTTGGAAGCCACCATATTACATGAATCTAAATAAAGGAGGCAACACTGCCCCTTGATATGCTTACTTTTCAACCATGCAATTTACTTTTACATAATTCCCGAGTTATTGACGTGACTAACTCATGTAATATGAATGATGCAGGTATCCAAAGATCGGTGCCAACCATTCCTCCCATAGATCGATCGGAGGAATGCAAATCTTTAGAAAATGTCTTTCGACTGTTTTCCCAACTGACTCTAATCCTCATAGCTTTGATAGAAGTATAGACCTAAGATGAATGTGATGGGCGCTCCTTGATTAAAGACCACTCGATCCGTGACTCTAACTCTCTCGACTCGAGAGAAAGTATTAAGGATGATATCACGACGTCCGACAAACTCCATCCCACGAGTCGACGGGACGAGAGAGACTTGATTATTGCAAACAACCACCTCTACCCATGAATCGAAGATTATGAGGTAGTGCCTCGACGAGTGTGATCCAACCGCTTGCCCGAAAGCTCCATCCGCCAGAGTGAAGCATGGAGTATAGGCTACAACCGAGTTTGAGAATGACACTCGAGGGGACAAAAACCCACTCTTTGAACTAGAGTATATATGGAATGCCGAGGCGAAACGACTGCTTGCCTGGACAACTCTAACTCTCATGATCCGAGAGAGAGTATAAAAGACGAGAAGATAACGTACACAAGGCGTGAAGGAGCACCACAATTAAAAGACTGCCTTGATTCCACTCTACCTTTGGTATTCGATGGGAGAGTATAAAGGCGCCAAGGACTGTGTGCTACAAATGAACTCCTACCCTACTAAAGGATTAGGGTGCAGACTGAAAGCTGGGTTCAAACTCTATCCTAGGAATACGATAGGTGAGTATAAAGGCATTGCGATTAAATGCCACGAAAGGACTCCTACCCTGCTACGGGATCGGGGGAAAGAATGAAAGTTGAGCCCGAACCCCTCATTTCCGGATATGGGGGAAATGCACTGTCGATCCTAATCAATCCCAAATAAGGCCTGGCCAGACACTTTATTCAATATTGATTGGGGGCATACACACACATCACACCCCTATGATAGTTGTGATACGATGTGCTATTTATTTGCAGGAATTTTGACTTGTAGGGACATTGAATTGAAATCCTTATCTGATTTGTGATGTAATTTATTGCTAACTACTTAGTATAGTAGTAATCTAACTACAAATATATTCGATTGAAATATATAACAAACTTGCAAATGTATGATATTGCAGAAATACCACTTTGTTTACTGAATGCAGATTTACAAAGGATAACTGGTCAAGAGCACGAGGCCTAAACTTGCAACAACAACAGACCAGTAGAAAACAAATAAAGGTCCACGTTCGGGAGGATGACACCGATGCCCAATGCTAAAATTTAGCGACTGAAAGGAAGCCTTGAGAGTGAATTATTCAATGACATGTCACGTGACTTAATAATCACAGTCGGAAAGTACCCGGCAAAGCACTGGAATTCTTGGATTTCTATCAGGCCTTAATACGATCTCGGGCAATCGTTGGTCTTTTTAGTTTTAATACGATCCAGCGTGATTGTGACATTTTGGATTTCTACGAATTGAAGATTCCTTGGTTTATCCGAAATACGCCGTCAATCATATAAATTCAAAAGGGACTTGACCCGATCACTTGTTTTATGCAGTTACCCCCGGATTAAGGGCATAACTATTGAAAATATTTACGAGCGACATAGTTTGCGTGCTTGTATTTAACTTATGCTGAGATCTTAATAGGCCAATTGAGGACCACGAAACAGATGCATGAGAGAACGTCCATTTTGCTAGTCCCAACTTACTTCCAGATTGGAAAGACTAGATATGGCTGGACATATCCTATGCAACAATTAGGTGTGACGCAACCACCTTGTATCCGACAATGCCCTTGATGCAAGGGGCAAGCGAGATCGCTCGAGACAATGATGATCTGACCCTTCACCATTTGATGCCAATCCTCAGAGCCTGGATAGGAGACAAGAAATTAACATGGCATGAGTATGAATCCAAAAAAGTTATAGATTCGCAGTCTACTACTCACCAAAACTGTAACGACCCGGAATTTTGGGGCCAATTTAAAATTTTTATTTTAGAAATTTTAATGAATTTTAAATGTTTGAAATAATTTATCTTAAATAATAACGACTAAAAATTTATTTAAATCGAAGTTAAAACGAATAAATTCAATTTAATTATAAAAGGAGTTCAAAACAGCGCTGTAGTTTGAAAATTTGAATTTGAACTTTGACTGACTATACAGGATTCAAAATAAATCAGAATTGAGCGAAACAAGAAATATTTAAATCTGTTTAATCCTATCTTTCCAACGAATCTGAAAAGCTGAAATTTCATTTTAAAAATCAAAAGTTATGTCCAGTTTAAAATTCAGAAAAGTCGTTGTAGAATTTATATATATTTTAATATAATATATTGGCCTTAAAAATAGTCATTTTTCAAACGACCTCGGTTTATGACGAAACCACTTTTGTTGGAACCGGAATGTCAAATTATTGCTAGATTCCAATTTTCATAATTTTTCGAATCAATATGTGGGCGTGGCAAAGGAAAACGTGTTTTGTCAGTTTCGGTCAAATTTAATCGACTTGAAAATGGCCATTTTTCAAACGGTCTCAGAATTCAACGAAATTAGTCTCGTTAGGACCGTATCGTCAAAACATAACTAGAAATAATTTTTCTGTAATTTTTAGAGTCAGTATGTGGTCCCGGTAATTTAAATGTACATTTGAATTTAATAATTAAATGATTTTTAATTAAATTTAAAGAAAAACATATCGAAACAGCCAAACTGGGTTACGAAACATAGTCCATTGTGTCCAGGACGGGGGTTATTAGCTAGGGGCAACACTCGTTGGGTTTGATTTGGGGTTAGCAATGAGAAATTAATTAAAATAAAGTAAAATACGTTGTAAATACACCAGAAATACTGTATAAATACGCCGTATCTCTCCCAAACCCTAACTTCATCTTAACAGCCGCCATACTCAGAGACCAATGGCCGATTTTGTCCCATGTTCCTCCCTCAAATTCTTCCAATATACTTTGAATTAAAACAAAACCCCAACACCAATTCGAAGAGGTCTTCAAGCTCGACAAACTCAACGGCTATGATCGTGTTTAAGGATGTAGGTTGGGCAAACTTGGGCTCTAAACCCGACGAGTTCGGGCGCGGTTTCATGGAGCAGGGGACAACCGAGTTCGTCGTGGGGGGGGGGGGGGGGGGGGGTTGGATGCGCAGCGTGGAGGAGGTTCGAGTGGCAGTGGTGTGGCCCCAAGATCGGTGCGTAGGTGGATTTCATTTCGAGCGAATGGGTTTCGCGATAGCAGGAAGACGAACGACGGATTACAGAGAGTAATTAGGGCAAGGATGTAATTAATTATTTAATCAATGATTTAGTTAGTGACCAATGTGATTATAAGTGTTTAAACAACCATATCTTATTCAAACAGTATCGAAATTCAACGAAACAAAATGCATTGCGCTCGTGACAGAAAACACTACAGCATGGGACAAACTAGAACTGAAACAGAGCGAATCAAATTTTGGAGCAAATTCAGATCTGAATCGTACAAGACAAAGCAGTGTGAGATTTCGATTTTTAAATTAAAATTAATTGTTTATTTATTTTATTGTATTCATTCAGTATGAAATTCATGTTGTATGTATATACTCAATTAAATGTTGACTGTGCTGTGATTGTGATGGATGATTGATTTTGATTGTGTATTCATGTTTATTAGAAACTTTGTGTATATGAGAAGATCATATTTTATCGTATATTTTTGAATAATCAATTTTGTCACATATATTTGAATAATCAATTTTGTCGCATATATTTGAATAATCTGTTTTGTCACATATGTTTGAATAATCAATTTTGTCACAAATATTTGAAAAATCAATTTTGTCACATATATTTGAATATGACATTGTCATTTTAGTTAAAAAAAAGTCATGTTAAATATCATTTTAGTTATACAATGTCACTTTAGTTATAATTGTCATGTTAGTGTAAAATTAACATTTTTGGTATAAAATGTGCATTAGAATGAAATGACATATTTGGATTAGAAATTGTTTAGCGAAACGAAATATTCATTTCTTTGTTACATATATTGTTAGAATAGAAAATTAACATTTTTATTTATAAATGTTAATATTAGAAAGAAACATTTTTATGCATAAAATGTTAACATTATAAAATCATCATTTTATTCTATAAAATGTTTACATTATATAATCATCATTTTATTCTATAAGATGTAACATTATAAAATCATCATTTTATTCTATAAGATATGACACTATAAAATCATCATTTTGTCCTATAAGGTGTTAACATTATAAAATCATCATTTTATTCTATAAGGTGTTAGCCTTAGAAGAGAAAAGATCATTTTTATTAAATAAAATGTTAGCATAGAAAAGTAACATTTTTATTTTCTAAAGTGTTGCATAAGAAATGAAAGTTCATTTTTGTTAAAAATGATGCATTGGAAATAAAATCACATTTTTGATAAAATGTTGCTTTAAGATAAAACATTCTTTTTGTTCATTTTATAAGAATAAAACAAAAACATTCATTTCGTAATTTTTAAAGAATAAATCGAGAACATTCATTTTTATCAGTAAAGGAGAATGAGACAAAAATATCCACTTTTGTCAAATTTAGAATTTACCTATAAATTTGTCACTTTTGTCAAATTTAGAATTTACATCTAAATTTGTTGCTATTGTTAAATTAGGATTGACAAAACAATAATGTTATTTTTGTTGAATTAGAAACGTCAAATATAAAAGTGTCATTTATGTTAAAAACAGAAAAATAAATAAATAAAAACATTATTTTTATTTGTCATGTTAGTGTATTGACTTGTTTACATAAAAACATTACTTTTATGTTACATGTTAAAAATAGAATTATAAACAAATAAAACATTAATTTTATTTGTCTTGTTAATATATAATTTGTAGTCACGTTAAGATAACATTTTCGTCTGCTTTAAAAGTGTAACAACCCGAAAACTGGGCCAGTTTAAAATTTTTATTTTGGCAATTTTAGCGAATTTTGAATATTTAAAATAGATTATTTTAAATAATATCGACGTGAAATTTATTTTCAATATAGAATTCGACGTATATATTATATACGCCGTCGTTAGAATATAAATATTTATTTTAAAATATAAATAGAATTGAAAATGGCGTGGTAGTTCGATATTTCGATTTCAAACTTCAATTGAATGTACCGGGTGCAAAACAATCCAGATTTTTGTGAAACCAAAAACATTAGGATCTAATTGATAATATCTTTCCAGCGAATTCGACCAATCAAAATTTCATAGCGGGAATCAAAAGATATGTCCAGTTGAAAATTCTGAATAGTCGCTATGGAATTCAGGCCCTTAAAAATGGACATTTTGCAAATGACCTCGGATTTCGACGAAACCACTTTTGTTGGATCCACAGTGTCAAATTATTGCTAGGTTTCAAATTTCATAATTTTTCGAATCAATATGTGGGCGTGGCAAAGGAAAACGCGTTTGACCAGTTTTAGTTGATTTTAATCGACTGGAAAATGGTCATTTTTCAAACGGTCTCAGAATTCGACGAAACTAGTTTTGTTAGGACCGTATCGTAAATACGAAGCTAGAAAATATTTTTATGGAATTTTTCTGGTTAGTATGTGACCCCAGTAAATTGAAATGTACGTTTAAAATTGAATATATAGATTTAAATGTAAATTTAAGCAGAAACTGATCGAAATAGTCGAATCAGCTTGCGTGGCATATCCCATTGTGTTCGGAATGGAAGTATTACCCTAGGGGCGACTGTCGTTGGGTTCAATTTAGAGGTAAAATGAAAAAGCAACTTTATGTAGAATAAATTAGATAATTTTATAATACCCCCCCCCCTTTTTCTTTTTTTCTCTTTCCCCTTTAGTCAAACCCCCCCGATCCATTTTCAATTCAGAAAAAAAAAGAGAAAAAAAAAACGCGTCGAACTCGAGCCGCCGCCTCAGGCCTTGTCGCCACCACCGCCGACCAATTGGCCTCGTCGACCTCCCCGCAAGCGCAGCCCTCCCCTTCACCGACGATTGTTCTCCACCACCCCATCGTCTCCTTCTACCGCGAGCTCGAGATCGAGCCACCTCAGTCCATCGAGAACCGCTCCACCCCGAGGATGGATGCAGCCACCTTGGACCACGAACGCGCCACCGCAGGTCAGACATTCCCCATCGACGCCAACCGCCAGCACGCGCTACCCTCTCCAGTTCGACAGTGCCAGCGAATTAACAGTAAGCCCTCCCTTTGTTTTTCTTTTATATAAATTCATAGTTTGAAATCAGTTTGAAATCAGTTTAAATTCAATTTAAATTCAGTTTAAAAATTCAGTTTTTATAATAAAAAAAATCATTGTTTTACAAAACAGTTTTTATAAAATATATATCGTATGGGAAAGAAAATTAACAATGTTTTAAATATCATATTTTTGTATATAAAAACATAATGTTTTAAAAATATAAAATAGTATTGTTTTGAAATTAAATTTCTTTGTTTTAAAAATATGAATTTTATAGAAATAACTTTGAAATAAAAATAGGAACTTTTATGTATAGGGTTATAGCTTAAATAAAAATATGGTTTTTATTTGTATATAGCATTGTAGGATAAAAATGTAATTTTCATAAATAAATAGCGAAGTAAAAATTCGATTTTTATATGGTGAATAGCTAAGTAAAAATGTGATTTTTATCTATTGAACATCGAAGTAAAAATGTGATTTTTATCTATTGAACATCGAAGTAAAAATGTGATTTTTATCTATTGAACATCGAAGTAAAAATGTGATTTATATATATATAGTGGCTACGGGCAGCAAAGATGACAGAAATGCGATAACGACGAAGATTTCTATCAAAGAAGAGTCAAGATGATTGGATAGCTATCTGCGAGAATTTCTCACTCTTCTATTTCTTTTCTAGTTATATATATATATATATATACTAGGATGCAGACGGTGCTTAGTAGCACCCGACACAATCGTCCACAGACCATGGACTTGTTTGTTTGGCTGTGTTGTTAGTTAGATTGTTTGGGTTGATTTGAATTGTTTGGTGAAATGAAATTGATATGATTGATGTGTGAATGGCGTGGGCCTTCACTAGACCGGGGATAAGGCTAGGCTTTGTCCCGTTTCTAGTATCATGCCGTTATGCCGCCGAAATTTTCTAAAATATGTTAGAAAAATAAAAATATCATTTTTATTGTGTAAATGAACCGAATAGAATATTCATAGGTTGAATAAAATAGTTTGATCGTTAAAAATATAATTTTTAACGTGAATGTGAATAAATAAATATTCATTTACAAACCGGACGGTTTGTTTATGTACACCTATTTGAAAGACATTGATTGGGACGATAAATTTTACACATCGCCCAACTGCACAAATAAAAATCTGTGTTTGATTGCTTGAAACCCCACACGGGTGTTGGGATGAAATTTGAAGTTCACTCATCCTAACTGATTCAATATGTCGATCGATTGATTGACAGACTGTTATAAGCGTTAGATATCTATATTTGATGCTTATACAGTGGAGTGCACTTTGGTTGATGGTTGATTATTTTTCAATGCTATGATATACGTGTGATGTATGAAAATCCATACAATTAACTTTATATGGTAATTGATTGGGCCTCATTCCAATTTGAAAAATAAAGAATAATATAAAATAAAGGTTCATGTGTTGACAGTACTCACCCGTTGAGATTAGTCATGTGTTGAACGAAATATTTTAATAATAAAATTTGCATCTTTATCAATATAAAATAAAGGTTCATGTGTCGACAGTACTCACCCGTTGAGATTAGTCATGGTTTGAACGATTTATATTTGAAATAGAATATTTGAAAATAGGAATATATGAAGCCGTGTTGATTAGATTGACGCCATTTTGACGTGAACGATATTGTGAAAACCCGTAACTTCCCCGTAAAGGAAAGTGTCGGATAGTTCGAGAACAAGCCACAACAAAACTCATACAGAAGAACATTTCATTGTATATTACAACAATGCATCAGATTACAAGAATATACAGAGTATAAATGAATATTACACAGAAATATCAGAGATTTAAATTACATTTAAATACATCGCAGCGGAAAATAATACGATACACAACTAGAAGAGATATACGGATACAAAGCTTTCCGGATATCGTTCCAGCTGAAAACCAGGATCCTGTGAATATAAATCTGCAAAACCAAAACTACTAGCTGCCCGTGTCGAAAATAGGGGCACCCAGAGTTTAGGTTAAAAAAATAAACTCCAGGTCAGTCATGTGATTGGTGTGAGAACTAAAACAGTTGATCTTCATTTTTAAAGCTAGGTAAATCAAGGGACCACGCCGTATAACACGGAACGGGTTTCCTCCCAAGAATACCGGTGCATAAAACCAACAGCGCAATGCTGAATAAAGAAAAATGAAGCTGTTATAAGACCCAGGTCCTATCACACAATGCAACGCAAGCCGGGGGATAGGGTTTTCCCTTATAACAGCCAAAGAATGCTTGATACGTTTAAAACAAATCATTTGATACTATCATAAGTGCATAGTGTATAAAACAACTTCAAATCATAAGTATCAATCATAGGCGGCATGGGTACCATATATCATGTCGCCATATATAGGTTTACAAATAAAACCGCAAATGTCACGTATTTGGAAATTGGGTTTCCATCTATGAACCGAGGCAAAAGATAGTCCTCAACCGATTCGAGACGCTCTAGCCCGTGTCTCAGGCAAGTACACAGTCAAGCCTTGGATCCTTAGGGCCAGTCCACCGATGTGGATTAAACTTAAACCCTGAACATTTGTTTCCCCACCCTATGGGGCGTAGGTGAGCCAACTAAATGACTCCATCGGTTCGAGAATGACCGATCAATCCGAGGCGCCTCGCAACAGCAACAACCACATAAGTCAAACTCGTCAGGGCGTGTAAAACCACTGACGCCACTTCTAGCTAGAAAGAAACGCATGCCCTCCCTGACGTCCTCTCCCGTTTTTGGTTCATACCGGGTGTGAAACTCGCGAAGCAAACGTTACACAAAGCTACGCCACAAAGGCCTTGCTTTGATCATCACCACAAGACTTTGCTTTTCAACAGAAGCCTCGATCAATTGCCACTTAGGCATGCCACACAGGCAATTCACTCCATGCGTTTGATATCCATCAATATATAACCCCTGAGCTCGTACGTCTCAGAGAAGGGCGTTAAGCAAGAGAATAAATTCTCCGCCGCCAAACAGATATATATTTAATAGAGATCAATCACACGGACTAAATTCCAAAGTCGGACACACAGTACATTTACAAGTCCGTTCTGGGTCTGAACGAAACCGGAGGCACCTAGTACCCCGCATATCCATCGATCTCCAAGCACGTCTGGACGATCACCAACTGTTTCCATCTTCATGGTTGTACAGCCCAGTCAAGATCATCAGTAATCACCCAAACGACGTGAAGACCTCCGGTCTTCGACCATCGTCTTCATCTTCGACTTATCGTCGTATCAGTTATTCAGAATGGGATAAACCCGGTCTTTCCGAATAACTCGCGTATATTTTGAATAAGTGTTACACAAACACAACATACGCCTCATTCCAATTCATCAGTCACTAACTGTAAATTAATCAAGAGAATAATTCCCCAAATATTAACCCCGAAGGCCGAAACCAACATCAGGTCAATATCCAGAAAACCATTCTGCTTAGCTAACCGACAGTTAGTTTCTAAATTTCACATTCATAGGGAAAGGTTCCCATTAATTTTATCCAAGATAAATTCCTTGAATTTATTCTTTATTCTATTTTTGAATCTCAATTCAAACTAGTCGGGATTAGCGAAACTTACCGAAGTAATCATTTATTTTAATTTCCCCATCCCAACCTATTCATCCCATGAAGTAAAACTGGTAATACTTCATATCTAACACCACAGTGTTATCGGTAAATTCAATTACCATTTCACGTTCAAATCTAATTAAAGATTTAACTATCGCCTAGAGCAAAACTGGTGATACTCCATTTTCGATCATTTCAATCTAACTAAAGATTCATTAAAACTCCACTTAGTTTTAATCTTCGACTGGGTTAAAGAATCAGTGTCATTTAAAACACGGTTCACGATAAACCCAAAATCACATTCCATTAATTATCTGGTTAAGAACAAGTGTTATTTAAAACACTGTTCACGATAAACCCAAAAATCATTCCATTAATTATCGGGTTAAAGAACAAGTGTTATTTAAAACACTGTTCACGATAAACCCAAAAATCAATACCAATTCAATTCCAATTAAATATCATTTAATTGGTACACTTCATTAAATCTAAATAAAAAGATTTAATCTTTTCTCAACTGGGTTCAAGAACAGTGTTAGTGAAGACACCATTCACGACAAACCCAAATCACATTTGATATTCAATATAAGGCTCTGAATAGAAAATATATCGGCTTATATTCAATATCAAGTTCTACGATTAACAAATGTCGTATTGGAAATAACGATATAAATATATATCTTCCAAATTTCCATAACAACACCTGTATAATCACGAATTCCAACATCGAAATATTCCGAAGACAATTTCGATTCAAATCCACTCCAATGCAATCATTGGATATTCTGGTTTTTTATAAAACCCTTTTTAAATTCGATTTATTTATTTAAGAATAAATAGAATTATAATTCTAGTTCAAAACTAGTTCATTTCGATAAAAATCTATTTTTATCTTTTCAAATATGGAGTTTTTCATCCCAATTCTTGCTAAATCATTTCTTATGATTTTACACAAATTATTACTATTTTTAATAATTTTATCAAGGCCTGTACAGTCGATTTCCATCAACGGCCATCGAACTACACTTACAGCGACCTTTTTCAAATTTGATTTGGACATAATTCCAAATCCAACCATTAGATTTCTAATTTCTAATATTCGTTAGAAAGCTCTTTTCGATACAAACCCAACGGTTCCGGTTTTAGGAGAATCCGACGGTCGGATCTCCCGTAATGTCCGTTCGAAATAAATGGTCGAAATTCACGAACTGCCGCGGCGCGGCGCGTTTTATTCAGGCCATTATATTATATATATAATATATATAATATATGTTTCGTCGATTACTATTTAAAACGAATTATATAAATAGTTTTAAATTCGTTTCAAAAACAATTTCAACTTCCATTTCAATACAAAGCAAAATTGAATTCTTCTTTATAAATTCGTTTTAAAATTCATTTCTATTCAATTCAAATTTCAATTCAATTTGAATTCATTTCAATTCGCTTCCAATACAACTCGAATTCGTTTTCAATTCGTTTCGAAATTGTTTTCAATTCAATTCATTTCGAAATCGTTTTCAATTCAATTCATTTCGAAATCGTTTTTTAATTCAATTCATTTCGAAATCGTTTTCAATTCATTTCGAAATCGTTTTAAAATCGATATAAATATCGTTCACGTCAAAATGGCGTCAATCTAATCAACACGGCTTCATAAATTTCTATTTTCAAATATTCTATTTCAAATATTTCTTTTTCAAAATAGTTGTTATTATCAAAATATTTCGTTCAACACACGACCAATCTCAATGGATGAGTACTGTCAACACATGAACCTTTATTTTATATTGATAAAGATGTAAATTTTATTACTAAAATATTTCGTTCAACACATGACCAATCTCAATTGATGAGTACTGTCAACACATGAACCTTTATTTTATAATATTCTTTATTTTTCAAATTGGAATGAGGTCCAATCAATTACCATATAAAGTTAATTATATGGATTCCATACAACACATGTATATAATAGCATTGAAAAATAATCAACCATCAACCAAAGTGCACTACATTGTATAAGCATCAAATATAGATATCTAACGCTTATAACAGCCTGTCAATCAATCGATCGACATATTTAATCAATCAGGATGAGTGAACTTCAAATTTCATCCCAACACCCGTGTGGGGTTTCAAACAATCAAACGCATATTTTATCTGTGCAGTTGGGCGATGTGTAAAATTTATCAACCCAATCAATGTTCTTCAAATAGGTGTACATAAACAAACCGTCTGGTTTGTAAATGAATATTTATTTATTCACATTCACGTTAAAAATTATATTTTTAACGATAAAACATTTTATTCAACCTATGAATATTCTATTCGGTTCATTTATTCAATAAAATGATATTTTTATTTTTCTAACATATTTTAGAAAATTTCGGCGGCATAACGGCACGATACTAGAAACGGGACAAGGCCTAGCCTTATCCCCGGTCTAGTGAAGGCCCACGCCATTCACACATCAATCAAATCCATTCACTTCACCAAACAATTCAATTTTAAATCAAATCATCTAACAAATCTATGCAACCAAACAAACAAGTCCATGGTCTGTGGACGATTGTGTCGGGTGCTACTAAGCACCGTCTGCATCCTAGTATATATATATAAATAGAAATGAAATTGAAAGGTGAGAAATTCTCACCAATAGCTATCCAAACATTTTGACTCTTCTTTGATATAAATCTTCTTCGTTCTCGCCCTTTTGTCATCTTCGTTGTCCGCTTTCACTACATATGCAAAAATCGAATTTTTACTTCGCTATTCAATATATACAAATCGAATTTTTACTTCAAAGTTCAATATATAAAAATCGAATTTTTACTTCAAAGTTCAATATATAAAAATCGAATTTTTACTTCAAAGTTCAATATATAAAAATCGAATTTTTACTTCAAAGTTCAATATATAAAAATCGAATTTTTACTTCAAAGTTCAATATATAAAAATCGAATTTTTACTTCAAAGTTCAATATATAAAAAACGAATTTTTACTTCAAAGTTCAATATATAAAAATCGAATTTTTACTTCGCTATTCAATAAATAAAAATCGAATTTTACTTCAAAGTTCAATATATAAAAATCGAATTTTTACTTCAAAGTTCAATATATAAAAATCGAATTTTTACTTCAAAGTTCAATATATAAAAATCGAATTTTTACTTTGTTATTCAATATATAAAAATCGAATTTTTATACCGCTACTATATAGATAAAAATTAAATTTTCACATCGATGCTCCTATAGTAATGACTATATTTTTATCACGCTATTCTTCATATAAAGATTTCTCCTTTTCAAAAATATCATTATAAAAATCACATCTTTATTTTGCTACTTATATAAAGATGCTATTTTTAATATGCCTATCATGTAAAAATTATATTTTTAATTCTCTACATAAACAAAAATCATATTTTTACCACTTCTATATAGTAAAGATTATATTTTTAATACTTTAAAAATATAAAAATCATATTTTTATAATCGCTATATAGTAAAGACTATATTTTTACTCCTTCTAGAATATAAAAATCACATTTTTATTATGTTAAAAATCACCACTTTATTATGTCATGATATATATAAAAATTCAGTTTTTAAACTATGCTCTTTTCATATAAAAACTGCCTTTTATCTATTTTCTAAATAATTCCTTTTAATTAATTAACATAAATAACTAAATAAAATTAATTTAAAGAACTTACAGTAGGTTTTGGCATTGGCGAGGCGCTGATTGTAGGCTGCAACAGCAAGAAGGGGGGGGGGGTCGGAGTCCAACTAGGGCTCGGCGACAGGGGATGTCGATGGTGGCGGGAGGGGTCTCGATTTTGGGTGTTGGGTACTTCGTGGGTTCGAACGGTGCAAGGGGAGAGGCCTGAGGAGGGAGGAACTCGGCGGAGGCGCCAGGGGGGGCGGACTTCGGTGGGGTGATCAAAGGAGGTGCGCCGCCTCCTCGATGGTGGTTTCCACATCGCGGTTCTGCGTTGTTTTTTTTTCTGCCGAACGATTTGGTATGAGAGAGGGGGCCAAAGCGGGTTAAAGGGGAGGGAGAGAGAAAGGATTTTTTTTTAATTTAATTATTTAATTCAACTTAAAGTTGACTTTCCGTTTGAACTCGAAATCAAGCCCACCGACTGTCGCCCTAGCTAATTACCCCCATTCCGAACACAATGGGATATGTATCGCAAGCTGATTAGATCATTACAATCAGTTTCCGTTGAATTTACATTTAAATCGCTATATTGAATTTTAAACGTACATTTCAAATTACCGGGGTCGCATACGAACTCTATAAATTGCAGAAAAATATTTTCTAGCTTCGTATTGACGATACGGTCCTAACAAAACTAGTTTCGTCAAATTCTGAGACCGTTTGAAAAATGGCCAATTTCCAGTCGATTAAAATCCACTGAAAATGGTCAAACGCATTTTCCTTTGCCACGCTCACATATTGATTCGAAAAATTATGAAATTTGAAACCTAGCAATAATTTGACATCACGGACCCAACAAAACTGGTTTCGTCGAAATCCGAGGTCATTTGCAAAATGTCCATTTTTAAGGGCCTGAATTCCATAGCGACTATTCAGAATTTTCAACTGGACATATCTTTTGATTCCCGCTATGAAATTTGGGTTTTTCGGATTCGATAGAAAGATATTATCAATTAGATCCTATCATTTTTGGTTTCACTAAAATCCGGATTGTTTTGCACCCGGTACATTCAATTGAAGTTTGAAATCGAATTATCGAACTACCGCGCCATTTTCAATTCTATTTATAATTATATATAAATATTTATATTCTAACGACGACGTATATAATATATACGTTCTAATTATATTCAAAATAAATTTCTCGTCGATATTATTTAAAATAATTCATTTTAAATAATCAAAATTCGCTAAAATTGCCAAAATAAAAATTTTAAACTGGCCCAGATTTTCCGGGTTATTACAGATATCTATATCGATTTTATTCATTCTATAATGAATATCGAAAATAATTTCAAAAATCTGATATATCAAAATGAATAGAATTGAATTCGAATTCAAAATGAATAGAATTGAATTCGAATTGAAAACGAATAGAAATGATTTCGAATTGAAAATGAATAGAAATGATTTCGAATTGAAAATGAATAGAAATGAATTCGAATTGAAATTGAATATAAATGAATTCGAATTGAAATTGAATATAAATGAATTCGAATTGAAATTGAATTGAATTGAAAACGAACTGAAATTGAATTAGAAATCAATTTGAATTGAAATCAATTTGAATTGAAATCAATTTGAAATGAATTTAAACTGGAATATTCAATTTTGATTTGAAATTGAATATGAAGTTGAAACCGTTTTGAAAACGAATTATAAAATTCATTTCGAAAGAAAATCGACGAAGTATATATTATATATATATTATATATATATATAATATAATGGCCTGAATAGAACGCGCCGCGCCGCGGTAGTTCGCGAATTTCGACCATTGACTTCGAACGGATATTGCGGGAGATCCGACCGTCGGATTCTCCTAAAACCGGAACCGTTGGGTTCGTATCGAAAAGAGCTTTCTAACGAATATTAGAAATTTGAAATCTAACGGTTGGATTTGGAGTTATGTCCAAATCAAATTTGAAAAAGGTCGCTGCAAGTGCAGTTCGATGACCGTTGGTGGAAATCGACTGTACGGGCCTTGATAAAATTATTAAAAATAGTAATAATTTGTGTAAAATCATAAGAAATGATTTGTGAAGAATTGGGATGAAAAACTCCATATTTGAAAAGATAAAAATAGGTTTTTATCGAAATGAACTAGTTTTGAACTAGAATTATAATTCTATTTATTTTTAAATAAATAAATTGAAGTTGAAAAGGGTTTTAAAAATAACCAGAATTTCCAATGATTGCATTGGAAAGGATTTGAATCGAAATTGTCTTCGGAATATTTCGATATTGGATTTCGTGATTATACAGATGTTGTTATGGAAATTTGAAAGATATAGATATATATATCGTTATTTCCAATACGATATCTGTTTGTCGTAGAATTTGATATTGAATATAAGCCGATATATTTTCTGTTCAGAGCCTTGTATTTAATATCAAATGTGATTTGGGTTTGTCGTGAATGGTGTCTTCATTAACACTGTTCTTGAACCTAGTTGAGAAAAGATTAAATCTTTTTATTTAGATTTAATGAAGTGTACCAATTAAATGATATTTAATTGGAATTGAATTGGTATTGATTTTTGGGTTTATCATGAGCAGTGTTTTAAATAACACTCGTTCTTTAACCCGATAATTAATGAATGTGATTTTGGGTTTATCGTGAACCGTGTTTTAAATGACACTGATTCTTTAACCCAGTTAGCGATTAAAACTAAGTGGAGTTTTAATGAATCTTTAATTAGATTGAAATGATCGAGAATGGAGTATCACCAGTTTTGTCCAGGCGATAGTTAAATCTTTAATTAGATTTGAACGTGAAATGGTAATTGAATTTACCGATAACACCGTGGTGTTAGATATGAAGTATTACCAGTTTTACTTCATGGGATGAATAGGTTGGGATTGGGAAATTAAAACAAATGATTACTTCGGTAAGGTTCGTTAATCCCGACTAGTTGAATCGAAATTCAAAAGATGATTAAAGAATAAATTCAAGGAATTTATCTTGGATAAAATTAATGGGAACATTTCCCTATGAATGTGAAATTTAGAAACTAACTGTCGGTTAGCCAAGCAGAATGGTTTTCTGGATATTGATCTGATGTTGGTCTCGGCCTTCGGGGTTAATATTTAGGAAATTATTCTCTTGATTAATTTACGGTTAGTGACTAATGAATTGGAATGAGGCGTATGTTGTGTTTGTGTAACACTTATTTAAAATATACGCGAGTTATTCAGAAAGATCGGGTTTATCCCATTCTGAATAACTGATACGACGATAAGTCGAACATGAAGACGATGGTCGAAGACCGGAGGTCTTCACGTCGTTTGGGTGATTACTGATGATCTTGATTGGGCTGTACACCCAAGAAGATGGAAACAGTTGGTGATCATCCAGACGTGCTTGGAGATCGATGGATATGCAGGGTACTAGGTGCCTCCGGTTTCGTTCAGACCCAGAACGAACTTGTAAATGGACTGTGTGTCTGACATTGGATTTTAGTCCGTGTGATTGATCTCTATTAAATATATATCTGTTTGGCGGCGGAGAATTTATTCTCTTGCTTAACGCCCTTCTCTGAGACGTACGAGCTCAGAGGTTATATACTGATGGATATCAAACGCATGGAGTGAATTGCCTGTGTGGCATGCCTAAGTGGCAATTGATCGAGGCTTCTGTTGAAAAGCAAAGTCTTGTGGTGATGATCAAAGCACGGCCTTTGTGGCGCAGCTTTGTGTAACGTTTACTTCGCGAGTTTCACACCCGGTATGAACCAAAAACGGGAGACGGACCTCAGGGAGGACTTGCGTTTCTTTCTAGCTAGAAGTGGCGTCAGTGGTTTTACACGCCCTGACGAGTTTGACTTATGTGGTTGTTGCAATTGCGAGGCGCCTCGGTTATATCGGTTTCGGCCAATGCATTCTGGTCGGCAGACGGACCAGACTTACACCCCATAGGGTGGGGAGACGTATTGTTCAGGCATAATAATCCACTCCGTGTGGACCGGCCCTGACGATCCAAGGGGCAGTTGCGGCTGTTCCTGAGGGGCGGGCTAGAGTGTCTCGAATCGGTTGAGGACTATCTTTTGCCTCGGTTCATAGATGGAAATCCAACTTCCAAATACGTGACATTTGCGGTTTTATTTGTAGAGCCTAGTATGGCAACATAGTGGGATGGGGCGCTTATGTCGTCTATGATTGATACTTATGATTTGAAGTTGTTTTATACACTATGCACTTATAATAGTATCAAATGATTTGTTTTAAACGTATCAAGCATTCTTAGCTATTATAAGGTAAAAACCCTATCCTCCGGCTTGCGTTGCATTGTGTGATGGGAACTGGGTCTTATAATAGCTTCATTTTTCTTTATTTAGCATTGCGCTGTTGTTTTATGCACTGGTATTCTTGGGAGGAAACCCGTTACGTGTTATACGGCGTGGTCCCTTGATTTACCTAACTTTAAAATAAAGATTAATAACTGTTTTAGTTCTCACACCAGTCCCATGACTTACCTGGAGTTTATTGTTTTGACCTAAACTCTGGGTGCCCTTATTTTGACACGGGCAGCTAGTAGTTTTGGTTTTGCAGATTTATATTCACAGGATCCTGGTTTACAGCTGGAATGATATCCGGAAAGCTTTGTATCCGTATATCTCTTCTAGTTGTGTATTGTATTATTTTCCGCTGCTATGTATTTAAATGTAATTTAAATCTCTGATATTTCTGTGTAATATTTATTCATATATACTCTGTATATTCTTGTAATCTGATGCATTGTTTTAATTAACAATGAAATGTTCTTCTGTATGTGTTCTGTTGTGGCTTGTTCTCGAACTATCCGCTCTTTCCTTTACGGGGAAGTTACGGGTCTTTATAGTTGGTATCAGAGCCTTGGTTTACAAAGCTCAGAGAATAAGGCACATTAGAACAATACGAAAGAATTCATCAGATATTGGATTAGTAATATCCAATTAGAATGACTCCTTAGAGATAGGATCAGTAGTATCCTAGAACAAGTGTGAAGAGTATATTTTTCAAATGAAAACCAATTTTGTTTTGAAAATTTAAAATCAATTATTCATATTTGATTATTTATATTATATTGATTTGGAAAGTCCAGTATATAAAGATTTTGCATATACGCCTTGCAAACGTATATTCGAAGTTTTGATATACTGGATAGATATAGATTCACACTCTAGTCGCCCGAAGATGATTCTGATGACTGTAGCTACATCATCAGAATTAGTGTTCGAGTGTTGAAGATGTGATATTTATATATCTCCTATTGACTGGTGTGAGAACCAAAATATAGATAGATTTATTGTTGTGAATTGGCATCAAAAACATGATTTTTGTATATGTATCAAATTATGAATTTGAAACTCTAATTCACTAATTGATTGATGTTTGTGTTGTTTGTTTATTTGTTTGATAATTTTGAACCATTTAGCCTAATTGAATCAAATATTGAACTGTATTGAAAATTAGTCGCATTTGCTTGCATATACATGTACTTACATTGAACAGGTCATAGCAAGGAGGCTGGAGCAGAGAATAAAATTTGTTTGCCCGACAAATAGGTACATGTTTACTACATAATTTACTGTTTTGTTTGGGTGATGATGATTTTATGAGCCTATTGGCTAGCTGCTTGGATTTTTCTTTTTCTTTTTGAGATCTGAAGGACCGGGGAAGCTATTTGAGATTTCTCGATGCTCCCATTGCAGGGTAGGTTATGGCGAAATTTTTCGAAAATTTAGGGTGTTAGCCAAATTTTTGGAATTTTTGAAAATTCTCAGAAACTGAAAAGTTGGAGAATGGAAGCCGGATCGAGCGTAGAGATGATTGATCAAACCACTTTCGACTTTGTTCCTTTTCGGGGACGAAAAGTTTTAAGGGGGGAGATTGTAACAACCCGAAAATCTGGGCCAGTTTAAAATTTTTATTTTGGCAATTTTAGCGAATTTTGAATATTTAAAATAGATTATTTTAAATAATATCTACGTGAAATTTATTTTCAATATAGAATTCGACGTATATATTATATACGCCGTCGTTAGAATATAAATATTTATTTTAAAATATAAATAGAATTGAAAATGGCGTGGTAGTTCGATAATTCGATTTCAAACTTCAATTGAATGTACCGGGTGCAAAACAATCCGGATTTTAGTGAAACCAAAAACATTAGGATCTAATTGATAATATCTTTCCAGCGAATTCGACCAATCAAAATTTAATGGCGGGAATCAAAAGATATGTCCAGTTGAAAATTCTGAATAGTCGCTATGGAATTCAGGCCCTTAAAAATGGACATTTTGCAAATGACGTCGGATTTTGACGAAACCACTTTTGTTGGATCCGCAGTGTCAAATTATTGCTAGGTTTCAAATTTCATAATTTTTCGAATCAATATGTGGGCATGGCAAAGGAAAACGCGTTTGACCAGTTTAAGTTGATTTTAATTGACTGGAAAATGGCCATTTTTCAAACGGTCTCAGAATTCGACGAAACTAGTTTTGTTAGGACCGTATCGTAAATACGAAGCTAGAAAATATTTTTCTGGTTAGTATGTGACCCCAGTAAATTGAAATGTACGTTTAAAATTGAATATATAGATTTAAATGTAAATTTAAGCAGAAACTGATCGAAACAGTCGAATCAGCTTGCGTGGCATATCCCATTGTGTTCGGAATGGAAGTATTACCCTAGGGGCGACTGTCATTGGGTTCAATTTAGAGGTAAAATGAAAAAGCAACTTTATGTAGAATAAATTAAATAATTTTATAATACCCCCCCTTTTTTCATTTTTTCTCTTTCCCCTTTAGTCAAACCCCCCCCCCCCCGATCCATTTTCAATTCAGAAAAAAAAGAGAAAAAAAAACGCGTCGAACTCGAGCCGCCGCCTCAGGCCTTGTCGCCACCACCGCCGGCCAATTGGCCTCGTCGACCTCCCCGCAAGCGCAGCCCTCCCCTTCACCGACGATTGTTCTCCACCACCCCATCGTCTCCTTCTGCCGCGAGCTCGAGATCGAGCCACCTCAGTCCATCGAGAACCGCTCCACCCCGAGGATGGATGCAGCCACCTTGGCCCACGAACGCGCCACCGCAGGTCAGACATTCCCCATCGATGCCAACCGCCAGCGCGCGCTACCCTCTCCAGTTCGACAGTGCCAGCGAATTAACAGTAAGCCCTCCCTTTGTTTTTCTTTTATATAAATTCATAGTTTGAAATCAGTTTGAATTCAATTTAAATTCAGTTTAAAAATTCAGTTTTTATAATAAAAAAAATCATTGTTTTACAAAACAGTTTTTATAAAATATATATCGTATGGGAAAGAAAATTAACAATGTTTTAAATATCATATTTTTGTATATAAAAACATAATGTTTTAAAAATATAAAATAGTATTGTTTTGAAATTAAATTTCTTTGTTTTAAAAATATGAATTTTATAGAAATAACTTTGAAATAAAAATAGGAACTTTTATGTATAGGGTTATAGCTTAAATAAAAATATGATTTTTATTTTTATATAGCATTGTAGGATAAAAATGAAATTTTTATAAATAAGTAGCGAAGTAAAAATTCGATTTTTATATAGTGAATAGCTAAGTAAAAATGTGATTTTTATCTATTGAACATCGAAGTAAAAATGTGATTTTTATCTATTGAACATCGAAGTAAAAATGTGATTTTTATCTATTGAACATCGAAGTAAAAATGTGATTTATATATATATATATATAGTGGCTACGAGCAGCGAAGATGACAGAAATGCGATAACGACGAAGATTTCTATCAAAGAAGAGTCAAGATGATTGGATAGCTATCTGTGAGAATTTCTCACTCTTCTATTTCTTTTCTAGTTATATATATATACTAGGATGTAGACGGTGCTTAGTAGCACCCGACACAATCGTCCACAGACCATGGACTTGTTTGTTTGGCTGTGTTGTTAGTTAGATTGTTTGGGTTGATTTGAATTGTTTGGTGAAATGAAATCGATATGATTGATGTGTGAATGGCGTGGGCCTTCACTAGATCGGGGATAAGGCTAGACTTTGTCCCGTTTCTAGTATCGTGCCGTTATGCCGCCGAAATTTTCTAAAATATGTTAGAAAAATAAAAATATCATTTTTATTGTGTAAATGAACCGAATAGAATATTCATAGGTTGAATAAAATAGTTTGATCGTTAAAAATATAATTTTTAACGTGAATGTGAATAAATAAATATTCATTTACAAACCGGACGGTTTGTTTATGTACACCTATTTGAAAGACATTGATTGGGACGATAAATTTTACACATCGCCCAACTGCACAAATAAAAATCTGTGTTTGATTGCTTGAAACCCCACACGGGTGTTGGGATGAAATTTGAAGTTCACTCATCCTAACTGATTCAATATGTCGATCGATTGATTGACAGGCTGTTATAAGCGTTAGATATCTATATTTGATGCTTATACAGTGGAGTGCACTTTGGTTGATGGTTGATTATTTTTCAATGCTATGATATACGTGTGATGTATGAAAATCCATACAATTAACTTTATATGGTAATTGATTGGGCCTCAATCCAATTTGAAAAATAAAGAATAATATAAAATAAAGGTTCATGTGTTGACAGTACTCACCCGTTGAGATTAGTCATGTGTTGAACGAAATATTTTAATAATAAAATTTGCATCTTTATCAATATAAAATAAAGGTTCATGTGTTGACAGTACTCACCCGTTGAGATTAGTCATGTGTTGAACGATTTATATTTGAAATAGAATATTTGAAAATAGGAATATATGAAGCCGTGTTGATTAGATTGACGCCATTTTGACGTGAACGATATCTATATCGATTTTATTCATTCTATAATGAATATCGAAAATGATTTCAAAAATCTGATATATCAAAATGAATAGAATTGAATTCGAATTCAAAATGAATAGAATTGAATTCGAATTGAAAACGAATAGAAATGATTTCGAATTGAAAATGAATAGAAATGATTTCGAATTGAAAATGAATAGAAATGAATTCGAATTGAAATTGAATATAAATGAATTCGAATTGAAATTGAATATAAATGAATTCGAATTGAAATTGAATTGAATTGAAAACGAACTGAAATTGAATTAGAAATCAATTTGAATTGAAATCAATTTGAAATGAATTTAAATTGGAATATTCAATTTTGATTTGAAATTGAATATGAAGTTGAAACCGTTTTGAAAACGAATTTAAAACGAATTATAAAATTCATTTCGAAAGGAAATCGATGAAGTGTATATTATATATATTATATATATAATATAATGGCCTGAATAGAACGCACCGCACCGCGGCAGTTCGCGAATTTCGACCATTGACTTCGAACGGATATTGCGGGAGATCCGACCGTCGGATTCTCCTAAAACCGGAACCGTTGGGTTCGTATCGAAAAGAGCTTTCTAACGAATATTAGAAATTTGAAATCTAACGGTTGGATTTGGAGTTATGTCCAAATCAAATTTGAAAAAGGTCGCTGCAAGTGCAGTTCGATGACCGTTGGTGGAAATCGACTGTACGGGCCTTGTTAAAACTATTAAAAATAGTAATAATTTGTGTAAAATCATAAGAAATGATTTGTGAAGAATTGGGATGAAAAACTCCATATTTGAAAAGATAAAAATAGATTTTTATCGAAATGAACCAGTTTTGAACTAGAATTATAATTCTATTTATTTTTAAATAAATAAATTGAATTTGAAAAGGGTTTTAAAAATAATCAGAATTTCCAATGATTGCATTGGAATGGATTTGAATCGAAATTGTCTTCGGAATATTTCGATGTTTGGTTTCGTGATTATACAGATGTTGTTATGGAAATTTGAAAGATGTAGATATATATATCGTTATTTCCAATACGATATCTGTTTGTCGTAGAATTTGATATTGAATATAAGCCGATATATTTTCTCTTCAGAGCCTTGTATTTAATATCAAATGTGATTTGGGTTTGTCGTGAATGGTGCCTTCATTAACACTGTTCTTGAACCTAGTTGAGAAAAGATTAAATCTTTTTATTTAGATTAAATGAAGTGTACCAATTAAATGATATTTAATTGGAATTGAATTGGTACTGATTTTTGGGTTTATCGTGAGCAGTGTTTTAAATAACACTCGTTCTTTAACCCGATAATTAATGAATGTGATTTTGGGTTTATCCTGAACCGTGTTTCAAATGACACTGATTCTTTAACCCAGTTAGCGATTAAAGCTAAGTGGAGTTTTAATGAATCTTTAATTAGATTGAAATGATCGAGAATGGAGTATCACCAGTTTTGCTCCAGGCGATAGTTAAATCTTTAATTAGATTTGAACGTGAAATGGTAATTGAATTTACCGATAACACCGTGGTGTTAGATATGAAGTATTACCAGTTTTACTTCATGGGATGAATAGGTTGGGATTGAAAATTAAAACAAATGATTACTTCGGTAAGGTTCGTTAATCCCGACTAGTTGAATCGAAATTCAAAAGATGATTAAAGAATAAATTCAAGGAATTTATCTTGGATAAAATTAATGGGAACATTTCCCTATGAATGTGAAATTTAGAAACTAACTGTCGGTTAGCCAAGCAGAATGGTTTTCTGGATATTGATCTGATGTTGGTCTCGGCCTTCGAGGTTAATATTTGGGAAATTATTCTCTTGATTAATTTACGGTTAGTGACTAATGAATTGGAATGAGGCGTATGTTGTGTTTGTGTAACACTTATTTAAAATATACGCGAGTTATTCTGAAAGACCGGGTTTATCCCATTCTGAATAACTGATACGACGATAAGTCGAAGATGAAGACGATGGTCGAAGACCGGAGGTCTTTACGTCGTTTGGGTGATTACTGATGATCTTGATTGGGCTATACACCGAAGAAGATGGAAACAGTTGGTGATCGTCCAGACGTGCTTGGAGATCGATGGATATGCGGGGTACTAGGTGCCTCCGGTTTCGTTCAGACCCAGAACGAACTTGTAAATGGACTGTGCGTCTGACATTGGATTTTAGTCCGTGTGATTGATCTCTATTAAATATATATCTGTTTGGCGGCGGAGAATTTATTCTCTTGCTTAACGCCCTTCTCTGAGACGTACGAGCTCAGAGGTTATGTGACGATCCCAAAATCCGAGGGGCGATATTAAGGATAATCATTAGGAAATAACACATTAATCATCATAGCAGAGTACAGATAATAGCAGAAACAATAAATAAAATAATTTTACATGAATATGACAGCGGAATCACAACATGTAGGAATATCAGAATAGCATAACGTGGGATATACTTAGTAAAAAGAAAGGGAAGTGATCAGTCATCATCGCCAGAGGCGGAATACATACATGCAGTGACATAATAAGAGTATCAGTCTACATCGCCGAAGGCGGAATACATATACATATAGTGAGAAATACGGAAAGTAAATCAGTCTACATCGCCAGTGGCGGAATCATAACATAAATACAGGAATGGCGGAAAATATCTAAGTCATCTCTATGAAGTCAGCCTCGCCATGAGCCAAAAGTGCATGCTATGCAGCAGTGCAGAACCAAAAAACCACCTATCACCTGTGTACTAGGCTGCCCGTGTGAAAATAAGGGCACCCGCGTTTGCAAAGTGAAACAAACAACGAGTCAGTCATGGGGACTGGTATGAGGAATCTATTTAACAGTTAGACAACAGTAATAGTAAATCATAGGACCACGCCACTTTCGCGGAACGGGTTTACTCCAGTGATTGCTAGTGCATTCAAAACAAAGTAAATTCTTTTAAAGCAATCGCAATGTTTTTAGAAAGAATGAAGCCATTATAAGACTCAGGTCCCATCACACAATGCAACGCAAGCCGGAGGATAGTGTTTTACCTTATAATAGCCAAATATGCTTGATACGTATAAAGAGAAATCATTTGATATTATTACTAGTGCATATATGTTTCAAAAACGAATAGCATCATAAATATCAATCATAGGCGACATGAGCGTCCCATGCCACTATGTCGCCATATATAAGTTACAATCGAAGCCGTTATCTCGTATTGGAAATTGGATTTCCGTCATGAGTCGAGGCAAGGGGCAAGCTCCTCTCCGCTTCGAGACACTCTAGCAAATGCCTCAGGATTACGCACACTGGGTAACCCCTGGATGCTTCAGGGACGGTCCTCACTTACGTTAGAGGATTAATTATGCCTGAACACACGTTTCTCGGTCCTTACAGACCTATAATCGAGGCGCCTCGCATTCCAACAACCATAAAGGTGAAAAGTAGATAAATATGTCAGGGCTGGTAAGTCACTGACACCACCATAGCTAGAAAGAAACGTCGTGCTCTCCCTGCAGTCCGTATCCCGTTTTTAACTCATACCGGGGTGTGAGGTTCGCGAATCTACGAAATACACAAAGCTAGGCCACGTAGGCCTTGCTTTGATCATCATCCACAAGACTTTGCTTTGCAACAGAAGCATTGATCACAGCATCTTGGCATGCCACATAGGCAGTCCACTCCATACGATTGATTTCCATCGATATATAACCTCTAAGCTCGTACGTCTCAGAGAAGGGCGTTAAGCAAGAGAATAATTCTCCGCCGCCAAAAAGATATATATTTAACAGAGATCAATCAGTATAGAATAAAATCCAATGTCAGACACACAGTCCATTTACAAGTCCGTCCTGGGTCTGAACGAAACCGGAGACGTCAAATTCCTCGTATATCCGTCCAATCAACATATACGTTCAGACGGCTACTACTTCCGTCCCTTTCCGGTAGCTACTCCGGTTAGGAACCTCAGTAGCGCCCATCCAACCGATACGAAGATCGTCGGTCTTGAATCGTCTTTGCATTTTCCAATTCGAATCGCTCGATGAATTATTTGAAATGAGGGTTAGCTCGGCCTTTTCAAATAATTCACGTCATTAGAATTTAAATCGATTCTTTATATGGTTATATTATTCGACATCCATCTTTCAGTTATTTAATGTTATTTTCATGTCATACACATACAACCATCAAATATCAAACAATTCAAGCCCACTTGGTTTATTTGCAACCTATGTTGCTTATAATATTTTATAACGATTTTTCGCCATTTTTATTTATTTAAAAATGGCCATATTTAATTAAACGACGTTTCAGGTCGTTTCGTGTCACTGGCGCTGTTTTTCCCATAATTTGTTTTACACATATCGGAAAATCTAACCGTTGGATCTTCACAAATTTTACAACATTAGGAAGGTCTTTTCAAAACGAATCCAACGATTCCAGTTTTGGGAAAATCCGACGGTCGGATCTTCCACACTAACCATTTGAAGTTACGATTTCAATTCACGAACTGCAGCGTCGTTATTCGATTAAATTTAATTATATTTATATATATATATATATATATAAATATAATCGTTTCTGGCGCTGTTTTTCCTTAATTTTGAATTAAACATTCCAGACAATCCAACCGTCGGATCTTCACAAAGTTGGTGCCGTTGGAAAGATATCTCCAAGGCGAACCCAACGGTTGAGGTTTCGGGAAAATCCAATGGTCGGATCTTCCGCACTAGTCGTTTGAAATCACGGTTTCAAAATACGAACTGCACGGCCACGTTTCGTTTTAATTCTATTTATATTTATATATTTATATAAATATAGTTCATTCAATGATTTCTATATCGTTTTCACTTCAAATATTTTTCTAACACCCTAAAATTTTGGAAAATTTCGCCATAACCTCTCCTGCACCGGGAGCATCGGGAAATCGCAAATAGCGTTCCCGGTCCTTCTAATCTCAAAAAGAAAAAGAAAAAGCCAAGCGGCTAGCCAACAGGCTCATAAAATCATCACCCAAACAAAGCAGTAAATATGTACCTATTTGTCGGGCACAAATTTTATTCCTCTTCTCTAGCCCCTTTGCTATAACCTGTTCAATAAATATGTAGGTACATATATATACAGTTCTTATCATTTATCATTTTCTATTCAACTTCATATTTGATTTCTGTTTGGTTGGTTTAAAAACACCATTCATTCTAATGTTACATAAATAGGTGCAAATCATTTCTTTGGCTAATCAATGAATATTTCATCTCATATATGTTTATTTTGAACAAGTGGCTATTCTTAACACTTCACATTTCAACGATTTATGCATACAATAAAAATGTGATTTTTATTGTAAAACAATTCATTTCAAAACACTATTCTTCTATATAGTTCAAGTTGGTGATAAAAATGGGATTTTTATCATCAAACAATTTATTTCAAAATATGAATACCATTCAACACATGAATTGCTAATCAACGAATGAATATCAATTCAACACATGAATGTTTTCTATAGTTTCTATATATAGATAAAAATGTGATTTTTATTATCGAACAATTTATTTCAAAATATGAATACCATTCAACACATGAATTGCTAATCAACGAATGAATATCAATTCAACACATGAATGTTTTCTATAGTTTCTATATATAGATAAAAATGTGATTTTTATTATCGAACAGTTTATTTTAAAATATGAATATCATTCAACACATGAATTGCTAATCAACGAATGAATATCAATTCAACACATGAATGTTTTCTATAGTTTCTATATATAGATAAAAATGTGATTTTTATTATCGAACAGTTTATTTCAAAATATGAATACCATTCAACACATGAATTGCTAATCAACGAATGAATATCAATTCAACACATGAATGTTTTCTATAGTTTCTATATATAGATAAAAATGTGATTTTTATTATCGAACAATTTATTTCAAAATATGAATACCATTCAACACATGAATTGCTAATCAACGAATGAATATCAATTCAACACATGAATGTTTTCTATACAATGAATAAATATAGTTTAAGCATATGAAAATAATTCAAACACAAGAATATTATTCAAAATTTCGGCAGCATAACGGCAGGGTAGTTACACCGGCACCGTCCCTAGTACGGCTCCTCGCTCTACCTTAAAACCTCGCGGTTTTTGACAATGGGAATCATGCATCTAGTTCGCACGCAGGCGGCATGTTTATTTTTATTTCATTTCCACAAACTAATCCTATGTGGTTTCAACCAAATATTTTCCAATCACAAACGGGTATTTTTCAACCGCAATCAATTCAATATCAACCGCAAACAATCCCAAACAATCATTCGCTATCAATCAATTTTCACAACAATTTCAACCAATAAATATCGTCCATGGTTTGTGGACGAGGGGCGTATATATATATATATATATATATATATAGATATTTATATATAGCAATTCACTTTCATTTTCAACATATATATTATTTATATAAAAAGAAATTGAAGAGTGAGAAATCCTCACCAATAGCTATCCAATAACACGATTTTCCTTAATAGAAACCTTTGCCTATTTCGCCTTCTTGTTGCTTTCGTTGCCTGTATTCTCTACATAGGTAAAAATCGAATTTTTACTATGTTATTCAATATATAAAGATTGCATTTTGACTTCGCTATTAAATATAAAGATTATATTTTTATTATTCTTATGATGTAACGATTATATTTTTATTGCTTTAAAAAATATAAGAATCATATCTTACTTCTTCTACTTAACAAAAATTCCGCCTTTTCTCTTTTTTAAAAATATGATCTTTATTTTTGCAAGTTCAAATCTTTTTCTATCAAAAGATTAAACCTTTTCTTATTTCAAAGTTTAAACCTTTAAAATAAAATCAGTTTTAAAATTCCTCTTTAAATCAGTTTTTGCTCTTTAAAAAAATCAGTTTTTAAAATCTTTTTAAATCAGTTTTTATATCATTTAAAAATCCAGTTTTTATATCATTTAAAAATCCAGTTTTTATATCATTTAAAAATCCATTTTTTATATCATTTAAAAATCCAGTTTTTAAATTTTTAAATCAGTTTTTAGAATCTTTAATCATTTAAAAAGAATCAGTTTTAAAATTCTAAAAAAAATCAGTTTATAATTCTATTTAAATCAGTTTTTGAAACCTTAAAAAATCAGCTTTTAAAAATCCTAAAAAATCAGTTTTTAATTTACTGCAAAACAAAAATAAAAACAAAAATAAAATAAAATAAAAGCTCACCGAGATTTCGAAGTGGAGGAGGGAAGAAGGAGCGTCGGCGGTGGCTCAGTGGTGTCGCGATGATGTTCGATGTGGAGGCGGGGTCTTCTTCGATTGCGTCGCGACTTCGAGAGTTCAGGCGGGGTCTTCGATAGTGAGGGCGGCTTCGAGGTGGGGGCGGCGTCGAGGGGTTCGTCGGCGGCAAGGGTTCAGGCGGCGGCTCGATTAGGTTTTAGGTTTTTTTTTTATATCGTTTCTGTATAATGAAACGGGGGGGGGGGGGGGGCAACGAAGAAGAAAAAGGGGGGGGGGGGGAAATTAAAATAATATATATTTTTTATTAATTAATTATTTAATTTTGGTAAAAAGGTTGACTTTTACATATGACCTCGAAACGAGGCCTACCGCCTGTCGTCCATAGCGTTTTACCCCCATTCCGAACACAATGAGATATGTATCGTAAGCTGGTTTGATCGTTACAATCAGTTTCCGTGGAAATTTACATTTAAATCCTTATATTGAATTTTAAACGTACATTTCAAATTACCGGGGTCACATACTAACTAGAAAAATTCCAGAAAAATATTTTCTAGTTTCGTATTGACGATACGGTCCTAACAAAACTAGTTTCATCAAATTCTGAGACCGTTTGAAAAATGGCCAATTTCCAGTCGATTAAATTCAACATAAACTGGTCAAACGCGTTTTCTTTTGCCTTGCTCACATATTGATTCGAAAAATTATGAAATTTGAAACCTAGCAATAGTTTGACATCCCGGACCCAACAAAAGTGGTTTCGTCGAATTCCGAGGCCATATGCAAAATATCAATTTTCCAGGCCTATATATTCTATATACCGATTCTTCTGAAAATTCATTCGGCCATAACTTTTGATTCCCGTTATGAAACTTCGATTTTTCAGATTCGTTAGAAAGGTATTGACTAACAGATTTAAATATTTTTGGTCTCACTAAAATCCGTTATCTTTTCCATCCTGCACAGTCAGACTTAGTTTGCATTCAAAAATTCAAACGACCATATTATACACAATTCTATATTTTATGGAAATAGGCTATTTTAATCATTCAAATTTCTTGTTAATAACCTAATTTAAAAATTTTAAACTGGTTCACATTTTCCGGGTTATTACAGGTTATATACTGATGGATATCAAACGCATGGAGTGAATTGCCTGTGTGGCATGCCTAAGTGGCAATTGATCGAGGCTTCTGTTGAAAAGCAAAGTCTTGTGGTGATGATCAAAGCACGGCCTTTGTGGCGTTGCTTTGTGTACCGTTTACTTCGCGAGTTTCACACCCGGTATGAACCAAAAACGGGAGACGGACCTCAGGGAGGACTTGCGTTTCTTTCTAGCTAGAAGTGGCGTCAGTGGTTTTACACGCCCTGACGAGTTTGACTTATGTGGTTGTTGTTGTTGCGAGGCGCATCGGTTATATCGGTTTCGGCCGATGCATTCTGGTCGGCAGACGGACCAGACTTACACCCCATAGGGTGGGGAGACGTATTGTTCAGGCATAATAATCCACTCCGTGTGGACCGGCCCTGACGATCCAAGGGGCAGTTGCGGCTGTTCCTGAGGGGCGGGCTAGAGCGTCTCGAATCGGTTGAGGACTATCTTTTGCCTCGGTTCATAGATGGAAATCCAACTTCCAAATACGTGACACTTGCGGTTTTATTTGTAGAGCCTAGTATGGCGACATAGTGGGATGGGGCGCTTATGCCGTCTATGATTGATACTTATGATTTGAAGTTGTTTTATACACTATGCACTTATAATAGTATCAAATGATTTGTTTTAAACGTATCAAGCATTCTTAGCTATTATAAGGTAAAAACCCTATCCTCCGGCTTGCGTTGCATTGTGTGATGGGAACTGGGTCTTATAATAGCTTCATTTTTCTTTATTTAGCATTGCGTTGTTGTTTTATGCACTGTTATTCTTGGGAGGAAACCCGTTCCGTGTTATACGGCGTGGTCCCTTGATTTACCTAACTTTAAAATAAAGATTAATAACTGTTTTAGTTCTCACACCAGTCCCATGACTGACCTGGAGTTTATTGTTTTGACCTAAACTCTGGGTGCCCTTATTTTGACACGGGCAGCTAGTAGTTTTGGTTTTGCAGATTTATATTCACAGGATCCTGGTTTACAGCTGGAATGATATCCGGAAAGCTTTGTATCCGTATATCTCTTCTAGTTGTGTATTGTATTATTTTCCGCTGCTATGTATTTAAATGTAATTTAAATCTCTAATATTTCTGTGTAATATTTATTCATATATACTCTGTATATTCTTGTAATCTGATGCATTGTTTTAATTAACAATGAAATGTTCTTCTGTATGTGTTCTGTTGTGGCTTGTTCTCGAACTATCCGCTCTTTCCTTTACGGGGAAGTTACGGGTCTTTATAAAAAGTTTATAAACAGAATTCACATTTTGGTTTGCATTAAAAGTTTATAAACAAAATTTACATTTTTGTTAATTAAGGACAAAATAACATTTTTGGTATGAAATGTTACACTAGACATAAGATAACATTTTTTGTTATAAATGTTTATTGGATTAAAATATGTTACCTTTGAAATGAATTAAAAATGTATATTTGTATACATTTTAAAAGAATGAACTTGAAATGTATATTTTCTATACATTAGAAAGGAATGAACTTGAAATGTATATTTTCTATACATTAAAAAGAATGAACTTGAAATGTATATTGTCTATACATTAAAAAGAATGAAGACAAAAATAATATCTTTTGTTTACTTGAGAAGATCTGACAAAATTGTCATATTTTGTACATTAAAAATGAATTAGACAAAATTATCATATTTTGTACATTAGAATGAATTTGACAAATTATCATGTTTTGTACATCGAAAGGAACTAGACAAAATTACTACATTTTTGCCACTTGGAAGGAATTAGAATAAAAGAGACATTTTTTAGCACAATGAAAAGAATTGAAATGAACGAATAGGTTTTTATTGCCATTTGTTCACAATAAAAAGAATTGAAATTTATGTCCGCGAGGTTAATGTGTTAATTATAATGTTGAGTATATTCAAACTGAATACTACACTTGCATTTACAAGTCATCCGACTTGTTTATGTAATTGGGTCGATAATTTTTACACATCGCCCAAGTGCACAAATATGTTATTATTCGTATTGTTGGATGAAACCCCACATGGGTGTTGGGATGATACTGGACACACTAATCCCAATATTTAGTTATCTGTCAATCGATTGATTGACAGTCTGTGATGAGCGTCGGTTATTTACCTTAATGCTCACACAGTTACCGATTCCACTTTGGTCGTCATTTGGATGTTTGATAATTATTTATCATGATTGTTGATTTCATACAATATATGGTTGTTGATTTAGTCACATTCCAATAAAGGGTATTCTAAAAAAAAAAATATTTTAGAAAATATCTTAGAAAAGAAATATGTTTTAGAAAAATATTTTTTACTGAAATAAACTAGTTATTAATTAGAATAAATCATTAAATTAAGATTCAAGAAGTTTCCAATTTGTTGATATTTAATTGAAATTAAATAATTTGGATTTTGGTTTTGTCGTGAATAGTGTCTTAAATAACACTGTTCTTAAAACCCATACGAAAAGAATAATCTTTTAATTTAGCTTATTAAAGTTTTTAATTATATTTAGTAAATGAGAATAAAATAAAAGGTGAGTTGGGTTTATTGTGAACTGTGTTTCTAAGCGACATTTGCTCTTTGACCCAACTGACAGTGAAAATATGTTTTTGGATTTATAAATACTTTATTAAGATGGAAATTTTCCCAAAGGTAAAGTTTTCCAATTTAATATATTAAATTGGAATTGAATGGAATTCGAATTAATAATAACCGAGATAAGCTTCTGTAAAAGAAGACCGATACTACATATGGAATTTAAAGGGCTTTGCCGTTATTCCATTTATATTATGGGTCGGATACAGAAATTTACAACGATTATATATTGATTTGATTTCTGTGAAGATTCCATATTTTATGGAAGATTATTTTGGGTTTACCCTGAACTATGTTTTTAAAAGACATTAGTTCTTTAACCCAGTTAAAGATAAGATAAATTTCTTGAATTTAAATAATCATTGAATAATGATTTTTAATATCTAAAATCAAATTGAGATTTTAATAAATATTTTGTAAGAAAGTTTCAAGTGCAAAGTTAGAGAATTTATCTTTGATAAAATAATTTGAATATGTTTATTTAAAGGAATATTCTGAGTTGGAATGAGGCGTTGGATGTGTTTTTATAGTACTCGATTTTTAATTATAAAATACGAGAGTTATTCGGAAAAACCGGGTTTAACCCGTTCCGAATAATTTCTATGACGATGAAGAGTCGAAGATGAAGACGGTGGTTGAAGACCGACGATCTTCACATCGAATGGATGTGTTGCTACAGAGACCCTGATGGGAGTAGCTACCTTGAAGGGGCTTCAATGGTGGCCGTCCGGACTATTGTTGATTGTCCGGATTTGGTTTTCGCTCAGACCCAGAGCATAAGCTAATGAATGGATGCGTATCTGATATTGAATTTCATTCCATGTGAGTTAAATCGATTTCTGTTAATGTATGTCTATTTGGTGGTAAAGGATTTTTCCTCTACTTAACACCCTGGTATATATTAATAGTGATTGATCGCATGGCGTGAATTGTCAATGTGGCACGCCAAGATGCAAATGATCAAGGCTTTTGTTGAAAAGCAGGGCCTTGTGGGATGATCAAAGCATAGCCTATTACGGCATAGCTTTGTGTATATCGTGACTTCGCGAGCCTCACACCCTGGTATGAGTCAAAAATGGGATATGGACTGCAGGGTGTGCACACGTTTCTTTCTAGCTAGTGGTAGTATCAGTGCTTTGAAACGGCCTGGCATTTTACTGATGTGGATGATGGATTTTGAGGCGCCTCGGATTTTTATAGGCCGATAGTGGTCATATTATAGGTTCAAAGGAACCGGGAAACGTGTGTTCAGGCATAATTAATCCACTACCCTTAGGTAGGGACCGGCCCTGAAGATCCAAGGGTTCACTGCGGGGGATCCTGAGGCATTTGCTAGAGTGTCTCGAATCGGAGAGGAGCTTGCCCCTAGCCTCGACTCATGATGGAAATCCAATTCCCAATACAACCTTGGTATTTTGATTGTAGAACTAGTAAGGCGACATGATATATGGTACCCGTGCCGTCTATGGTTGATACATTATGATTGAAATTGATTTTTTGAATACATATATACCCATAGATATACACACTAATATTAACTCCGTTTTATCGTATCAAGCATTTTTGACCCTTATAAAGTAAAACCCTATCCTCCGGTTTGCATTGCATTGTGTGATGGGACTTGGGTCTTATAATGGTTTCATTTTTTTCTAAAAAGCATTGCGTTGTTTAACGATTTACTTTAATTTATGCACTGGCAATCCAATGGGGTAAACCTATTCCGCGTTAGCGGCGTGGTCCTGTGATTCGCCTTATTATTAGAATAGTTAAGTTAAGATTTCTCATACCAGTCCCATGACTGACCTGTAGTTTGTTTCACTGGCAAACTCGGGTGCCCATATTTTTCACACGGGCAGTCGAGTAGCTTTTTGCAGATGTATTTACAGGATCCTGGCTTACAGCTGAAGCGGTATTCGGAAAGCTCTGTATCCGTGTATTCCTTTTAGATGTACATTTGTAATATTTTTTCGCTGCTATTTTAATGTAATTTAAAACTCTGATATTATTTTATTTCTTTTATGTTATAAATATTCATACTCTGTTATATTCTTGTACTCTGATGTAATTACTGCAATCAGCAATAAAATGTTCTTCAGTTTGTGCTCTAATGTGTGTTGTTCTCAAGGCAATCCAGCCTTTCCTTTACGGGGAAGTTTGGATCATCACATGTGGTATCAGAGCTTTGGTTTACAGAGCTCGAGAACAAGACACATTAGAATGGAACGAAAGAATTTGTCAGAGATTGGATTAGTAATATCCAATAAGAATATCTCGTTAGAGATGGGATCAGCAGTATCCTAGAACGAGCGTGAAGAGTATTATTTTCTTTAAAATATAAATGAAAACAAATTTAGTTTTGAAAATTTTATCTTATTATACGTATGTGAGTATATTATATTTTAATGTGGACAATCGAGTATATAAAGATTTCGAATATACGAGTAATCAACGGATATTCGAAGTTTCAATATACTGGATAGATATGGAATCACACTCTAGTCGCCCGGAGATAATTCTGGTGATAGGTCGACCATTACCAGTATTTATGTTCGAGTATCGAAAGTGGGATTTCTATATATTTCCATTAACTGGTATGAGAAGCAAAACTTAGTTAGGACACACTGCTGTGATTTGCACTAAAAATATGTTTTTTTGACTATATATAAAAGTAATATATTTGAAAAGTTAATCACCTAATTGATTGCTGGTTGTGATGTTTGATTATTAGTTCAACTAATAAAAGTATAGAAATGATAATTAATTTAACTAATAAAATTTGGGAAACCAATAAATTTAAACTTGAATTGGTTAATTAACAACTTTTTAGCTTCGTTCCTTTTCGAGGACGAAAAGATCTTAAGTGGGGGCGATTGTAACGACCCAGAATTTTGGGGCCAATTTAAAATTTTTATTTTAGATATTTTAATGAATTTTAAATGTTTGAAATAATTTATCTTAAATAATAACAACTAAAAATTTATTTAAATCAAAGTTAAAATGAATAAATTCAATTTAATTATAAAAGGAGTTCAAAACAGCGTTGTAGTTTGAAAATTTGAATTTGAACTTTGACTGACTATACAGGATTCAAAATAAATCAGAATTGAGTGAAACAAGAAATATTTAAATCTGTTTAATCATATCTTTCCAACGAATCTGAAAAGCTGAAATTTCGTTTTAAAAATCAAAAGTTATGTCCAGTTTAAAATTTAGAAAAGTCGTTGTAGAATTTATATATATTTTAATATAATATATTAGCCTTAAAAATAGTCATTTTTCAAACAACCTCGGTTTTCGACGAAACCACTTTTGTTGGAACCGAAATGTCAAATTATTGCTAGATTCCAATTTTCATATTTTTTTCGAATCAATATGCGAGCGTGGCAAAGGAAAATGTGTTTTGTCAGTTTCGGTCAAATTTAATCGACTTGAAAATGGCCATTTTTCAAACGGTCCCAGAATTCGATGAAATTAGTCTCTTTAGGATCGTATCGTCAAAACATAACTAGAAATAATTTTTCTGTAATATTTAGAGTCAGTATGTGGTCCCGGTAATTTAAAATGTACGTTTGAATTTAATAATTAAATGATTTTTAATTAAATTTAAAGAAAAACATATCGAAACAGCCAAATTGGGTTACGAAACATAGTCCATTATGTCCGGGACGGGGGTTATTAGCTGGTGGCAACACTCGTTGGGTTTGATTTGGGGTTAGCAATGAGAAATTAATTAAAATAAAGTAAAATACGTTGTAAATACACCAGAAATACTGTATAAATACGCCGTATCTCTCCCAAACCCTAACTCCATCTTTACAGCCGCCATACTCAGAGACCAATGGCTGATTTCGTCCCATGTTCCTCCCTCAAATTCTTCCAATATACTTTGAATTAAAACAAAACGCCAACACCAATTCGAAGAGGTCTTCAAGCTCGACAAACTCAACGGCTATGATCGTGTTTAAGGATATAGGTTGGGCGAACTTGGGCTCTAAACCCGACGAGTTCGGGCGTGGTTTCATGGAGCAGGGGACAGCCGAGTTCGTCGTGGCTGGGGGGGTTGGATGCGCAGCGTGGAGGAGGTTCGAGTGGCAGTGGTGGATCGTCGGCTAGTGGCCCCAAGATCGGTGCGCATGTGGATTTCATTTCGAGCGAATGGGTTTCGCGATAGCAGGAAGACGAACGACGGATTACAGAGAGTAATTAGGGTAAGGATGTAATTAATTATTTAATCAACGATTTAATTATCAAGTGTTTAAACAACCATATCCTATTCAAACAGTATCGAAATTCAACGAAACAAATTGCGTTGCGCTCGTGACAGAAAACACTACAGCATGGGACAAACTAGAACTGAAACAGAGCGAATCAAATTTTAAAGCAAATTCAGATCTGAATCGTACAAGACAAAGCAGTGTGAGATTTCAATTTTTAAATTAAAATTAATTGTTTATTTATTTTATTGTATTCATTCAGTATGAAATTCATGTTGTATGTATATACTCATTTAAATGTTGGTTGTGCTGTGATTGTGATGGATGATTGATTTTGATTGTGTATTCATGTTTGTTAGAAACTTTGTGTATACGATAAGATCATATTATATCGTATATATTTGAATAATCAATTTTGTCACATATATTTGAATAATCAATTTTGTCACATATATTTGAATAATCAGTTTGTCACATATGTTTGAATAATCAATTTTGTCACAAATATTTGAATAATCAATTTTGTCACATATATTTGAATATGACATTGTCATTTTAGTTAAAAAAAATGTCATGTTAAGTATCATTTTAGTTATACAATGTCACTTTAGTTATAATTGTCATGTTAGTGTAAAATTAACCTTTTTGGTATAAACTGTGCATTAGAAAGAAATGACATATTTGGATTAGAAATTGTTTAGCGAAACAAAATATGCATTCCTTTGTTATATAAATTGTTAGAATAGAAAATTAACATTTTTATTTATAAATGTTAGTATTAGAAAAGAAACATTTTTATGTATAAAATGTTAACATTATAAAATCATCATTTTATTCTGTAAGATGTAACATTATAAAATCATCATTTTATTCTATAAGATGTAACATTATAAAATCATCATTTTATTCTATAAGATGTGACACTATAAAGTCATCATTTTATCCTATAAGGTGTTAACATTATAAAATCATTATTTTATTCTATAAGGTGTTAGCATTAGAAGAGAAAAGATCATTTTTATTAAATAAAATGTTAGCATAGAAAAGTAACATTTTTATTTTCTAAAGTGTTGCATAAGAAATGAAAGTTCATTTTTGTTAAAAATGATGCATTGGAAATAAAATCACATTTTTGATAAAATGTTGCTTTAAGATAAAACATTCTTTTTGTTCATTTTATAAGAATAAAACAAAAACATTCCTTTCGTTATTTTTAAAGAATAAATTGAGAACATTCATTTTTACCAGTAAAGGAGAATGAGACAAAAATGTCCACTTTTGTCAAATTTAGAATTTACATATAAATTTGTCACATTTGTCAAATTTAGAATTTACATCTAAATTTGTTGCTATTGTTAAATTAGAATTGACAAAACAATAATGTTATTTTTGTTGAATTAGAAACGTCAAATATAAATGTGTCATTTATGTTAAAAACAGAATAATAAACAAATAAAAACATTAATTTTATTTGTCATGTTAGTGTATAGACTTGTTTACATAAAAACATTACTTTTATGTTACATGTTAAAAATAGAATTGTAAACAAATAAATCATTAATTTTATTTCTCTTATTAATATATAATTTGTAGTCACGTTAAGATAACATTTTCGTCTGCATTAAAAGTTTATAAACAGAATTCACATTTTGGTTTGCATTAAAAGTTTATAAACAAAATTTACATTTTTGTTAATAAAGGACAAAATAGCATTTTTGGTATGAAATGTTACACTAGACATAAGATAACATTTTTTGTTATAAATGTTTATTGGATTAAAATTTGTTACTTTTGAAATGAATTAAAAATGTATATTTGTATAAATTTTAAAAGAATGAACTTGAAATGTATATTTTCTATACATTAGAAAGGAATGAACTTGAAATGTATATTTTCTATACATTAAAAAGAATGAACTTGAAATGTATATTGTCTATACATTAAAAAGAATGAAGACAAAAATAACATCTTTTGTTTACTTGAGAAGATTTGACAAAATTGTCATATTTTGTACAATAAAAATGAATTAGACAAAAGTATCATATTTTGTACATTAGAATGAATTTGACAAATTATCATGTTTTGTACATCGAAAGGAACTAGACAAAATTACTACATTTTTGCCACTTGGAAGGAATTAGAATAAAAGAGACATTTTTGAGCACAATGAAAAGAATTGAAATGAACGAATAGGTTTTTATTGCCATTTGTTCACAATAAAAAGAATTAAAATTTATGTCCGTGAGGTTGATGTGTTAATTATAATGTTGAGTATATTCAAATTGAATACTACACTTGCATTTACAAGTCATCCGACTTGTTTATGTGATTGGGTCGATAATTTTTACACATCGCCCAAGTGCACAAATATGTTATTATTCGTATTGTTGGATGAAACCCCACACGGGTGTTGGGATGATACTGGACACACTAATCCCAATATTTAGTTATCTATCAATCGATGGATTGACAGTCTGTGATGAGCGTCGGTTATTTACCTTAATACTCACACAGTTATAGATTCCACTTTGGTCGTCATTTGGATGTTTGATAATTATTTATCATGATTGTTGATTTCATACAATAAATGGTTGTTGATTTAGTCACATTCCAATAAAGGGTATTCTAGAAAAAAAAGAATCTTTTAGAAAATATCTTAGAAAAGAAATATGTTTTAGAAAAATATATCTTTATTGAAATAAACTAGTTATTAACAAGAATAAATCATTAAATTAAGATTTAATGAAGTTTCCAATTTGTTGATATTTAATTGAAATTAAATAATTTGGATTTTGGGTTTGTCGTGAATAGTGTCTTAAATAACACTGTTCTTAAAACCCATACGAAAAGAATAATCTTTTAATTTAGCTTATTAAAGTTTTAATTATATTTAGTAAATGAGAATAAAATAAAAGGTGAGTTGGGTTTATTGTGAACTGTGTTTCTAAGCGACATTTGCTCTTTGACCCAACTGACAGTGAAAATATGTTTTTGAATTTATAAATCTTTTATTAAGATGGAAATTTTCCCAAAGGTAAAGTTTTCCAATTTAATATATTAAATTGGAATTGAATGGAATTCGAATTAATAATAACCGAGATAAGCTTCTATAAAAGAAGACCGATACTACATATGGAATTTAAAGGGCTTTGCCGTTATTCCATTTATATTATGGGTCGGATACAGAAATTTACAACGATTATATATTGATTTGATTTCTGTGAAGATTCCATATTTTATGGAAGATTATTTTGGATTTACCGTGAACTATGTTTTTAAATGACATTAGTTCTTTAACCCAGTTAAAGATAAGATAAATTTCTTGAATTTAAATAATCATTGAATAATGATTTTTAATATCTGAAATCACATTGGGATTTTAATAAATCTTTTATAAGAAAGTTTTAAGTGCAAAGTTAGAGAATTTATCTTTGATAAAATAATTTGAATATGTTTATTTAAAGGAATATTCTGAGTTGGAATGAGGCGTTGGATGTGTTTTTATAGTACTCGATTTTTAATTATAAAATACGAGAGTTATTCGGGAAGACCGGGTTTAACCCATTCCGAATAATTTCTACAACGATGAAGAGTCGAAGATGAAGACGGTGGTTGAAGACCGACAATCTTCACATCGAATGGATGTGTTGCTACAGAGACCCTGATGGGAGTAGCTACCTTGAAGGGGCTTCAGTGGTGGCCGTCCGGACTATTGTTGATTGTTCGGATTTGGTTTTTGCTCAGACCCAGAGCATAAGCTAATGAATGGATGCGTATCTGACATTGAATTTCATTCCATGTGAGTTAAATCAATTTCTGTTAATGTATGTCTGTTTGGTGGTAAAGGATTTATCCTCTACTTAACACCCTGGTATATATTAATAGTGATTGATCGCATGGCGTGAATTGTCAATGTGGCACGCCAAGATGCAAATGATCAAGGCTTTTGTTGAAAAGCAGGGCCTTGTGGGATGATCAAAGCATAGCCTATTACGGCATAGCTTTGTGTATATTGTGACTTCTAGAGCCTCACACCCCGGTATGAGTCAAAAACGGGATATGGACTGCAGGGAGTGCACACGTTTCTTTCTAGCTAGTGGTAGTGTCAGTGCTTTGACACGGCCTGGCATTTTACTTATGTGGATGATGGATTTTGAGGCGCCTCCGATTTTTATAGGCCGATAGTGGTCATATTATAGGTTCAAAGGAACCGGGAAACGTGTGTTCAGGCATAATTAATCCACTACCCTTAGGTAGGGACCGGCCCTGAAGATCCAAGGGTTAACTGCGGGGGATCCTGAGGCATTTGCTAGAGTGTCTCGAATCGGAGAGGAGCTTGCCCCTAGCCTCGACTCAAGATGGAAATCCAATTCCCAATACGAACTTGCGGTTTTGATTGTAGAACTAGTATGGCGACATGATATATGGTACCCATGCCGTCTGTGATTGATACATTATGATTAAAATTGATTTTTTGAATACATATATACCCATAGATATACACACGAATATTAACTCCGTTTTATCATAATAAGCATTTTTAACCCTTATAAGGTAAAACCCTAACCTCCGGTTTGCGTTGCATTGTGTGATGGGACTTGGGTCTTATAATGGTTTCATTTTTTTCTAAAAAGCATTGCGTTGTTTAACGATTTACTTTAATTTATGCACTGGCAATCCAATGGAGTAAACCCGTTCCGTGTTAGCGGCGTGGTCCTGTGATTCGCCTTATTATTAGAATAGTTAGGTTAAGATTTCTCATACTAGTCCCATGACTGACCTGTAGTTTATTTCACTGGCAAACTCGGGTGCCCATATTTTCCATACGGGCAGTCGAGTAGCTTTTTGCAGATATATTTACAGGATCCTGGCTTACAGCTGAAGCGGTATTTGGAAAGCTCTGTATCCGTGTATTCCTTTCAGATGTACATTTGTAAATTTTTTCCGCTGCTATTTTAATGTAATTTAAAACTTTGATATTATTGTATTTCTTTTATGTAATAAATATTCATACTCTGTTATATTCTTGTACTCTGATGTAATTATTGTAATCAGCAATAAAATGTTCTTTAGTTTGTGCTCTAATGCGTGTTGTTCTCAAGGCAATCTAGCCTTTCCTTTACGGGGATGTTTGGATCGTCACAAAAACCCTCATGAATGGGGGCACAGGATACAAGCTTTAAGCGGCATGGTTTGACCACCTAATGACTCTATGCACATTTACTATCTTTGGGGTTCCATAAGGTCCCAGACTATAACAAAAAGGATGACCCCTCAAGATTAGCCTTCATAAGTTTGAACAACGGATTATTATACAGAATCAAATGACAGAAGCCTAATTGATGGCTATAGCATATGCAGAACCAAGAAACTTGGGACCAACTTTCACCTTTTTCAAGACTTCACGCCGTGGGCACCAGCGTTGGATCGAAAGGTTGAATAAAAATCATTAATTGATTGGAAATGAAGGAATCGAAGTTCAAGCAATGATGAACTTGGCTAGGTCACATCGCAACCACCAATTTGAGTTAAGCATGAACTGATCAGCGGGCGTGCAACATACAGCTTCGATTCAGAACGTTGTGGATGATGACGTGGACAATGGAACAACTTCCCACAACATCCTAGTTGAGAATACAAGAACTGTAGTAAACTCAGTTCATGCACAAATAACTTTAGCTCTAACTCGAATGGACACTCGAGCATTAGAACATGCTCAAATCCAAGCTGGAACGCAACAATTCGAAGAACAGGGACCCGGCCGGGTCGAATAACTCGATCCACGACCCGGGGCCAATATCGATGCGAAAACAAGAAATCAGCAAAGACCCTCTTTGTAATCTTAGATTCGATGCTGGGGGCATCAATACTGATCTCGGAAATATGTAACAGCTTCTTGGTGGCACTTCTCAAGATGATGTGGATAATGACAATCACAGCCTTCACACACAGGAAATCGGGATCTCCTGTCATTCCCTTGGACTTCAAGACTTCCCTGCGACAACATCTGCTCAGAGGCTCTGATAAATTCAACCCTGAGATAATGGAGCAACATCCAACTCCTGAAATGATTAGGACAAAGGAAAAGTCTAGGAAAAGGATGATAAGAGTATGCAGTTCCAGAGAGAAACCTATTTCACTGATCGAGTCTATGATATTGTTTCTCAAACTCAGTGGAACCGAGCAAGAGAAAGAGGCTCTACAAGACTGTGATGACCATCTCGGACTATGCTGAAGCGGGAATGGAAGGGCCCTATTAACTTCGTAAAGACATTCATCCGCTTGTTTTTTGACAAGTTCGTTTAACTCCACAACTGATCCGATGATAGTAGCTGAGTTCGTTAGTGCCCGATGAGGCAGTCCTCACTTCTTGATTAAAGAGGAGTGATGACACCAAAGCAAATTGAATTTGACCATTCACATACACAACTCTAACTCTTGCTAACTTGAGAAAGAGAACGGAATGATTTGGGTCGACTAAGATTGCTGCACCTGTGACTCTTAACTGATGCAATGACGGGAAGTATTAAATCTTAAAGATTGGATGCCTAATTGACTCAACTCAACCCCCATCGATGCTGGGGGCATAATCCTTGACTTCGTTTGTCCTCTTATGGCGCTAAAAGCATAAGTGTCAATTCATATACTAACTTCGAATACAATCCTTGCTTGGAGTGAGATTCAAAACATGTACGTTATGCCTATGGAGTATGGTTCATCTTTTCCGACCAAGTGAGCCAGCTTGTTGGTCAAATGTGAACTTCCAGACTCAAATCACTACTACACTAATGGAAGGTGTGACAAACTTCTCTACTACTTTATGATTGTGTTGATCATACGGACATTGGTTCACATGATTTCCACTATGTCCCTTAATAACTTGTATTCAATCAGTGGAATACGAAATGATCCATAACAACTGTGGATTCATTTAAATATGGTCCGATGCAACCATGGACTTCTGATTTTTCATTAACATGATCCGAAGTGATCGTGGTTTTTAGGTTCCTTATTATTACGATAAGACGCGATCTTGGAGTCCTAGACTAATATCATGGTATTAAGATAGTCCAAAACCGAGTACAAGAGACAGATTCATGTGATGATTCTGGTGTGCTCCATCCCAATGGCCCGGATGCTAACCCAGAGCCCGAAGATTCTCGAACTACCCAATGATTTGAATGGTTACTTGATACATTGACTCATATGTAAAAGAAAGTCTGACCCGACAATGTACTTGACTTGCGTAAAATGATAACGTTATTTGGCAATGACCCGTGTGTGTAGAATCACGCTCGAGAGCAATGATCCCGACTGACTTTTGATGAATGAATTAAACATATTGATTCGACAAGGTTTAAATGATTACTTGATCGTCTTGACTACCCTGGCCATAGAATTTGCCCGAAGAGCACCAATAGAAGTAGTGTGACATACGACAAACTGTCTATACAACAAAGAGTCGAAATATTAGAACTACTCTAGGGGACACGATAAGGTGATAAATCCTTCTCAAGGACGAATAATGTTCCAAAAAGATTCAGCCTGATTTATTCAAAGCACATCTCATCTCCGATAAGATGTACTTTGGAGGGCAAAATGTTAGCCTACTTTGTGACGAGACCAAATAGGATATAGGTACCACTAATTGAGTCAGAGCAATGGTGCACATGATCACATTTTCATCGCCAAATTGCCCGGTTCATGTCCCTGTTTCGTGACCCCTTTATGAGGGCGGTTCGTGATCCCCTCCTGAGGGCAGTTCGTGACCCTTTCCTAAGGGCGGTTCGTGACCCCATCCTGAAGGTGGTTTATGAACCCTTCCTGAGGGCGGTACGTGACCCTTGGGACCATGACCCAAGTTGACCATCACCACAAGATCCTTACCTCGGATCATCATCCTGGCTCATGAACCGTGACCACGAACCGCGACCATGACCTGCCACTGCACATGTAGATTTTGACCTATTCTTGAGGCTATGACCGCTCCTACTTTTTCGGATCGGGCTCCAAGTGTTCTACCACGACCCGGTCCCCACATCAGCTCTACTACAGCTATATATACCCCATTGCATGGCGAATTGAGGGGACTTTTGGCATCTCAACATCCATGGCTGCCATGGCAGACACTTCTCCATAGATAATCACCATTTTATTAAATAAAATTCAATGGACTCGGAGAGAATTATTCATTGAATTTGAGCGATTGAGAGACAATATTCATTGTAACTGTAATCTCTAATTGAAATGAGGAAATATGAAGTCGATATAGGTTCATTAACAGTGAACCACTATAAAAATCCTGTTGTCCTGCCTTTTCCCGCAGTTTTCAGTTATTTCTTCATAGTTCTATGCTCTAATTACAATGGTTTGGGTGTTAGGGCCATTTTTTTGTCTAACACACTGATTTACAAATATTATGCTTTAATAATAAAAGAGAAATAAAAGAAAAAGGTTCATGCAATGGTTTAAATGGAATATAACAACAAATATGAAAAAGAAGATTGGAAAAAGAACAATAACCACCATTGTTCCAAGCCTGGTTAATAATAGCCTTAGTAGCCCAATTGGTTAGAGCATGTGACTTGCATACAAGAGGTCCAGAGTTCGATCCCTGCCTCCGTCATATTTTTGTTTTAAGGGAACAGCCGAAATAACACATGTTCTAAAAAGAAAAAAATGTATAAACGCACATATAAGGAAATACAGAAAAATATATGTATATGAGAATATATGCATATATATGTGTAGAAATATATATATATATACACACACACACACACAAGAGATAAATTCAAGACAAAGCTACAATCAATGAAATATGGCAAGAATCAAATAACGGTGCAACATCGTTTGAGTTTTGAAAATGAAACATGAGTTATGCGTGTATATATACATGTAAAATGGTCATTAAAATATTTATGTTTGTATAAGAAAATTTCATGTGAATATAATAGTTAAATAAATTCCATAAATTCAAACATTCGAAATTCAAGCTTCTGGCCAAAACAACTCGTGGGACCCATAAGGGGGTCGACACCCCTGTAGGGGTGTCGACACCAGGGTTGACACCCCTGAAAGGGGGTTGACACCTGGGTCGACACCGAGGTTGACACCTCTGAAAGGGGGTCGACACAAGGGTCGGCACCCCCAGATCCGGGCAGATTCATTAACGTATCTAGATTGTTTTCTTAACTGGATTCAATGCTGACTCAGCGCTGCGTATACGATAAGATCCTGAACACCTATAAATAGGCTAGTAGAGCCTAGCCTAAATCTCATATTTTTGAGACAACGTCTATACTTTGCCTTTCTTCTTCCTCCTCAAATCTCTTTAGAAATTAAGATAATTAGTATGGGAAAATTCTGAATTAAGATCTGGAGGAAAAGAATGAATAGTAATAAAAAGTTGTTCAGAATCATATGCGAAGTAAGGTAATTTCTTAGATCTTGTTTGTTCAGTTTTCCTCCTCTTTGTTCCCTTTTTCTTTTAGTAAGGATTGTTCATCCATGGTTGCTAGGTTCTAAATTCAATGAGGAGGACCATAGAATGCTAAATCTGGACTAGATCCAGGATTTGGAAAGCAAATTAGGTGAGTGGATTTAAGTTATATCATTTTTGATAATGGTATATTATCGTTTAACATTCCCCATTAACATGTCATGTAAATCTGATATAATGACTAAAAGTGTTGAAATGCTAATATGACATGTTGAAATATTAAAGTGGTAAAATATTAATATGTTAGAAATTCATATGTTGAAACGTTTAACGTGCTGAAATGTTCAACTATTGACATGTGAACTTGTGAAAAATATGTGTAGCGATTAGTGTTGTTATATTACATGTTAGCTTGTGACAATTATGTACTTGAACCCTTAATTGTAGAAATGGGAATAATATCATGTTAAGTTAGAATAATTACATTATTTGGCGATCACATGTTATTTTGAGATAAAATTAATTACATGTTAGAAAGGACATGTGACGTAAAATGGGCTTAATATGATGACATGTAAAATATAGATTACAATGAAAATTTGAAAGAATGGACATGCCTAAATTATATTGAAAATTTACAGTAAATAGAAAACTATAACTACACTTAGACACGAGGTTAAATTCAACTTGTGGTAGAAGACTTCCTGGAACTGCCCGGTAAATCCAGCGTCCACAAGTAGTTAATTTAATGTGAGAGGTCTAGTGCGTAAATAAACGTGTAACAGTGCTAACACACGAGGTTAAGTCAACTTGTGGAAGAAGTCTGCCCGGAACCGCTCAGCAAATCCAACATCCACAAGTGCAGGCTGAATGTGAGAGGTCTAGTGCATAAACGCCCACATAAACACACATATACACACACACAGATATATATATGTGTGTGTGTGTGTGTGTGTGTATGTAAATAGAAGGATTGATAAATAGCATCAATTGTAATTAATGGAAATGAATGGGAATTGAATGAAAGTTACAATATTAAAGGAATGGAATGAACGGGGAATGATGATAACCTATTATAAGTTAATTATATTAATGAGAATGTTACTTGATAGGTAGAGTAGTCCAAGGGACAAGTGGAGATTATAACTTAGATTATAATTAACGATTAAGAAAATGAGATAACTTATGTTTTGAGATGAGTGGTATTCAAATGTAAACTAAGTAAACTGTAAATGGGGAAAACTGAAACCAGTTAATAAGTAGAGAAAGGGGGGAAAATTTTTGAAAGCAAGAAGTTGTATTAATTGTAAATTTAGAAATCTGCTCATAAGAACAACATCTTAAGGCTTGTCCTAGGGACAAGTGGGAATTATGACATAATTTATGGAATTAAACTTATTAGTAAACCTTAGTTAAGAGAACTAAGTGAATAAGTAAACAATGATAAGCTGGAGTGATAGTGTGAGAGGGAACTATGATTTAATAAGAAAGAATGAGGCAACTTATGAAATGAAATAAATTATATTTAATGATAAGTGATATGTAACATGTTAAAAAAGAAAACTTGTGAATTGGGATATACTTAAATGCATATTAAGTAGAACATGTTTGTTAGATCCGAAAATGGCTCTAACACCCAAATGATCTGAATATGCAGAGGTTAATATATAGAAATGAGAGAAAACACAGAAAACACATAAGGTTTATAGTGGTTCGGTGTTAACAAGCCTACGTCCACTTTAAGTACTTTTGATTATACGTAGAATGCAAGTACAATCAATGATCTCTCTCAATATCACAAGTACAATGATAATTCACTCAATAATTTTGTAATAATACTAATCAGAAATAATGGAGAAGCAACAATGGTGATAACAACACTCAGAATTTCCAAAAGATCCCCAAAAAGCCAAGCGTAGGGCTATTTATAGGTGATATCTGCAGGCGGTTCGTGATCACACGTGGCACAAATCCCGAGGATCTCGGACTGATTCGTGAGTAGGTAAAGAAATGGTCAATATTGCAGTTGTAGACAGATGCAATAGGATCCTTAACTTGCAGATCGTGGAAGACCAAGTCGTGGCTACTATTTCCATCTTTGAAGTCGTATCGTGAAGCACTGGCGCGAGGCGGGTCGTGGTGAGGATACCACGAGTGGGATCATAAGAGGTTCATCACGAGCCGAAGGGAACAGGGGAGGACGACGAATCGAGGATGAAGAGGGGACCACGAATGGAATAAGATGGCTTCTCGAGCTAGACTTCACATTGGACTTGCGTGTGTATCTTGGTGGCTTGGTCCAAAAAGCTTGCCAACATTTTGCCCCCTCGAAGTATGTTTTATCAGATATGGAACATGCTTTGAAATTACTGAACTATCTTTTCATGAAGCGATGTGAATCAATAGCCATATCTATTTATAACGTCGCATTGCTTCAAAGATTTGCTTTCTCTAACGGCTATAAATATCAGATTGAACCTTCGATCATTTCTTCATTTGTCGGCCGATTTCCATCTCTTAGATTCCAGAAGATATTGCGATCAACTTGTCAAGTAAGTTTTTTTATGGTCGTTGGAACACTGTTGTGACTCGTGAATAAGGCATATATCATGAATCAGAAGATGAACGGGCTTTTCTTTAGATCGTGATGGACATCTTAGCCTTGGTCGTGGGCTATAAGCAGGCGGCCGTATCGAGAACGGGCTAATGGCTCGTGGCCCACGGACTTCCATAGCTCCGAATAGGACAAGAAAAGGAAGTTTAAGGGTCAACACATCTTCTATATAAACCAGGCTCCCCCTTCGTTCCTCTTCTTCTCCTTCTTTGTATTACCGCCCAATCTTCTTAGATCCAAACCCTTGATTTGCAGTTTCCAGAAAACAATTTCATCCCCTAACTTAAACTAGAAAGGTAATTATGCTCAGAATGCTCTCATATAATTTCATCCTTATCTCTCTTTGGTCCGCTCGATTTTTCACTGGTATGGGTAGCCGAGTTTGTGGTGTCGAGGTCGGAGGAAGGCGATGGCGTGATGGGTTCAGTTAAGACGGAGAGTGTAGGGTTATGCAAGGAGAAAGTCGATGAGGAAGAAGAGAGGCTCCACCAGGTCGATCCACAGATGGCACTGATGCGGTTCATGATGAGGGTGCACTGGAGGAAGTGAGGTGGTTTATGGTCGGAGGCAAATTGGCAATAGAGTTGGATAGTGGCTCGGATCGTGGTGAAGGAAGGGCAGTGGTTCGTGGTGGTAAAGAATGGTGCGGATCGTAGGGGTCTTTCATGAACCGTACGGGCGACACGATGTCGGTCACGAACCTGGCTTTCCCCCGAGCCGAGCCTTTCCATGAGCCAAAGTCCTTCCACGATCCGAAATCTTTCCACAAGCATGGCTTGTTGACGATCCCACATTGACGAGCCGGTCTCTGTCCCACGATCCAACATTTTTACCACGAGCCGAACCCCGAGATGTTAACAAGCCAGCTTTATCAACAATTCGATACACATATTAACTAACAAATGCAATGTAATTCTGATATATTAGTGGATAGTTAGGTTAGAGCCTTCGATATGAACTTTTTGAAATGAACAACAACGTAACTCAACAGCATAAAATGACCATTATTACACTTATCCAGCTTTACTTTGTGTTTCTATTTTTCCAGTATTATGCACACATTAGCACATGCACATGCACAGGGTCCAGGGGTAACTGCATCCTAATCTTTCATGTTTACTCGCCAACACAGCCATGTCAGACAGATACTCCTCGAGAATATTTGAAATTATAGCATATCCAGAGTCCTCAAAATATCACAATCCCAACGTACTCCTGTCATATTCAAACTGGAATAATTCTAGCTCTGAGTACGAAACAGATACGGAACCGAATTCTTCTGAGAGCACATCGCTTGAGGAAGAGGAAGAGGAAGATGACCGAGCTCCTGACGAGATCCCCGGTGTTGAGGAAGTAGAGAAAGAGAAGCTCATTGATTCTCTAGCTTCCAAATTATACGATATAAAACTTAAGAAAATATGATTAAGATGCGGGATTTTTTGGACGATGTGAAAACTCCAGAAAGTGGGGATAGGCCTCATTCTGCCCAGGAAGGGTACATGAGCGTCATAAGGCTCATGTGTTAGGTAGGCGCTATTCCTCCTTCCCCCAAATCGTCGTTGATACCTTAAGACGACTGCACATTGCCCCCATGCAACTCCATCCTAATGCTTACGCGGCTTTGTACACTCTATGTGTTGCGTATGCAGAGATTCTACAGACTGAGATCACTTTCAAGGACTTGAAATTCTATTACCATTTCAAATACCGCTCCACAGGGACTCCAAATTTCACTTTCTTTGAATCAGTAGCCAACAGGAAGGTTTTTTCGGATGGTCACAGCAACATAGGGGATGACTAATCTGATTGTTTTTACAAAAAGTGTCAAGACGGGTGTGCGAGGAAGTGGCTACAATCAAGTAGGCTTTAAGTCTATCGATGCATGTCCTAATTGCGTAATCAAAGTGTTAACATGTTCCTACTTTCTGTGCAGATCACAATTTTCCAAATATAGAAGGTTCAGTATATGAAGATCGACTGTCCTGGCTCCTCAAAAGCACATCTGATTTCTTAAGAATCAATAAATGTATTGCTGATGAGAATCTTTACAAATACCACCTCTTGAATATAAGATTCGGGCTTGGTACGGGTGGCAGGCCTTACAAGTATGTGCCCCTTCTCTTGGGGAGTCTAGTAGCGTACCCCCGGCCGGGGGATAAGGGACCACAGAAGCCGTAAAGGCTGTTGAGGTTCCTAAAAGTCCTTCACCAACGATCGATCACAATGACGAGGATCTAAATGAGTATAAAGAAGGCGAAGCTCGGGTTAACGAGCCGTAAGACGTCCCTTCCGCTAAAGGACAGTCTCCCGCAAATACTCCACTACCAGTTGAACCTTCATTAATAGATGAGCAGATACGTGAGGGTTTAGAAAAGATCCCCTTGCCAGATGACGTCTATACCTCCGGGGATTTTGGAGGGGAACCATTCTTCCCTACCTCCGAGGGAGAGACCTCCCCTACTAAAGAGAAAGAAACTGTGCAGACGAGCCAAGCTTCGGGCCCTAGTCTATTCGGGGGGATTACATGAGCACACATACACTACATGCACCACCTGTCACGATACTGATACACTAATCCTATTCATAATCCTTATTCCCATTTGTTATTTTCTGCAAGAAACATGCCCCGTCATTACTCTTACTCTTTCCGCGCTCTTCGCGAGAATACTCCCAGGCTTTCTTCCGTGTCCGAGCACGATCGCAGTGACAATCGTGGGAGGGATAGTCAAAGATGTCACGATTCCTATCAACCTCATTCCCCGTGCTCTCTCTCTCCTTCTAAGCAGGATCCCGGGAAGTCCCATAGTCGCCAAATACCACATACTAGGGGTAAAAAGATTCCCAAGGCTCCAACTCCTCCCATGGGCTCACCTCCTTAGGACAAAACTTCTTAGAAGCATCACGGGCCCAAAGATAAGCATAAGGGGCCGGACAAAGACAAAGAAAAATAGAAGGCAGATTTGGTTCCTTCTAGCCAACGTCACCTGCAATCCACTAGTACGCAGGAGGTAACTTTAGCCCCTGACAACCAGGCTAAAATGGAGCGCTTACGGAACTAGTTTCCCGAGATCTATTTTGAGAGAATGGTCTTCGTCCCAGACTTAGAACCGGTTCCTGAGGACTGGGATGTTGAAGTAGTGGGGCACATTGCCCACGTAGCTAAGCAATATAAGATAATGAAGAAATATGCAAAGAATCTTTCCGATGTCATCCGTACTCTAGAGACAGAAGTAGCCAGGGCTAGAGTAAAAATTGATAATGATTCTAGGGCCAGGGGTAAAATAGAAAAAGAGCTCGAGGATGCGCAAGCCCAACTTTCTTTAGCCCAGCAAGATTCAAAAAACTACAGGACAGAGATGAAGGATGCCAAGAAACGATTACATCTTGAGCTCGATTCTCATAACCAAGAGAGTATGGCTTTGAAAAAGGAAATTGAAGACCTCAAGACAACCAACATTGAATTGAAAGCGGCACAGGACCGTTTTTCTTCTAAGAAATCTGCTTGGGAAAAGGAGAAGGCGAGTTTAAAAGACAATATTGCTCTTGCCGAGAAAGAAAATGCAAGCTTAAACGATAGGCTCGTTCATGCTGAGGAACAGGAAGCTCTTGCCGAAAGTAACACCAACATAGCTCTTGAGTTGGCCTCCACCACCACTGCTAATCTTTCCCCAGCAAAGAAGGAGATAGAAGGATTTAAGGTGCTGCTTATGGACTTTTTTGCTCAGATTATTCGAACCTGAGACATCTCTTGGATCCAGGATTATAACACCACTTTAGTTAATGTCTGGGATATGATAGTCGAGGGAGAAAAGAAGCGATTGAAGGTTGAGGAGATTGACGAAGTCCAACTTATGGAGACTTTCCTCAAGCACGGAGAAGCTGAGGCTTTGGCAGAGGGTAGGCGCATGATCCGAGAGGCCATGGAGAAAGAGAAATCCGATCTCAAGGGAAAAGCCAAAATCGATAAGGGTTCCAGCTCGGTACCGGAGCCTAAGATTTCTGAAGTTGAGGAATACAGTCCAGATGATCCCTTGATCTCCGAAGCCCCAATTCCTCCTGCCGTTGGGGCTTCCACTACAACACTGGCTGTAGAATCAGCGGAAGGTATTTCCACATTTTCTCCACAATTTGTCAAAGCTATTATAACTTTATGTCGGATTGCGGAGCAATAAATTGAAGAGGCCAAACTTTCTCCCAAACTAATAAATTTTGCTTCTCAAAATATAGGTCTCAAGTCTATTGAGGAGATTGCAAAAAAGCGGGCTGAGGTCGATAAGGTCGGCGTGCCCCCAGTTACTGAGATTATCCCCGAAGATACTAAGCAAACCGAGGTTAAGACAACTAAGGAGGCTACTGAGGTTTCAGGCACGGATGCTCCAAAAGATGCTGAAATTATTAGAGCTCTTGATGATATCGATGACGGTCACGAGGACGAAGAGGACGATATAGACATCATAGGGGAGACCAAAGATGGTGACAGCGAAACTCTGGATGAAATCTAGGCAAAGAGGGACAAACATTTGGCTCTGAAAATAGAGGAACAACAGCCTCTAAATGTACAACTAATCTCTGCAGCTGCTCCCGGCTTTGGGATGATTATAAAGCTGTCCAGTAAATCAATAACTTCGCAGCTTGTAGTCCAGTCTGCCAACCTTCCAATTGATCCTCCTTCAGATAAGAAGAAGAGGAAACAGGACAAAACCGATGTCGGTAAGGAGGAGACAGAGAAGGAAAAGAAGGAGAAGAGGCTGAGATCGTCCCTAAAGCCCAAGTAGTGCTAGTTTAATTATGTTTTTCTTCTTAGTATTTCCATTGGCCTTATGATGTAGCTGCTATTTTGGCCCTTACCTTTTGCTTAGCTTTATTTTGTAAATCATAACTTAGTGAATGAAAACTTGTTTCTTTTGCACCATCGCGTACCTGCAATTTTATCATTCTAAGTGACAGATATTAAATATAATCGTAACTATATTAATGTCATATGTGACCAACATTAAAAATCCCTGCACTACATAAATGTGTAATGTTGTATGAGTATGCCCCCAATCAATCATTAATATAATGCCTGGCCAGGGCTTATTAAGGATTGATTAGAGTCATATGTATGTTGCCCCCTTAACTCGAAGATAAGGGGTTTGGGTTCAGCTTTCAATCTGCTCCACAATCCTTCAGCGTGGTAAGTGTTATTTGGTGGCGCTAAGTCTCTAACGCCTTTATACTCTCCCGTCGGATGTCAAGGGTAGAGTGTTATCGAGACAGTCTTTTAATTATGGTGCGTCCTCACGTCTCGCAGACAATTCTTTGTCCTTTGTACTCCTTCTCAGATCATGAGAACCGGAGCATTGACGGTAGTGTCATTTATTTCACTATACTCTTGGACTTGAATCATGTGAGCCTTGGGCTCTTGATTTAATGGAGGGCATCCTTGAATTACATGTTTCAAGATCGTCGCAGGATTTCATAGTATTCATAATGGTGATAGTTCACACAAATAAAAAGTAGCAAAATACATACGCAGTATGGTAAAAGTAAATGACACACGATATTTTTATAGTGATTCGGTCCAATCATGACCTACATCCACTTTATAATCTCTTGTTTAAATAACTAGACTATTCTAGCCAAGTTGTGCCTTTTTACATGGTCCTAAAAACAAAAGAATAAACTATTAATTTTATGTCAAGTAATGCCGTAGATGCCGGGCATTCCACACTCTGAGGATTTCATCTCCATCCACGGTCGCTAGCTTGAAAGTTCCACTATCAAGCCTCCGGAGGATGGCATACGGTCCTTCCCACTTTGGGACCAGATGTACTGGGGTAGAAAAACACGGTTCAGGACTAGGTCTCCAGGATCAAAGGTTCAGGCTCGAACCTTTTTCTTATAGTATCGAGCGACTTGTTGCGTATGCCTCAAGGCACGGAGGTCGGCTTCGTCCCTCTTTTCATCAACCATGTCCAGGGACTCGAGGAGCAGTTTGTTATTGGTCATCGGGTCATAATAAGTAGTTCTATGAGAAGGTACTTCTAATTCGACCGGGATGACTGCTTCTGCTCTGAAAGCGAGGGAGAAAGGTGTATGACCCGTTGTCGACTTGTATGTTGTCCTGTAGGCGCATAGAACCAAGGGTAGCTCATCGACCCACATGGCTTTGGCCTGCTTCAGACTTTTCTTCAGAATGGATTTCATCACTTTATTTTCCACTTCGACCTCTCCATTCGATTGCGGATTGTAATGACCCGCATTGGCAGAGGTATTATGATTAATTTATTTTATTATATAAATGGTGGTTTAGTGAATTAAATGATCGTGGAATTAAATAATGATGAATATTTAATTAAAAATAATAAATTTAATAATATATTTAATTCTGAATGGTCGAAATGACGATATGGTGTGAACCGGATCATTTGTGATATTTAATTCAGCTTGGAATTGAATTTGAATAACGAATATATTCAATCGTCGACAGTTGAACGTATAGTTTATAATATAACTATAATCGAGCTCGAAATGGCGCGGCAGTTCGCTATTTGGCGATTTGAACTTCAACTGAATGTACAGGATTTGTTTTAAATCGGATTTCTATGAAACAAGAAACGTTAGGAGCTGGTGGAGTATATCTTTCTAGTGAAAGAGAAAAATCGGGATTTCGTCGTGTAGATTTTGATTTATGTCCAAATCAAATTTCAGAAAAGTCGCTGTGGAATTCCTTTATAATTTATAAAGGAATTATTTATATTTTAAAAAAAGGAATTTCAATACAAATCAAATATCGGGTTGACCCAGATTTGAAATATCGAGTTATAAATCCCAATGGAGCTGTTTGACATTCTGCTGTGAATATATACGATAATATTAATTTATTTATATTTAATTTAATTATATTTAAAAATATATTTATATATTTAAATGGGTCATCCAGAGCTTTAAAAATAGCTACTTTTGCAAACGAAGTCGGAATTCGACGAAACCAGTTTCGTTGGATCCGCAATGTCAAATAGTTGTTAGATTTCTAGTTTCGTGATTTTTAGAGTCACTGTGTGACCGTACGGATTTTTAGAATGAAAAATATTCGATATTCTGACGATTAAAAATATGTTGTGTGAGCATACGAAGTCAGAATTCGACGAGACCAGTTTCGTTGGGACCGTAATGTCAAACTGAAGGTGCATGTCCAGTTTCGTGATTTTTGGATATTGTATGGGAGTACAGGGATTTTTATTTCAATGATACAAGTAGAAAATCAATAAATAAAAAATGTAAAAGTATTTAAATCCTCACCCTATAAATACACGTTATCCAATCCCTAACCCTAGATGAATTCACTTCAGTAGTCAACGTATTTTTCTGCCGCACTCTTCAAAACTTTCTCGAGCAAGAATCAAACTAAAAGAAAATTCAAAACAAATCAAAGGAAAATCCGAAAATCAAAATACTATTATATTTCGATTCCTGCTGAGTTTCTCTTTGATTCTATACTACTTGAAAGGCGTGCGACGCTCGTTCGAGGAGCACGACCATTTACAGTAACGACTAGGTTTCGTGTATTATGCTGTTTGGTGCGCTATTGATCAAAATGGAGGTTGTATTTGAATTCACGATGGAGAGTGGGTTCGGTTGTGAATTTCTGGTAGGGTTCGGTGTTGAAGATGTACGGTCCTCTGTACTGTTGGCTCGAAGTCGTGTTCGGTGAAGTGGGTGCGAGCTTGTCGAAGTCAGGTGGAGGAGGTAGAGGCCGAGAAGAGCAGTTCAACGGTGAGGGTCTCATGAATTATTGAGGAGTAAAGGGGAGAGGATGGGTGGTTAAAAGATTCGAAATGACTGTAAACTTGGTTCCTGGAGTTCACGATTTGGGGAAGAAGGGACTTGTGGTGGATCGGGTGAAAACGTGGGCGGGTCTGGGTTATTAAAGAGTGGAGTTGGTCCGGGTGGTAAGGTAAAAGCCCAAAGGGGATAAATCTAAGTGAAATTCCAAAATAAATAGTGTAGGAACTTGTAATGTAAATATCTTTTCCGTTTGTGATCAGAATCTGATGAAACAAGATCCATTGGGATCGTATGGACGACGACTGCACGATGGAACTGACTGGAAGCCCATTGAAGTCCGTTACAATTTATAGAAAAATAAATTGTCCGACTGAATCAAATAACGCAAACCATAATTTAATGGCTAACGCGCCAATGTGAGTAAATCTCACTAACTCTGAACAGTTTATAATTTCATGTTGTATTTTTAGAACTGTTAGATATTGGCTGATTGACTGTGTGTTGACTGTTTGATTGAACTGCTAGTCGGTTAGTTGAATTTCTATATTGATGCTGTTTAACAGAATATATCATATGGAACTGAAAGTGATGTTATCTATATTGTTTGACATCTGTGATGCAGGGAAACAGGTTGGAGGAATCCAACTGGATTCCTCAACATTTATTTTATTGTTTTCATATATTATGATATATGATGTGTTATATAATCTGTTATGGATCGTGGGTGTTGGAATGATGTTGATCATTTTTATTCAACATTTTAAATATCATAAAAGACCCTGGGATGTAAAAAGAATTTATTTCAATGTATATTGAAATAAAAGGGATTTTATAAAATCAGCAGATTTTATAAAAGGAAATATTTCGAAAGTAAATAAAAGGGAAAAATGTTTTTAAAACGAACAGAGTTTTATAAAAGGGAAATCATTTGTAAAGTGAAGAACTGTTACTAAAAGTAAATCTTTATAAATGAATAGTTTACTCATATAGAATAAAGGAGTTAATCGATGTTAGTTTAATCGATTAGAGTTAGAATAAAGGAGTTAATCGATGTTAGTTAATCGATTAGTGTTAAAGTAAAAAGGAGCTAATCGATGTTAGTTAATCGATTAGTGTTAAAGTAAAAAGGAGCTAATCGATGTTATTTAATCGATTAGTGTTAAAGTAAAAGGAGTTAATCGATGTTAGTTAATCGATTAGTGTTAAAGTAAAAGGAGCTAATCGATGTTAGTTAATCGATTAGTGTTAAAGTAAAAAGGAGCTAATCGATGTTAGTTTAATCGATTAGAGTTAAAGTAAAAGGAGCTAATCGATGTTAGTTTAATCGATTAGAGTTAAAGAAGTAAAAGGAGTTAATCGAATATAGTTATTCGAATAGAAAGCAAAAGGAGTTAATCAAATATAGTTATTCGAATAGAAAGCAAAAGGAGTTAATCGAATATAGTTATTCGAATAGCAGCAAATGGGTTAATCGAATATAGTTTATTCGAAGAAAGTAAAAGGAGTTAATCAAATATAGTTATTCGAATAGAAAGTAAAAGGAGTAAATCGAATATAGTTATTCGAATAGAAAGCAAAAGGAGTTAATCGAATATAGCTATTCGAAGGAGGGTTAAGTAAGGAAGTTAGTAAAGGAATATAAAGTGAACTTTGCCTATTTCAAAGTTAGAAATGTTGTTCAGTTAAGGTCGGAGAGGTAGTTCTACCCCAACTTGATTGACTTCATTTTTAACTAAGGAATAGTTAAGGTTCGGCGGTAAAGGAAATGGTTTGAGTTGGCATAGCGATGTTTGTTTAAACATCTGTCTAAGTCCAATGAAGAGGCTTTGGAAATGTTTTCCAAATAAGAAACCAGAAATGTTTTCTAATGAAGAAAACAAGAAATGGAAATGTTTTCCATTGTTAATAACGTATATTTTCCAAATCTAGAAAATAAGAAATATTGAATATAGGGAAACAGGAGATAAGTAAATTTATGAAATAAAGAGATAAATGTTGAATGATGTTTGATTGATATAAATTTCCATTTGGAAATAATATCGATGTTTGCACATCTGTTTTTATTCGATAGTTAAATCACAAACTATCGAAGTTTTGACCATTTTAACGTTGTTAATATGGAGAGACCGGTTGGATTATTATCCAAAGAACCACTCTGTATTGGCATAAGTGTTGCGAATCATATATTCCAAAGGAAATTGAAGACGGAGTTATGCAAGGGCTATCCTGTTTACAGAATAGTGCCTTCGGTTCATCCTGTTCCTGGGTGACTTGTATGGACGGATGTCTAACAGAGTATTTCCAGACGATCACGTATATTGATTTCTCCAACTATACCAAGAGTGGAAGCGGAGAAGGAAACTTCTTTTAGCTAACGCGTAATGTATGGTTGAGGACGTCAATCGGTGATTTGATGGATTTGATGATGTGACATTCAAAGTGAATCTGGTATGATGATAAAGCGTAGCTTCTAGCCTCATCATCCGGTAAATGACAAAAATCGGGCAGGCAGCATGGCTAAGTCGGTCGCACCGAAGTAGGGTGTATAATCACCTGTTCTAGAGTTTCATTTACTTCTAAAAATCTATTGTTGATGCTGTCCCATTCGGGAAACGGTTGCTGATCCCAACTGTTGCTGATATACATTCGATACACTCAAGCGAAATGAGTGGTCGGTTATGTGTGGCCGGGTTGCAAGATGTTCTTGTTGAACCCAGTGTATTCCTCTCTAGAGGTACACTAGCGAAAGGTGGTTCCATACCTTGTCATAGTTGGAAATCCATTACCCAATACGTGCTTGCGGTTTTGATTGTATACTATATATGTAGAACGTGAGATGAAAGCGTTTCTTCTAGATGATTATATATACTGTGGTTGATAGACATTATTATAATATCAAAAGGTTTTTGATATAAAGATATTTTGGATTCTCATAGGGGAAAACCCGTTCCGTTATGCGGCGTGGTCTTATGAGATATCGTTTACTTGTTCGAACTGTTTTTAAACTGTTTTACTCATACCAGTCCCATGACTGACCCGGAGTTTATTTTGTTGTTTTCCCTAAACTCTTGGGTGCCTAAATTTGTACAGGCAGTCAAGTAGTCGGGATTTTACAGATACACTTGAAGAGCTTGGAGCAGGAGGCTTCAGGATCATATAGCTATAGTTATTTCCGCTGTGTTGTAAGTGTTGTACTTTGATAATGATATGTATATTCAAGTACAGATTTGTATTTCAAAGTTATGTTATGAAATATATTTATTCGTTCCGCTGTGAGATTCGTGTTACTCTGATGTTGTGTTCTTCTTCTTCTTCTATTCTAATTTTCTATCTTATCTTTCCTCACCCTCTAATTTCTTTCACTAATTACCAGGATTTTTCGATGTTTTGGTTATCGACATCGAGTTTATGTCGATAACCAAAGTCGCTTAAAATCCGGGTCATTACAGTTGGTATCAGAGCTTAAGTTAAGAATTACTTGGCTCTGTGGCATGACTCGGTAGAGATAGGGTTAGTAACACCCTAGATTGAGTTGAGTGTATAAATATGAGTGAGCGTATTTGTTATTGATATAAAAATTTGTTTTATATTGTGGAGAGTTATTGGTTGAGTTGTTTATAGGTTCTGGTCGATCAGTTTGATCCACTGTATCGGTAGGGATTTTGTAAACACTCGAATACGATGAACCGTCATGGTATGTTTTGAAAAGAGGGTAAATTAAAATAAGTTTACCTAAGGTATATCCTGATATAGAGAAGATATATATATATCAAAATTTTAATATAGTGGATATATTGGTTGTTATTATAATCGAGTAAGATTATAAGTAAATGGTTATGTAAATAACCAATCAGAATTCATATGAGTGAAATACGTGAAATCAGATGAGTTAAATCTGAAATTTAAACCAGAAATTGAATTAAAATTCTGGAAAATTGGATAAGTGTTTGTAAATGGACTGGGTTTAAAAATAAGGAAAATTTAAGATCCTGGGAGATTTTAAATTGTTTTACAAGCAGTGTGAATTATATTTTGAAATGAATTTCAAAGTGGAAATGTTTCGAAATGGTTTTATAGTATTGAACTCACTTCGATCGCTGGGAAATAGATTCTGATGATGACAGCTGCATCATCAGTATTCATTTTCGAGTTGTAAGTGACGAATTACTACCAGAGATACTGTTTTGAATTTGTTCTGGGAAAGACAAATTGTGTTGAATTTCAAAATGGGATTTAAAATATAGAATTTGAACTTTTAAATAGATTTGAAATATTAACTCGTTTTAAAAGAAATAAAACGAGAAGTTCCTTTATAAACGAAGTTTATAAATGAAGTGAAAAGAATTATCATTGAATAATTCAGAAATAAAAATACAAGTGTGAAATTGAAAGGGAAACATATTTTCCAATGGTAGAAATATCGATTTCAAAAGGAATTGAAATCGAGGCTTATTTAAAGAATAAATAAAGAAAGTTGAAAGGGAATGTGAATAAAGAAAATTCAAACATAGAATGTAAATAAGAAAATTCAAAGGGGATTTGAATATAGAAATTCAAATGAGATTTGAATAAAGAAGATTTAAATAATGGAAAATTGAATATAGAAATTCAAAGGGAGTTTGAATATATGAAACTCAATGGAAGTGACATAAAATTTGAATATAGAAATTCAAATGGCGTTTGGATATAGAAAATATAAGAGATTTCAAATATAGGATTTGAATATCGAAAATGAAATGAAATTTGAATGTAGAGGATTCAAATAGAATTGAAAAGGAAATTTGAATAAAGAAGATTCAAATAGAATTGAATTTGAAATTTGAATATAGAAGATTCAAAGGGAATTGAAATGAAATAAAGATAATTCAAATAGATTTGAATATAGGAATTCAAATGGAGTTTGAAAATAGATTTGAAATGAAATTCAAGTATAGAATTTGAATAAGAGAATTGAAATGGAATTTGAATATAGGAAATTTAAATAGAATTGAAAAGGAATTCAATTAGTTGATAAACAAGTTAAAATATATTTGAACATGTTATACTCAAATATGAAGGTGAAATGGGCAAATCAGTAATTTAAAAATCACTTAACGAAATAAGTTAAAACGATCAGGTATAGTTAAAATAGATCGGGCAGTAATAAATATACATGAGATAGGTATGGAAAAGGTACGAAGGTATATAAATAGAATGCTCGACGAAAAGGTATGTGTTTAATTCATATATGAGATTTTATGCGCCGTATCGGCTAGCCGCTTGGCTTTTTCTTTTTCTTTTGGATTGGTGAGGGCCATGGGAGGCTATTTGAAATATCCCGATGCTCCTGGTACAAAGGAGGTTATGCCGAATTTTTTCGGGAATTTAAAGAGTTAGAATATTTTTAAGATAATTTGATAGTTAGAAATCAACGTATCGATATATATATAGAAGTCGATAAGGAAACAAACTTAAAAATAGAATAGTAAAATCAAAAAGGAAGACTAAGAATAAAATCTAGTAAGAATAGAAAGAGGAAGTGTATACGTGTTTAAAAGTGAATTATGGTATTGATTATTCGAGTAAGTAGTCATATCTGTTTTGACGTTATAAATGTTATTCAGTCAAGGTCTGAGGTAGTTATACCCCAACTTGATTGATTTCATTATTAACAAATAAATAGTAAGATTTCAGGCTCGAAGGTCAGTGTTGGATAAGAGTTAGTTGAATATAGTATTTGGGTTGTCGTAACGATGTTTTACACAACATCCGTTTTAACCCAAATAAGTGTAAGCTTGGAAATAGATGTTAAATATTTCCTAAGTATAGAAAAAACGAGATTGGAAAAGAGATAAGTAATTGGAATATTTTCCAATTATAAATAGCATATATTTTCTAAAGTTTAGAAAATAAAGAAAGGTGATATTCGGAAATGTTTTCCAAATAACGTAAAAGGCCAATATGGCTATTGAAAATATTTGGTTAACAAATATTGATAAAGGAATAGAGAAGTGATTTAACTAATGGAATATTGATTTTGGGCTCAGTTGAATTTCAAAAAGGAAAATTTGATTTTTGAAAGGAGTAAACTGTTAAAAAAACTCCTAGGGAAAGACTGTTTAAATTAAAAACAAATTTAACCAAAATTTGTGAAAGCAGATTTGAATAAAAGTAAAGTCAGTAAAGTGGTAATTGAGATTGAATTAGAATGATATCGAGACAAATGGGATTTGGGAGATTCGAATTTGAAGTGAATTTGGTAACCAAGTTAAGAGTTTGAAATCGAGAATCAAACTCGAGGTTGAAACGATATTTAGCTTGGATATAACACGAATGGTTGTGTTGGAGATAAAAGTGATTCTAGAATTTGATTGGGATAACATTGGTATATGCTGAGTTGATAGCATATGGAAGTGACATAATTGATATGCCCGACAAAAAGGTACTAGTTTATATTATATATTGGATATAAGATTTATGAGCCGAATTGGCAAGCCGCTTGGCTGTTTGGTTTTCTATTGAGTTGGAGATGGCCCAGAGAGGCGAGTGGTGGTTTGACCGATTGACCAGTACAAAGGAAGTGCTGGCGAAATTTTTCAAAAAAGTTAAGGCATTAGAAAATTTTTGTTGATAATAATTGATTAATAATTTAATTAAAATAAATTGGTTCAGTTGAAACTGAAGTTAAGAAGTGAACAAATATGTTCTAACCAGTCGATAGGGTCGTCCCCTACCTTCTAGCAATTTCGAGGACGAAATTATTTTAAGTGGGGAAGATTGTAATGACCCGCTTTGGCAGAGGTATTATGATTAATTTATTTTATTATATAAATGGTGGTTTAGTGAATTAAATGATCGTGGAATTAAATAATGATGAATATTTAATTAAAAATAATAAATTTAATAATATATTTAATTCTGAATGGTCGAAATGACGATATGGTGTGAACCGGATCATCTGTGATATTTAATTCAGCTTGGAATTGAATTTGAATAACGAATATATTCAATTGTCGACAGTTGAACGTATAGTTTATAATATAATTATAATCGAGCTCGAAATGGCGCGGCAGTTCGCTATTTGGCGATTTGAACTTCAACTGAATGTACAGGATTCGTTTTAAATCGTATTTCTGTGAAACAACGTTCGGAGCTAGTGGAGTATATCTTTCTAGTGAAAGAGAAAAATCGGGTTTTCGTCGTGTAGATTTTGATTTACGTCCAAATCAAATTTCAGAAAAGTCGCTATGGAATCCCTTTATAATTTATAAAGGAATTATTTATATTTTAAAAAAAGGAATTTCAATATAAATCGAATATCGGGTTGACCTAGATTCGAAATATCGAGTTATAAATCCCAGTGGAGCTGTATGATATTCTGCTGTGAATATATACGATAATATTAATTTATTTATATTTAATTTAATTATATTTAAATATATTTATATATTTAAATGGGTCATCCAGAGCTTTAAAAATAGCCACTTTTGCAAACGAAGTCGGAATTCGACGAAACCAGTTTCGTTGGATCCGCAATGTCAAATAGTTGTTAGATTTCTAGTTTCGTGATTTTTAGAGTCACTGTGTGACCGTACGTATTTTTAGAATGAAAAATATTCGATATTCTGACGATTAAAAATATGTTGTGTGAGCATACGAAGTCATAATTCGACGAGACCAGTTTCGTTGGGACCGTAATGTCAAACTGAAGGTGCATCTCCAGTTTCGTGATTTTTGGATATTGTATGGGAGTACAGGGATTTTTATTTCAATGATACAAGTAGAAAATCAATAAATAATAAATGTAAAAGTATTTAAATCCTCACCCTATAAATACACGTTATCCAATCCGTAGCCCTAGATGAATTCACTTCAGTAGTCAACGTATTTTTCTGCCACACTCTTCAAAACTTTCTCCAGCAAGAATCAAACTAAAAGAAAATTCAAAACAAATCAAAGGAAATTCCGAAAATCAAAATACTATTATATTTCGATTCCTGTCGAGTTTCTCTTTGATTCTATACTACTTGTAAGGCTTGCAACGCTCGTTCGAGGAGCTCGACCATTTACAGTAACGACTAGGGTTCGAGTATTATGCAGTTTGGTGCGCTATTGATCAAAATTGAGGTTGTATTTGAATTCACGATGGAGAGTGGGTTCGGTTGTGAATTTCTGGGAGGGTTCGGTGATGAAGATGTACGGTCCTCTGTACTGTTGGCTCGAAGTCGTGTTCGGTGAAGTGGGTGCGAGCTTGTCGAGGTCAGGTGGAGGAGGTAGAGGCCGAGTAGAGCAGTCCAATGGTGAGGGTCTCATGAATTATTTGGGAGTAAAGGGGAGAGGATGGGTGGTTAAAAGATTCGAAATGGCTGTTTACTTGGTTCCTGGAGTTCACGATTTGGGGAAGAAGGGACTTGTGGTGGATCGGGTGAAAACGTGGGCGGGTCTGGGTTATTAAATAGTGGAGTTGGGCCGGGTGGTAAGGTAAAAGCCCAAAGGGGATAAATCTAAGTAAAATTCCAAAATAAATAGTGTAGGAACTTGTAATGTAAATATCTTTTCCGTTTGTGATCAAAATCTGATGAAACAAGATCCGTTGTGATCGTATGGACGACGACTGCACGATGGAACTGACTGGAAGCCCATTGAAGTTTGTTACAATTTATAGAAAAATAAATTGTCCGACTGAATCAAATAATGCAAACCGTTATTTAATGGCTAACGCGCCAATGTGAGTAAATCTCACTAACTCTGAACGGTTTATAATTTCAGGTTGTATTTTTAGAACTGTTAGATATTGGCTGATTGACTGTGTGTTGACTGTTTGATTGAACTGCTAGTCAGTTAGTTGAATTTCTATATTGATGCTGTTTAACAGAATATATCATATGGAACTGAAAGTGATGTTATCTATATTGTTTAACATCTGTGATGCAGGGAAACAGGTTGGAGGAATCCAACTGGATTCCTCAACATTTATTTTACTATTTTCATATATTATGATATATGATGTGTTATATAATCTGTTATGGATTGTGGGTGTTGGAATGATGTTGATCATTTTTATTCGATATTTTAAATATCATAAAAGACCCTGGGATGTAAAAAGAATTTATTTCAATGTATATTGAAATAAAAGGGATTTTATAAAATCATCAGATTTTATAAAAGGAAATATTTCGAAAGTAAATAGAAGGGAAAAATGTTTTTAAACGAATAGAGTTTTATAAAAGGGAAATCATTTGTAAAGTGTAGAACTGTTACTAAAAGTAAATCTTTATAAATGAATAGTTTACTCAAATAGAATAAAGGAGTTAATCGATGTTAGTTTAATCGATTAGAGTTAGAATAAAGGAGTTAATCGATGTTAGTTAATCGATTAGTGTTAAAGTAAAAAGAAGCTAATCGATGTTAGTTAATCAATTAGTGTTAAAGTAAAAAGAGTTAATCGATGTTAGTTAATCGATTAGTGTTAAAGTAAAAGGAGTTAATTGATGTTAGTTAATCGATTAGTGTTAAAGAAAAAGGAGCTAATCGATGGTAGTTAATCGATTAGTGTTAAAGTAAAAAGGAGCTAATCGATGTTAGTTTAATCGATTAGAGTTAAAGTAAAAGGAGCTAATCGATGTTAGTTTAATCGATTAGAGTTAAAGAAGTAAAAGGAGTTAATCGAATATAGTTATTCAAATAGAAAGCAAAAGGATTTAATCGAATATAGTTATTCGAATAGAAGCAAATGAGTTAATCAAATATAGTTTATTCGAAGAAAGTAAAAGGAGTTAATCAAATATAGTTATTCGAATAGAAAGTAAAAGGAGTAAATCGAATATAGTTATTCGAATAGAAAGCAAAAGGAGTTAATCGAATATAACTATTCGAAGAAGGGTTAAGTAAGGAAGTTAGTAAAGGAATATAAAGTGAACTTTGCCTATTTCAAAGTTAGAAATGTTGTTCAGTTAAGGTCGGAGAGGTAGTTCTACCCCAACTTGATTGACTTCATTTTTAACTAAGGAATAGTTAAGGTTCGGCGGTAAAGGAAATGGTTTGAGTTGGCATAGCGATGTTTGTTTAAACATCTGTCTAAGTCCAATGAAGAGGCTTTGGAAATGTTTTCCAAATAAGAAACCAGAAATGTTTTCTAATGAAGAAAACAAGAAATGGAAATGTTTTCCATTGTTAATAACGTATATTTTCCAAATCTAGAAAATAAGAAATATTGAATATAGGGAAACAGGAGATAAGTAAATTTATGAAATAAAGAGATAAATGTTGAATGATGTTTGATTGATATAAATTTCCATTTGGAAATAATATCGATGTTTTCACATCTGTTTTTATTCGATAGTTAAATCACAAACTATCGAAGTTTTGACCATTTTAACGTTGTTAATATGGAGAGACCGGTTGGATTATTATCCAAAGAACCACTCTGTATTGGCATAAGTGTTGCGAATCATATATGCCAAAGGAAATTGAAGACGGAGTTATGCAAGGGCTATCCTGTTTACAGAATAGTGCCTTCGGTTCATCCTGTTCCTGGGTGACTTGTATGGACGGATGTCTAACAGAGTATTTCCAGACGATCACGTATATTGATTTCTCCAACTATACCAAGAGTGGAAGCGGAGAAGGAAACTTCTTTTAGCTAACGCGTAATGTATGGTTGAGGACGTCAATCGGTGATTTGATGGATTTGATGTTGTGAAATTCAAAGTGAATCTGGTATGATGATAAAGCGTAGCTTCTAGCATCATCATCCAGTAAATGACAGAAATCGGGCAGGCAGCATGGCTAAGTCAGTCGCACCGAAGTAGGGTGTATAATCACCTGATCTAGAGTTTCATTTACTTCTAAAAATCTATTGTTGATGCTGTCCCATTCGGGGAAACGGTTGTTGATCCCAACTGTTGGTGATATACATTCGATACACTCAAGCGAAATGAGTGGTCGGTCATGTGTGGTCGGGTTGCAAGATGTTCTTGTTGAACCCAGTGTAATCCTCTCTAGAGGTACACTAGCGAAAGGTGGTTCCATACCTTGTCATAGTTGGAAATCCATTACCCAATACGTGCTTGCGGTTTTGATTGTATACTATATATGTAGAACGTGAGATGAAAGCGTTTCTTCTAGATGATTATATATATTGTGGTTGATAGACATTATTATAATATCAAAAGGTTTTTGATATAAAGATATTTTGGATTCTCATAAGGGAAAACCCGTGCCGTTATGCGGCGTGGTCTTATGAGATATCGTTTACTTGTTTGAACTGTTTTTAAATTGTTTTACTCATACCAGTCCCATGACTGACCCGAAGTTTATTTTGTTGTTTTCCCTAAACTCTTGGGTGCCTAAATTTGTACGGGCAGTCAAGTAGTCCGGATTTTACAGATACACTTGAAGAGCTTGGAGCAGGAGGCTTCAGGATCATATAGCTATAGTTATTTCCGCTGTGTTGTAAGTGCTGTACTTTGATAATGGTATGTATATTCAAGTACAGATTTGTATTTCAAAGTTATGTTACGAAATATATTTATTCGTTCCGCTGTGAGATTCGTGTTACTCTGATGTTGTGTTCTTCTTCTTCTATTCTAATTTTCTATCTTATCTTTCCTCACCCTCTAATTTCTTTCACTAATTTCCAGGATTTTTCGATGTTTTGGTTATCGACATCGAGTTTTTGTCGATAACCAAAGTCGCTTAAAATCCGGGTCATTACACGGATGTGCCACAGAGGTGTACCTCTTCTCAATGTGGTACTTTTGGCAAAAGTCTCTAAATTCCGCGCTATCAAATTAGGTTCCGTTATCTATTATGATGACCTTCGGAATCCCGAATCTGCATATGATGTTTCTGACAATGAAGTTAATTACTCACTTGGTCGTGATTGTGGTCAATGGTTCCACTTTGACCCACTTCGTAAAGTAATCCACGGCCACAATGGCGAACTTTGCTCCACCCTTTGCTATGGGGAGACTTCCAATAATGTCAATCCCCCACACAGCAAAAGGCCACGGGCTCATGATTGTCTTCAACTGACTAGGGGGTGCCCTAAGGATCTTGGAAAACCTTTGGCATGTGAAACACCCCACCTCTGTTAAGGTCACTCACAAAGGAAATGCCTTAACATTGGTGGAGCATGTTAGGTAAAAGATGCAGATAAATTACAAGACAGACAAATAAAGTAGCGGAAAATAAAGTCATTTTATAAACAATGCGGTTCAGTCAAGTTTTTACAATAGTTTTCTCAATCATACTTAAAAGTAATACATAGAACTTCTTTCTTGATTTTTAAAAAATTCCAAATATAAAAGAAGCATAAAAATAGCAATGATATTCCCCAATAAAGCGTGAACCAGCCATAGCAGTGGAAGAGAGAGTCCAAAGCAATACATCGACTATCTTCGAGCTTGGAAAGAAAACTGAGCTAAGTGGTAACATTTCCTCCCTGTGAACCTAGGGTGGAACAGAAGAAAAGGGACAAAACAAAACTAGGTCAGACATAAGTCTAGTAAGTCCAATGACTTTCAGCATATAAACAGGCAAAAGCATCATGACATGAATAAACTGAACATAAGACAATACCGTGAGAACAAGGATAACAAGATAACATACGACTAGTATAGATATGACAAGGCAAGATAAACTGAATGCGCTTTTACTTTTTCTCTGCTTCGCTACTATCTTGTTATTCTGATATATATATATATATATATATATATATATATATATATATATATATATATATCTGCACGACCTAACTAGTGTCCCAACTAGTAATCTGTATAAAATGATAATATGATAACGTGATCCCAATCCCCGCAATTGTGGCAGCCTTCAGGTGTACATCTATTATGAGGATTCCACCTCAATCTGCCAAATTGCCATGAACATGTTAGATGTACCCTTACTACCCAATCGATCGGCTCCCTACTTGCATTAATTTCTCTTGTGTCTGTGTCAATCGGCCTTCTCTTGCATGTAGATACCCTGTGCTGGTCCCACCATAAGTTGTATCAATCCTTATGACAGCGACCCGACACGATTCAAGAGGCACAGCGAATAACTGCTAGTACCCACTGCCTGCTTTTTCACACTCCGGAGTAGAGCACGCCCGTAAACCGTCGGAACCTATACTGATGTACCCCCTGTCGTTGTTTTGACCGCTTATAATCAACCCAGTAATCGTGCCCCACCCAGCCTAGTTCAGGGTACCATGATACATCTATGTGGGTTACTGCTGAAATGGGTCCCCGTTACTAAGGTTTGTTACTGGTTAAGTTTGTGGGCCTATATTTACTAATATTACCCACCAACCCGACATGTACTTAACCCTCCCACCGATTAAAGCACGTTTATTTAATGGTTAAGTTTGTGGGCCTATATTTACCAATATTACCCACCCATCTTGATATGTACTTAACCCTCCCACTGATTTAAGCATGTTTATTTAACGGTTAAGTTTTGTGGGCCTATATTTTCTAATATTACCAACCAACCCGATATGTACTTTACCCTCCTACACATTATGTCATATTGGTTAAGTGTTGTCCTTTCATGTTAACTTAACCCACCCATTCATCATGTCATGTTGGTTAAGTGTTTCGTATTAACTTAACCCTCCTAACTTATCATGTTGGATTGGTTAAGTGTTTTTCTATTTACTTAACCTCGTTCGTCCATCAAGTTATATGTGTCAAGTGTCTCTTGTTAACTTAACCCCACGTGTTCATCATGTTGTTTTGGTTAAGTGTCATCAATTAATTCAAGTTACTTAACCCACCTACTTGTCATGTTACTTTGGTTAAGTGTTTCCTTCTTGTTTTAACTTAACCTTACCACAAATGAAGTTATATTGGTTAAGTGTTGCCCTCTTGTTTTAACTTAACCTTACCACAAATCAAGTTATATTGGTTAGGAGTTGCCCTCTTGTTTTAACTTAACCTTACCACAAATCAAGTTATACTGGTTAAGTGTTTCCCTCTTGTTTTAACTTAACCTTACAACTAATAAAGTTATACTGGTTAAGTGTTTCTTATTACTTAACACAACTCATTCATCATGTTATACTGGTTAAGTGTTTTCCTACTAACTTAACCCTAGTCATTCATCTTGTTATATTGGTTAAGTGTTCTCATTAACTTTACCCTAGTCATTCATGTTATACTAGTTAAGTATTCCTATGAACTTAACCCTAGTCATTCATCTTGTTCATTAGCATTAATTGATTTATTAATGCACCAACCTCTCACATTAGATATGTGTTGTTGCTGTTACTGGATGTGCCGGGCGGTTCCGGGCGGTTTTACACCACAACTCAATCTAACCACGGGTCTTTCTTGGGCATGAATGCACTAACCTCTCACATTAGATAGGTGTTGTTGTGGTTACTGGATGTGCCGGGCGGTTCCGGGCAGTTTTACACCATAACTCAATCTAACCTCTGGTTAGGCATGTTTATCTTTTCACTAATTTACATATTTACAGTTTATATGTAAATTACTCACAATTGTTGTCAATTTTAGATTATGCCACATTTACCATAAATGTCCAAGTCTAGATTTTCAAGCTAATTATCCAAACCAGTCATGTTCCAATTTTCAAGTTATGCCCGACAAAGCTAATTGCAAGTTATGGCTCCCAATTCAATTTCAAGTTATTACTCAAAATAGGCTACGCCTAATCTTTCCAAGTTTGTAATAACAGTCATGCCCCAAAATTACAATATTCATTATACTTGGCATCCCAAATCAATAGTCAGGCCAAATCTAGATTTAATGTTCCAATTTTTCATTTTACGCCCAACCTAGATTCAATGCTCAAGTTACCCCAAATTCGCAACAATAACAATTATGCACAAAACTTGTTTTATATTCCAATTTCATACTTTATCGTTCATGCCAATTCTAGGTTCAATATTTCAAATTACATATTCCATACTTTATGTCAAATTTCCCCAAGTTGCATCTTAACAGTCATGCCATACTACATGATCCAAATTATGTCAAATAATGTCAATTTCTTGTTACACCCAATTACCCCCGCATTCATAACGTACGTATTTCGAGATTCAACGCAAGATTCATGAAATAAGTAGAGAAACAATATGGAACCTACTAGGCATACGACGATAAGAACTATTGGTCCAATAGATTTGATATACCAAATTGACAAGTTTTGCATAGAATACATTGCAGGCATATAGATATGATATGAATACCATCATGAACCATCACAAATGTATAAGTTTGACAAGAGTTATATAATGAACTCAAACATGATTCCAATTCCAATATACAGGAAAGGATAGATATGATTGGACCAATTCCATAGACAATAATGATTCCCAAAGGCATATATAAGCACAGATTCAAATGAAAGGATTGCTTACAGTAGGCATATTCTCATATTCCTTTTACTACATGTCACAATTAGATTTAGATGTTCAAATCTAAAAAGTAACTGAACTTACAAAAAGAGAACAATTCTTGTATTTCTAGAATATGTTTTCTAAAACTGAAAAGCGATCCCTTGACGTAGATTATCGGTTCTCTAATTTAGATTTGATTCTTAGAAAATAGTTGTTGAAGTCATTGAATTAGCCTTTGAATCTCTACTTGTATTCTAAACTTGATTTCTTGATGAACTGGAGCAGCATAAGCCCGTCTTTGATTTATTTTGATATGAAATAGGGTAGAGTATAAGTGTAATGAAGTTGTATAGAGAAAATTGTAGCCTTAGGGGTGTTTATGTAGCATAGGGATCAACGAATCTGGTCAGAACGGGCATCCAAGTGCAGAAAAATGAACCAATCCTCGGATCTGGAAATACGGGGGAAGTCGACCCCCAGGTCGACCCCTGGTCGACCTATTTGACCCAGGTCAACCCCCTGGTCGACCTGGGTCCTGGGCGGGAAATTTCCCGCCCAGCCCGGGTGTGTGATTTGAATTTTGAACTTCTTTTAAATCTGAGCTGTTTTATTTTACTTAAATTCCTGAAACTTCTGAAGGCCTTAACTTTCTCATACAAAGTCCGATTTACGAAAACATGGACTCTATTCCAAGTAGAATTCCCAGACGAACGCAATGGCATAACCCATTTCACTTATTTCTTCGTTTAAAAATTAAGTATACTTTAATTTGTTACTTTAATGTTCACAGAAAATACGGGGTGTTACATTCTCCCCTCCTTATAGGATTTCGTCCCCGAAATCTTCATGTCAAGAAGAATGTATATCCTAACATCCAACATCCATTTACTCAACCATTCAATAAGGTGTCCATTGTCCTTAAAAAGATTTCTAATGCTTTCATGATCATATGCATAGTGTGTGTACATGTTTCTTATCTAATGCAAAATCAGGTGGTCTACTGATTCAGTTGACCTCCGTAATGCGAATCATGAGAGTGTCATGCGTCCAATATGTACGCAAATATCCCTAATCATGTAAATACGATATGTGTGCATATTCACTCATCCATATGCAACATCCATATGATAACACATCAAGTTTCAATCCATATACAAATACATTCATATGCATATGCAATATGGAAGTGACTGAGCCGATCTAGTGCCTAATGTGTGTGTATATGCATCCACGAGCATCCACTAGCAACCACTAGCAACCATTTGCAACCATAAATCATAACATGTTTCAAATACATATTTCCATCCATTGGCTTCTACCTAAGGATCGAAGATACGACCTAGAGGATATACCTTAAAAAAAGATAGAAACAAGCATGCATAGAATTCCTAGAAAAAGAGATCAAGGATATACCCTTAAGAAAAAGGGTATGATGCGCGTATCTAGTCTTCAGTCTTCTAAGTCGCATCTTCTTGAGCTTTACTCCATTGTACCTTAACTAATTTGACTTCACGATTGCGGAGCTTCTTGACCTCCATTTCCAAAACCCACTAGTAAAGATAGGACCTCGATCACTTATTATGCTAGAGGGTTTCCAATGTAGTCGAACTATCTTTCCAAGATAAACAGATATTAACCATGATACCAAGTGTATATACTAAGATGATTAGAGGCCTCTCTTCTACTTAGCTTATCCATCATATCACAACTATTTATCTCTCATGCAAACAATCCTAGTCGAACTCGACATCCCTCAAGTACAAGCCCCAAAGGCCTAAATCAATATCAGACAAGCACCCAAGGAATACCTCCTCCGAATTTGGACGATCTATGTGAGATGATACTAGCAAAACAACCAAACAATTGAGCACTTAACCGACTCTGGCTACCCTAGCCAATCTTGCTCCAAGACTATCGTTGATCGCATAACTGGCTTTGCATTGTCAACTAGATATATGCGGAAGTCTATCTCGAGTTTTAGGAGGAAAACCCCTAACCTAATCAAAACATTCGCATACTCATGGATTATTCTAACTGATCGCAAATCGTCGATAAATGCATCAAGTGATTCTAGGTAGCTAAGGCTAACTGATCCCTTAGGATCGCACGAAATCTCGAGGGTATTCCCGAGGCAAGTCGAAAGTCTAACTACCCTCCTTACACAATCACTAGCTAACCAATCCATGCCTAGAATCAACCCATAGCCCATGAAACCAAAAACGTAAGTATTACACTTAGACTCAATACTTAATATAGTTATTCTGAAATCCTTACAAACCAAAGATAAATGAGCCAAACCACAAATTGGATTTGAGACAATAATGGGATCTTCTACTATACAAGTACTAAGGTGCAGAGACCCGACTATGGAAGCAGATATAAACGAATGTGAAGCGCTAAAATAAAAAGAGTACTAACAGGATGATCAAAATGGAAAAACTAAACTCTTTCAACAGAAACATTACTACCTCTCTCTCAGGTACGATGGTGTTGAGAGCATGCATTTGCCCTCCTGAAAATCCTGTCCTTAGTCCTTGCCCTTGTCCTTAATTATATGATCCGTTATACCATAATAAAGATACTTCCTCTTGTCTTAGGTTTTACTATTCTTTCCTCCCCTCTTGTCCTGTGATTCTTCCACTTACACCTCTTCCTTTTTACATTCTTTGTGAACCAAGTCCATATCCATGAGTTCCTCATCCTTGGGTTGTTCTACTTAGCAAAACTCCCTCAGTATCATCTTTACTATCCTCATGTAACTTGTTGACAATTCTCTCGAAAGCTGCCTCCATCACACGGAAAACCCTACAAAGCTTGGGAGAAAATTTGCCGCAGGTGAAACTATAGCGGTTATAGATGGAAGTTGGGCACTTCTTCGCCCTTTGACAGGTATCGTAGTCTTGTCAAGCCTACGGAACCATGCCGCGATTAGGTTACCTCCCAGAAACCCAGGAGCGCCGAAGACTTAGTAAAGAAAGGAAACAAGGATTCAAATAGAGGATCAAAAGATAATGCATATGGCTTTGGGGAATATGCCTTCAAAAACAAAACCTTTCTTTTGGAAAATGCTTCTTTTAAAACCGTTTTGAAAATAATTTTTCTGATCAGGTAAACTTCAGCTCTGATACAAAGTGAAACACCCTACCTCCATTGAGGTCACTCACAAAGGGAATGCCTTAACTTCGGTGGAGCATTTTAAGTAAAAGACGCAGATAAATTACAAGATAGACAAATAAAGCAGCGGAAAATAAAGTCATTTTATAAAAAATGTGGGTCAGTCATGTTTTTACAATAGTTGTCTCAATCATACTTAAAAGTAATACATAGAACCTCTGTATTGACTTTTAAAAACTTCCAAATATAAAAGAAGCATAAAAATAACAATAATATTCCCCAATAAAGCATGATCTAGCCATAGCAGTGGAAGAGAGAGTCCAAAGCAATACATCGACTATCTTTGAGCTTGGAAAGAAAACTGAGCTAAGTGGTAACATTTCCTCCCAGTTAAACTGGGGGGGAACGGAAGAAAAGAGGCGAAACAAAACTAGGTCACACATAAGCCTGGTAAGCCTAGTGACTTTCAGTATATAAACAAGCAAAAGCATCATGACATGAATAAACTAAATGTAAGACAATACCATGAGAATAAGGATAACAAGATAACATAAGATTAGTATAGATATGACAAGGCAAGATAAACTGAATGTGCTTCTACTCTTTCTCTATTTCACTACTACCTTGTTATTCTGATTTTTATATGTATATGTGTAACGACCCGTATTCTACACATCATAGGATCGTAGAATATTTGTTTCTTTCCCGTATGAAGTCGTATGGTCATGTAATTTTGGGAAACATCTATTAGAGTCATTTCCCATGTTCATGATTTTTGTCAATTTTTAAATGACCATTTTGCCCCTAGTTGGTACTGTTTTGGCCATACCTTTTGATTGGAAAGGAATTTTGACCTGAAACCACTTCCATTTGATTCGTTTGATGGTTTACCTTTCCTTAGAGTGGTCATAATAGCCAAACGGACTTACCGTTTGGGAGATATGGCTGAAACAAGGTTTGGAGGGTGAAAAACTGCTTAACCGGGCCAAATCGGGTGATTAGTGAGTAAGCCCATAACCCATTTCGGGATTAGGGTTATGGGAGGACTGAAATGAGATGGAGAATCATTCCATTTCAGTTTTCTAGCCTCCACTTATCACCAAGGAACCCTAAAAATGGCCTCCAACCTCTAAATCACCCCAAAATCATCTTTTGGTCAAGGATTTGGATTAGCAACCCCTAATCAAGGAAGATCTTCACCAAAGCAACATAGGAGCAGCTGTTTGGCATTGAGATTCACATCAAATCAGAGAATTATTTCATATCTTAGTTTATTTTGTGGCTAAGGTGAGTGATTTGCATAGTTTTGCACTAATTATGGCTAATTAGGGGTGATTAGTGTTAATTAGCGAATTTAAACATGATAAATTTCTGGAAAAATGTTTATAAAATTCGGAATGATTTTTTAGACCTCTGATATGAATTTGGGTTAATTTGGTTAAGTTTTTCTAATCATATCATTAGTTTCACCTAAACATGCTTAAGAGGAAAATATGGGATTTTGGGTATGTTTGATCCATTTTACATGCTGTGATTTATGTTTTGATGTTTGGGATCGATACTATATGTTGCTATGACTGTAAGGTATGCTTTGTGATTATTTAGAAGTGTTAGATTGGTCGAAAACGCCGTCGAATGGCGTAGAAACAGTCGCAGGAAAGCATGCAGGAAATGACCCAGAATCCGGATCGGATCGGTGGAGGGGAGCGCGACTCGATCCGTTCCAGCGTGGGTGTCACGATCCGTTTGAGGGAGCAAGTCACGACTTAGCTGAGTGGCATGATCTGGTAATAGAAGCACGACCCGAACCAACGAGTATTCAAGATCCGAACCAGGAGGAGGAGCTCACGAGTCGATGGGTACTAGGGCGCGACGAACCGACCCGATCAGAAGGCGCGACCCGATCCGGATGAAGCAACCCGATCCGACCCGAAGTGGTGACGCCGATCCGAACCAGTAGGAGGAGCCATGAGCTGGAGGACCACGACCCGATCCGACGTAGGAGGCGCGACCCGACCCGAATGACCAAGGCCGATCCGATCCGATGAAGAATCTGAAGGCTACGATCCGATTCGATGGTGATGACCAATAACCCGAGATGCAAAGGTAGTCCAAATGGAAGTTAGAGCTCAGGATCCCGGAACCAGTGGGGAACAAATGAGTTGACTTCATGAGTTGGGCTTTGCTGCGGGACGTGTGCTAAGGAGTTGTCGACGTTCATAACTTCGATTCACCACTAAAAAGGAATGATGGGCTACTTATCAGTGCAGTAGGGTCATTATAACCTGAGGGGCAAAGTGATCGTAGCAAGACTACGTTATCAGTGCAGTAGGGTCATTACGACCCGAGGGGCAAGGTGATGCGTAGTAAGACCATGAGCCAGTGCAGTGGGGTTCTTGTGACTCCATGGGGCAGAGTGGACATAGTAAGGATCAGTAAGGCTATGAGCCAGTGCAGTGGGGTTCTTGTGACTCCATGGGGCAAAGTGGACATAGCAAAGGATTTGTGGCTACGTTATCAGTGCAGTGAAGCCATTTATGACTTCATGGGGCAAAGTGATCGTAGCAAGGTATGTTGGGTGATCGAAGTGGTGAATATCGTATGCTTTATGCACTGAGTGAGAGATGTGAGGATAGATGCTATGCTTGATTGTTTGCTATCATTATGACATGCACACACCTCCCCCACCTCTGTATCTTTGCACTGTTTGATATGGTACCTTAGAGTGTTGTACAGTATGTAGTGCTAACTCTTTGGTTGCAGGTCCAGGTTCAGGTATGATTTAGTCTACCTGTTATTGTTCACTTTAGATGCTTATCGCTTATACCAGGCTTTATGTATGACCCAGAGTTTTATGTCTCCTCTTATTACTCTGGGTGCTCACACGAGCAGACTAGAGACAGGTTAGCTGGTGATGCGCGAGTAGCTGATTCGGAGGCGGGCAGGAGGCTTCCACGTATGATATATATATATATATACACACATTCTCCCTGTGTCGTTGGTGGTCGCTACTTGGGCATTAGTAGTGTACCTCATTTATCTTACTTTTGCTTTGAGACAGTTCGAAAGTTGTAATATGCTGTATTCTGAATTTCCGCTGCTATGATGTTTAGTTCTGATTTTCAGCTTATGCACTGTCTCTCCTGTTTTATGTCAAGTATGTTATTATTATATTTTATTCTATGCGCTGTGAGACATTCTACATGTTCTTGATTAGTTCATTTCCTTCTTCCCTTTTCCTTTTGGCGACCTGTTCCGTGCTAACTGGACATGTGTACAGCGCACTTTTGGAGTAGATGTCGGTTGGTGCGGGGCGGGCCGTCACAATATGTATATATATAGATATGACAAGGCAAGACAATACCCTCTGGTCGACCTATTTAACTTCACTCCACTGTACCTTAACTAATTTAACTTCACGATCGCGGAGCTTCTTGACCTCCATTTCCAAAACCCACTAGTAAAGATAGGACCTCAATCACTTATTATGCTAGAGGGTATCCAATGTAGTCGAACTATCTTTCCAAGATAAATAGATGTTAACCATAATACCAAGTGTATATACTAAGATGATTAGAGGTCTCTCTTCTACTCAGCTTATCCATCATGTCACAACTATTTATCTCTCACGCAAACCATCCTAGTCGAACTCGACATCCCTCAGGTACAAGCCCCAAGGGCCTAAACCAATATCAGACAAGCACCCAAGGAATACCTCCTCCGAATTTGGACGATCTATGTGAGATGATACAAGCAAAAAAAACAAACAATTGAGCACTTAACCGACTCTGGCTACCCTCGCCAGTCTTGCTTCAAAACTGTCGTTGATCGCATAACTGGCTTTGCATTGTAAACTAGATATATGCAGAGGTCTATCTCGAGTTTTAGGGGGAAAACCCCTAACCTAATCAAAACATCTCCGTACTCATGGGTTATTCTAACGGATCGCAAATCGTCGATAAATGCATCAAGTGATTCTAGGTAGCTAAGGCTAACTGATCCCTTAGGATCACACGAAATCTCGTGGGTATTCTCGAGGCAAGTCGAAAGTCTAACTACCCTCCTTACACAATCACTAGCTAACCAAACCATGCCTAGAATCAACCCATAGCCCATGAAACCAAAAACTAAAGTATTACACTTAGACTCAATACTTAATATAGCTATTCTCAAATCCTTACAAACCAAAGATAATTGAGCCGAACCACAAATGGATTTGAGACAATAATGAGATCTTCTACTATACAAGTACTGAGGTGTAGAGACTCAATTATGGAAGCAAGTATGAACGAATGTGAAGCGCTAAAATAAAAAGAGAACTAACAGGATGATCAAAAAGGAAAAACTAAAATCTTTCAATAGAAAACTTACTACCTCTCTCTGGTACGCTGGTGGTGAGAGCATGCATTAGCCCTCCTGAAAATAATGTCCTTAGTTCTTTCCCTTGTCCTTAATTTTATGATCCGTTATACCATACTAAAGATACTTCCTCTTGTCTTAGGTTTTACTATTCTTTCCTCCTCTCTTGTCCTGTGATTCTTCAACTTACACCTCTTTCTTTTTACCTCCTTTGTGAACCAAGTCCATATCCATGAGTTACGCATCCTTGGGTTGTTCTCCTTAGCAAAACACCCTTAGTCTCATCTTTACTATCCTTGTGTAACATATTGACAAGTCTCTCGAAAGCTGCCTCCATCGCATGGAAAATCCTACAAGGATCTGGAGAAAATTTGCTGCAGGTGAAACTACAGTGGCTATAGATGGAAATTGGGCACTTCTTTGCCCTTTAACAGGTATCGTAGTCTCGTCAAGCCTATGGAACCATGCCGCGATGAGGTTACCTCCCAGAAAGCCAGGAGCCCCGGAGAATCAGTAAAGAAAGGAAACAAGGATTCAAAGAGGATCAAAAGACAATATCGTGGGAACAAGGATAACAAGATAACATACGATTAATATAGATATGACAAGGCAAAATAAACTGAACGCGCTTCTACTCTTTCTCTGCTTTGCTACTACCTTGTTATTCTGATATATATATATATATATATATATATATATATATCTGTACCACCTAACTAGTCTCCCAACTAGTAATCCGTTTAAAATGATAATATGATAACGTGATCCCAATCCCTGCAATTGTGGTAGCCTTCAGGTGTACATCTATTATGTGGATTCCACCTCAATCTTCCTAATTGCCATGAACATGTTAGATGTACCCTTACTACCCTATCGATCGGCTCCCAAATTGTATTAATTTCTCTTGTGTCTGTGTCAATCGGCCTTCTCTTGTGTGCAGATACCCTGTGCTGGTCCCACCATAAGGTGTATCAATCCTTATGACAGCGACCCGACACGATTCAAGATGCACAGTGTATAACTACTAGTACCCAGTGCCTGCTTTTTCCCACTCTGGAGTATGTGCATGCCCGTAAACCGTCGGAACCTACACTGACGTACCCCATGCCGTTGTTTTGACCACTTATAATCATCCCAGTAATCGTGCCCTACCCTGCCTAGTTCAGGGTTCCATGATATATCTATGTGGGTTACTGCTGAAATGGGTCCCCGTTACTAAGGTTTCTTACTGGTTAAGTTTGTGGGTCTATATTTACTAATATTACCCACCCATCTTGATATGTACTTAACCCTCCCACTGATTTAAGCATGTTTATTTAACGGTTAAGTTTTGTGGGCCTATATTTTCTAATATTACCAACCAACCCGATATGTACTTAACCCTCCTATACATTATGTCATATTGGTTAAATGTTGTCCTTTCATGTTAACTTAACCCACCCATTCATCATGTCATGTTGGTTAAGTTTTTCGTATAAACTTAACCCTCCTAACTTATCATGTTGGATTGGTTAAGTGTTTCCTATTAACTTAACCTCGTTCGTCCATCAAGTTATATGTGTCAAGTGTCTCTTGTTAACTTAACCCCACTTGTTCATCATGTTGTATTGGTCACGTTTCATCAATTAATTCAAGTTACTTAACCCACCTACTTGTCATGTTACTTTGGTTAAGTGTTTCCTTCTTGTTTTAACTTAACCTTACCACAAATGAAGTTATACTGGTTAAGTGTTGCCTACTTGTTTTAACTTAACCTTACCACAAATCAGATTATATTGGTTAGGTGTCGCCCTCTTGTTTTAACTTAACCTTAAAACAAATCAAGTTATACTGGTTAAATGTTGCCCTCTTGTTTTAACTTAACCTTACCACAAATCAAGTTATACTGGTTAAGTGTTTCTTATTACTTAACCCTACCCATTCATCATGCTATACTGGTTAAGTGTTTTCCTATTAACTTAACCCTAGTTATTTATTTTATTATATTGGTTAAGTGTTCTCATTAAATTAACCCTAGTCATTCATGTTATACTGGTTAAGTATTCCTATGAACTTAACCCTAGTCGTTTATCTTGTTCATTAGCATTAATTGATTTATTAATGCACCAACCTTTCACATTAGATATGTGTTGTTGCGGTTACTGGATGTGCCGGGGAGTTCCAGGCAGTTTTACACCATAACTCAGTCTAACCTCGGGTTTTTCTTGGGCATGAATGCAGTAACCTCTCACATTAGATAGGTGTTGTTGTGGTTACTAGATGTATTAGGCGGTTCCGGGCAGTTTTACACCACAACTCAATCTAACCTCGGGTTAGGCATGTTTATCTTTTCACTAATTTACATATTTACAGTTTATATGTAAATTATTCACAAATGTTGTCAATTTCAAGTTATGCCACATTTACCATAAATGTCCAAGTCTAGATTTTCATGCTAATTATCCCAATCAGTCATGTTCCAATTCTCAAGTTATGCCTAACAATGCTAATTGCAAGTTATGGCCCCCAAATTCAATTTCAAGTTATTACTCAAAATAGGCTACGCCTAATCTTTCCAAGTTTGTAATAATAGTCATGCCCCAAAGTTACAATATTCGTTATAGTTGGCATCCCAAATCAATAGTTAGGCTAAATCTAGATTTAATGTTCTAATTTTTCATTTTATGCCCAACCTAGATTCAATGCTCAAGTTACCCCAAATTTGCAATAATAAAAATTATGCCCAAAACTTGATTTATATTCCAATTTCATACTTTGTCGTTTATGCCAATTCTAGGTTCAATATGTCAAATTACATATTCCATAATTCATGTCAAATTTCCCTAAGTTGCATCTTAACATTCATGCCATACTACATGATCCTAATTTTGTCAAATAATGTCAATTTCATGTTACACCCAATTACCCCCGCATTCATAACGTACGTATTTCGAGATTTAAAGCAAGATTCATGAAATAAGCGGAGAAACAATATGGATCCTACTAGGCATATGATGATAAGAACTATTGGTCCAATATATTTGATATACCAAATTGACAGGATTTGCATAGAATACATTGCAGGCATATAGATATGATATGAATGTCATCATGAACCATCACAGATGTATAAGTTTAACAAAAGTTATATCATGAACTCAAATAGGATTCCAATTCCGATATACAACAAGGATAGATATGATCGGACCAATTCCATAGTCAATAATGATTCTCAAAGGCATATATAAGTACAGATTCAAATGAAAGAATTGCTTACAATAGGAAAATTCTCGTATTCCTTTTATTACATGTCACAATTAGATTTAGGTGTTCAAATCTAAAAAGTAACTGAACTTACAAAAAGAGAACGATTCTTGTATTTCTGGAATCTGTTATCTGGAACTGAAAAGCGGTCCCCTGACGTAGATTATCGATTCTCTAATTTAGATTTAATTCTTAGAAAATAGTTATTGAAGTCGTTGAATTAGCCTTTGAATTCTAATTGTATTCTAAACTTGATTTCTTGAAGAACTTGAGCAGCACAAGCCTGTCTTTGATTTATTTTGATATGAATTAGGGTAGAGTATATGCGTAATGAAGTTGTGTACAGAAATCCGTAGCCTTAGGGGTGTTTATCTAGCATAGGGATCAACGAATCTGGTCAGAACGGGCGTCCAAGTGCAGAAAAATGAACCATTCCTCGGATCTGGAAATAGGGGGGAGGCCGACCCCCTGGTCGACCCATTTGACCCAGGTCGACCCCCAAGTCGACCCCCGGGTCGACCTGGGTCCTGGGCGGGAAATTTCCCGCCCAGCCCGGTGGTGTGATTTGAATTTCAAACTTCTTTCAAATCTGAGCTGTTTTATTTTATTTAAGTTCCTGAAACTTCTGAAGGCCATAACTTTCTCATACGAAGTCCGATTTACGAAAACTTGGACTCTATTCCAAGCAGAATTCCGAGACGAACGCAATAGCATAACCCGTTTCCCTTAATTCTTCATTTAAAAATTAAGTATACTTTAATTTGTTACTTTAATGTTCATAGAAAATACGGGGTGTTACAACATGCATCGCATCGCCGTGCATATTTAGCTATGTCTTTGTTTATGGTAGGCCAAAAATAGTCATATAGCAATATGTTCTTTGCCGGCATTTGTCCTCCAGTGTGGTTACCACATTCACCTTCGTGCATTTCTTTCACGCTTGATGTCGTCGTGGGCTATGCACCGGAGGAGAGGCATCAAGAATCCCTACCTATATAGGATTTCGCCTTTCATGATACATTTGGAGGCTTTTCGGAAAACAGCACGCCTCTCGCTACTCTTGGTCGGAAGCGTTCTATTCATCAAAAAGTTATTCAAAGGTGTCATCCACGACTCCCTTTCATGTTCAGTTTCCAATACGGGATCAATTTCCATCTGATCAACACTTGCAGAGTGCAATACTTCAATTGGGACTAGCTCGGTGTCCTCGGGACAGTCGGAACTAGCCATCTTTGCCAACTTATCTACTTTTTGATTCTCCTCTCAAGGTATATGGGATATGCTGTAATGATCAAGGTTATCTAGCAATTTTCTCACTTCTTTCAAATATGATATCAGTCTTGGACTCTTGGCCTAAAATTTATCATTAACTTGGTTCACAACTAACTTGGAGCTGCAAAAGATATCTAGCTTCGTTATCTCCAACTCCTTTGCAAGATTAAGCCCTGCAATTAGGGCTTCACACTCAGAATCATTATTCGTGGCATGAAACTCCAATCTGAGGGCGCAATATATCGACCAGTCTTCAGGAGTTACAACCACAATACCAGCGCCAGATCATCTGTCATTCTTGGTGCCGTCAGTATATAATTTCCAAGCATTGGGGTCAAGATGTTGTTTCGAAGAATCAGCTTCTTCACTCACTACATCATCCTCTGGGACAGTGAACTCTGCTATAAAGTCTACCAGTACTTGCCCCCTTATTGATCGTCGGGGCTGGAAATTCAGATCAAACTGACTCAACTCAATGTTCCATTTGAGTAGTCTTCCTGAGGCCTCTGTCTTTGCAAAACTTGTCTAAGCAGGTGGTTAGTGTACACGGTGATAGGATGAGCTTGAAAATAGTGGTGAAGCTTCCTGGAAGCAATCAGTAAACTGTATACGAGCTTTTTTATTCATGGGTAGTTTCGCTCGGCGGTCGCCAACTTCTTACTCACATAGTACACTGGCCTCTGAATTTTATTTTCTTCTCTCACTAAAGCTGAGCTTATCGCATGGGATTATACTGCCAAATACACAAACAAGTCCTCGTGATTGATTGGTTTTGACAGTATCGGGGGTTTCTCAATATGATCTAGAAGGTTTCGAAATGCTTCTTCACAATCAGGAGTCCATTCGAAATTGCACTTTCCTCGCTTTATCACTTAGAAGAATGGAATACACTTAGCTGTAGCATTGGATATAAATCTGCTTAACGCAGCTACTTTTCCTGTGAGGCTTTGCACATCTTTGATTTGCCTGGGTTTCTGAATGTTTCTGATTGTTGTAATTTGGTCGGGGTTGATTTCAATTCCACGCGAACTGACAATAAATCCTAAGAACTTCCCAGAGGCAACCCCAAATGAACACTTCATAGGGTTGAGTTTCATCCCGTATCTTCGGAGGATATTGAACATTTCTGCTAAGTCGGCAATGTGGTTGGATGATTGTCTGGACTTTACAAACATACCGTTGACATACACCTCCATCGTCTTCCCGATTTGGTTGTAGAACATTCTATCCACCAATCGTTGGTAGGTAGCACCGGCGTTCTTCAAACTGAATGGCATCACTACATAGCAATATAACCCTAAATCCGTGATAAAGCTGGTATGCTCTTGGTCCAGGACGTGCATAAGTATTTGGTTATATCCCAAGTAGGCATCCATGAAGGAGAGGAGTTCATGACCTGCCGTCGAATCCACCAGCTGATCAATTCTCGGTAGCGGAAAACTATCCTTTGGGCACGCTTTGTTCAAGTCTGAGAAGTCAATACAAGAACGCCACTTTCCGTTAGCTTTCTTTACCAAGACTGGATTTGAAATCCACTCTAGATAGGTTGAGTCTCTGATGAATCCATTACTTCTTAGCTTCTCTACTTCTTCCATCAGGGCAGCAGACCTTTCTGGGCAAAGCATTCGCCTTTTCTATTCGACGGGTGGATGTTTTGGGTTGATGCTTAATGAATGACTCATAATGGAGGGGGATATTCCACACTTGCTAGCATGGGTCCAGGCAAACACATCCAAATTAGCCTTTAATAAATTCGTCAGTTCACTTGCTCGAAGGAGGTCCAACTGGGATCCAATCGTCAGGACCTTCTCTGGGTCACTATCATCGATTGGTACATCCATAGTCATTTCATTGGGAGTCGCCATTTTGCCCCCGGGTTCATCATCCTCTCTGGGATCTATATCCTCGGGCAGTCCTCTGGGCGACTCTCCCATAGTTATCTTCTTTAGTTGCTACGACGTTTCCTCCCTTGTAGGGGAGGAAGCGCCCTTTGTCCCTACATCGCTTCCTTTACGCAGCAACTTGAGTTCTGCTATGTAGCATGCTCGTGCAACGACTTGATCTCCTCTGATTATTCCTACACCGGCATCTGTCGGGAATTTCAACGACAAACACCAGGGTGCAATGCAAGCCCTGAACTCTGCTAGAGTCGGTCGGCCCAAAACGGCATTGTATGGTGACTCAATATCCAAAACCACAAAAGGAAGGATTCTGACTCTCCAGTGTTTTCCTTCCCCAAGGGTGACCGACAGTTCTACGTATCCCATTGGAGAAGTCGAGGCTCCGTTAAAGCCACGTACCCATCCCTCGTAGGGATTCAAATCCTTTGGTTCAGCTTTCGTCTGTCTTTTTAAACAGAATGTTAACTGAACTTCCGTTATCTACTAAGACTTTATGCACTATAGCTAGGCCAATAGTGACTGTGATCACTAATGGGTCTTTAGTTGGGGAATGGACTCCAATACTCTCTCTGCTGCGGAATATAACGTCGTCAGGCATTGTCTTTTGTTGTTTGATTGGAGCAGAATTGTCAGGGTTACTGCATTCTCCAACTTCAAGGTGTTGTTCTGTTGCGTTGACATACTGGTCCATTGCCCTGAAGCTGTGTCCTGCCAAGTGAAGCTCCCCGACTATGGTGTTGATTACAATATTCTTCCCTTTCTGCTAAGGGGTAGGTCTAGCAACGGGTTGGTTTTGATTCTGCCCTTATCCAGCTTTCCCCCGATCCCTTGGAGCCATCTTACACTCATCTAGTTTTCCTCCTCGGAGTAGATTTTCAACCACATCTCTCAAATGGCGACATTCGTTAGTGGAATGACCAGGGAACCTAGTGAAAGAGGCAAAACTTTCCAGTTTTGCGCTCTTTCTCCGTCGAATCCCTCGGGGGGGGGGGGGGGGCTCTTGTACTGGAGAACATTATAAGTATCCATAAATATGTTCTCTAGTGTATCATTTAACGGTGTGAAGTTCTCAAGTGGCCTGGACGAGGCCTTCTTTGGGAATCTTTCCCCCGGTTCTTCTTCCGACTATTATTTCCCGACTGGCGACCATTTTTATTTACGACATTCACCTCAACTTTCCCTGAGTTGTCTCCTGTCTGCTTGATGGCCACGTTGCTCTGTATATCTTTTTTGTCGATGGCCTTCCTCTTCCAGTTGGCATATATTTCTTCCTAATGCAAGCGAATATTAGCTTTTTCACAGAATATTTCTCTAGTCAGCGGCGGTTTGCCAGCCAGGTATCTTTCAAATTCGGTATCTTTTTCCACCCCATCGATTAAGGTCATCAAGACAGTCTGTTCATGAGGGTCTCCGACCTCTGTGATAGCTAGGTTGAAACGATCCAGGTACGACCTCAAGGTCTCATCAGGATGTTGTTTAATGAGGGATAACTTCATGACATTTTTAGTCCTCTGAGCATGAAGCCGATATTGGTTAACGAATTTTTCACTTAGTTCCCTGAAACTGGATATCGATCGTGCCAGTAAGCGGGTGAACCACAGTAATGCCACACCTTCTAGGAATATTGGAAACGCTTTACACTTTATGGCGTCGGAGGCTGCCGCGGCGTTCATGGACCATGAGTATCTCATTAGGTGTTGGACTGGGTCTGTCCTGCCGGTATAGCGATTCATAGTTAGCATATTGAAACGCATCGGGAATGAAACCTCTAATATGTCGTCGGTAAAGGGCGTGTGAGTACGCTCTATACTCCAATCTTTGTTTCTCTGTCCATGGATGTCCACCATGATCTGCCTAATCATTGCTTCGACCTCAACATGAGTTACTGTAGATTCAGGATCAGCACTTCTGGCCCTGCGTTGGCCTCCATCGTCCCTTCGACGGGCTTCCACGAAGTCTGGAGCCCGAGCAGAGCTTACTTTCCCCCTGTTGTTGTGGTCAATCATGCAGCGAGGGGGTAGTGGAGGCTGACTCTCAGTGGGATCATTAACAGCCTGGGCTCTAGAAAGCGCTGCAGGATTATTCAGATTACGGTCGACGGGTCCTATGTGAAGTGCTGCCTCTTCTCGGGAGGATAGCGATCCAAATCGAAGTTGTTTTATATTTTCAACCCTATATAATGGTCGCCGTGGGTGTCTTGAAGATTCCCTAGACGAGGACGAGTACTCTGGAGTCAAAGGACGGGCTAGCATAGGTGTCCTCCGCCTTTGGAGATCATCAATGCGCCTGTCCAATGTAGTGAGGTTTTGTCGCAACAGGGAGCTCTCTTATCTTTGGGCTTCCAATTCGTCATTTGTTCTTCACAACATATCAAGGATGCAGGAAAGATCTCCTTCAGTAGTTGGAGTGGAAGGATTGAATTGATCATCAACATTCTCTCTTATGCATAAAGAACTCGAGCCAGGTCGGGCAGAGGAACCAGCACGAGCAGAACGAGCCATAATTTCCTTTTCAGGTCGATTCGTGGTCTTGTTATCGTTTCGGGTCGTGGTCCCCTTATGTTGACGTGGTGGTGTGAGCAGGAGGGATCGTGGCACGGTCCTGAGATCGGGTCGTGACACCATCGCCGTGTCGGATTGGCCCCTCCTCACCACGATCCGTGGACTCGACTTTGACCTGCTCCTGAATGCTTTCTTCAATGGCTTCGTTTGCAGCTTCATTTACTTGCGAAGGTCGTGCATCTTTGGATTTCTTTCTAGCCATAACGTCTTGACTTTACAGAAATCTTAAAAAACTGAAACAGAGGAGGTTCGGATTATTCTCTTCGGACTTAAATATCCAAACAATAAAGTAATAATCTGATATGCTGAGACTTCAATTTCTCAGTGAAAGCACCAAAATGTTAGATCCAAAAATGGTTCTAACACCAAAATTATCTGAATATGAAGAGGTTAATATCTAGAAATGAGATAAAACGCAAAAGGTTTATAGTTGTTCGGCATTAACGGGCCTACGTCTACTTTATATACTTTTGATTGTACGTAGAATGCAAGTACAATCAATGATCTCTCTCAATATCATGAGTACAATGATAATTCACTCAATAATTTTGTAATAATACTAACCAGAAATAAAGGAGAAGCAACAATGGTGATTACAACACTTAGAATTGCCAAATGATGCCAAAAATGCCAAGCGTAAGGCTATTTATAGGTGATATCTACAGGCGGTTCGTGGTCACATGTGGCATAAATCCCGAGGATCTGAGACTGATTCGTGAGTAGGTAAAGAAATGGTCAATATTGCGGTTGTGGATAGATGTTGCAGGATCCTTAACTTGCGAATCGTGGAAGACCTAGTCATGGCTACTATTTTCGGCTTTGAAGTCGGATCGCGAAGCACTGGCACGAGGAGGGTCATGGTGAGGATACCACGAGCGGGATCGTGAGAGGGGCATCAGGAGCCGAAGGGAACATGGGAAGACCACGAATCGAGGATGGAGATGGGACCACGAACGGAATAAGATGGCTTCTCTAGCAAAACTTCACAATGGAATTGCGTGTGTGTCTTGGTGTCTTGGTCCAAAAAGCTGGCCAACAATGTTGCTGTAACCTTGAATCAAACAAGAACATAAAGGGATTGTGGATTACAGACCTTGGATCACAATCTTAGGAATAAAATGTTGGCTTAATAATAAACTTATATGATTTAAGTTATATGACTAAGATGAATGAGAAAGAGGAAGTTGGAAACTTGAATAAGAAGTCAATTTGAATGGAAATAACCAAGTTAAATGGAAACCGGATGAGGTAGAGGAAGCGCATAATTGAATGTTTAGACATTTGGTCTAATAACACATTAAACTGAGGCGCTTGCACCAGTCCATACGTTTGAGGATGAATAAACCAACGAGGTAGATCATCGTGTTGTCATGAGGCACAAGGGGAGCGAATGTCCATCTGATTATTCTGCTCGATATTCTACTGGCTCCGAAGGACTGGAAAGGGAAGCATGCGACCTCCTAAGACGTGGAGGTTACTCCTGGTAGCCCTTTGTGTGGTGGTAAGGGTCCTCCTACGCTCACAGAGTGTAGGTTTGCGCGTTGTACTAGTGAGTAGGCCTTGATTGCCCTGATAGTCGACAATCAAAAGACTGTAGGGTACCCCGACAGAGGCTAGGTTACTACCAACGTGGTATACCCTGATAGGTCTAACCCAGGAGATAGTAAGTCATCAGGTACCTACCATCGAGAGTCGGCTCGTTACGTGATGCGCGATGCGGAAAGGCGGAGAACTCCAAGAGACCATAAACCTTTTGCTACTAAGGCTATGGGTGAGGGTGGCTAATTAGGATTTGTTGTTTGTTTGGGGGTGCTAGAGGGCCAGGATATTAGCTCTCAATCTTGTTCTTCTTCCATTAGTTGAGGGAGGGGTCAAGTGGGACCATAGCCACTGAAAATGCAGACCTTAGCATCTGTGTAAACAGATATCTGAAAAGCTCCCTACCGAGTTTCGTGTTTCTTGTATAGCCTTGCCATGAGACTTAGTGCATGTTAGAGGTTATGTGCGGTTAAGGCACCGAGTATGATTGACGATACGTACGTGTGATAGTCTAGATACATTTGTGTTTGCTTTGGGTGGTGTATCGTACACTCTAGGACATTACTTTGTGATCTGATTCAATCAAAGGTGGCACTCCATACGCTTACGTAGCATGGCGATAGTGGTTCTATGAGCAACGTAGCATTGTTATATAGAGGTCCATACGTCACTCCGGTGTCGGATGAGGGACTGGATATATTTCTGTGGCGTTACGATGGAGACTGTGCGAGTTGGTACCATGGGGTGTACCTTAATATTGGGGGTAGCTACAGATATACTGAATTAGGTTAATCCACTAGGAGTAAATGGGTACGACGTGTGTGTAATCCTTGAGTGTTGTTAACCCAAGTAACCTAATAAATAAGAAAATGTGATTGAACGGTATATGTAGGATTATCCAAAGTGTGTAGTTTAAATCCAGTCACCAGAAGTTGTGTTTTGACCCCCTCCTCGTATCATACTCGCAGGTTAGATTTGTGGCAAAGACATGATAGCTTTGGATGCTAGTTAGCCAGTATTATTAATACGGTAAAGCTATACTTTGATTATATTATATTTTATCCATTTCACTGCAAGATATATTATGAGCTCTGACATATTTTATTCTCTGTTTTTTCTGCGGGATACCAGAGCAACCCAACACAAATTTCGATTGATGAGAATTTTGAAAAAAAAAAATCGGTCTATTAGAATTCGGGTTGTTACAGCCAACATGAAAGGATTTTACGATGGGAAAAGTGTTGAGGATAACTCTCGTCATATTGATCTTTATACTTCCAAAATTATGAAATTACAAAAGGAGAAATCGGCTTTATGTCAAGATGCTTTCACTAGAAGAAGGAGAACGGAAATCTTCATGTAATGGGCAAGGCTTTCGACCGAGCTTTGAAGTTGCAACCTAAACCCTCGCACGAGCCATACATGGTCATAGAAAAGTTTCGAAAGGTCGATGGACTTTTATGTACTACGATTCATCATTCTATAATTTCTTCCTTGTTTAATGAATAAGAAGCTTTTCATTGAGAGTTAGGTTGTACTCATATGAAATTTCTAGCATTGGAGTATGGGTGTTATCTCTCTAGAGATGTGTTTATCTTACAATCTTTCTTGTAAGTAACTATGTAAGATACGAAATACCTAGTATATCACTTGTCGCATGTAATATTTTATAATGATGGTGCTTATATAAAGAGGTAGGACCTATAACCGTATCATTAAACATGTGACCGCACATTCTGGTGTAACGTTGTTTCATTATGACTTCACCGTGATATGGTGTACATATTCGGCACACTTTGTTAGAAGTATACATTATAAGCTCTCGCAAAGCGCCACCCGCTCTCAGTGGGGTTAATAGTGCCGAGGTACGGGAAATGTGAAATCTCTATAATACTTACTTATGTTTTGCGTGTTGGTGCAAATATTTGATATACTTGGATAATAAATTGATGAATGTATAAGTTAGAGATACTTCCCTCAGCAAGTGAGAAGGACATAAGTTTGCACATAGTAATAGCGAAAATGTGATTCCAAGCCAGGCACGAGTTGGTGAGAAGTTTGAACAATTCCTTCTGGTTCAGTTTTGAGCATCTGAATCGATCCAAATTTGGATATTTCTGATGAGAACGGAACCATAACCTTGTTGTGATTCACACTTGAATCAACCTAGATTTGGGCATTAAGATAGAAGACCAAGAATCCACTTCTAGCCTTTGTTGAAAGTCGAATCAACCTGGATTCGGTGTCAAGATAAGATGGGTTTCCCCTTCCAATATTTGTGAAGACCTGAACCAACCTAGATTCAGGTTATAATATAGAAGACCTAAAACAACCCTTGTTCCAACAATTAGAGATTGAAGGCCAGAAATTCCCTTTCGATATTTGTGAACAACTGAATCAACCTAGATTCGAGTATTAATATAGATGATCTTAACCAACCCTTGTTTATGCAACTAGAGATTGAGTACCAAAAATCTGCTTCCGTTATTTGTGAAGATCTGAATCAACCCAGATTCGAGTATTAATGTTTTGGTGTCCCACTTGGATTTGATTTGTGAAGAAGAGGTTGTATGTGCTTCCTGAGCCATTCTATGTTCATTTAATGTCAAAGCAGAGGATGCACGTGCTTTGTTGGCCACTCTTTGGGCATGTGCGTCCAGTGCACTCGGATAGCTTATCCACTGGCAAGGCCCAAGGACTTACCCGACCTCCCTCCAGGGGGCGTCTTATCCTGACCATCGTAGGTGATGAAAAGGTCTTAGAAACTTAAACTGGGACATTACAGACACAAAATTGAGGCTTACTCTTTTGATGCTCTATATTTCCCATCGTAGGTACTGATAAAGTCTTACACACGACCCCCCTCCGAGGGTTGCCTTTTTCTGAGCATCATAGGCGATGATAGTGGTTAGCGCACCCTCTTGTGGGTAGCGTGAAACCTTACCCCTCTGGTTTGGGCATGGAAAAAGACTAACACACCACCCCTCCCCTCCAGGGGATGCCTTGCCCTGATCAATTTAATGATGACAAGGGATTTGATCAATTCGTGGTTTGACCCTTTTTGGGTCTCTTTAAGCTTCGAAAGGAGGGTATTCCGTACCCTCGATCATGTTTGATAATCCTTTTCCTGAGGATTTTTGCTAAACTTAATCTGATCTTTTTGTAAACTCTCGTAATTGTCCTTAGTTGATGAATTTGATGGGCGTTTCCTCGAGGATTCTTTAGTGGTTAGTTTCTTGTCTATTCATCATGCAGTAAAGACAATATGGTCCTCATTTTTTCCCTTTTGTATTTATGCTTTTTCTTTATGATCGACCAACAGTTGAGTTCGTGTTTGGTAAGGAAGTAGATATTTTCCGCCGAAGTGGTGAGATAGTATTCCTTAGGTAATCCTGGCTTAAACCTCTCTCCTTGCCGTTGGGACTTAGCCCCTTTATGACCCAGTCCTGTTGTTTTACCAATATTTTTGTTCCTACCTTCCAGAATATACTAAGGTTGAGGTGTTATCCCTTCGGACCATTTGTTGGTGAAGTGGTCAAAATCATTCTTTATTTCCTGTTCAAGCATCGTTCCTCTGATTTGCTTGTAGAGAGTTTTCCTTAGGTGAGAGAAAATGTTGATGTCCTTTGATGTAGAGCCATTCGGAGGAGGTTCTAGGGTTTGCCTATGTGGGAAAGGCTATAATCCCCGGCGTCGGAAGCATATTCTTCTGTTTCTCCTTTCCACTTTATTATCCGTAAGGCTTCTGCTCTCAACCTTCGTTCTTCTGTCACTCTTGGGTTAGTTATTTTCGACTTATCCATTCGAGATCCAAAAGTCTTTTATTGGGACCTCTTACCCATAACTTTGCATCTTTAAAGCCTTAGTCCAATCCGGGACGGAACAACACAGGTAGATATGCAATAAGTTTAGCCAACGGATTATTGGTTCAAGCCCTCCCTTCTAGCGCCAAAATGTTAACGATATTTTTCGTCAACGCCTGGAGACAGGTCTATGGAAGTGGACCTCAAGGAAAAATGGGTTATTTAGCCTTTGCAAGTTTGAGTTAGTTCACTGTTTCCTAAGAATCAAGGTCTAGAATTCGAATGAATAGTTACTCTTCCCTCGATAGGGTTAGTATCACGCTTAAGTGATTCAAGAACCAACAATTATGCCAGGAGGACTAGTTTCAAAACACAACCCTTGATAATGACTTAACGGATGGTACAAGGGGTCATGCGCTAAGCTTGTTAAAGGGTCTAAGCTTCCAGGAAGGAGTGTTTCACTTGACCTTTGTAAAGGCTTGGTTGAGGGCTTATGTATACATAGGAAACAAAAAGTAAGTTGCGGCAACAATAACTAGGGAATAACATAGCAAACTCAAAAGGAAATATCATAAGTATCGTTTCACTTTTATTGATCTTTGATTTAAAGTACAAGAATATAATGGAAGAAATCCCCAAATGAATTTAAGAATTAGGGTTTACTCTAGAGAAAAAGAGTACAAGAATAAGAATGAAAAAATCCTTCTCAAAATGTGACCCCTAGGGTCTTATTTTTAGAGAATTTGGGGACCCTTCTGCTGTTGGGCCATTGGGCCTGTAGGAGCCTCTATTGGTTGCTTTTCTCCTTGGTCTCGGATGTTTTGGCTTCTGACTTCTTGTAGTGCTGATTATAGCTTCCACAGTGAAGGTTCCGGTCGGTTGGGGCTCTTTTAAGATTGATATGAGCTTATTATGTGGTAGCATTTCAAAAGGTATTTGAGTCCCAGTTTATGCTCTCGGTTGTAAGCATCCGGATGTAAGCTTCTGGTTTTCTCATAAATACTTAGAGGTGCTTGCCCTCATGCTGTATGTAGATAGCTGCCGTATCGGAACCACTATCGGTGTATGTGCTAAGTAGATTAGTATGAGTAGCCTGTATCTCTTCAAAGGTTCTGGTTTGCCTTTTAGTGGGATCTCTGGGTATAGCCTGATATTCTGGAAAGTAGCTCCTGGTGATTTCTCTATTGTCTATCAATGTGTCCTTTCGATATTTATGCAGTAGATGTTTTGGACGTCTATTCCAGATAATCTCTATGTGCTTCTGGCTTAATACTCTTGATGTCTTCGCCTCCTAATGTAACAGTATTAAGCAAGTTAATACTGATAGTCCTTCCGGCCTTTTGAGCTTCAATTTGCAGAACTCTTGCCTCCCTCTTTCTTAGCTTCTGCTTAGATGACCTTTTGCTATAGGATTCCCCTTTCCAGGTTGACCCTGCCGGATTGACCCTGCCGGATAGACCTTGTCGGACAGGCCCTACTAGATAAATCATGTTGGTGTTATGTAGCTTTTAAGTTCCATACTTTTAGGAAGGGGTCGGTTTATGCAGCTCTTGGATCATTCTTTCTTCCTCTTGGTTCTATCTAGTGTTTGTGTTCATCCATTACCCCTTCGTTTTCAACTTGTTTCAGAGTTAATTTTGGTAGTAACAAATAACTTAAAGCATGAGATTAAGGAATATGCTTAAATATTGGATTTGCATAAATTAAACTTTTTGGTTTGAATATGAGGTTGAGTATGTTTGTTTGAGTTTTTTTAGAATAGCCCTTTTGTCATTTTTCATGAAAATACTTTATTTGAAATTATAAGGAATATACATAAGTTGTAAGGGTGTGATGTGTAATTTTACATGTATGCGCATTGATCATAATATTTGTAACACCCCGTATTTTTAACATATTAAAATAAGAATAACTTAATTAAATAATGAGAGTTAAGTAAAACGGACTGCGCCATTGCGTCCGCCTCGGAATTCAGGTCAAGATAGACACCTGGTTTACGTAAAACGTACATCATATGAAGAAGTTATTAAGCCTAGAAGTTCGTATACGCACAAGAGAAATATATATATATACCAACAAATTAAATTATAAAATATAAAATAAAATAAGGATTGCATGTAATAAATACATGCACTGGAAAAAAATGTAATGCATGCATTGAAAGAAAGAAAGGATTGGTTGCATGCAATGTATATATGTTGCACGCACTGTTTTGCAAACATAATGCATTAACATTAAAAGAAAAATAAAAGAAAAAGATTCATGCAATAGTTTAATTTAAGTATTGTAACTAACATGAAAAAGAGAAGTAAGGAGAGAAAAATAATTATCATTGTTCTAAGACTTATTAACAAAAGACTTTATAGCTCATTTGATTAAGGCATTGGATTTGTAACATGGAGGTCAGGGGTTCGAACCCCGACGGCGGCATTATTTTTATCTTTGTTTTAGAGAGGGCCAACTGAACATGTAAATATATATACGTATACAAATTCAAAATTTGAAAGTATAAGAACATACATATAGGGAAATAAAGAAAATATATGTATATATATTAGAATATATATATATGTATATATATATATGCAGAATATATGTATATGAAAGATAAAATTCAAGATAAGGCTACAATCAATGAAATATGGCAGGAATCAAATAACGGTGCAACATCGTTTGAATTTCGAAAATAAAACAAAAGTTGTGCATATATATATATATATATATATATATATATATATATATATATACGCGTAAAATGGTCATTAGAGGAATTCTATACATGTAAGAATATTTCGTGTGAATAAAGCAGTTAAATAAATTCCAGAAATTCAAAAGTTTGAAAATTAAATTTCTATGCCAAAACAATTCAAACATTCAAAATTCAAATTTCTATGCCAAAACAGCTTGTAGGGCCCAATGCTGACTCAACACTGCGTGTACGATAAGATTTGGCCAGATTCATCTGCGAACCTGGACTATTTTCTTAACTGGGTTCAATGCTGACTCAGCGCTGCGTGTACGATAAGATCTTGAGCACCTATAAATAAGACCCTAGACCTATCCCTAAATATCATAATTCAGCATCTACGTTGGAGCTCTGCTATGGCTCCCTCTCTCTCTCTTCTCAAATATATTCTGAAATTAAAATGTTAGCCTAGGAGGATTATGAATTCAGATCTTGAAGATGGAATCAACGTTAATAAAAAAGATTATTGAATCATAAAAGCAAGGTAAACCTCTAAGAATCAATCTATTTGAATTATTTCTCTTTCCCTTCTCTTTTCAGGAAATAATAAATCCATGGTCGTTAGGTCGTGAATCAAATTAAATGGAAAAGGAGAACCATGGATGATAGAACGGTTCAGATCCAAAATTTAGGGAAAGCTTAAAGGTGAGTGGGTTTAAGCTATAGCCTTTAGATAATGTTATAAATATCGTTTAGCATTCTCCTTTTTAATAAATTGTGAAATGGCTAGTTTAATTATAAATTGCTGTTGTAACGAATTGAAATGTTAATATAAATATGTCAGGAAATTCCTACGTTGAATTGGCTAAGTCATTGAATGCTTACATGCTGGAGAAAATAAACATGTTAGGATATGAATAGCCAATTCAGTGATTGTAATTACATGCTTTACTTGGGACATATTATTGATTGAACAACATGTTAAAATAATTACCCGATTGAATGTTTACATGTCCTAGTAGAATTAAACATATGTTGAAAATGACATGCGACAAAATACAGGCAACAATTGGATGACATGTAAATTAGATTACTGTAAACTATATTACAGTAAAAAGGATAATAAGTCTAAAATTTTCATGTAATGGGATTTTGGAACATAACATATATTATGTTTTGAGATTTTAACTGGAAGCGCAATTTGATATGAAAATAAGTGATTGAATGAAAATGAATATGTCTAGGATTACAATTAGAAATTGTAACTACACTTATGGCACGAGGTTAAGTTGCCTTAGTGGTGGAAGTCTGCCCAGACCCGACCGACATATCCAGTAGCCACTAATGCTGAACCTAATGTGAGAGGCCTAAGTGAAAGAATTAACAACATGTGTTAAGACACGAGGTTAAGTCAGCCTATGGTAGAAGTATGCCCGGACCCGCCCGGCAAATCCAGCGTCCGCAAGTATAGGCTTAATGTGAGAGGTCTAGTGCTTATATATATATGTGTGTGTGTGTGTGTGTGTGTGCGTGTGTGTGTGTGTGTATGTATATAAAAAGATATGAATAAATGGCAAGGATGGTAATTAAATGTCTAACTCAGAAAATAAGAAAGGAAGGGATGTAATGAACTGAGTTAGTGTGATAAGAGGGAAAATTGATGTATTTCCCTAAATGACTTATTTCTAAGAACGTTGTTGCAAGTAAGCCACAATAAATAAAGAAAAAGTAAAGAAATTACTTGCTACCACGGATTTAGATGGGAAAACGTTACGAAAATAAATCATTGATTCCTTCTATCAAAGTGATAAGGTGCATGAAGTGTTTTCCTTAATATAATAAGGAACATACATTATAGTGAATGAAGACTAATGGTTTACAATAGTAAATGGTATAAAAGGGGAATGATAATAACTTATTATAGATAAATAACATTAATGAATATGTTGTATAATAAATAGACTTGTCCTAGGGACAAGTGAATATTGTAACTTAGGTTATAACAAACTAGTGAAGGAATGAGATTACTGGTGAATTAAGTTATGTGACACTTAATTGTAAATTAAGTAATCAGAAAAGGGGAAGACCTGAAACCAGTTAAGGAAAGGGGGGAAAATATATTGTAATTAATTATAAATTAAGTAGTCGGGGAGTCTGAAACCCGTTGGTAAGAATAACATGTTTAGACTTGTCCTTGGGACAAGGGGAAATTATAACATATGTTATAATAAATGGATAGAGAAACTTATTAATCGGCCTTAGTTAATAGAATTAAGTTAATAAGTAAACAATGGTAAGTCGTATTGACGACGTAAAGTGGAATTATGATTAAATGGGAAAGGATGAGGAAAACTTATGAAATGAAATAAGTTATATTTAATCATAAATGATAAGTGACATGTTGATTGGAAACATGTGAATTGGATATACTTAATTACATATTAAGTAAAACATGTTATTGAAATCAAACAAGAATATAAAAGGGATCGTGGATCACATACCTTGGGCCGTAATCAAGAGAATAAAATGTTGTAAGCTTATTAATAAACTTAAATGAATTAAGTTGTATGACTGAAATTAATATGCAAGAGAAAATTGGTAATTTGAATAAGAATTCAATATGAATTGGAATAACCATGTTAACTGGAAACTTGGTGAGTTGAGACAAGCGCATAAAAAAATGTTTAAACGTAAGGTCTAACGACATATAAAACTGAGGCTCTTGGACCAGTCCATACGTTAGAGGATGAATAAATATAAGGGGTAAATCATCGGGGTGTCAAAAGACACAAAGGGGAGAACATGTCCATCTAGATATTCGTGTAGGCTCCAACGGACTGGGTTAAGAAGCACGCGGCTTCCGGGAACGTAGGGTACTCTTGGTATTCCTCTGTGAGTGGCAGATGATCCGCCTGTATTCATAGAGGTTAGGTCTGCGTAGGTGAACCAATGGGTATGCCTTGATTGCAATAATAAGGGGCAATCAAAAGACTAAGATGGACCAACGTGATTTGGCGAGACCACTTAGTGCCCTGTGATAGCAACTCGTCGTCTACCTACCATCTTCAGTCAGTACGTAAAGCGAAATGGCGGAGAACTCCAAAAGACCATATACTTTGCTATCTAGTTATGGGTGAAGTTGGGCAATAGGTTTGAAGGGCGAAGGGGGCCGGGGTTAAGTTCTCATTCTTGATATTCTTGGGTGCCTTTCATTAGTTGAGTGAGGGGTCTAGTGGGACCATAGCCACTGTAAAAGCAGACCTTAGCATCTGCAATCGGCAGATATCTGAAAGCTCCCGATCGAGTTCCGTGTTTCTTGATTAGCCCTGCCACGGGACTCGGGCGCACATATAGAGAACATGTGCAATAGACATCGAGAATGATTGACGATACGTACGTGGGAAATCTAGGTACACTCGGGTCGCTCTGGGAGGTGTATCATAAGACTAGAGGGCATTATTCGAGGATGGAACCAAATTTGATCGAATGGTTCAAAGATGGCAGTCTGAATGCTTATGTAATATAGAAGTAGTGATTCTTTGTAGATGTAGCATTGACATATATACAAAAATCCATACGGCATTCGAGCGTAGGATTAGGAACTGCTATATTTTGGCGATGATAGGGTGGAGACCGTGCGAGTAGGGTACCATGGGGTGTACCTTAGTTGGGGGTAGCTATATATACACTGTATTAGGTTAATCTACTAGGGAGTAAATAGGTACGACGTGTGTGTAAGCCTTGAGTGTTGTTAACCCAAGTAACATAATAAATAAGAAAATATGATTGAACGGTATATATAAGACTATCCAAAGTGCATAGTTTATATCCAGTCACCAGAACTTGTGTTCCGACCCCCTCCTCATAACATACTCACAGGTTCGATTGTCGTAGAGACATGATAACTTTGGATACTGGTTAGGCAGTATTAATAATACAGTAAGGATATGTTTTGACTATACTATGTTTTATCCTTTCCGATGTGAGATATTTTTCTGAGCTCTGACATGTTTTGTCTCTGTCTTTTCTGCAGGATACCAGAGCAAACCAATCCGCATTTCAATAGATCGGAATTTTGAAAAAAAAAATCGGTCTGTCGAAATTGGGGTTGTCACATCTGGTATCAGAGCTTAGATTTAGGATTTTTATATAAATAGTGAGTGAACGTACCTGTATTTTTAAAAATATAAATATATTATATATATACCTAGATCCATAGAGGAACCCACTAAATAGAAAGAGTATAATATGGTATGAAATGGGATGTTTGTTTTGTAAACTAAAGGATTGAATATGGAAACTGGAGACCCTTAGGAAGTTTGGTTGGGAAGTGTACAATATACTTTGTACGAAAGGAAAGTAAATCCCATATGATTAGTATTTTGGGTTAGTGGGTTTGACAGTAAAACCATACAAATTGGAAAAGGTAGAAAAGAGAAAGATTGATTAGGAATAATATAGTTGAGAGAATTGACCTTGGGGAGTGTCTAGGAGAACCTAGAAAAGTTGAAAACCCACTTTGTGTCTAACCCCATTATTAACTTTTAAGAACTTGAGATTATAAAATTTTTGGAAAAAAATGGTTTATAGTGCTTTCAAGTTTTAATCTTAAAAGTTATAGTTTTAAAATATGTAAAGAAGTACATATTGATTTTTAAAGTAAACTTCTCTCAGTAAAAGGTGCATATTATAGAGCATGTATAGCTCACTAGTTTTTCTTGTTATATTTCATACAAGAATTTTTAATCAAGAAAGTTTTGAAGTCTATATTCTTTTGACAAATATTTTTGATAAATTATTTAAAAGAGAATTTTGTTGGGTGGACAAAATAAGTTGTAGAAAATGAGAATAGAGTGGATGTTGGCACCTTGTAGTAGGAGACATAATTGATCTTATAGGTAAGAACAAGTCTTAACCCCGATTGAGGAAAATAGTCGTCTGTATTTACTCCAGTTTTGCGATTTGAATTTTTTTTGCAAGATAAGACGAAAAAAAGCTATAACAATGAAAATTTTCTTATGTGGGATGTGCTTGGATTGGAAAATTGGAAATCTTTATATATTATTTCATAAAATCCAAGTATGGTTGGAAAAAGGGTATATAAAAGAAAAATAGAAGGTGTGAAATTTTCCATTTTCCACCTATTTTTATCATAAGAATCGAATTTAGAAAATTAGATTTTTCTGAAATTCGAAAAATAAAGTTGGTTGATAGGATTACGGATGCATCAATTGGATGAACTATTCTCTTACTCAGTAAGAGTGTGGGAAAATTTGATGAAAAAGCATTTTGATTTTCAAAATATTGCATTCACGTAAAACAGCCAGTATATCTAGGATGTGAGCACCATATTTTATAAGGATTTTTGAGAAATTTTCATACACATAGGAGGTACCGCTTAGGCATAGATGCATTATTATGTTGTACTTCACTTTGCACAAGTGCACAATGTTTGCTAAAAATGGATGCACACATGATGGATGTATATTATGCGAGGGGTTAATTGATTTTACCCTTATTAAATTTCGGGGACGAAATATCCTAAGGGTGGGAGAATGTAACACACCGTATTTTTAAGATAATAAAATAAGAATAACTTAACTAAGTAATGAGAATTAAGTAAAACGGACTGCGCCATTGCGTCCATCTCGGAATTCTGGTCAAGATAGACACCTGGTTTACGTAAAATGTACATCATATGAAGAAGTTATTAAGCCTAGAAATTTGTATACGCACAAGAGAAATATATATATATATATATATGCAAACAAATTAAAATATAAAATAAACAATGAAATGAGGATTGCATGTAATAAATACATGCACTGGAAAAAAAATGTAATGCATGCATTGAATGAAAGAAATGATTAGTTGCATGCAATGTAAATATGTTGCATGCATTGTTTTGCAAACATAATGCATTATCATTAAAAGAAAAATAAAAGAAAAAGATTCATGCAATATTTTAATTTAAGTATTGTGACTAACAATAAAAAGAGAAGTAAGGAGAGAACAATAATTATCATTGTTCTAAGACTTATTAACAAAAAGACTTTATAGCTCAGTTGGTTAAGGCATTTGATTTGTAACATGGAGGTCGGGGGTTCGAACCCCGACGGCAGCATAATTTTTATCTTTGTTTTAGAAAGGGCCAACTGAATATGCAAATATATGTACGTATACAAATTCAAAATTTGAAAGGATAAGAACATACATATAAGAAAATAAAGAAAATATATGTATATATATGAGTATATATATGTATATATATGCAGAAATATATGTATACAAAAGATAAAATTCAAGATAAGGCTACAGTCAATGAAATATGGCAGGAATCAAATAACTGTGCAACAACGTTTGAATTTTGAAATTAAAACAAAAGTTGTGTGTATATATATACGCGTAAAATGGTCATTAGAGGAATTGTATACATGTAAGAATATTTCATGTGAATAAAATAGTTAAATAAATTCTAGAAATTCAAAAGTTCGAAAATTAAATTTCTACGCAAAAACAAATCAAACATTCGAAATTCAAATTTCTACACCAAAACAGCTTGCGGGACCCAATGCTGACTCAATACTGCGTGTATGATAAGATTTGGCTAGATTCACCTGCGAGCCTGAACTATTTTCTTAACTGGGTTCAATGCTGACTCAGCGCTGCGTGTACGATAAGGTCTTGAGCACCTATAAATACGACCCTAGACCTAACCCTAAACATCATAATTCAGCAGCTACGCTGGAGCTCTGCCATGGCTCCCTCTCTCTCGTCTCAAATCTATTCTGAAATTAAAATGTTAGCCCAGGAGGATTATGAATTCAGATCTGGAAGAGGGAATTAGCGTTAATAAAAAAGATTATTGAATCATAAAAGCAAGGTAAAACTCTAAGAACCAATCTATTTAAATTATTTCTCTTTCCCTTCTCTTTTCATGAAATAATAAATCCATGGTCGTTAGGTCGTGAATCAAATTAAAGGGAAAAGGAAAACCATGTATGATAGAATGGATCAGATCCAAATTTTGGGGAAAGCTTAAAGGTGAGTGGGTTTAAGATATAGCCTTTAGATAATGTTATGAATATCATTTAGCATTCCCCTTTTTAATAAATTATGAAATGGCCAGTTTAATTATAAATTGCTGTTGTAACGAATTGAAATGTTAATATGAACATGTTAGGAAATTCCTATGTTGAATTGGCTAAGTTATTGAATGCTTACATGTTGGAGAAAATAAACTTTTTAAGATATGAATAGCCAATTTAGTGATTGTAATTACATGCTTTACTTGGGACATATTATTGATTGAACGACATGTTAAAATAAATACCCGATTGAATGTTTACATGTCCTAGTAGAATTGAACATATGTTGAAAATGACATGCGACAAAATATAGGCAAAAATTGGACGACATGTAATTTAGATTACTGTAAACTATATTATAGTAAAAAGGATAATATGTCTAAAATTTTCATGTAATGGGATTTTGGAACATAACATATATTATGTTTTGAGAATTTAATTTGGAAGCGCAATTTGATATGAACATAAGTGATTGAATGAAAATGAATATGCCTAGGATTACAATTAGATATTATAACTACACTTATGGCACGAGGTTAAGTTGCATTAGTGGCGGAAGTCTGTCTGGACCCGACCGGCATATCCAGCAGCCACTAATGTAGAACCTAATGTGAGAGGCCTAAGTGAAAGAATTAACAACATGTGTTAAGACACGAGGTTAAGTCAGCTTGTGGTAGAAGTCTGCCCGGACCTGCCCGACAAATCCAGCGTCCACAAGTATAGGCTTAATGTGAGAGGTCTAGTGCTTATATATATTTATATATATATATATGTATGTGTGTGTGTGTATGTATATATGTATATAAAAAGATATGAATAAATGGCCAGCATGGTAATTAAATGTCTAACTCAGATAATAAGAAAGGAAGGGATTTAATGAACTGAGTTAGTGTGATAAGAGGGAAAAGTGAAATTTCCCTAAATGACTTGTTTCTAAGAACGATGTTGCAAGTAAGCCACAATAAATAAAGAAAAAGTAAAGAAATTACTTACTACCATGGATTTAGATGGGAAAACGTTATGAAAATAAATCATTGATTCCTTCTATCAAACTGATAAGGTGCATGAAGTGTTTTCCTTAATATAATAAGGAACATATATTACAGTAAATGTAGAATAATGGTTTACAACAGTAAATGGTTTAAAAGGGGAATGATAATAACCTACTATAAATAAATAACATTAATGAAAATGTTGTATAATAGATAGACTTGTCCTAAGGAAAAGTGATTATTATAACTTAGGTTACAACAAACTAGTGAGGGAATGGGATAACTGATGAATTAAGTTAAGTGACACTTAATTGTAAATAAATAATCAGAAAAGGGGAAGACCTGATCAAGTTAAGAAAAGGGGGAAAATATATTGTACATAATTATAAATTAAGTAGTCTGGTAGTCTGAAACCCATTGTTAAGAATAACATGTTTAGACTTGTCCTTGGGACAAACGGAAATTATAACATAGGTTATAATAAATGGGTAGAGAAACTTATTAATGGGCCTTAGTTAATAGAACTAAGTTAATAAGTAAACAACGATAAGTCGTATTGACGACGTAAAGTGAAATTATGATTAATTAAGAAAGGATGAGGAAAACTTGTGAAATGAAATAAATTATATTTAATCATAAATGATAAGTGACACGTTAATTGGAAACATGTGAATTGGATATACTTAATTACATATTAAGTAAAACATGTTATTGAAATACAAACAAGAATATAAAAGGGTTTGTGGATCATAGACCTTAGGCAACAACCTAGAGAACAACAAGTTGTAAGCTTATTAATAAACTTAAATGAATTAAGTTGTATGACTGAAATTAATAAGCAAGAGAAACTTGGTAATTTGAATAAGAATTCAATATGAATTGGAATAACCAACTTAACTGGAAATCGGGTGAGTTGAGACAAGCGCGTAAAAGAATGGTTAGACGTAAGGTCTAATGACATATAAAATTGAGGCGCTTGGACCAGTCCATACATTAAAGAATGAATAACCATAAGGGGTAGATCATCGGGGTGTCAAAAGACACAAAGAGGAGCGCATGTCCATCTAGATATTCTTGTAGGATCCAACGGACTAGGTTAAGAAGCATGCGGATTCCAGGAACATAGGGTACTCTTGGTATTCCTCTATGAGTGGCAGATGATCCACCTGTACTCATAGAGGTTAGGTCTGCGTAGGTGAACCAATGAGTATGCCTTGATTGCAATAAAAAGGGGCAATCAAAAGACTAAAATGGACCAGCGTGATTCGACGAGACCACTTAGTGCCCTGTGATAGCAACTCGTCGTCTACCTACCATCTTCAGTCAGTACGTAAAGTGGAAAGGCGGAGAACTCCAAAAGACCATATACTTTGCTATCTTGATATGGGTGAGGTTGGCCAATAGGTTTGAAGAGCATTGGGGGCGAGGTTAAGTTCTAATTCTTAATATTCTTGGGTGCCTTTCATTAGTTGAGGCAGGGGTCTAGTGGGACCATAGCCACTCTAAAACCAGACCTTAGCATCTGCAATCGGCAAATATCTGAAAGCTCCCGACTGAGTTCCTTGTTTCTTGATTAGCCCTTCTACGGGACTCGGGCGCACATATAGAGATCGTGTGCAATAGACATCGAGAACGATTGACGATACGTACGTGGGATGTAGTAACCCGCATTTTTAGCTGTTGAACAATTTATTTATTTAATTATTAAATATCGATTTATCGATATTGAGAACGTGAATTAAATATAAATGAATATTTAATTAATGATTATAATATAATAAAATATTATAATGTCGAAATGGTCAGAAATAGTTGAATGGTCAATATTGTCTGAATTGGATAGTGTAAGAGATTTGGTAGCGTTTAGATTTGAAATATGTTAACGAATATATTTAATCGACGACAGTTGAACGTATAGTTTATAATATATTTTTAAACGAGCTCGAAATGGCGCTGCAGTTCGCTATTTGGCGATTTGAACTTCAACTGAATATACAAAATCCGTTTTTAGTTGGATTTCTGTGAAACAAGAACCGTTAGGACCGATTTGATGATAGTTTTCTAATGGAAGAGAAAAATCTGGATTTCGTCGTATAGATTTTGAGATATGTTCAAATAAAATTTTAAAATAGTCGCTATAGAATCGTTTATCGACCGTAACGGTTTATTTGATATAACTAGAGATCGGGTTTGAATTTAAACAAGGTCCTTTTGGGAAATAGTGATAATTTAATTTTTAGAATTTTATGGTAATTTTTAATTAATTTAATAAGAAACTTTTTATTTGGAGTATTTGGCACCCTGTATCGACATTTCGGGGTTTCACAATATGAGTCCATCTACCGGTATTATTACATTTTTGGGACCAGAGCACGTCACTCATTTAAATGGTATCTTTGTTTCTGTCCATAACAGTCCCTACGTGAACAGAATATTTCATAGTGGGGTACGCTATGTTTTTAACTTAAAACAAACTAAACTGAATGGTTAACTGGTCAAACGAACTCGAAATTCAACGAAATAAGTTTCATACGAAACCTTAGGAAGAGGTCTAGTGAAACGCTAAGGCCTCATATTTTTAGGATTTTTTCTGGAATTGTTAGGAATTATTGCTCGGTGTTTTTCATCGATATTTTCTAAAGGATTTTCGCAAACGGTGTCGGAATTCGACGAAACCTGTCCCATTGGATCCGGAATATTTTTCTATGCTAGAATTGACTTAGTTTGTCAAAAACAGAGATCGTATAGGGAAATTTTTCACGAGACTTCGAGAGTAAGTTATAATAGAATAAAATAATAAAGAAAATACCCCCCCTATAAATAAGCGTTACCCCACTCCCTTAAAACCTAATCGAAGTAACTTCAGCAAAATATCTGTAGCCGCCATCAGAAACACTTCTTCAAACCAAATCGGTGACTTCAGAAAAATCAAACAAAAAGAGAAATCGAATTTATTCCCTATATTATCATTCACCTTATATTCAATAGAAAACGTGAGGCCTAGGGTCTTATTTTGGGGGTTTGAGCTGACATCTGGGGGAGCGAGAAGCTGAGCGATGGGAGAACTCGGGAGTGTCGTTGCAGGTGGATGGGCAAAATGCGGAAATGGTGAGATGAGGGGATGGAGTGATGGGAACGCGACTTAAGGGTTATGTGTGGGTTCGCAGGTTACAGGCGAGACTAGAACATAAAGAACAGGGGATGGATGGGAGTTTGTGGGTGGGATAAATGACGTTGGAGTTAGGTGGAGTGGGGGCTGTGTTTGGAGAACGGTGGACTTCGAATTTTAGTGGCTGAGGACGCAAGGGGATGATGGGAGGGATGCACACGGTATAAAGGAAATAGTGCGTACGGTTTTTGCATGGCATGAGCCTCCAATCGAAGTGCAGGGTCTTGGTTTCGAAACTTAATGGAATGGGTTCGGCTATCAACTGCTGGCGGTTTGGAGAAAGATAGGTGGTCTCAGGAGCGGCATTTGAGGACGTGGGAGAAGATAGATTAAGAGAACGCGATTATTTATTCTCGGATAAAGATTTTGGTTATGCTATAGAAGAAAAGGAAAAGGGGTTCGAACTGATGAGAGAAGAAGATGATTACCAGAACGATCATTTAGGGATAACGTGATTAGAGCGGGTATGGGGTATAAGGAGGGAGATGGGCCGGATGGGTAAGTTAAAGCCCAAAAAGGGAATTTAAATTCAAGATAAATTTTATTATAAATAGTATATTAAATTTTAATGTCCATAACTTATACGTACAGTATCAGAATTGAGTGAAACAAGATCCGATGGGATCGTATGGAGGAGAGCTCCACAATGGAACTGACTGGGAGTGGATTGGAGCTCGTCACAATTTATAGCGAAATAAATTGTCCGTCTAAATAAGGCGATGGTTGTCGTTATTAACGACGATCGTCCAATGTGAGTAAATCTCACTAACTCTAAACAGTTTATAATTTCATGTTGTATTTTTAGAACTGTTAGAAATTGTCTGATTTACTGTGTGTTGATTGTTTGATTGAACTGCTAGTCAGTTAGTTAAATTTCTATATTGATTCCGTTTAACAGAATATATCATATGGAACTGAAAGTGATGTTATTCTATTGTCTAACATCTGTGGATGCAGGGAAACAGGTTGGAGGAATCCGACTGGATTCCTCAACAGTTATTTTATTATTTTTCATATATTGTGATATATGACGTGATTTATAATCTGTTGTTGATTGTGTGTGTATGGACGATATTGAACATCGTGATTTGATATGATTGAACACTGTGATATACCGAAATATTGAAAAGAGAATATTTATAAAATCAAGAGGATTTTATAAAAGAGAATATTTATAAATAGGATATTTATAAATAGAAATATTTATAAATGGAATATTTATAAATAGAAAATACGTTAAGTGGAATTATAAATGAAGGGAAGCCTTTATAAATGGAATATTTATAAAGTGAATTATTTATTTAGAATAAATAGACAAGGTATTATGACATGGATTATTTATTTGTTAAATAAATAAAATATTAAATAGGGATTATTTACTTAGAAATAAATAGGAGATATTCAAAAAGGAAATAACTGCAAATCATTTTCTTTTTGAATGGAAAGGCTTGTGTAGCGGTTTGGGGATTTTCCCGATACTCCCGATACAAAGGAGGTTATGGCGAATTTTCCTAGGAATTTAAGGAGTTAGAATATTTCAAGAATAAATTTGAAAAGGAAACGTTATAAAAAGGAAATCATTTTTAGATTGTAGAACCATGTTTTTAAAAAGTAAATCTTTTCAAATGAATAAAACAATGTTAAAAAGGAAGTCTTTATAAAGTGAATAAAGTTAATCGAATATAGACATTCGAAAGGAGAAATCAAATATGGTATTCGAAGTTAGTTAATCGAATATAGACATTCGAAGTTAGTTAATCGAATATAGACATTCGAATTTAGTTAATCGAATATGGTATTCGAAATTAGTTAATCGAATATGGTATTCGAAAGTTAGTTAATCGAATATGTTATTCGAAAGGGGTTAGTCAAGTCGAGTTAGTCAAATAGAGTTAACCAGTTGGAGTTAATTAGTTAGAGTTAATCAATTAGAGTTAAAGCGAACTAGAGTTAATCGAATCGAACTGGTCGAACCAAGTAAGTCGAGTTAAGTTAGTCAAGTTAGTCGAGCCTAGTTAATCAAATCGAATTGGTCGAACCAAGTAAGTCGAGTTAAGTTAGTCAAGTTAGTCGAGCCTAGTTAATCAAATCGAATTGGTCGAACCAAGTAAGTCGAGTTAAGTTAGTCAAGTTAGTCGAGCCTAGTTAATCAAATCGAATTGGTCGAACCAAGTAAGTCGAGTTAAGTTAGTCAAGTTAGTCGAGCCTAGTTAATCAAATCGAACTGGTCGAACCAAGTAAGTCGAGTTAAGTTAGTCAAGTTAGTCGAGCCTAGTTAATCAAATCGAATTGGTCGAACCAAGTAAGTCGAGTTAGTCGAGTTAAATAAATCGATGTTAGTTTCATCGAAAGGAGTTATCGATGTTAGTTTCATCGAAAGGAGTTATCGATGTTAGTTTCATCGAAAGGAGTTATCGATGTTAGTTTCATCGAAAGGAGTTATCGATGTTAGTTTCATCGAAGGGAATTATCGATTATAGTTTAATCGAAGTGAGATTTTCAAATATGAGATATTTGAAAAGGAAGAGTTATCGAATATTAGTTATTCGAAGAGAGATTATCGAATATCGTTTATTCGAGAAGGAGTAAATCGAATATAGGTTATTCGAAGAAGAGTTAATCAAATAGAGATTTCTCGAAGAGAGCTAATCGGCGAATTCGATATAATCGAATTCGGGAAAGTACTTATACTTTCCAGTGTTTAAATAGAGATTTATCTATTTATAAATAAATAAGTGTTAGGTTAATTATTCACTAATAAGAATAGAAGTTATAATTAAAGTTAGATAATTCGAAAGTAGGGATTATAACGTTATCGTTATAACCAATGTTTTAAATATAGAAGTGGATTAGAAAAATTGAATCCGAGAAAGGCGTAAAGTAGTTGTTAAAGATTTAAAAGATAAACTTTGACCATTTCGAAGTTATAACGTTGTTCAGTTAAGGTCTGAGAGGTAATTATACCCCAACTTGAGTGACTTCCTTTTTAACTAAGAAATGGTAAGGTTTGATTGTAAAGGAGTTTTGGAAATGTTTTCCAAACGAGAATCAGAAATGTTTCCTGATAAAAGAGAAATAAGAATTTAGAATATAGGGAAACAGGAGATAAGTAAATAAATGAAATAAAGAGATTAATGTTAAATGATGTTTGTTCGATATAATTTCCATCTGGAAATAATATCGTTGTTTGCACACTTGTTTTTCTTCGATAGTTAACTCACAGACTATCAAAGTTTTTGACCATTTTAACGTTGTTAATATGGAGAGACCGGTTGGATTATTATCCAAAGAACCACTCTGTATTGGCATAAGCATCGCGAATCATATATGTCAAAGATAATTGAAGACGGAGTAAAATGCAAGGGCTATCCTGTTTACAGAATAGTGCCTTCGGTTTGTCCAGTCCCAGGACAACTTGTATGGACGAAGGTCTGACAGAGTATAACCAATAGATCGCGTAAGTTGATCTGTTCAAACGTATTCACGTTTGGTGGCGGAGGAATTCGTTTCTCTTAGCTGTATACCCGTGTTATTTTTGGATAAGTCAATTTGTGATTTGGCGGGTATGACGATGTGACATTCTAAGTGAATGAAGATGGATGTCTGACAGAGTATTTCCAGACGATCACGTACATTGATTTCTCCAACCATACCAAGAGTGGAAGCGGAGAAGGAAACTTCTTTTAGCTAACACATAATGTATTGTTGAGGACGTCAATCAGTGATTGGATGGATTTGATGATGTGGCATTTAAAGTGAATCTGATGTGAAGATAAGCGTAGCTTCTAGCCTCACATCCGGTAAATGACAGAAATCGGGCAGGCAGCATGGCTAAGTCGGTCGCACCGAAGTAGGGTGTATAATCACCTATCTAGTGAATATTCATTTGTTTCTTAAATCTATCAATGTTGTCCCATATATATACGGGAACGGTTGCTGATCCCAACCGTTGGTGATGTACATTCGATACACTCAAGCGAAATGAGTGGTCGGTCATGTGTGGCTGAGTTGCAAGATGTTCTTGTTGAACTCCAGTGTATCGTTCCTAGAGTACACTGATCGGAAGGTGGTTCCATACCTTGTCATAGTTGGAAATCAAATCATCCAATACGTGCTTGCGATTTTGATTGTATACTATATATGTAGTAACGTGAGATGCAAGCGTTTCTGCTAGATTGATATTTATTTGTGCATAGACATTATTATAATATCAGAATGATATTGCTTTGAAAAGTTATTTGGATTCTCATAAGGGAAAAACCCGTTCCGTATTCACGGCGTGGTCTTATGAGATATCATATACCTGTTTAAATGATTTGAGTTTATTCACACCAGTCCCATGACTGACCCGGAGTTTATTTTGTTGTTTTCCCTAAACTCTTGGGTGCCTAAATTTGTACGGGAAGTCAAGTAGTCGGGATTTTACAGATACACTTGGAAAGCTTGGAGCAGGAGGCTTCAGGATTCTATAGCTATTATTATTTCCGCTGTTGTTGTAAGTGTTGTACTCTGATAAGTGTTATTGTATACATATACTGATGTTATTTCAAAGATATGTTATGTTATATTTTATTCGTTCCGCTGTGAGATTCGTGTTTACTCTGATGATGATGTTCTTCTTCTTCTTCTATTCTATAAGTTCTATCTTATCTATTCTCACCTTCTAATTTCTTTCATTAATTACCGGGATTTTTCGATGTTTTGGTTATCGACGTCGTGCTTACGTCGATAACCAAAGTCGCTCAAAAATCTGAGTCACTACATGGGAAATCTAGGTACACTCATGTCGCTCTTGGTGGTGTATCATAAGACTAGAGGGCATTATTCGAGGATGGAACCTAATTCGATCGAATGGTTCAAAGATGGCAGTCCGAATGCTTATGTGATATAGAAGTAGTGGTTCTTTGCAGACGTAGCATTGACATATATACAAAAATCCACATGCCATTCAGGTGTAGGATTAGGGACTGCTATATTCCTGCGATGATACGGTGGAGATCGTGCGAATAGTGTACCATGGGGTGTACCTTAGTTTGGGGTAGCTACATATACACTATATTAGGTTAGTCTACTAGGGAGTAAATGGGTACGACGTGTGTGTAAGCCTTGAGTGCTATTAACCCAAGTAAGCTAATAAATAAGAATATATGATTGAACGGTATATGTAAGACTATCCAAAGTGTATAGTTTAAATGCAGTCACCAGAACTTGTGTTCTAAACCCGTCCTCATAACATACTCGCAGGTTAGATTGTGGCAGAGACATAATAGCTATGGATACTAGTTAGGCAGTATTAATAATACGGTAAGGATGTATTTTGATTATACTATATTTTCTCCTTTCCGCTGTGAGATATTTTTCTGAGCTCTGACATGTTTTGTCCCTGTCTTTTCTGCAGGATACTAGAGCAAACCAATCCGTGTTTCGATAGATCGGAATTTTGAAAAAAAATTCGGTTTGTCGAAATTGGGGTTGTCACAATATTTATTCAAAATAAAACAATACCCATTCCTTGTGATTTCAAATATGACAATATTGTCGTTTGGGGAAATTTTTGGAAATTATTGTAGAAACCTTACGGGAATTTGAGTTCCAGCAAACAGGGGGATAGACTAATATTTTAGTTATTAGCACAGACAAGGACATTAGTTAGTTTGAATTATGTATTTTGGTTTAGGAAAGTTCTAAATTTTCTGGTTATACCTCATTTGAAGACCGTTGGAAAACTGAAGAGATAGCGAGAGCCTGGAAGACGAAAGAAAATGTTTGCATCTTCAATCTCTTAGACAATAAGAATAATATTTATCTATAGGATTATAACAGCCCTTTTGATGGTCGTGATAGCACTCTTGAAGTACTTTAAGGATGCTATGAGTGTTGATGGAAAATCGTCAATAAATTTTACTTGAATAAAATTTGTGATTAGACGTTCGGAAAAAGTCTAATTTAATTAGGAAGCTTGTGAAGGTTAGAAATTCGGCACTATATTTTTGACTTTTCCAATATTAGGGAAATGAAAGATATTTTCTTTATAGGAGCCCATGACGTTTTTGTACTTTCATATTTGATAAGATACCTTCACAACATGGCAAATTTGGTGGAGCCTAATAAAGAAATGGTACAAAGACGGAACCCTTCGTTAGTTGTGCCACCGTAGATATTGTGGAGTAATGGATTACAAGGCTCCGCACCATTTAATTAGATTTGTTTGTGTACATAGGGGAGAAATTTCAATGAAAGTCATGAGAATTTTAAATTATGTATTCTTTCTTGAAATCTTAGGATTATATGGTTGCATCGTGGTTGCTAGATTTAATGGTAGGAATCGTTTGCAATGCAAATGCATCGAGCATTCTTGTAATGGTGTTTTGCATGCATACGACTGTAACGACCCGTATTTTTTTAACAATTTAATAACTAATTTTATTTAATTAATTAAATAATGGTTTGGTAATTTAAAATGACCAGAATTAAATAATATTTATATTTAATTAATATAAATAATAGAATAATATATTTATTTTTGAAATAATCGGAAATAACTGAATTTATAATATTGCGTGAGTTGGACAATTTAGAATATATATTTCAGTTTAGAACTGAATTATATTAACAAATTTATTTAAAAATGTCAGTTGAATGTATAATTTATATTTTAATTATAATCGAGCTTGAAATGGCGCGACAGTTCGTAATTTGGCAATTCGAACCTTAAACGAATATACAGAATCCGTTTTAAGTCATACTTCTGCGAAACAAGAAACGTTCGGGTCTGTTGAACGATATTTTTCTAATGGAAGAGAAAAATCTGGATTTCGTCAAGTATATTTTGATTTATGACCAAATCAAATTTTAAAATAGTCGTTATGGAATCGTTTATAAACCATAACGATATATTTAATTATAATTAAATATTGGCTTCGAATTTGGACAAATCATTTTAAAAGTAGTTATAGTTAAATTTTTAGAATTTTTCTGTAATTTTTATTTTGGAAAATAAGAACTTTTTATTTTGGAGTATTTTACACCCCATATCATCATTTTGGGTTTCACAGAATAAGTTAACGGACCTATATTATTATATTTTTGGGATCGTGGCACTTTGCTCATGACAACGGTATTTTTATTTTTTTCGTAATTGCTTGTAAACGTACGAAATTCAACGTAACTGAGTGCGTTAAAATTTGTAGTTTATAACTTGAAGAGCGAAGGAAAAGGTGTCTTCTAAATATATACACACACATTCTTTTACCATTAGAAGTAACTCATCTATGACCCAACATTCGAGTTACCATATATTGCCATATAAACGTAACCATATATGTTCACAGAATAAACAAACTGAGCGAATCAAAAACACACTGTACAAAAGTATAATTAAATGTTTAATTCACTGGTCATGCGGTCACCAAGGAAGGAAACACCATCAGGATAACCCCTTCAAATATTTAACTTTTGTATCGGATAATGAGACAGAAATATATGTTAATTCGTATTGCAGTGCTGCATGAACGATCACCATCCTGCAGACCCATCCTTTCCCCCAAAAACTTCATACTTAAGGAAAGAATTAAAAAGCCTACGGACCTAAGTATTGAGGGTACAGCTTACTAACGCTATTCCTTAATCGTGAAGGAACTTCACATATATATATATATACACTTGCTCTTCTTGTATTTTTGTCTTCTTACAGAAAATAAATAAAAAAATAATGTATTAAAGCTTTCCATAGCTTTTAAAAATCGAAACCTAAGTTCTAATCTTCACATATAGACGGCTATTCCTTTCCAACCAGAAGCCTCCTCGATCTCCTCCACCTCATGTCAATTTGACCTAGCTTTTTGAAGGAAAGTGGAGCTGTTCGAACGCCATATAAATGGGGGAGGTGCGGATAGTTTCCAGGGCGTTGGCAAGATGGATGTTAGACAGTGGTAGTGGCACCGGTAAGAGAAGTGTTCCACAGTAGCATGTATTACTCAGAGTTCTTGGGTTTGAGGACTTCATTCGTACTTACAACTTCAGTTTTGGGGTTTTGAGGTAAGATATCATCTTGCATTGTGAAGTTGGAGGAAATGGTTGAAAAAGGTTTCATGTTTTTCGTGAAAACCGCGCGTGAGTAATTGGATAACGTCTTTTGCCAGAGGACTTTGAATTGGATGATGCTAGGAGGGTCTGATGAAGAGTTTGAAGTGAAGATTAAGGGTGGTTTTAGTTCGTGGAATTTTTTTGAGTAGAAAAGGAGAAAAGGGGAGTGAAACTTTCGGTGATGGGAGTGTACAGGTCTGGAGTTCGAAGGATTTGCCGAGAGGGAAGAAATATTAACGTATAGTAGGGTAATTAGTGTGCTAGTAAATTTCTTAATTTAATTGATGGAGTGGAACAGTGGGCTCAGTCTGTGTTTTCATGGAGGAGAGAGAGGGTAAATTAAGGTGGAGGAAGTTGTCACAACGGCGCGTGGAAACTCTTCAGGAAGCAGACGTGTTTTAAGTGGTGGAGAAGGATTAATAACAGAAATTGGTGATTAAGAAATTTAATGATAAAATTAGTTTACAAATATTAAGTTAATTCATAGCCATAATTTTAATGCGTATGTTTGATTCGTTCATGAACAGAATTGGACAAAATTGGTCACGCTGGAATCGCAACAGAGAATTATACATTGCGGAACAATTTTGGCTAGGACAATGATGTTGGAATTTCATGACAAAATCAAATGTTGTTTGATTTTAACAGAAATAAAAGAAGAATCTCTAACTGCAAACCAAAGTGTGTAAAACTCAATAACTCTGCCAGTTATATTTTTATAAATATAATCTAGTATTGATAAACGATGATTGATTGTTGTGTGATGATTATTGGTTGAATTGCTGATTTATTGGTTGAAATTGTAGATAACAATATATATATAAATCATTAATCAAATAATTGATTCTGTTTATCATATATTTCATATCGAAATAAAATCGATGTTATTTATATTGTTTAACATTTGTGAATGCAGGGAAATAGGTTGGAGGGATCCAACTGGATTCCTCAATATTATAATATTGTTCGTTTTCATATATTGTGATATATGATGTGATATATAATCTGTGATTGATTATGATGACACTGGTTATGTTATTTGGTATTTTAAATGCCATACAAAATACTAGAATGTAAAAAGGAAATTTTCAAAATGAATATTGAAAATGAAATATTTATATATTAAATAAATAGGATATTATAAAAGGTAACATTTGGAAAACATATATTGGGAAATATAATTAATGAAATATTTGGGAAATGAATAGAATTATATAAAATGATTTATATAAAATGTATAGAATTATATAAAACGATATATAGAATAAATAGAATCATAAATGATATTTAAGTGTTAGAAATAAAAAGGAGATTTGTATGAATAATTCTACAAGTAAAATTATAAATAGAATTTGGGTTTGAGATATTGTTTTTAAATACGAAATCAAACTGTTTTGATTATATAAAGAAATATTATTCACATTCTATGTGAAAAAATAGATTAAACTAAATATTTTGCAAATAAAATATTATAAAGGAATTTGGAGTTTTAATTAGGATTTTTAAATGGAATTACTGAAATTAGAAACTGATTGGAAATTAGTTGAGTTGAATGGCTTTCTAGTTATCGATCTAATGTTGGTTTTGGCCATCGGGGTTTATGCTTGGGAAGTTGTTCTCTTACTAGTTTACAGTTAGAGACTGGTAGAGGTGGGACGATATTGATGAGTGAATCAGAAATGGAGACGTTTTCCAAAGTTAAAAACGTATATTTTCTAATTTTAGAAAATAAGGAATTTATGAATATATGGAAACGATAAATGGGAAATTGGGAAATGAAATGATGACTGATCGGTAAGATTTCCATTTGGGAATACGACCGTTGTTTGTACACATGTTTTCCTTTGATAGTTAAATCACCGACTATCAAAGATTTTGACCTTTTCCGTTGTCTATACGGAGAGACCGGGATCAGATATATTATCTGAAAACCACTTCATATGGCATTAACGTAGCGAATCAAACATGATGAAGATAATTGAAGACGGAGTTATGCAAGGCCTGTTCAGTAAGTCCTAGGTAGAATTGCCTAAGACGGATTTACAAAATAGTACATTCGGTTTGTCCAGTCCCAGGACGACCTGTATGGATGAATGTATGACAGAGTATATTTAATAGATCGCATAAGTTGATCTCTTCAAACGTATTAACGTTCGGTGGCGGAGGAATTTGTTTCTCTTTGCTGTATACCCATGGTATTTGTAGGGAAATCAATTTGTGATTTGGTGGGTATGATGATGTGACGTTCAAAGTAAATAAAAGTTTGATCTATACGTTATGGCCTCTAGCCTCACAACCAGTAAATGGTATAAAATCGGGTTTGTCGCTTGGCTAAGTGGTTAGCTGCCAATTGTGGTGTATTGTCACCTGATCTAGAGAAATCCCATTTAATTCTATAATCTATTTTGATGCTGTCCCTTTCATGAAATGGTTGGTGATCCCAACCGTTGGTGATAATACATTCGGTACCTTCAAGCGAAATGAGTGACCGGTCATGTTTAGCCTGGGTTGCAAGATGTTCTTCTGTCAGAAGGTGGTCCCATACTTTGCCAGTTGGAATTCATTACCCAATAAGCGCCCGCAGTTTTTGATTGTATATTATATATGTGGAACGTGAGATGAAAGCGTTCCACTAGGTTTCTTTTTATTTGATTTAGACATTATTAATATCAGAAGAGTATGGATTTTAAAAGAATTTTAAAAGTTAAACAAATTGCTGGAGTTTACTCACACCAGTCACATGACTGACCCAGAGTTTATTTTGTTTGTTTTCCCTAAACTCTTGGGTGCCCAATTTTGTATGGGCAATCAAGTAGTCGGGATTTACAGATATACTGGGAGACCTGGAGCATGAGGCTTCATGATTTTATAGAAATTGTTTATTTCCGCTGTATTGTATGCGTTGTACTATAATAAATGTTATTGTATACATATACTGGTTTTATTTCAAAGTTCTGTTATATTTAATTCGTTCCGCTGTGAGATTCATGTTACTCTGATTCTGTTGTTATGAAATTCTTCTTCTTCTATTCTAATTTTCTATCTTATCTATTCTCACCCTCTAACTTCTTTATGTTTACTATCCGGTATTTCCGATGCTCGGATATACGACATTGAGTCTATGTCGATTACCGAGGTCACAAATCCGCGGGTCATTTCAATGGTATCAGTGCTGAAGGTTAAGTAACTTCCTTCGTTATGTGGAGTGACTCGGTAGAGACGGGGTTAGCAATACCCTAGATTGAGTTTGTATGTATATATATGAGAGAACGTATTTGTAGATTTTATAAAAAATGTTTTATGTTGTGAAGATTTATTGGTTGAGTTGTTTATAAATTCGGGTCGATCAATTTGATCCACTGTATCGATAGGAGTTTTTAAACACTCAATACGATGAACTGACATGGTATGTTTTGAAAAAAAGGGCAAATGAAATAATTTTACCCAAATTATATTTTGGTATAAAAGAATGATTTATATTTGGATTATTATAATATATTGGATGTGTTAATGGATATAATCGAATAAGGTTATAATTGAAATGGTTATGTAAATAACGAATCAAAATTTGCATAAGTGTTGCGAAATGAATTAAATTTGAATTTAAATCAGAATTGAAATTAAAACCCTGGAAATTAAAAAAAAAATTGTAGATGGATATAGGATTAATATATGAGAATTTTAAAATCCTAGGAGATTGTAAATTATTTACTAGTATTGTGAATAATATTTTGAATGTATTTCAAAATTGAAGTGGTTAGAATTGGTTTTGAAAGCGATACTGTATTGAACTCGCTCTGGTCGCTGGGAAATAATTCCGATGATGATTCATACATCATCGGTATTCATTTTCGAGTTTCTAAGTGATGGATTACTAACAAGGTTATTAATTTCGAATTGTTTTGGAAAAACAAGTTATTTTGAATCCTGAAAGCGAAGTTTGATTTTTGATAAGGTAAACTACTTAAAACCCCAGGATTGTTTGATTTGAAAACAAATTAAATTAGAATTTGTGAAAGCAAATCGAAAAAAAGATATAGAATAAAAATTGGATAGTGAGATAGGAATCTGGAATTTTGTTGAATTGATAAGTTACGAAATTGAAAATCAAGAATGGTACTTGAGAATGGAATTTGGCTTGGATAAGCAAATGGTTGTGTTAGAGATAAAAACGAATTGGATTTGATTTGAGTGATATTGGTATATGCTGAATTGGTAACAGATGGAAATGATATTGTAACATCTTGTAAATTTAAATATTAAAGTTAACAAATTAGAGAATACTTAATTTCAAATGTGAGAATCAAGGGAAACGGGCTACGCCATTGTGTTCGTCTCGGAATTCTGGTTGAGATAGGGTCCGAGTTTGCGTAAATTGGACTTCGTATGAAGAAGTTATTGCTATCGGAAGTTTCCAGAAATTCAAATTAAAATTCAAAAACGAATTCAGACTCAGAACTAGGCAGGGTGGGAAATTTCCGGCCCAAGGCCAGGTCGACCTTCCCCTATACAGGTCGACCTTAGTGTCGACCTCACCCTATACAGGTCAACCTTAGTGTCGACCTGCCCCCCCCCCCCCAGCAGATCTGAAAGTTGACAATTTTGTGACTCAGTGCTGAGGTGTCACCCTATCTTGGCTAGATGGTCTTGGTTTGATTCTAGGTTGATTGGATGGCCTAAATTAATCCTAAATTCCATATAAACACATGTAGACTCCTAAAACCAAATAAAAATTAGAACCCTGGCCGTCATGCTATCACCTTGCAACCTAGAGTAGCCGCCACCAACTAGAGGGAAAGTGAAGCTAAACAACTCAATTCAACTCAAATTTATAACAACAACAACGAATTTGTCTACTTCAAAGGCGAGCTAAATCAAGTTCAGCACTCAGATTCCAGAACTCAAGACCTTCTTTGAGTTGTGAGTTCAATATCTTTAATAAGATAATTAATAAGTTAATTGGGTTAAGATATAAATTGGGTTATATGTCTATGTTTGTGAGATATTGGAAAAATGTGATATTTTGTGAATATATGCAAGTTGTTCATAATGATAGTTTTGTTGTGGATCCCTTTTCGTATGCCAAATCACCTATGTTCAACTTGATTCACGTTTGATATCATTTTATATGCAAGTTTGGGTGTAGATTATATGTTAGTTTCTATATGAATTGTACATAAGTTTACATGTGAATCAAATAAAGTGACTATATGCAAGTTTAGGTAGAAATTGGATTCACATATATGCAAGTTTACACCTTTAGATTTAGATCTATGATGTACATAGTTTTATGCGAGTTTATGACTATGGCCTAAAACCATATTATATATATATATATATATATATATATATATGTATATATGTATAAGTTTACACCTTTGGATTTAGATCTATGATGTACATGGTTTTATGCAAGTTTGTGATTATGGCCTATGCAAGTTTTGGATGAAAACTATATTACATATATGCAAGTTCACACCTTTAGGCCTATGTTTAGATTCATGACAATAACAAGTTTATGCAAGTTATGTTGTAATCCTTATTTGCAAGATTATATCCATTTTGTGTGTTATGCAAATTTGCGATGTTTCTTCCCTTTTATGAGTTAGACTAATTGCTAGTCTAATATACATATATGTCATGATAAACGAACGAACAACGTGGGGGCGATGAGGGTAATATTGAATATACACATATTGAGAATTGGCATAATGGCCTTGAAAAAGGCATATAATTAAATTAAGACATTAACTGGAAAAATGGCATTTATGGACATAATTGAGACAATTATGGACATAAGTATATTTGGAATTTATTTACAAATTTTGAATAGGGATATTAATCCACTTTGGGGTTAAATAAAGATGTGTAATAATAAACCGCTAAGACACGAGGTTAGACTTGTTTGGGGTGCAAGCTGCCCGGACCCGCCCGGCAAATCCAGCAGCCACAAATGTCAGTCTAATGTAAGAGGTCGAAGGCATGAATTAAATGCATAATAGTTGTAAAGACACGAGGTTAGGCTCGTTTTTGGTGTAAGACTCCCCGGACCCGCCTTACAAATCCAGCTTCCACAAATGCCAGTCTAATGTGGGAGGTCTTTACATGGTTACGGTGTTAATGAATTAAGAAACACTTAACCAGATAAACATGTGGTTGGACATGAGGGGTTAGGTGGGTGCCTTGGGTGGCATTTGAAAATCAAGTGGGTGCCTTGGGTGGCATTTGAAATACAATTAGATACACTTAACCAAGATTGAAACATGTAAGAAGACATGGATAAGAATGGGGTTAAGTGGGGAAAAACCTTAGAGGGGACCGAGCATAGGTGGAAAGCTTGTGTCATGCATGGGGCCCTTTTCAAACTAGTGACCCATTAAGTATATTTATGGGTTCGACCCTAGTCGAGGACAGGACACGTGTACTGGATTTGATTGTAAGAGGTCAAAACGGGTTAGCGATGGCAACGCAAGTCCAACGGGGTCATATGCGTGTGTGGGCCCAGGCTGGTACGTAAGACGTTGTTGCATTGTGTAGGTATAAGCCATGCATTTTGGTGGTATCAGATTGCCACTTTGGGGAGTGATACACCCCACTGTGGGGCCAACACGGGTATCTACGAGTTAGGGAGCCGATCGAATGGGAATAGTGGGTGCACCTAGTGGAGATAGGGGCAGACGGCACCTATGAAGGCAGCTAGGGGTACACGAAACTACCATTATCATTATTGAGTTCTGTAGGCGGGATCAACTTTTAGGGTATTTGGTGTGGTGTGATGCAGTGTAGTAATTATCTTATAGTGATTAGGTACGCCTTTAACGTTATCTTTGCTCATCTTATTCCCTTTGTTTGCTCTGTCATACCCATTAGTTCACAGTCATTTCCTTATTTTCCAGCTTATGTCTTGTCCTAGTTACTTAATGATTATATTGTTAAAGTTATTGCACTCGCCAAACTTTATGTTTGACCCCTTTGTTTCCACCTCTTTTCTTCCTCCACCCCCCAGGTGCTCAGGGTGGGACTAGTACTAGTGGAGCTTGATTTGGGTAGCTTTATCTCTTTCTCTAGAAGCTTGCTTGGATTGCTGAAGTAAAAGTTCTGCCTATCTTACTTATGGCTATTTTATGTGGGGTTGTCTTTCATTTTCATGTACTTTGATTTACTCAAGATGGATATTACGTACTTGACCCTAGTCTTTGGGTTTTTGATGATGTAACCAAACCTATTTCTTTACCGCTGCAATGAATGAAGTTTTAAATTTTTAAGTACTGTTTTATATTGTCTTGTTGTTAAGTTTCTGTTCTATACACACTTAAAACGCTCCATGGAAGTTAATGCATTCCCTTTGTGAGTGACATTAATGGACGTGGGGTGTCACACGTGGTATCAGAGCTGAAGGTTACCAGAACAGATAAGATATTTTGGAAAAACTATTTTTCAAAAGCATTTTATAAAGAAATACTTTCAAAAAGTATGTTTTAAGGAGTATATCTTCAAGAGAAAAGTTTATTTTAAAAACATAACCCCAAGAGCCATATATCTTTCTTTCGAATTCTTCATTTGAATCTCTTCATTTTCTTTTCAGCATGTCTGGAATTCTCGAGATACCCGAGTGGATACCGATACCAGGATGGTTTAGAAGGTATCTGGAAGCTAGGGCCCATGTCGCAGGCCCAGCAAAAGCTCCTCCTCCTCCCCCTCCTCCTCCCTATGTTGACACTTTCGCAAAGATATGCAAGGACTTTCGGGCAATGGGCGGGAAACCTTTTCACGAGTCGAAGACATTTGTTGAAGCTCGAAATTGGCTAAAGAAGGTGGAAGAACTATTTGGAATCTTTGAGGTAGAAGATGGAAGAAAGGTCCAGTTAGCTGCCTGGTTAATGAAGGATGAGGCCTCGTTTTGGTGGGAGGTCACTAATGGAGAGCGTCCAGTTGATACGTGGTCGGATTTCAGGCGTAGGTTTGAGGTAAAGTTTCTCTCATAGGCTAAAGAGAATATATACATGGAAAGGTTTTTGGCATTGAGGCAGGGGAATCTATCAGTGAATGAATACGTCAACAAGTTCAATCAGTTGGCAAGATTTGGTTTGGACTTGGTGAATACACCTGAAAAGAAGGCCCTTAGATTTGTTAAGGGTTTGAATGAGCCGCTACATGGGTTATCTATGACCCACATCTCTATGGGGGCCACCTTTGAGAGACTAGTTGACATGGCACTTATGTATGAAGAGGAGAAAGGCACCAATGCTAATAAGGCACCTGAGAAGAAAGGGGATCAAAAGAAACCACAACAGCAACAACAGAACAAGAAGGGTGGTAAAGACAACAATGGTAAGGGGAAGAAAAGATGCTTTAACTATGGGACACCAGGCCATCTAAGCGAAGACTGTAGGAAGAAGAAGAAGACTGGTTGTTTCCACTGTGGCGAAGTAGGACATCTGATTAAGGACTGCCCAAAGAAAGGGAAGAAGGCAGGGCCTACCTCTGGAGGGTAGATTCAGGCTCTCATGGCACCAGGGCAGTCAAGGGGGAAGGTCCAGGCTCTCGTGGTTCCACCGCTGCAAGAACGAGGTAGAGCGATTTCCGTTGAAAGTTTAGTTTATCTTTTCGATCATCTTGTTCACACACTCTTTGATTCTGGCGCATCACACTCTTTTATATCCACTGCTTTAGTTGAGACACCACACCTAAACACCGTTATAGTAGAGGATCCCTTAGTTCTTTCAAATCCAATTGGGGGCTCAGCCTATTTGTCGATGATTTGTTTGGATTTGGAAATTTCTATACTTAGCGTTGGGTTTAGATGTGATGCTTATGTTTTGGGCTTCATGGGCTATGGGTTAATTTTGGGCATGGATTGGCTGTCCAGAAATGGAGCCATCCTAGATTGTGGAAAGATAGAGGTTAGGCTTGTGACTCGCTTGGGCAACACTCTCGAAATCTCTTGTAATCCCATGAATTCTGTTATGCTAAATTATCTAGAATCCCTTGACGCGTCTGTTGAGGATTTGCTGTCTGTTAGAGTGGTCCATGAATACTCGGATGTCTTCGATGAAGTTCGAGGTTTACCCCCGAGGCGTGAGATAGACTTTCGAATATACTTAGTAGATAATGCAAAGCCAGTTGCATTACCAGTGCGCCACATGGCTCCGAGAGAGAGAAGAGAACTGAGTAAGCAAGTGAAAGAATTTCTTGAGAAGGGGTTCATAAGAAGAAGTATTTCGGAGTGGGGTGCTCCAGTAGTTTTTGCTATAAAAGTTGATGGTTCACTTAGATTGTGCGTGGACTATAGAGAACTAAATAAGCTAACAAAGAAGAACAGACACCCATTACCGAGGATAGACGATTTATTTGATCAATTGGTGGGAGCTTCGGTTTTCTCGCAACTGGATTTGGCTATAGGGTTTCATCAGCTAAGGGTCGATGAAGATAGCATCGATAAGACTGCATTTAGAACTCCCGAAGGTTTCTTCGAGTGGCTCGTCATGCCTTTTGATTTGACGAATGTACCCGCATACTTTGTTGACTTAATGAGTAGAGTGTTTAGGGAGTTTCTAAACAATTTTGTGGTAGTCTTTGTAGGCGATATTCTGGTTTTCTCTAAAAATGAAGAAGAGCATGCCCTACATCTTAGGGAAGTCTTAGAGACCCTACGAGCGCATCAGCTAAAAGCTAAGTTCTCCCAGTGCCATTTTTGGAGAAAAGAAGTGAGGTTCTTAGGACACGTGGTCTCTAAGGAAGGGATAGTTGTGGATCCTGCTAAGATAGTGGCAATCCAAGATTGGAAAACGCCTAAGAATGCAACCGAAGTAAGAAGCTTTTTAGGGCTGGTTGGCTATTATGGGAAGTTCATTAAGGATTTCACGAAGATATCAGCCCCTCTCACTCGATTAACGAAGATGAATTTGACTTTTACTTGGGACGTTGACTGTGACGATGCTTTCCAACGTCTGAAGAGAGCTTTGACGACAGCTCCGGTTTTGGTTTTGCCAGACGGGAGTAAGGCATTCATTGTATATACCGATGCTTGCGGGGCAGGGCTTGGCATAGTTTTAATGCAAGAGTGAAGGGTGATATGCTACGGTCGAAGACAGTTGAAAACCCATGAAAAAAATTACCCTACCCACGACTTGGAGTTGGCGGCCATAGTTTGTGCGCTTAAGTCATGGCGTCATTATTTGCTTGGCGAAAAGTTTGAGTTGTATACAGACCATAAGTCGCTAAAATATTTATTCTCTCAGAAGGACCTAAACTTGAGGCAACAGTGATGGATGGAGTTTTTGGCATCCTACGATTTTAAGATCGCATATACCCCTGGAAAGGGTAACGTTGTAGCCGACGCCCTAAGTAGGAAGAAGTTAACTTTAAGTACTTTGTTTGTAGAGCGGTAGAGTTTGGAGTATATATCTTCCTTTGACTTCAGGCCCTCTGTCGAATATGTACCCTGATTGTTGGCATCATTAGAGGTGCAACCTACACTTTTGGGTCGAGTTGGAGAGGCATAGCGGAACGACCCACAATTGGTTGAGATAGTAGGCAAGCTTATTGGAGGGGAGTCCTCAAGTCATCTTGATAGATACACTATAGATGAAAGAGGTTGTCTACGTAGAGATGGAAGACATTGCGTACCACAAGACGAAAGTTTGAATAAGGCAATTCTTGAAGACTCACATCGCTCTAAGATGACCATACATCCCGGTGGTGATAAGTTGTATAGGGATATGAAGCGATTTTTCTTTTGGGCTAGAATGAAGAAGGACGTGGCCGAGTTCGTTGCTAGATGCTTAGTGTGCCAGCAAGTCAAGGTGGAGCAAAAGAAGCCCGGAGGTTTGCTCCATCCCTTAGAGATTCCGCTTTGGAAATGGGAAAGCATTTCCATGGATTTTGTAGATGGGTTACCAAGATCGAGGAAGGGTAATACGGGGATTTGGGTAATTGTAGAACGACTTACTAAAAGTGCCCATTTTATTCCCATCAAAAGTAAATGGACCGCCGCATGGTTAGCATCTATTTACCTTCGAGAGATAGTCCGTTTGCACGACATACCCTCCAGCATTGTGAGCGATAGAGATCCTATTTTCACAAGCGAATTTTGGAACAGCTTACAAGAGGCGGTTCGAACGCAATTATGCTTAAGTAAAAGCTTATCATCCTCAGACGGACGGCCAGACCAAGAGGGTGAATCGGATTCTAGAAGACCTTTTGAGGTTATGCATTCTAGACTTTGGAGGAACAAGGGAAGAACACGTTCCGCTTGTAGAGTTCGCCTATAATAATAACAGTTTTCAGGCTAGTATTGGCATGGCACCTTTTGAGGCTCTTTATGGACGACCGTGCCAATCACCTACATGTTGGTGGGAATCCACGGATAAGGTTTTGCTTCGACCCGACATGATTAGGGAGACTTCGGAGAAGATAGACCTGATTCGACAGCGAACGAAGACGGCGCAGGACCGACAGAAGTCATATGCGGATAAGGGACGAACCAATCTTGAGTTCAATGTTGGGGACATGGTTTTATTAGGGTGTCACTGTTAAGAAATGTAGTCCGCTTTGGATCAGTAGGGAAGTTGGCACCAAGGTTCGTAGGACCCTTTCCAATTACAGAGAGGATTAGGCAGATGGCGTACAGAGTAAAGTTACCAGAGAAGCTCAGCGGAGTTCATGATGTGTTTCACGTTTCACATTTGCGTAAGTGTTTGCACGATACGGCGGAAGTAATAGAGCCGAGCATGCTCGAAGAAGTGGAAGTAGAGCACAATGCCACGATCAGATGAGCTCCTACACGCATTCTCGGATCGGAGGTCAAAAAGCTTCGCAACAAAGAGGTCAAGTTGGTCAAAGTGCAATGGGGAGATGATCAAAGAGAGGCGATTTGTGAGATGGAAGATAAGATACGTACGTTGTACCCTTTTCTTTTTGAGGGTATGTTTTAATTTATCCTTTTTCTACCGCTTTGTTGATACTTGTTCTATATTTTAGTATTATCTTTGCGATGACATCTTCGATCTTTAGTTAGGAGGAACCCTATGGTTGAAACATGTGTTTGAGACATGTTATGTCTGATGGATGCAAATGGATGCAAGTGGTTGCTAGTGGTTTCTCGTGGATGCATATACACACACCTTAGGCACTAGATCGGCTCAATCACCTTCATGTTGCATATAAATGTGTGTGCATATTTAAATTAATGGACGTATAATGGTTGTGTCATCATATGGATGCTGCATTTTGATGAATGGTTGTGCACACTTGTAGAAATAATATGTATAGGTAGGATTCTTTCGCATACATAATGGACGCATGGCACTATCATGATTTGCATTAAGGAGGTCAACTGAATCAGTAGACCGTCTGATTTTTCATTAGGTAAAAAACATATACACACACTTCTTGCATATGTTCATACAGCATTAGAAATTTTGTAAGGACAATGGATGCCTGTTTTTGATGGTTGGGTAGATGGATGATTGGATGTTAGGATATGCATTCTCCTTAACTTGGAGATTTCGGGGGCGAAATCCTTTAAGGAGGGGAGAATGTAACACCCCGTAAATTTAAATATTAAAGTTAACACATTAAAGAATACTTAATTTCAAATGTGAGAATCAAGGGAAACGGGTTACGCTATTGTGTTCGTCTCTGAATTTTGGTTGAGATAGAGTCCGAGTTTGCGTAAATTGGACTTCGTATGAAGAAGTTATGGCTGTCGGAAGTTTCCAGAAATTCAAATTTAAATTCCAAAACGAATTCAGACTCAGAACTGGGCAGGGCGGGAAATTTCCCGCCCAAGGCCAGGTCGACCTGGGGGTCGACCATAGTGTCGACTTTCCCCTATACAGGTAGACCGAGTCATTAGGGCTGAGGTGTCACCCTATCTTAGCTGGATGGTCTTGGTTTGATTCTAGGTTGATCGAATGGCCTAAATTAATCCTAAATTCTATATAAACCCATGTAGACTCAAACCCTAAAACCAAATAAAAATTAGAACCGTGGCCGTCATGCTATCACCTTGTAACCTAGAGTAGCGCCACCAACTAGAGGCAAAGTGAAGCTAATCAAGTCAATTCAACTCAAATTCATAACAACAACATCGAATTTTTCTACTTCAAAGGTGAGATAAATCAATTTCAGAACTCAGATTCCAGAACTCAAGACCTTCTTTGAGTTGCGAGTTCAATATCTTTAATAAGATAATTAATAAGTTAATTGTGTTAAGATATAAATTAGGTTATATGGCTACGTTTGTGAGACACTGGAAAAATGTGATATTTTGTGAATATATGCTAGTTGTTCATAATAATAGTTTTGTTGTGGATCCCTTTTCATATGCCAAATAACCTATGTTCAACTTGATTCACGTTTGATATCATTTTACATGCAAGTTTGGGTGTAGATTATATGCTAGTTTCTATATGAATTGTACACAAGTTTAAGTGTGAATCAAATAAAGTGACTATATGCAAGTTTAGGTAGAAATTGGATTCACATATATGCAAGTTTACACCTTTATATTTAGATCTATGATGTACATAGTTTTATGCAAGTTTATGACTATGGCCTAAAACCATATTATATATATATACATGTAAGTTTACACCTTTGGATTTAGATCTATGATGTACATAGTTTTATGCAAGTTTGTGATTATGGCCTATGCAAGTTTTGGATGAAAACTATATTATATATATGCAAGTTCACACCTTTAGGCCTATGTTTAGATTCATGACAATAACAAGTTTATGCAAGTTATGTTGTAATCCTTATTTGCAAGATTAGATCCATTTTGTGTGTTATGCAAATTTGCGATGTTTCTTCCCTTTTATGAGTTAGACTAATTTCTAGTCTAATATACATATATGTCATGATAAACGAACGAACAACGTGGGGACGATGGCGGTAATATTGAATATACACATATTGAGAATTGGCATAATGGCCTTGAAAAAGGCATATAATTAAATAAATACATTAATTGGAAAATTTTGCATTTATGGACATAATTGAGACAATTATGGACATAAGTATATTTGTAATTTATTTACAAATTTTGAGTAGGGATATTAATCCACTTTGGGGTTAAATAAAGATGTGTAATAATAAACCGCCTAAGACACGAGGTTAGACTCGTTTGTGGTGTAAGACTGCCCGGACCAGCCCGGAAAATCCAGCAGCCACAAATGCCAATCTAATGTGAGAGGTCGAAGGCATGAATTAAATGCGTAACAGTTGTAAAGACACGAGGTTAGGCTCGTTTGTAGTGTAAGACCGTCCGGACCCGCCCAATAAATCCAGCTGCCACAAATGCCAATCTAATGTGGGAGGTCTTTACAAGGTTACGGTGTTAATGAATTAAGAAACACTTAACCAGATAAACATGTGGTGGGACATGAGTGGTTAGGTGGGTGCCTTGGGTGGCATGTGAAATACGATTAGATACACTTAACCAAGATTGAAACATGTAAGAAGGCATGGATAAGAATGGGGTTAAGTGGGGAAAAACCTTAGAGGGGACCAAGCATAGGTGGAAAGCTTGTGTCATGCATGAGGGCCCTTTTCAAACCAGTAACCCATTAAGTATCTTTGTGGGCTCGACCCAAGTCGAGGAAGGGACACGCATACTGGATTTGATTGTAAGAGGTCAAAACGGGTTAGCGGTGGCAACGCAAGTCCAATGGGGTCATATGCATGTGTGGGCCCGGGCTGGTAGGTAAGACGTTGTTGCATCGTGTTGGTATAAGCTGTGAATTTTTGTGGTATTGGTTTGCCACTTTGGGGAGTGATACGCCCCACTGTGGGGCCAACACGGGTATCTATGAGTTAGGGAGCCGATCGAATGGGGGTAGTGGGTGCACCTAGTGGAGATAGGGGCAGATGGAACCTATAAAGGCAGCTAGGGGTACACGAAACTACCATTATCATTATTGAGTTCTGTAGGCGAGATCAACTCTTTTGGTGTTTGGTGTGGTGCAGTGCAGTAATTATCCTATTGTGATTAGGTACGCCTTTAACGTTATCTTTGTTCATCTTATTCCCTTTGTTTGCTCCGTCATACCCATTGGTTCACGGTCATTTCCTTATTTTCCAGCTTATGCTTTGTCCTAGTTACTTAATGATTATATTGTTAAAGTTATTACACTCACGAGACTTTATGTCTGACCCCTTTGTTTACACCTCTTTTCTTCCTTTTCCCCTCCAGGTGCTCAGGGTGGGACTAGTACTAGTGGAGCTTGATCTGGACAGCTTTATCTCTTTCTCTAGAAATTTGCTTGGATCACTGAAGTAAATGTTCAGCCTATCTTACTTATGGCTATTTTATGTGGGGTTATGTCTTTCATTTTCATGTACTCTGATTTAATCAAGATGGATATTATGTACTTGACTCTAGTCTTTGGGTTTTTGATGATGTAACCAAACCTATTTGTTTACCGCTGCAATGAATGAAGTTTTAAATTTTTAAGTACTGTTTTATATCTGTCTTGGTTTTAAGTTTCTGTTCTATACACACTTAAAACGCTCCATGGAAGTTAATGCATTCCCTTTGTGAGTGACATTAATGGACGTGGGGTGTCACAAATATAATGATATGCTCGACAAAAAGGTACCAGTTTATATTATATATGGGTTTGAGATTTTGATAAGCCGAATTTGCCAAGCTGCTTGGCTGTTTGATTTTCTTTTGGGTTGAAAAAGGCCTAGAGAGGCGAGTTGGAGTTTAAGCTATTGACCAGGACAAAGGAGATGCTGGCGAAATTTTTCGAAAAATTAAGGTGTTAGAAAATTTTCAGAATTTTTTAAAATTTTCGTTAGCAGGAACGAATAAATATTTAATTGAAATCAATTCGGCTTGGTTGAAACTGATGTTAAGAAGTGAACAAATAATTTTTAACCAGTCAATAGGGTTTGTTTTCTACATTAGCAATTTCGTAGACGAAATTATTTTAAGGGGGGAAGAATGTAATGACCCGTATTTTTTAACAATTTAATAACTAATTTTATTTAATTATTTAAATAATGGTTTGGTAATTTAAAAAGACTAGAATTAAATAATATTTATATTTAATTAATATAAATAATAGAATAATATATTTATTTTCGAAATAATCGAAAATAACAGAATTTACAATATTGTGTGAGTTGGACAATTAAAAATATATGTTTCAGTTTAGAACTGAATTATACTAACGAATTTATTTAAAAATGTCAGTTGAACGTACAATTTATATTTTAATTATAATTGAGCTTGAAATGGTGCGGCAGTTTGTAATTTGGTGATTCGAGCTTTAAACGAATATATAAAATCCGTTTTAAGTCGGATTTCTGTGAAACAAGAAACGTTCGGGTTGTTGAATGATATTTTTCTAACGGAAGAGAAAAATCGGGATTTCGTTGGGTAGATTTTGATTTATGATCAAATAAAAATTTAAAATAGTCGCTATGGAATCATTTATAAACCATAACGATATATTTAATTATAATTAAATATTGGCTTCGAATTTGGACAAATCATTTTAGACGTAGTTATAATTAAATTTTTAGAATTTTTCTGTAATTTTTATTTTGGAAAATAAGCACTTTTTTTTTGGAGTATTTTACACCCCATATCAACATTTTGGGGTTTCACACAATAAGTTAAGGACCTATATTATTTTATTTTTGGGATCGTGGCACATTGCTCATGACAACTGTATTTTTATTTTTGACTGTAATTTCCTATAAATATACGAAATTCAACGTAACTGAGTGCATTAAAATTTATACTTTATAACTTGAAGAGCGAAGGAAAAGGTGTCTTCTGAATATATACACACATATTTTTTTACCATTAGAAGTAACTCATCTATGACCCAACAATCGAGTTGCCATATATTGCCATATAAACGTAACCATATATGTTCATAGAATAAACAAACTGAGCGGATAAAAAACACAATGTATAAAAGTATAATTAAATATTTAATTCACTGGTCATGTTGTCACCAAGGAAGGAAATACCATCAGTTGACCCCTACAAATATTTAACTTTTGTATCGAACGATGAGACAGAAATATATGTTAATTCATATTGTAGTGCTGCATGAACGATCACCATCCTGCAGACCCATCCTTTCCCCCAAAAACTTCATACTTAAGGAAAGAATTAAAAAGCCTGCACACCTAAGTATTGAGGGCACACCCTACCAACGCTATTCCTTAATCGTGAAGGAACTTCACATACATATATACATTTGCTCCTCTTGTATTTTTGTCTTCTTACAGAAAATAAATAAAAAAAGAAAAAAATAATGTATCAAAGCTTTCCATAGCTTTTAAAAATCGAAACCTAAGTTCTAATCTCCACTAATCCTCAACTTCGTATATTTAAATTCCTACATAATAGACGGCTATACCTTTCCAACCAGAAGCCTCCTCGATCTCCTCCACCTCTAGTCAATTTGACCTAGCTTCTGGAAGGAAATGGGAGCTGTTCGAATACGATATAAAAGGGGGAGGTGCAGATAGTTTCCAGGGCGTTGGCAAGACGGGTGTTAGACGTTGGTGGCGGCACCGGTGAGAGAAGTGCTTCACAGTAGCATGTATTACGGCAGCGGAGTTCGTGTGTTTGAGGACTTCATTCATATTTACGACTTCAGTTTTGGGATTTTGAGGTAAGATATCATATTGCATTGAGAAGTTGGAGGAAATGGTTGAAAAAGGTTTCATGTTTTTCCTGAAAACCGCTCGTGGGAAATTGGATAAAGTCTTTTGCCAGAGGGCTTCGAATTGGATGATGCTAGGAGGGTTTGATGATGTAACAACCCGAAAATTCTGGGCCAATTTAAAAATTTTATTTTGGCGATTTTAATGAATTTTGAATATTTAAAATGAATTATTTTAAAAAATAACGCGGAAATATTATTTTCGACGAAGTTAAAACGAATAATTTTATTTTAATTATATAACGAGCCTGAAATGGCGCTGTAGTTCGAAAATTCGATTTCAAAGTTCAAATGAATGTACAGGGTGTAAAATAAACCGGATTTTAGCAAAACAAAAAATATTAGAATCTAATTGAGGATACCTTTCCAACGAATCCGAAAATTGAAATTTCATAGCGGGAATCAAAAGATATGTCCAGTTAAAATTTCAGAATAGTCGCTATGGAATTCTGGCCCTTAAAAATGGAAATTTTGCAAACGACCTCGGTTTTCGACGAAACCACTTTTGTTGGATCCGAGATGTCAAATTATTGCTAGGTTTCAAAATTCGTAATTTTTCGAATCAATATGTAAGCATGGCGAAAGAAAACGTGTTTGGACAGTTTCAGTTTATTTTAATCGACTGGAAAATGTCAATTTTTCAAACGGTCTCAGAATTCGACGAAATTAGTTTTGTTAGGACCGTAACGTCAATATGAAGCTAAAAACTATTTTTCCAGAATTTTTAGAGTTCATACGTGGCCCCGGTAAATTGAAATGTGCGTTCAAATTCAATATATATAGTTATATGTTGATTTTGACGAAAACTGATCGAATCGGCTTATGATACATATCACTTTGTGTTCGGAATGGGGGTAATTAGCTATGGACGACAATCAGTGGGTTCGATTCATGATTTGAATTAAAACTCGACTTTATGGTATTTAAATAGAATTAAATATATAATTTAAATCACCCCTTTATTCTCTTTAGCCCCCCCCCCCCCCCCGTTATCTTCCCCTTTCAGAAGTCAAAATAAAAGAAAAAAACCCTAGGAACTAAACGCGCCATCGCGCCACCCAGGGAGGCCGCCGACGCCAGTCTCGCCATCACTTCCGATGCCCCTCCCCCTCTTCCCCTACGCCTGGCCTCCTCCCTCCCCCCTTCTTCAACTCGCGGAACCCCAAACCCGAACACCCCAAAAATCGCCACCCTACAACCACCACCTCGCTTTGCGTGCCTTCCCCCAGGCCCCCCCCTCCGATCAGCTCTTCCTCCTCCGCTTCGCTTACCCTTTTTCCCCACTCCCAACGCTGTAAGTTTTGCTATTTGTTTTATTATTATTTTTCTTTCTTCTTTTCTAACTGATTTTGTTAATGAATAAAACTGATTTTGTTAAGGAATAAAACTGATTTTTATTTATTTAGGTATTAGGATTTTTATATATGGATTAACTAGAAAAAAGAAAAATATGATTTTTATTATGAAGTTGGAGATATAAAAATACGATTTTTATATATGTAATAGAGTGATAAAAATATGATTTTTATCATAAAGAGAAGAATATAAAAATTGGATTTTTATATACAATATAGCATTGTAAAAATATAATCTTTTCTATATATATAGCTTTGTAAAAATATAATCTTTTATATATATATATATAGCTTTGTAAAAATATAATCTTTTCTATATATATCGCTTTGTAAAAATATAATCCTTTCTATATGTATGGCTTTGTAAAAATATAATCTTTTCTATATATATGGCTTTGTAAAAATATAATCTTTCCTATATATATAGCTTTGTAAAAATATAATCTTTTCTATATATATAGCTTTGTAAAATAATAATCTTTTCTATATATATAGCTTTGTAAAAATATAATCTTTTCTATATATATAGCGTTGTAAAAATATAATCTTTTCTATACATATAGCACTGAAAAAAATTCGATTTTTATATATAGAGTAGCGGTATAAAAATGTGATTTTTAACGTAAATCGTGTGAAACAAAGTGCGATGGAACCGATTGGAAACGTGGCGAAGATTTCCTACATATGAAGAGTCGTGGTGTTTGGTTTAGCTAGTCGGTGAGAACTCCTCACCCTTTATTTATTTTTCTAGTTGAAATATATACTAGGATGCAGACGGTGCTTAGTAGCACCCGACACCCGTCACCCACAGACCATGGATGACTTGTTTTTTTGGTTGGTGTGTTGTGAAAGTTAATTGTGTGATGTGAAATGAAATAAAATATTTTATAGTTGAAAATATTTTATGGTTAAAAATTTGATTTTTAACGTATATATAAAATAAAAATTTATAAACAAATCGGACGATTTGTTTATATACACTGAATTGACTGATATTGATTGGGACGATAAATTTTACACATCGCCCAACTACACAAATAAAATCTGTGTTTGATTGATTGAAACCCCACACGGGTATTGGGATGATATACGACATACACTAATCCCAATAATTATTTGTATGCCGATCGATTGATTGATAGGCTGTTATAAATGTTAAATATTTATATTTAATGCTTATGCAGTTGTGTGGTGCACTCTGGATGATGGTTGGTTATTTATCGTTGCTATTATACACATGTGTTGTAGAAAATCCATATAATTAACATTATATGGTAATTGATTGGGCCTCATTCCAATATAGAAAATAAATTCATGTGTTGAATTGAAAAATATTCATGTGTTGAATAGAATAAACATTCATGTGTTGAATAAAAGCCGCGTTGATTAGATTGACGCCTTTCTGACGTGAACGATATTTATATCGATTTTATTCATTTTTCAATGAATATTGAAAGTGATTTCGAAATTCGAATTAAATTTAAATGAATTGAAATTCGAATTAAATTGAATAGATTTGAAATTCGAATTAAATTGCAATGAATTGAAATTCGAATTAAATTGAATAGATTTGAAATTCGAATTAAATTGAAATGAATTGAAATTCGAATTAAATTGAAATGAATTGAAATTCGAATTAAATTGAATAGATTTGAAATTCAAATTAAATTGAAATGAATTGAAATTAGAACTAAATTGGAATTGAATTGAAATCGATTTGAAATGAAATTACAATGAATTTATATTGAAAAATTCGATTTTGATTTGAATTTGAAAAGGAAGTTGAAATCATTTTGGAAACGAATTTAAACGATTTATAAAATACGTTTTGAAAGGAAATCGACGAAGTATATATTATATATTATATATATATATATATATATATATATATATATATTAATGGCCTGAATAGAACGCACCACGCCGCGGTAGTTCGCGAATTTTGACCGTTGACTTCGAATCGATATTGCGGGAGATCCGACCGTCGGATTCTCCTAAAACCGGAACCGTTGGGTTCGTATCGAAAAGAGCTTTCTAACGAATATTAGAGATTTGAAATCTAATGGTTGGATTTGGAATTATGTCCAAATCAAATTTTGAGAAGGTCGCTGTAAGTGTAGTTCGATGGCCGTTGATGGAAATCGACTGTACGGGCCTTGATAAAATTATTAAAAATAGTAATAATTTGTGTAAAATCATAAGAAATGATTTATGAAGAATTGGGATGGAAAACTCCATATTTGAAAAGATAAAAATTGATTTTTATCGAAATGAACTAGTTTTGAACTAGAATTATAATTCTATTTATTTTTAAAATAAATAAAGTGGATTTGAAATGGTTTTAAAACTAACCAGAATTTCCAATAATTGAATTGGAATGGATTTGAATCGAAATTGTCTTTGGGATATTTCAATGTTGGATTTCGTGATGATACAGATATTGTTGTGGGAATTTGAAAGATATATTTATATCGTTATTTCCAATACGATATTTGTTGGTCGTAGAATTTGATATTGAATATAAGCCGATATATTTTCTATTCAGAGCCTTGTATTTAATAACAAATGTGATATGGGTTTGTCGTGAATGGTGTTTTCATTAACACTGTTCTTAAAACCAGTTGAGAAAAAGATTAAATCTTTTTATTTAGATTTAATGAAGTGTACCAATTAACTAGTATTTAATTGGAATTGAATATGAATTGATTTTTGGGTTTATCGTGAACGATGTTTTAAATAACACTTGTTCTTTAACCCGATAATTAATGGAATGTGATTTTGGTTTGTCGTGAACGGTATCTTCAATAATACTGACCCAACTGAGTTAAGAAAATCAGAAACTAACTGGAGATTAGTTACGTTGAATGGTTTCTTGGGTATTGATCTGAAGTTGGTTTCGGCCTTCGGGGTTAATATATAGAGAATTGCTCACTTGCTATTTTACGGTTAAAGGCTGATAGAATGGAATGTGATTTTGGGGTTTATCGTGAACCGTGTTTTAAATGACATCGGTTCTTTAACCCAGTTAAAGATTAAAACTAAGTGGAGTTTTAATGAATCCTTAATTAGATTGAAAAGATCGAGAATGGAGTATCACCAGTTTTGCTCTAGGCGATAGTTAAATCTTTAATTAGATTTGAACATGAAATGGTAATTGAATTTACCGATAACACCGTGGTGTTAGATATGAAGTATTACCAGTTTTACTTCATGGGATGAATAGGTTGGGATTGGGAAATTAAAACAAATGATTACTTCGGTAAGGTTCGTTAATCCCGGCTAGTTTGGATAAACCATAATTTGGTTTGAATTGATATTCAAAAGAAGATTAAAGAATATATTTGAGGAATTTATCTTTGATAAAATTAATGGGAACCTTTCACTAAAAATGTGAAATTTAGCAACTAACTGAAGATTAGTTAAGATGAATGGTTTCCTGGGTATTGATCTGATGTTGGTCTCTGCCGTCGGGGTTAATATTTGGGGGATTGTTCCCTTACTAATTTACGGTTAGTGACTGATGAATTGTAATGAGGCCTATGTTGTGTGTGTGTGTAAAACTTGTTTATTATATAAGCGAGTCATTCGGAAAGACCGGGTTTATCCCATTCTGAATAACTAATTCGACGTGGTGTCGAAGATGAAGACAGTGGTTGAAGACCATAGGTCTTCACGTCGCTTGGATAATTACTAATGATCTTGATTGCGCTGTACACCCAAGAGGAGAGAATCTGTTAGTGATTGTCCAGACATACTTGGAGATCGATGGATATGCGAGGTACAAGGTGCCTCCGGTTTCGTTCAGACCCAGAATGGACTTGTAAACGGACTGTGTGTTTGACATTGGATATCATTCTGTGTGAATGATGGATATCAGTTGCATGGAGTGGTTTGCCTGTGTGGCATGTTAAGATGCAAATGATTAAGGCTTCTGTTGAAAAGCAGAGTCTTCTGGTTGATGATCAAAGCACAGCCTGTGTGGCATAGCTTTGTGTAGCTTTAATTCGCGAGCCTCACACCCCGGTTGTGAACCAGAAACGGGAGAGGACATCAGGGAGGGCATGCGTTTCCTTCTAGATAGAAGTGGCGTCAGAGGTTTTACACGCCCTGACGAGTTTGACTTATGTGGTTGTTGCTGTTGTGAGGCGCCTCAGATATATCGGTGACTATGTGGAGCCGATGGAGTAATTTGTTGGCTCATTTACGCCCCCAAAGGGCAGGGAAACGTAGTGTTCAGGCATAATAATCCACATCGGTGGACCGGCCCTGACGATCCAAAGGTCACTCGAGCTCTGACCTGAGACATGGGCTAGATTGTCTCGAATCGGTAGAGGACTATCTTTTGCCTCGGTTCATAGAAATCCAATTTCCAAATACGTGACTTTGCGGTTTTGATTGTAGAGCCTAGTATGGCGACATAGTAGCATGGGATACTACACCGTCTATGATTGATACATTTATTTTTGAAGTTGTTTTCATACACTCTACACTATAATAGTATCAAATGATTTGTTTTTAGCGTATCAAGCATTCTTTGGCTATTATAAGGTAAAAACCCTATCCCCCGGCTTGCGTTGCATTATGTGATGAGACCTGGGTCTTATAATAGCTTCATTGTTCTTTATTTAGCATTGCGTTGTTGTTTTATGCACTGGTGTTCTTGGGAGGAAACCCGATCCATGTTATACGGCGTGGTCCCTTGATTTACCTAACTTTAAAATAAAGATTTATAACTGTTTTAATTCTCACACCAGTCACATGACTGGCCTGGAGTTTATTGTTTTAACCTAAACTCTGGTGCCCTTATTTTGACACGGGCAGCTTGTAATGACCCGGACTCTTAGGGGTTAATTTTAAAATATTTAATATGGATTTAAACATTTGGTTAAGTAAATAAATCAAATTTTATAGGGAGTTATCGACTTAATAATCAATTTCGATTTAATATCGATTATATTAAAATAACAAAATACGAAAATGGATTTAGATGAATTCAAATTTTAATTTGAATTGAAAACAGTTCAAATAATTAATATGAAATTCTATTTGAATTTATAACGATAATAATATTTATTTATTTTCGAGGAGAATAAATGGTTTGAAATGAACTTATATTGATTTAAATTAATATCTCCTTCAGAGGATCGAATTGGACTTCGTGACCTATCCCAGTGTGTTCGCAACAGGGGTATTACCCTAAAAATGTCAGTAGTTGGGTTCAGAGGCATAAGATATTTTAAAGGATATCGGTTCGAATTAAAAACTAATTCAAAATGAAATAAAATATCAGAAAAATGAAAGGTAGAAAATCGAACACATTTCTCCTTCTTTAACCGGAGGAAATGAATGTAGGAAAATATGCTACGTTTCCTTTCTCCTCATTATTTAATCGGAGCCACTCCCCTTAAAATCGCATTCACTTTCTTCTGTTATCATACTTCAGTAAAACCAATTCAAAGCCGCACCTAAATTCCTCAAATCAAATGGAAAATCGGAAGACGCTACCTTTCTTTCTTTCTGCAAACCCAAATCATCACTTCGTTCTCCACAAAAATTCAAACAACTGCAACCCTTGAAGCTCGATTCAATGTTGGCGACGCTGACAGTTTCGTGGGAGGCTCGCGATGGGGTTGGGAGTTCAAAGTCGCGATTTCAAATTGTTCGATTCTATGATGGGGAAGTTAGGGAGATCGCGAGTTCTGAATTGAGGCAGTGAATGCGAGTAGGAAGGAAGCGAGGTCGATGAGTCCAAGTGGAGTAGATGGATTACGAGATGATCATACTGAAGGGGATTCGAGACAACAGGCATCGCGATGGCGAGTTCTGGGATTTCGAATTCAAACTTGCGGATCTAGGGGATACTGGAATTTGACATTTGAGGATTGAGGGAGTTCGAAGATGGAAAAACGATTTCCGTGGTGTTGAACGAGAGAAGTGACGCACTGCCACTGAAGACTGGAAGCAGGTTCAGGTCTGGATGATTACTGTTGCAGTGACTGAAGTGATAAGAAGGAGAAAGAAGATCGCCTGCAAGGTGTTTGGGAAAATGTCAGAATAGATGATCGCTGTTTTGGGGCTGTTTCGATCCACTTGGAGCTGTTGGGGTCTTGCTTCGTAGTTGGTCGATTTATTTGCAAATGGCAATAAGGTATATGTTTCACAGAATTTAAAATAGATAATTTAAATTATCTGTGTCGATAGTTAATAAATGGTTAATCGAGAATAAAATTTAATAATTATAGGTAACAAATGAGTTTCATTCAAGAAAACTCATACCGTGACTTTACGAGATTTATCGAGATATTCAACGCAGTTAAAAACCCTGGTGAGTAAATCTCACTCACCTGTTTAATTAGAAATATTTTCATTCGTTAAAAATATTTGTGTGTTGATTGTTGGATGCTTTAAATATTTATTTATTGTTGTTAAAAATATATATATATATATATAGTTATTTAGGATTGGTTGACTATTATATATATATTGGGTTGATGATTGGTTGGATTCCCGCAGTTTCATTAGCGGATGCCCGCAGTTTCATAGCGGATGATTACCCTATACGTCCCACGCTATGATTAGTGGATGACCTTCTATACCGCGATATCCTTCCTCGAAGCAGGATGGGTATTATTTATGTGCTAACGTCTGTGGATGCAGGACAACAGGTTAGAGGAATCCAACTGGATTCCTCAAAATATATTATCTGTTTGTTGTTTGTTTGATTTCATATATATTCCTATATGATGTGTAAAAAATCATGTGATTGAAAATTGGTTGATTTGATGGTTTAAATATCACTGGGGCTTGGGATATTGATTTATAAAAATATCAAAAAGGGTACTTGGAATTTAAAAGGGGAATTCTATTTTTATAAATAGAATTTGAATTTTAAATGAAGTATAGAACATTAACTTGTTTTGAATATATATATATATATATATATATAAACAAGTAATTGAATTTATAAACTTGGTTTATAAATGGAAATATGGAATTTGAATCGAATTTATAAACGTTGTTTATAAATGGAAAGATGGGATTTGAATTGAAGTGATAAACGTTGTTTATAAAAAAATGCAGAGAATTCAAATGGACTTTGAATATAAGGAATTGAAATAGATTTGAATATAGAATTCAAATGGACTTTAAACTATAGATTTGAATATAGAATTCAAATGGACTTTAAACTATAGATTTGAATATAGAATTCAAATGGACTTTAAACTATAGATTTGAATATAGAATTCAAATGGACTTTAAACTATAGATTTGAATATAGAATTCAAATGGACTTTAAGCTATAGATTTGAATATAGAATTCAAATGGACTTTAAACTATAGATTTGAATATGGTATTCAAATGGACTTTAAACTATAGATTTGAATATAGAAATTCAAATGGACTTTAAACTATAGATTTGAATATAGAAATTCAAATGTACTTTAAACGATTTGAATATAGGATTTAAATGGAATTTAAACAATAGAATTTGAATAGATTTGAATAATAGAATTCAAATGGAGTTTAACTATAGAATTTGAATATAGAATTCAGATGAAGTTTAAATATAGGGATGCAAATAGAATTCAAATGAAGTTTAAATAAAAAGAATTCAAATAGAATTGATTTGGAATTTGTATAAGAAGTCGATAAGGGAACGAGAGTATGAGTATAATTAGAATTTGTTAATATGCAGTTAAAATATATTTGAACATGTCATGTTCAAATATGAAGGTGAAATAGACTGAAAAGTTAAGTAACAGATTTAATTAAATAATTGAGTTAAAACAATTGGTATAGTTAAAATAGATTGGACAGGTATAAATATATAGGAGACAAGTATGGAATAAAGTATAGAAGTGAAATAAATAGAATGCCCGACAAAAAGGTACGTATTTAATTTCCATATGAGATTTTATGCGCCGTATCGGCAAGCCGCTTGGCTTTTTCATTTTCTTTTTGATATAAGAAGGACCGGGAAAGCTATTTGAAATTTCCCGATGCTCCCGGTACAAAGGAGGTTATGGCGAATTTTTCCGGGAATTTAAGGAGATAGAATATTTTTAAGATAATTTGATAGTTAGAAATCAACGTATCGAAATATATAGAAGTCGATAAGAAAACGAACTTAGAAATAGAATAGTATAATCAAAAAGTAAGTATAAGAATAAAATTTCGTAGGTATAAAAAGAGAAAAATGTATATGTGTTTAAAGGTGAATAATCAGTTGTATGGTATTGATTATTCGAGTAAGTAGTCTTGTCTGTTTTGACGTTAAATGTTATTCAGTCAAGGTCTGAGAGGTAATTATACCCCAACTTGGTTGATTTCATGATATACCGATAAGTAGCAAGATTTAGGCTCGAAGATCATTGTGGAATAAGAATTAGTTAAATACTGTATTTGGGTTGTCGTAACGATGTTTTACACAACATCTGTTTTAACCCAAATATGTGCAAAGCTTGGAAATAGAATAATGAATATTTCTAAAGCTAGAAAAATAAAGGAAGGCGATATATGGAAATGTTTTCCAAAGAACGTAAAAGGGCAATATGGTTATTGAAATATTTGGTTAACAAATATTGATAAGAAATAGAGAAGAGATTTAATTAATGGAATATTAATTAAAGGTTCAGTGATTGTTGGATGTTTGGATGAACACTTGTTTTATTCGATAGTTAAATAATCGACTATCGAAACACTTGTTTTTATTCGATAGTTAAATCACAGACTATCGAAGTTTTGACCATCGTTGTCAATATGGAGAGACCGGTTGGATTATTATCCGAAGAACCACTCCATATCGGCAGTAGCGTGCGAATCAGATTATATAAAGATAATCGAAGACGGAGTACAGTGCAAGGACTTTTTCTATAAATAGAAATAGTTCCTTCAGTTCATCCTGTTCCTGGGTGACGTGTATGGATGAATGTCTGACAGAGTATTTCCAGAAAGGTCACGTACATTGATTTCTTCAACCGTACCAAGAGTGGAAGCGGAGAAGGAAACTTCTTTAGCTAACACGTAATGTACTGTTGAGGACGTCAATCGGTGATTTGATGGATTTGACGATGTGGCATTCAAAGTGAATCTGGTGTGATGATAAAGCGTAGCTTCTAGCCTCATCAACGGGTAAATGACAGAAATCGGGCAAGCAACATGGCTATGTAGGTCGCACCTATTAGGGTGTATAATCACCTGATCTAGAGTTTCATTTACTTCTAAAAATCTATTGTCGATGCTGTCCCATTCGGGAAACGGTTGCTGATCCCAATCGTTGGTGATATACATTCGATACACTCAAGCGAAATGAGTGGTCGGTCATGTGTGGCTGAGTTGCAAGATGTTCTTGTTGAACTCGATGCATTCTCCTCTAGAGATATACCAGCGGAAGGTGATTCCATACCTTGTCATAGTTGGAAAATCCATTACCCAATACGTGCTTGCGGTTTTGATTGTATATTACATATGTGGAACGTGAGATGCAAACGTTCCACTAGATTGTTATCTACTTGATTTAGACATTATTATAATATCAAAAGAGTTTTGATATAAAGATAAGTCAACTGTTTGGATTCTCATAAGGGAAAAACCCGTTCCGTGTTATACGGCGTGGTCTTATGAGATATCATTTAGTTTCTGAAACTGTTTTAAACTGTTTACTCATACCAGTCCCATGACTGACCCGGAGTTTATTTTGTTTTGTTCTACCTAAACTCTTAGGTGCCTAAATTTGTACGGGCAGTCAAGTAGTTCAGGATTTTACAGATCTATCTAAAGGAGCTTGGAGCAGGAGGCTTCAGCGTTATCCAGTTATAGTTGTTCCGTTATGTTGTAAGTGTTGTACTCTGATAAGTGTATGATATACAGTTAAGATTTTGTATTTCAAAGATGTGATATATTATATTTTGTTCCGCTGCGATGTGAGATTCTGTGTTGTTATTTCAGTTCTTCTTCTACCTCTTTCTTCTAAAAAAAAAATGTTTCATATTTTCGTGATATTTGGGTTGGACGTATGATGTATATAGTCTACTCTGATGTTACGGATTTACGGGTCATTACAGTTGGTATCAGAGCCAGGTTTAGCGAATACCTAGGCTGTGTGGAAATGTGCTCATTAGAGATAGGATCAGTAGTATCCTAGAATGAGTTGAGTGTATATATATATATATATATATGAGAGAGCGTATTTGTTATTTGATATAAAAACTGTTTTATATTGTGTTGACTAGTCTGTCGAGTGGATTATAAATTTTGGTCGAATCGTGGGACGCCACGAAGTCGATAGGAGTTTATAAACACTTGAGCAGAAGATTGGACACAATATTGTTTTTAAATAGTTAAGTTGATTGTTAGGAATATAATCAAATTAGATTATAAAAATGAAATAGTTATATATAACCAAGTGGAATTTGTATATGATATCAAATATACAAATGTGATAAATTGAAATTGAATTCCAACCAGAATTCAGAATTTAAAATCCTGGGAGTTTGGAAAATATTTTTCTAAATGGAGTTTGAAAGAAATAAAGCACTGAACTCATTCAGAAGCTGGGAAATAATTCTGATGATGGTCGCAACATCACCAGTGTTCATTTTCGAGTTTCTAAGTGATAAATTGCTGCCTTAGAAAAATTTTGATGGAAATTTGTTTGAAAGGAAAACAAGCTGTTTGAAAATTCAAATGTTTTGAATTTGAGATAGATATAAATATATGTATATATTTATATAACTTTAAAGGAATTTTGAAATGAGAATTGGAATATAGATTTCAAATAGAAGTAAAATAAAGGAATTTGAATATATATATATATATATAATTCAAATAGAAGTGAAATAGAATTTGAATTCAAAAGAATTCAAATGGATCTGAATAAAGAAGATTCAAATAGAAATTGTATAAGAAAAATTGAAATGGAATTTGAATTCAAAGGAATTCAAATGGATTTGAATAATGAAAAGTCAAGGAGAGATTTGAATATTAGAATTCAAATGGAATTTGGTTAAATAGAATTTCAAAGAGAATATAAAGTGGAGGTTGAATATTAGAATTCAAGAAAATATAGAGTTTAAAATAGAATTTAAATTCAAAGGATTTCAAATAGAAATTGAACAAAGGAATTTAAATAGGAATCAAATAAAGGATTTCAAATGAAATTTGAATAAGGGATTTGAAATGGATTTTGAATAAAGGATTTCAAATAGGAATTGAAAATAAGAAATTCAAATAGAATTTGAATAGAAGAAATTCAAATAGAAATTGAATAGAAGGAAATTCAAATATAGAGTTTGAATAAAGAAATTCAAATGGAATTTGAATATTGTAGATGTAGAGGACTTAAATATTTGAAGAGAAATAGATCGGGAATATTATGTTGGAATGAATTGGATATATATTAAAAATATATCAGAATGGAGTTGAATTTATTATAAACAAAGTTAAAACGTTTATATTTATAAATATAATTAAAACGAGCTCGCCATAGCGCGGTAGTTCGTAAATTGGCGATTCGAACTTCAGTTTAGTGTACAGAACTCAATTGAAGTCGGAATCCTTTGAAACAAGAATCGTCGGGACCGGTTGAACGATAGTTTTCTAATAAAAGAGAAAAATCTGGATTTCGTCGTATAGATTTTGAGTTATGTCAAAATCAAATTTTTTGAAAAGCAGCGCCAGAAACCATTAAAAACCACAATGGTTTATATATTAAGTAAAAGGATTTTTAAAGTAAATAAAATCCGAATGGCCATGAGAAAAATATAGACTTGAGTTATATAATGAATGTGAACTCAAGTGTAATAGATAAAATGATTTGGGAAACAATGATCATATTTCTGATTATTGAATAGAATTAACTAAGTAAAAGAGAAATTAGTTAATCAAATTTGAATCGAAATTGGGTTTCTGGATAAGTGAAAGAGCTTGAGAATTTATATTCGAAATCGAATATATAACTCGAGTTGAAAATATAATTAGATTAGTTATAATTAAGTTGACATATATTTAAACAAGTTATATTCAAATAAAAATGGTGAAATAGGCAAAACGGTTAATTAGCAACTAGTTAATGGGAATTTGAATGATTGAAATTGAATTTAACTTAAGTATGTTAAATGGATCGAAATGAATAAATTGAGTAAAATCAATGTGAATGAAATATGAATTGGGAATGAAAAAAGGAAATGTATTTGTAAAACAAATAAAGTTATGTGCAAACAAATAGAAGGTAATATTTGTAAAACATTTACCAATAGATTCAATGGAAATATTTATTTATAGAAAATAAATAGAATGCTATAAATGAGATATTTATTTGTTAAATAAATAAAATTTAATCAAAGGAATATTTAGAAGGTGAATAAAAAAATGGAAATCTGTTTTTAACAGATAAATAGAAACGATCAATTTATAAATAACAGTTTATAAATTAAATTAAATATTTATCATTCGGTAAATGGAATATGTAAGTCTGAACTTATATAGAGAAGAAATATTGGTTTTTAACACCGATAGTTTAAATAGAAGGGTTACACAACACTTGTATAAGTGAAGTGGCGTTATTAAAGAGAACATTTATAAAGAGGAGAACCGTTACTGAAAGTAAATCTTTATAAATGAATAAACGTTATCCAATAGGAGTTATTCGAATAGGAGAAGTCGATTAGAGTTAGGATAAATCGATTTGAGTAAGAATTAACTAGTTAGAGTTAATCAGTTAGGGTTAATCCGTTGAGTTAATTGAATAGTAGTTATTCAATTAAAATTGATCGAATATAGTTAGTGAGATAGAGTTGGTCAAACATAGTTACTCAGGATAAGTTACCATTTCGTACGACTGTTAGCGCAATTCGCAGGGCTGCAGATAGCCTAGGGCGGTCGGATGTTTCCTGGGGGAATCAGGCGTAACCATTGTGATCGTTGCAATCTAGAGTCAAGCGAATGAAGTTAAATCAAATATTAGTTTATTCGAATAGAGTAAAAGAAGTTATCGATTATAGTTTAATCGAAAAGAGTTATCGATTAGTTTAATCGAAATGAGTTATAGAATATTGGTTATTCGAAGGAGTTATCGAATTTAGTTATTCGATGGACTTAATCGAAAAGAGTTAAATCCAATAGAGTTAATTGGTAAGAGTAAATCGAATAGAGTAAATTGAATTGATTATCGAATATAGTTATTCGAAGAAAGGTTTTCGAATCAAGTTATTCGAAAGAGAGATTATCGAATATAGTTATTCGAAGGGAGGAGTTATCGAATAGGGATTTATTCGAAAGAGAGTTACGTAAGGAAGTTTGAAATGTTGAGTATCAACATAAATAAGTTTTAAAAAAATAAATAAATGGGTTTGTAGCACTTTTTCTACCTTAGCAATTTCGAGGACGAAATTATTTTAAGTGGGGAAGATTGTAATGACCCGGACTCTTAGGGGTTAATTTTAAAATATTTAATATGGATTTAAACATTTGGTTAAGTAAATAAATCAAATTTTATAGGGAGTTATCGATTTAATAATCAATTTCGATTTAATATCGATTTTATTAAAATAACATAATACGAAAATGGATTTAGATGAATTCAAATTTTAATTTGAATTGAAAACAGTTCAAATAATTAATATGAAATTCTATTTGAATTTATAACGATAATAATATTTATTTATTTTCGAGGAGAATAAATGGTCTGAAATGAACTTATATTGATTTAAATTAATATCTCCTTCAGAGGATCGAATTGGACTTCGTGACCTATCCCAGTGTGTTCGCAACAGGGGTATTACCCTAAAAATGTCAGTAGTTGGGTTCAGAGGCATAAGATATTTTAAAGGATATCGGTTCGAATTAAAAACTAATTCAAAATGAAATAAAATATCAGAAAAATGAAAGGTAGAAAATCGAACACATTTCTCCTTCTTTAACCGGAGGAAATGAATGTAGGAAAATATGCTACGTTTCCTTTCTCCTCATTATTTAATCGGAGCCACTCCCCTTAAAATCGCATTCACTTTCTTCTGTTATCATACTTCAGTAAAACCAATTCAAAGTCGCACCTAAATTCCTCAAATCAAATGGAAAATCGGAAGCCGCTACCTTTCTTTCTTTCTGCAAACCCAAATCATCACTTCGTTCTCCACAAAAATTCAAACAATTGCAACCCTTGAAGCTCGATTCAATGTTGGCGACGCTGACAGTTTCGTGGGAGGCTCGCGATGGGGTTGGGAGTTCAAAGTCGCGATTTCAAATTGTTCGATTCTATGATGGGGAAGTTAGGGAGATCGCGAGTTCTGAATTGAGGCAGTGAATGCGAGTAGGAAGGACGCGAGGTCGATGAGTCCAAGTGGAGTAGATGGATTACGAGATGATCATACTGAAGGGGATTCGAGACAACAGGCATCGCGATGGCGAGTTCTGGGATTTCGAATTCAAACTCGCGGATCTAGGGGATACTGGAATTTGACATTTGAGGATTGAGGGAGTTCGAAGATGGAAAAACGATTTCCGTGGTGTTGAACGAGAGAAGTGACGCACTGCCACTGAAGACTGGAAGCAGGTTCAGGTCTGGATGATTACTGTTGTAGTGACTGAAGTGATAAGAAGGAGAAAGAAGATCGCCTGCAAGGTGTTTGGGAAAATGTCAGAATAGATGATCGCTGTTTTGGGGCTGTTTCGATCCACTTGGAGCTGTTGGGGTCTTGCTTCGTAGTTGGTCGATTTATTTGCAAATGGCAATAAGGTATATGTTTCACAGAATTTAAAATAGATAATTTAAATTATCTGTGTCGATAGTTAATAAATGGTTAATCGAGAATAAAATTTAATAATTATAGGTAACAAATGAGTTTCATTCAAGAAAACTCATACCGTGACTTTACGAGATTTATCGAGATATTCAACGCAGTTAAAAACCCTGGTGAGTAAATCTCACTCACCTGTTTAATTAGAAATATTTTTATTCGTTAAAAATATTTGTGTGTTGATTGTTGGATGCTTTAAATATTTATTTATTGTTGTTAAAAATATATATATATAGTTATTTAGGATTGGTTGACTATTATATATATATTGGGTTGATGATTGGTTGGATTCCCGCAGTTTCATTAGCGGATGCCCGCAGTTTCATAGCGGATGATTACCCTATACGTCCCACGCTATGATTAGTGGATGACCTTCTATACCGCGATATCGTGCCTCGAAGCAGGATGGGTATTATTTATGTGCTAACGTCTGTGGATGCAGGACAACAGGTTGGAGGAATCCAACTGGATTCCTCAAAATATATTATCTGTTTGTTGTTTGTTTGATTTCATATATATTCCTATATAATGTGTAAAAAATCAAGTGATTGAAAATTGGTTGATTTGATGGTTCAAATATCACTGGGGCTTGGGATATTGATTTATAAAAATATCAAAAAGGGTACTTGGAATTTAAAAGGGGAATTCTATTTTTATAAATAGAATTTGAATTTTAAATGAAGTATAGAACATTAACTTGTTTTGAATATATATATATATATAAACAAGTAATTGAATTTATAAACTTGGTTTATAAATGGAAATATGGAATTTGAATCGAATTTATAAACGTTGTTTGTAAATGGAAAGATGGGATTTGAATTGAAGTGATAAACGTTGTTTATAAAAAAATGCAGAGAATTCAAATGGACTTTGAATATAAGGAATTGAAATAGATTTGAATATAGAATTCAAATGGACTTTAAACTATAGATTTGAATATAGAATTCAAATGGACTTTAAACTATAGATTTGAATATAGAATTCAAATGGACTTTAAACTATAGATTTGAATATAGAATTCAAATGGACTTTAAACTATAGATTTGAATATATAATTCAAATGGACTTTAAACTATAGATTTGAATATAGAATTCAAATGGACTTTAAACTATAGATTTGAATATGGTATTCAAATGGACTTTAAACTATATATTTGAATATAGAAATTCAAATGGACTTTAAACTATAGATTTGAATATAGAAATTCAAATGGACTTTAAACGATTTGAATATAGGATTTAAATGGAATTTAAACAATAGAATTTGAATAGATTTGAATAATAGAATTCAAATGGAGTTTTACTATAGAATTTGAATATAGAATTCAGATGAAGTTTAAATATAGGGATGCAAATAGAATTCAAATGAAGTTTAAATAAAAAGAATTCAAATAGAATTGATTTGGAATTTGTATAAGAGGTCGATAAGGGAAACGAGAGTATGAGTATAATTAGAATTTGTTAATATGCAGTTAAAATATATTTGAACATGTCATGTTCAAATATGAAGGTGAAATAGACTGAAAAGTTAAGTAACAGATTTAATTAACTAATTGAGTTAAAACGATTGGTATAGTTAAAATAGATTGGACAGGTATAAATATATAGGAGACAAGTATGGAATAAAGTATAGAAGTGAAATAAATAGAATGCCCGACAAAAAGGTACGTATTTAATTTCCATATGAGATTTTATGCGCCGTATCGGCAAGCCGCTTGGCTTTTTCATTTTGTTTTTGAGATAAGAAGGACCGGGAAAGCTATTTGAAATTTCCCGATGCTCCCGGTACAAAGGAGGTTATGGCGAATTTTTCCGGGAATTTAAGGAGATAGAATATTTTTAAGATAATTTGATAGTTAGAAATCAACGTATCGAAATATATAGAAGTCGATAAGAAAACGAACTTAGAAATAGAATAGTATAATCAAAAAGTAAGTATAAGAATAAAATCTCGTAGGTATAAAAAGAGAAAAATGTATATGTGTTTAAAGGTGAATAATCAGTTGTATGGTATTGATTATTCGAGTAAGTAGTCTTGTCTGTTTTGACGTTAAATGTTATTCAGTCAAGGTCTGAGAGGTAATTATACCCCAACTTGGTTGATTTCATGATATACCGATAAGTAGCAAGATTCAGGCTCAAAGATCAATGTGGAATAAGAATTAGTTAAATACTGTATTTGGGTTGTCGTAACGATGTTTTACACAACATCTGTTTTAACCCAAATATGTGCAAAGCTTGGAAATAGAATAATGAATGTTTCTAAAGCTAGAAAAATAAAGGAAGGCGATATATGGAAATGTTTTCCAAAGAACGTAAAAGGGCAATATGGTTATTGAAATATTTGGTTAACAAATATTGATAAGAAATAGAGAAGAGATTTAATTAATGGAATATTAATTAAAGGTTCAGTGATTGTTGGATGTTTGGATGAACACTTGTTTTATTCGATAGTTAAATCATCGACTATCGAAACACTTGTTTTTATTCGATAGTTAAATCACAGACTATCGAAGTTTTGACCATCGTTGTCAATATGGAGAGACCGGTTGGATTATTATCCGAAGAACCACTCCATATCGGCAGTAGCGTGCGAATCAGATTATATAAAGATAATCGAAGACGGAGTACAATGCAAGGACTTTTTCTATAAATAGAAATAGTGCCTTCAGTTCATCCTGTTCCTGGGTGACGTGTATGGATGAATGTCTGACAGAGTATTTCCAGAAAGGTCACGTACATTGATTTCTTCAACCGTACCAAGAGTGGAAGCGGAGAAGGAAACTTCTTTAGCTAACACGTAATGTACTGTTGAGGACGTCAATCGGTGATTTGATGGATTTGACGATGTGGCATTCGAAGTGAATCTGGTGTGATGATAAAGCGTAGCTTCTAGCCTCATCAACCTGTAAATGACAGAAATCGGGCAAGCAACATGGCTATGTAGGTCGGACCTATTAGGGTGTATAATCACCTGATCTTGAGTTTCATTTACTTCTAAAAATCTATTGTCGATGCTGTCCCATTCGGGAAACGGTTGCTGATCCTAATCGTTGGTGATATACATTCGATACACTCAAGCGAAATGAGTGGTCGGTCATGTGTGGCTGAGTTGCAAGATGTTCTTGTTGAACTCGGTGTATTCTCCTCTAGAGATATACCAGCGGAAGGTGATTCCATACCTTGTCATAGTTGGAAAATCCATTACCCAATACGTGCTTGCGGTTTTGATTGTATATTACATATGTGGAACGTGAGATGCAAACGTTCCACTAGATTGTTATCTACTTGATTTAGACATTATTATAATATCAAAAGAGTTTTGATATAAAGATAAGTCAAGTGTTTGGATTCTCATAAGGGAAAAACCCGTTCCGTGTTATACGGCGTGGTCTTATGAGATATCATTTAGTTTTTGAAACTGTTTTAAACTGTTTACTCATACCAGTCCCATGACTGACCCGGAGTTTATTTTGTTTTGTTCTACCTAAACTCTTGGGTGCCTAAATTTGTACGGGCAGTCAAGTAGTTCAGGATTTTACAGATCTATCTAAAGGAGCTTGGAGCAGGAGGCTTCAGCGTTATCCAGTTATAGTTGTTCCGTTATGTTGTAAGTGTTGTACTCTGATAAATGTATGATATACAGTTAAGATTTTGTATTTCAAAGATGTGATATATTATATTTTGTTCCGCTGCGATGTGAGATTCTGTGTTGTTATTTCTGTTCTTCTTCTACCTCTTTCTTCTAAAAAAAAAGTTTTGTATTTTCGTGATATTTGGGTTGGACGTATGATGTATATAGTCAACTCTGATGTTACGGATTTGCGGGTCATTACACAGCTAGTAGTTTTGGTTTTGCAGATTTATATTCACAGGATCCTGGTTTACTGCTGGAATGATATCCGGAAAGCTCTGTATCCGTATATCTCCTTAAGTCGTGCTTTGCATTATTTTCCGCTGTAGTGATGTATTTAAATGTAATTTAAATCTCTGATATTTTCTGATGTATATTATTTGTTTATACTCTGTATATTCTCGTATTCTGATGAATTGTTGTAATTAACAATGAAATGTTCTTCTGTCTGCGTTCTTTCGTGTTTTGTTCTCAAAGTATCTGGGCTTTCCTTACCGGGGAAGTTACGGGTCTTTAAATTTGGTATCAGAGCTTTGGTTTACAGAGCTCGGAAAACAAGAGACATTAGAACCATACGAAAGAATTCATCAGATATTGGATTAGTAATATCCAATGAGAATGGCTCGTTAGAGATGGGATTAGTAGTATCCTAGAACGAGTGTGAAGAGTATATTTTTAAAATGAAAACAAGTTTTGTTTTGAAAATTTTATTCAATTATTCGTATTTGAATATTTATTTGTAATGAATTTGGACAATCCAATATATAAAGATTTTGCCTATATGTATGATCCACGTGTATTCAAAGTTTTATTATACTGGATAAATATAGAATCACGCTCTAGCCGCTTAGGGATAATCCTGGTGATGTCGTGACATCATCAGTATTTGTGCTCGAGTTTCGTATGTGTGATATTTATATATTTCTAATTGACTGGTGTGAGAACCAAAACTAGATAGGGCTTATTGTTGTGATTTGGCATCAAAAATGTGATTTTTTGACTATGTATCAAAATTATGAGTTTGAAATGATGACGAATTAGTTGATTGCTGATTATGTTGTTTGATTATTGGTTGATTAATTAAATGTTGAACCTTTAGCCAAATTGAACAAAATAGTGAGTGTATTGAAAAATTTATCGCATTTGCATGCATGTACATGTACTTACATTGAGCAGGTCATAGCAAGGAGGCTAGAGCAGAAGAATAAAATTGTTTGCCCGACAAATAGGTACATGTTTACTGTATTTCTTTGGGTTTGGATGATTTTACGAGCCGATTGGCTAGCCACTTGGCTTTTTCTTTTTCTTTTGGATTGAAGAAGGCCATGGGAGGCTATATGAAATATCCCAAAGTCACCGGTGCAGCGGAGGTTATGGCGAAATTTTTCGAAAATTTAGGGTGTTAGCCAAATTTTTGAAAAATTTGAAAAGTTCTTAGAAACTGAAAAGTTGAAGAACTTAAGCCGTAATGATAATTATGGAAGTTGAGTTGATTAGTTAAACAACATTCGGCTTCGTTCCTTTTCGGGGACGAAAAGTTTTAAGTGAGGGAGATTGTAACAACCCGGAAATTTTGGGCCAATTTAAAAATTTTATTTTGGCGATTTTAATGAATTTTGAATATTTAAAGTGAATTATTTTAAATAATAATGACGGAAAATTTATTTTCAACGAAGTTAAAACGAATAATTTTATTTTATTTATATAACGAGCCTGAAATGGCGCTGCAGTTCGAAAATTCAATTTCAAAGTTCAAATGAATGTACCGGGTGCAAAATAAACAGGATTTTAGCGAAACCAAAAATAATAGAATCTAATTGAGGATATCTTTCCAACGAATCCGAAAAATTGAAATTTCATAGCGGGAATCAAAAGATATGTCCAGTTAAAATTTCAGAATAGTCGCTATGGAATTCTGACCCTTAAAAATGGAAATTTTGCAAACGACCTCGGTTTTCGACGAAACCACTTTTATTGGATCCGGGATGTCAAATTATTGCTAGGTTCCAAAATTCGTAATTTTTCGAATCAATATGTGAGCATGGCAAAAGAAAACGTGTTTTGACAGTTTCGATTAATTTTAATCGACTGGAAAATTGCCATTTTTCAAACTGTTTCAGAATTTGACGAAATTAGTTTTATTAGGACCATATCATCAATACGAAGCTAGAAAATATTTTTCGGGAATTTTTAGAGTCCATACGTGGCCCCGGTAAATTGAAATGTGCGTTAAATTCAATATATTGAGTTATATGTTGATTTTGACGAAAACTAATCGAAACGATCGAATCAGCTTACGATACATATCCCATTGCGTTCGGAATGGGGGTAATTAGCTATGGATGATAGTTGGTTGGTTTGATTCAGGATTCGAATTGAAAATCGACTTTATGGTATTTAAATAGAATTAAATATATAATTTAAATCACCCCCTTTATTCTCTTTAGCCCCCCCCCCCTCCCGTTATCTTCCCCTTTCAGAAGTCAAAATAAAAGAAAAAAACCCTAGGAACTAAACGCGTCATCGCGCCACTCAGGGAGGCCGCCGACGCCAGTCTCGCCACCACTTCCGATGCCCCTCCCCCTCTCCCCCGACGCCTCGCCTCCTCCCCCCCCCCTTCTTCAACTCGCGGAACCCCAAACCCAAACGCCCCCAAAATCGCCACCCTAAAACCACCACCTCGCTGTGCGCGCCTTCCCCCAGGCCCCCCCCTCCGATCAGCTCTTCCTCCTCCGCTTCGCTCACCCTTCCCCCCCCCCCCCCCAAACGCTGTAAGTTTTGCTATTTGTTTTATTATTATTTTTCTTTCTTCTTTTCTAACTGATTTTTTTAATGAATAAAAACTGATTTTGTTAAGGAATAAAACTGATTTTTATTTATTTAGGTATTAGGAATTTTATATATGGATTAACGAGAAAAAAGAAAAATATGATTTTTATTATGAAGTTGGAGATATAAAAATACGATTTTTATATATGTAGTAGAGTGATAAAAATATGATTTTTATCATAAAGAGAAGAATATAAAAATTGAATTTTTATATACGATATAGCGTTGTAAAAATATAATCTTTTCTATATATATAGCGTTGTAAAAATATAATCTTTTCTATATATATAGCTTTGTAAAAATATAATCTTTTCTATATATATAGCTTTGTAAAAATATAATCTTTTCTATATATAGCTTTGTAATAATATAATCTTTTCTATATATATAGCCATGCAAAAATATAGTCTTTTCTATATATATAGCTTTGTAAAAATATAGTCTTTTCTATATATATATATATATAGCTTTGTAAAAATATAGTCTTTTCTATATATATAGCTTTGTAAAAATATTGTCTTTTCTATATATATAGCTTTGTAAAAATATAATCTTTTCTATATATATAGCGTTGTAAAAATATAATCTTTTCTAGACTTATAGCATTGAAAAAAAATTCGATTTTATATATAGAGTAGCGGTATAAAAATGTGATTTTTAACGTAAATCGTGTGAAACAGAGTGCTATGGAACCGATTGGAAAAGCGGCGAAGATTTCCTATATATGAAGAGACGTGGCGTTTGGTTTAGCTAATCGGTGAGAACTCCTCACCTTTTATTTAATTTTCTAGTTGAAATATATACTAGGATGTAGACGGTGCTTAGTAGCACCCGACACCCGTCATCCACAGACCATGAATGACTTGTTTGTTTGGTTGGTGTGTTGTGAAAGTTTATTGTGTGATGTGAAATGAAATAAAATATTTTATACTGGAAAATATTTTATAGTTAAAAATATGATTTTTAACGTATATATAAAATAAATATTTATAAACAAATCGGAAGATTTGTTTATATACACTGAATTGACTGATATTGATTGGGACGATAAATTTTACACATCGCTCAACTACACAGATAAAATCTGTGTTTGATTGATTGAAACCCCACACGGGTATTGGGATGATATATGACATACACTAATCCCAATAATTAGTTGTATGTCGATCGATTGATTGATAGGCTGTTATAAGCGCTAAATATTTATATTTAATACTTATGCAGTTGTGTGGTGCACTCTGGATGATGGTTGGTTATTTATCATTGCTATTATATACATTTGTTGTAGAAAATCCATATAATTAACATTATATGGTAATTGATTGGGCCTCATTCCAATATAGAAAATAAATTCATGTGTTGGATAGAAAATAAATTCATGTGTTGAATAGAAAATAAATTCATGTGTTGTATTGAAAAATATTCATGTGTTGAATAGAATAAACATTCATGTGTTGAATAAAAGCCGTATTGATTAGATTGACGCCATTTTGACGTGAACGATATTTATATCGATTTTATTCATTTTTCAATGAATATTGAAAGTGATTTCGAAATTCGAATTAAATTGAAATGAAATGAAATTCGAATTAAATTGAATAGATTTGAAATTCGAATTAAATTGAAATGAATTGAAATTCGAATTAAATTGAAATTGAATGGAAATCGATTTGAAATGAATTTATATTGAAAAATTCGATTTTGATTCGAATTTGAAAAGGAAGTTGAAATCGTTTTGAAAACGAATTTAAAATGATTTATAAAATACGTTTTGGAAGGAAATCGACGAAGTATATATTATATATATAATATAATGGCCTAAATAGATTGCGCTACGCCGCGGTAGTTCGCGAATTTTGACCATTGACTTCGAATGGATATTGCGGGAGATCCGACCATCGGATTCTCCTAAAACCGGAACCTTTGAGTTCGTATCGAAAAGAGCTTTCTAACAAATATTAGAGATTTGAATTCTAACGGTTGGATTTGGAATTATGTCCAAATCAAATTTGGAAAAGGTCGTTGTAAGTGCAGTGTGATGGCCGTTGATGGAAATCGACTGTACGGGCTTTGATAAAATTATTAAAAATAGTAATAATTTGTGTAAAATCATAAGAAATGATTTGTGAAGAATTAGGATGAAAAATTCCATATTTGAAAAGATAAAAATTGATTTTTATCGAAATGAACTAGTTTTGAACTAGAATTATAATTCTATTTATTTTTAAAATAAATAAAGTGGATTTGAAATGGTTTTAAAAGTGACCAGAATTTTCAATAATTGAATTGTAATGGATTTGAATCAAAATTGTCTTTGGGATGTTTCAATGTTGGATTTCGTGATGATACAGATATTGTTGTGGGAATTTGAAAGATATATTTATATCGTTATTTCCAATACGATATTTGTTGGTCGTAGAATTTGATATTGAGTATAAGCCGATATATTTTCTATTCAGAGACTTGTATTTAATACCAAATGTGACATGGGTTTGTCGTGAATGGTGTCTTCATTAACACTGTTCTTAAACCCAGTTGAGAAAAAGATTATATCTTTTTATTTAGATTTAATGAAGTGTACCAATAAAATAGTATTTAATTGGAATTGAATTTGAATTGATTTTTGGGTTTATCTTGAATGGTGTTTTAAATAACACTTGTTCTTTAACTCGATAATTAATGGAATTTGATTTTGGGTTGTCGTGAACGGTATCTTCAATAATACTATTCTTAGACCCAACCGAGTTAAGAAAATAAGAAACTAACTGGAGATTAGTTAAGTTGAATGGTTTCTTGGATATTGATCTGATGTTGGTTTCGGCCTTCGGGGTTAATATTTAGGGAATTGCTCACTTGCTATGTTACGGTTAAAGGATGATAGAATGGAATGTGATTTTGGGGTTTATTGTGAACCATGTTTTAAATGACATCGGTTCTTTAACCCAGTTAAGGATTAAAACTAAGTGGAGTTTTAATGAATCTTTAATTAGATTGAAAAGTTCGAGAATGGAGTATCACCAGTTTTGCTCCAGGCGATAGTTAAATCTTTAATTAGATTTGAACGTGAAATGGTAATTGAAGATAACACTGTGGTGTTAGATATGAAGTATTACCAGTTTTACTCCATGGGATGAATAGGTTGGGATTGGGAAATTAAAACAAATGATTACTTCGGTAAGGTTCGTTAATCCCTGCTAGTTTGGATAAACCATAATTTGGTTTGAATTGATATCCAAAAGAAGATTAAAGAATAAATTTGAGGAATTTATCTTTGATAAAATTAATGGGAACCTTTCCCTAAAAATATGAAATTTAGCAACTAACTGAAGATTAGTTAAGATGAATGGTTTCCTGGGTATTGATCTGATGTTGGTCTCGGCCTTCGGGGTTAATATTTGGGGGATTGTTCCCTTACTAATTTACGGTTAGTGATTGATGAATTGGAATGAGTCGTATGTTGTGTTTGTGTAACACTTGTTTATTATATACGCGAGTCGTTCAGAAAGACCGGGTTTATCCCATTCTGAATAACTGATTCGACGTGGTGTCGAAGTTGAAGACGGTGGTTGAGGGCCGGAGGTCTTCACGTCGTTTGGATAATTACTGATGATCTTGATGTGGTTGTACACCCAAGAGAAGGGAATCAGTTAGTGATCATCTAGATGTACTTGGAGATCGATGGATGTGCAAGGTACAAGGTACCTCCGGTTTCGTTCAGACCCGGAACGGACTTGTAAATGGACTGTGTGTTTGACATTGGATATCATTCTGTGTGATTGATGGATATCGGTTGCATGGAGTGGTTTGCCTATGTGGCATGCTAAGATGCAAATGATCAAGGCTTCTGTTGAAAAGCATAGTCTTGTGGTTGATGATCAAATGTAACAACCCGAAAATCTGGGCCAGTTTAAAATTTTTATTTTGGCAATTTTAGCGAATTTTGATTATTTAAAATGAATTATTTTAAATAATATCGACGAAAATTTATTTTGAATATAATAGAACGTATATATTATATACGTCGTCGTTAGAATATATAATAATTATATATAATTATAAAAGGAATTGAAAATGGCGCGGTAGTTCGAAAATTCGATTTCTAATTTCAAATGAATATACAGAATTCAATATAAGTCAGAATTGAACGAAACAAGAAATATTTGAATCTGTATAACTATATCTTTGTAACGAAGTTAACAAACTGAGATTTCATCTTAGAAATGATAAGATATGTCCAGTTGAAAATTCTGAATAGTCGCTATGGAATTCAGGCCCTTAAAAATGGACATTTTGCAAATAACCTCGGATTTCGACGAAACCAGTTTTGTTGGGTCCGGGATGTAAAATTATTGCTAGGTTTTAAATTTCGTAATTTTTTGAATCAATATGTGAGCGTGGCAAAGGAAAACGCGTTTGACCATTTCAGTTGATTTTAATCGACTGGAAATTGGCCATTTTTCCAACGGCCTCGGAATTCGACGAAACTAGTTTTGTTAGGACCGTATCGTCAATACGAAGCTAGAAAATATTTTTCGAGAATTTTTAGAGTTAGTATGTGACCCCGGTAATTTGAAATGTACGTTTAAAATTCAATATAGTGATTTAAATGCAAATTAAATAGAAACGGATTCAAACAGTCGAATCAGCTTGCGATACATATCCCATTGTGCTCGGAATGGGGGTAGAACGCTATGGACGAAAGGCGGTGGACCTCGTTTCGAGGTCGTATGTAAAAGTCAACTATTTGCAAATAAAATAATTAAAAAAAAAAATAAACCCTTCCCTCTATAACTTATCTGCCCCCCCCCCCCCCCCATTTCATTTCTGATCGAATCAAAAAGAAAAAAAAAAGACGATCGCTCCCCAGCCCCGCTGAACCGCCGCCGCCAGTGCCGGCCGCCCCACCTCCGATCCCACGCCAGGCCGCACACCCCTCTCTCTCGCGCGAGCCACAGAGCCGAACCCATTTCCCCCAGATCGACCTAGAACCCCACGCCCTAGCCTGTCCACCATCACCTAGCCACCTGCGCCGCCGTTGTAGCCTCCACCACCACCTCCAGCGAGCAACTCCGTCCCCCATCGCGAGCTCCAGCGTGCCGGCGCGATGTTCCCCCCCCCCCTCTCTCGAACAAAAACCTGTAAGTTTTGTGGTTTATTCTTGAGTAAATTTTAGGTTTTGACTACGGAAAATGTTAGATTTTTATTACAGTATATTTTAGACTTTTGATTAGAAAGAGTTTAGATTTTTAAATAAAACAAACTTGAATTTTTATATAAACAAAAGTATGATTTTTATTAAAGGCAAAAACTTAATTTTTTTTAAAAGGTAAAAACTGAATTTTTTATAAAAGGCAAAAACTGATTTTAAAAAGGTATTTAAAACTGATTTTAAAAAGGTATTTAAAACTGATTTTAAAAAGGTATTTAAAACTGATTTTAAAAAGGTATTTAAAACTGATTTTAAAAAGGTATTTAAAACTGATTTTAAAAAGGTATTTAAAACTGATTAGAAAAAGGTTAAAAACTTTAAATAGGAAAAAGGTTTAATCTTTAAAGAGAAAAAGGATTTGAACTTTAAGAAGTAAAAATCAGATTTTTAGATATTGAAAGTCGAATTAAAAATATGATTTTTATATACTGAGCATCGAAATAAAAATATGATTTTTATATATTGAACTTCGAATTAAAAATATGATTTTTATATATTGAACATCGAAATAAAAATATGATTTTTTATATATTGAACTTCGAAGTAAAAATTCGATTCTTACATAGGTAGTGAAAGCGGACGACGAAGGTAGCAAAAAGGCGAGAACGAAGAAGAGTCAAGATGTTTGGATAGCTTTCGGTGAGAACTTCTCACTCAAAATTCTTTTTCTAGTTATATATATATACTAGGATGTAGACAGTGCTTATTAGAAGCACCCGACACCCGTCCACAGACCATGGACTTGTTTGTTTGGTTGCGTAGATTAGTTGGATTATTTGATTGAAATTGAATTGTGTGGTGAAATGAATTGATTGGATTGATGTGTGAATGGCGTGGGCCTTCACTAGACCGGGGATAAGGCTAGGCCTCGTCCCGTTTCTAGTATCGTGCCGTTATGCCGCCGAAATTTTCTAAAATATGTTAGAAAAATAAAAATATCATTTTTATTGAATAAATGAATTGAATAGAAATTCATATGTTGGAATAAAATGTTTTATCGTTAAAAATATAATCTTTAACGTGAATGTGAATAAATAAATATTCATTTACAAACCAGACGGTTTGTTTATGTACACTTATTTGAATGACATTGATTGAGACGATAAATTTTACACATCGCCCAACTGCACAACTAAAATCTGTGTTTGATTGTTTGAAACCCCACACGGGTGTTGGGATGAAATATGAATTTCACTCATCCTGATTGATTAAATATGTCGATCGATTGATTGACAGGCTGTTATAAGCGTTGAATATCTATATTTGATGCTTATACGGTGTAGTGCACTTTGGTTGATGGTTGATTATTTTTCAATGCTATTATATACATGTGTTGTATGGAAATCCATATAATTAATTTTATATGGTAATTGATTGGGCCTCATTCCAATTTGAAAAATAAAGAAAATTTGAAAATAGAAATTTATGAAGCCGTGTTGATTAGATTGACGCCATTTTGACGTGAACGATATTTATATCGATTTTATTCATTTTAAAATGAATATTGAAAAGTGATTTCGAAATCGACGATTTCGAAATGAATTGAATTGAAAACGATTTCGAAATGAATTGAATTGAAAACGATTTCGAAATGAATTGAATTGAAAACGAATTCAAAGTGAATTGAAAACGATTTCGAAATGAATTGAATTGAAAACGAATTCAAAGTGAATTGAAAACGATTTCGAAATGAATTGAATTGAAAACGATTTCGAAATGAATTGAATTGAAAACGAATTCAAAGTTAATTGAAAACGATTTCGAAATGAATTGAATTGAAAACGATTTCGAAATGAATTGAATTGAAAACGATTTCGAAATAAATTGAATTGAAAACGAATTCAAATTGAATTGAAATTTGAATTGAATAGAAATGAATTTTAAAACGAATCTATAAAGAAGAATTCAATTGTGATTTGAATTGAAAAGGAAGTTGAAAATGTTTTTGAAACGAATTCAAAACTATTTATATAATTCGTTTTAAATGGAAATCGACGATATATATATATTATATATATAATATAATGGCCTGAAAAGAACGCGCCGCGCCGCGGCAGTTCCTGAATTTCGACCATTTATTTCAAACGGACATTGCGGGAGATCCGACCGTCGGATTCTCCTAAAACCGGAACCGTTGGGTTCGTATCGAAAAGAGCTTTCTAACGAATATTAGAAATTTGAAATCTAACGGTTGGATTTGGAATTATGTCCAAATCAAATTCGAAAAAGGTCGCTGTAAGTGCAGTTCGATGGCCGTTGATGGAAATCGACTGTACGGGCCTTGAGAAAATTATTAAAAATAGTAATAATTTGTGTAAAATCATAAGAAATGATTTGTGAAGATTTGGGATGAAAAACTCCATATTTGAAAAGATAAAAATAGATTCTTATCGAAATGAACTAGTTTTGAACTAGAATTATAATTCTATTTATTTTTAAATAAATAAATTGAATTTGAAAAGGGTTATGAAAATAACCAAAATTTCCAATGATCGCATTGGAGTGGATTTGAATCGAAATTGTCTTCGGAATATTTCGATGTTGGAATTCGTGATTCTACAGATGTTGTTATGGAAATTTGAAAGATATATATTTATATCGTTATTTCCAATCCGACATTTGTTAGTCGTAGAATTTGATATTGAATATAAGCCGATATATTTTCTATTCAGAGCCTTATATTGAATATCAAATGTGATTTGGGTTTGTCGTGGATGGTGTCTTCATTAACACTGTTCTTGAACCCAGTTGAGAAAAGATTAAATCTTTTTATTTAGATTTAATGAAGTGTACCAATTAAATAATATTTAATTGGAATTGAATTGATATTGATTTTTGGGTTTATCGTGGACAGTGTTTTAAATAACACTCGTTCTTTAACCCGATAATTAATGAAGGTGATTTTGGGTTTATTGTGAACTGTGTTTTTAAATGACACGGATTCTTTAACCCAGTTAACGATTAAAACTAAGTTGAGTTTTAATGAATCTTTAATTAGATTGAAATGGTCGAGGATGGAGTATCACCAGTTTTGCTCCAGGCGATAGTCAAATCTTTAATTAGATTTGAACGTGAAATGGTAATTGAATTTACCGATAACACTGTGGTGTTAGATATGAAGTATTACCAGTTTTACTTCATGGGATGAATAGGTTGGGATTGGGAAATTAAAACAAATGATTACTTCGGTAAGGTTCGTTAATCCCGACTAGTTTGAATTGATATTCAAAAATAGATTATAGAATAAATTCAAGAAATTTATCTTGGATAAAATTAATGGGAACCTTTCCCCATGAATGTGAAATTTAGAAATTGACTGTCGGTTAGCCAAACGGAATGGTTTTCTGGATATTGATCTGATGTTGGTTTCGGCCTTCGGGGTTAATATTTGGGGAATTATTCTCTTGATTAATTTATGGTTAGTGACTAATGAATTGGAATGAGGCGTATGTTATGTTTGTGTAACACTTATTTAAAATATACGCGAGTTATTCGGAAAGACCGGGTTTATCCCATTCTGAATAACTGATACGACGATAAGTCGAAGATGAAGACGATGGTCGAAGACCGGAGGTCTTCACGTCGTTTGGGTGATAACTGATGATCTTGATTGGGCTGTACACCCAAGAAGATGGAAACAGTTGGTGATCGTCCAGACGTACTTGGAGATCGATGGATATGCGGAGTACTAGGTGCCTCCGGTTTCGTTCAGACCCAGAACGGACTTGTAAATGGACTGTGTGTCTGACATTGGATTTTAGTCTGTGTGATTGATTTCTATTAAATATATATCTGTTTGGCGGCGGAGAATTTATTCTCTTGCTTAACGCCCTTCTCTGAGACATACGAGCTCAGGGGTTATATACTGATGGATATCAAACGCATAGAGTGAATTGCCTGTGTGGCATGCCTAAGTGGCAATTGATCAAGGCTTCTGTTGGAAAGCAAAGTTTTGTGGTGATGATCAAAGCACGGCCTTTGTGGCGTAGCTTTGTGTAACGTTTACTTCGCGAGTTTCACACCCGGTATGAACCAAAAACGGGAGACGGACCTCAGGGAGGACTTGCGTTTCTTTCTAGCTAGAAGTGGCGTCAGTGGTTTTACACGCCCTGACGAGTTTGACTTATGTGGTTGTGGCTGTTGCGAGGCGCCTCGGTTATATCGGTTTCGGCCGATGCATTCTGGTCGGCTGACGGACCAGACTTACACCCCATAGGGTGGGGAGACTTAGTGTTCAGGCATAATAATCCACATCGGTGGACCGGCCCTGACGATCTAAAGGCTTGCCTGCGCGCTTGCCTGTGGCTCGGGCTAGAGAGTCACGAATCGGTTGAGGACTATCTTTTGCCTCGGTTCATAGACGGAAATCCAATTTCCAAATACGTGACATTTGCGGTTTTATTTATAAACCTATATATGGCGACATAGTGGCATGGGACGCTCATGCCGCCTATGATTGATACTTATGATTTGAAGTTGTTTTATACACTATGCACTTATAGTAGTATCAAATGATTTGTTTTAAACGTACTAAGCATGTTTGGCTATTATAAGGGAAAACCCTATCCTCGGCTGCGTTGCATTGTGTGATGGGACCTGGGTCTTATAACAGCTTCATTTTTCTTTATTTAGCATTGCGCTGTTTGTTATATGCACTGGTATTCTTGGGAGGAAACCCGTTCCGTGTTATACGGCGTGGTCCCTTGATTTACCTAACTTTAAAAATAAAGATTAATTGTTTTAGTTCTCACACCAGTCACATGACTGACCTGGAGTTTATTGTTTTAACCTAAACTCTGGGTGCCCTTATTTTGACACGGGCAGCTAGTAGTTTTGGTTTTGCAGATTTATATTCACAGGATCCTGGTTTACAGCTGGAACGATATCCGGAAAGCTTTGTATCCGTATATCTCATTCTAGTTGTGTATTGTATTATTTTTCCGCTGCTATGTATTTAAATGTAATTTAAAATCTCTGATATTTCTGTGTAATATTTATTCATACTCTGTATATTCTTGTAATCTGATGCATTGTTGTAAGATACAATGAAATGTTCTTTTATATGCGTTCTGATTTGTCGTGTTCTCAAACGATAGGGCGTTTCGAACGGTCTGGGTCGGTTTAGCGACTGGTTCGGACCGAGCGAGATTCCTTGCCGTCACATCAAAGCACAGCCTGTGTGGCATAGCTTTATGTAGCGTTAATTCGCGAGCCTCACACCTTGGTTGTGAACCAGAAACGGGAGAGGACATCAGGGAGGGCATGCGTTTCCTTCTAGATAGAAGTGGCGTCAGTGGTTTTACACGCCCTGACGAGTTTGACTTATGTGGTTGTTGTTGTTGCGTGGCGCCTCAGATATATTGGTGACTATGTAGAGCCGATGGAGTCATTTGTTGGCTCATTTACGCCCCCAAAGGGCGGGGAAACATAGTGTTCAGGCATAATAATCCACATCGGTGGACTTGCCCTAACAATCCAAAGGTCACTCGAGCTCTGACCTGAGACATGGGCTAGATTGTCTCGAATCGGTAAAGGACTATCTTTTGCCTCGGCTCATAGATGGAAATCCAATTTCCAAATACGTGACTTTGCGGTTTTGATTGTAGAGCCTAGTATGGCGACATAGTAGCATGGAATACTATGCCATCTATGATTGATACATTTATATTTGAAGTTTTTTTCATACGCTCTACTCTACAATATTATCAAATGATTTGTTTTTAGCGTATCAAGCATTCTTTGGCTATTATAAGGTAAAAACCCTATCCTCCGGCTTGCGTTGCATTGTGTGATTGGACCTGGGTCTTATAATAGCTTCATTGTTCTTTATTTAGCATTTCATTGGTGTTCTTGGGAGGAAACCCGTTCCGTGTTATACGGCATGGTCCCTTGATTTACCTAACTTTAAAATAAAGATTTATAACTGTTTTAGTTCTCACACTAGTCACATGACTGACCTGGAGTTTATTGTTTTAACCTAAACTCTGGGTGCCCTTATTTTGACACGGGCAGCTAGTAGTTTTGGTTTTGCAGATTTATATTCACAGGATCCTGGTTTACAGCTGGAATGATATCCGGAAAGCTCTGTATCCGTATATCTCCTTCAGTTGTACTTTGTATTATTTTCTGCGGCAGTGATGTATTTAAATGTAATTTAGATCTTTGATATTTTCTGATGTATATTATTTGTTTATACTCTGTATATTCTTGTATTCTGATGAATTGTTATAATTAACAATGAAATGTTCTTCTGTCTACGTTCTTTCATGTGTTGTTCTCAAAGTATCCGGGCTTTCCTTACCGGGGAAGTTACGGGTCTTTACAGATGAAGAGTTTGAAGTGAAGATTAAGGGTGGTTTTAGTTCGTGGAATTTTTTTGAGTAGAAAAGGAGAAAAGGGGAGTGAAACTTTTGGTGATGGGAGTGTACAGGTCTGGAGTTCGAAGGATTTGCTGAGAGGGAAGAAAGATTAAGGTATAGCAGGGTAATTAGTGTGTTAATAAATTTCTTAATTTAATTGATGGAGTGGAACAGTGGGGTCAGTATGTGTTTTCATGGAGGAGAGAGAGAGTGAATTGATGCGGAGGAAGTTGTCACAATGGCACGCGGAAACTCTTTAGAAAGTAGACGTGTTTTAAGTGGTAGAGAAGGATTAATAACAGTAATTGGTGATTAATAAATTTAATGATAAAATTAGTTTACAAATATTAAGTTAATTCGTAACCAAACTTTTAATGCGTATATTTGATTCATTCATGAACAGAATTGGACAAAATAGGTCACGTTGGAATCGCAACAGAGAATTATACATTGCCGAATTATTTTGGTTGGAAACAAAGATGTTGGAATTTCACGATAAAATCAAATGTTGTTTGATTTTAACATAAATAAAGAAGAATCTTCAACTACGAGCCAAAGTGAGTAAAACTCACTAACTCTACCATTTATATTTTTATAAATATAATCTAGTATTGATAAACGATGATTGATTGCTGTGTGATTATTGTTAGTTGAACTACTGATTTATTGTTGAAATTGTAGATAACGATATATATATATATATAAATCGTTAATCAAATAATTGATTCTGTTTATCAAAGTATTTCATATCAAAATAAAATCGATGTTATTTATATTGTTTATCATCTGTGAATGCAGGGAAACAGGTTGGAGGGATCCAACTGGATTCCTAAATATTATAATACTGTTTGTTTTCATATATTGTGATATATGATGTGATATATAACATGTGATTGATTATGACGACATTGGTCATGTTATTTGGTATTTTAAATGCCATATGAAATACTGCAATGTAAAAAGGAAATTTTTAAAATGAATATTGAAAATGAAATATTTATATATGAAATAAATAGGATATTATAAAATGTAATATTTGGGAAATATAATTAAGGAAATATATGGGAAATGAATAGAATTATAGAAAAGGATTTATATAAATGTATAGAATTATATAAAAGGATTTATATAGAATAAATAGATTTATAAATGAGATTTAAGTGTTAGAAATAAAAAGGAGATTTGTATTATTAATTCTACAAATAAAATTATAAATAGAATTTTGGTTTGAGATATTGTTTTTAAATACGAAATCAAACTGTTTTGATTATATAAAGAAATATTGCACACATTCTATGTGAAAAAATAAATTAAAGTAAATATTTTGCAAATAATATATTATAAAGAAATTTGGGTTTGGATTAGGAATTTAAATGGAATTACTGAAATTAGAAACTGATTGTAAATTAGTTGAGTTGAATGGCTTTCTGGGTATCGGTCTGATGTTTGTTTTGGCCTTCGGGGTTTATGCTTGGGAAGTTGCTCTCTTACTAGTTTACAGTTAGAGACTGATAGAGGTGGGAAGATATTGATGCGTGAATCAGAAATGGAAACGTTTTCCAAAGTTAATGACGTATATTTTCTAATTTTAGAAAATAAGGAATTTTTGAATATATGGAAAAGATAAATGGGAAGTTGGGAAATGAAATGATGATTGATCGGTAAGATTTCCATTTGGGAATACGACCGTTGTTTGCACACATGTTTTCCTTTAATACTTAAATCACCGACTATCAAAGATTTTGACCTTTTCCGTTGTCAATACGGAGAGACCGGGATCAGATATATTATCTGAAAACCACTTCATATGGCATTAACGTTGCGAATCAAACATGATGAAGATAATTGAAGACGGAGTTATGCAAGGGCTGTTCAGTAAGTCCTAGGTAGAAATTACCTAATATGGATTAAGAAAATAGTACATTCGGTCTGTCCAATCCCAGGACGACCTATATGGAAGAATGTCTGATATAGTATATTTAATAGATCGCGTAAGTTGATCTCTTCAAATGTATTCACATTTGGAGGCGGAGGAATTCGTTTCTCTTAGCTATATACCCATGGTATTTATGGAGGAATCAATTTGTGATTTGGCAGGTATAACGATGTGATATTCAAAGTAAATAAAGGTGTGATCTATATGTTATGGCCTCTAGCCTCACAACCAGGAAATGGTATAAAATCGGGTAGGTCGCATGGCTAAGTGGTTAGCTTCCAATTAGTGTGTATTGCCACCTGATCTAGATATTCCATTTACTTCTATAATATATTTTGATGTTGTCCCTTTTGGGAAACGGTTGCTGATCCCAACCGTTGGTGATAATACATTCGGTACCCTCAAGCGAAATGAGTGACCTATCATGTTTTGCCTGGGTTGCAAGATGTTCTTGTTGAACCCGGTGATACACTATCGGAAGGTGGTCCCATACTTTGCCAGTTGGAGTTCATTACCCAATAAGCGCCCGCAATTTTTGATTGTATATTATATATGTGGCGTGAGATGAAAGTGTTCCACTAGATTGCTATTTATTTGATTTAGGCATTATTGTAATATCAGAGGAGTATGGATTTTAAAAGAATTTTAAAAGTTAAACAAATGGCTGGAGTTTACTCACCCTAGTCACATGACTGACCAATAGTTTATTTTGTTTGTTTTCCCTAAACTCTTGGGTGCCCAATTTTGTACGGGCAGTCAAGTAGTCGGGATTTACAGATATACTAGGAGAGCTGGAGCAGAAGGCTTCAGGATTTTACAGCAATTGTTTATTTCTGATGTGTTGTAAGTGTTGTACTCTGATAAATGTTATTGTATACATATACTGGTTTTATTTCAAAGTTATGATATATTTTATTCGTTCCGCTGTGAGATTCGTGTTACTCTGATTCTGTTGTTATGATCTTCTTCTTCTTCTATTCTAATTTTCTATCTTATTTATTCTCACCCTCTAACTTCTTTCTACTAACTATCCGGTATTTCCGATGCTCGGATAGACGACATAGAGTTTATGCCGATTACCGAGGTCGCAAATCCCCCGGGTCGTTAAAGTGGTATCAGAGCTGAAGGTTAAGTAACTACCTTAGCTCTATGGCGTGACTCAGAAGAGATGGATTTAGCAATACCCTAGACTGAGTTTATGTGCATATATATATGAGATAACGTATTTGTAGATTTTGTAAAAAAATTGTTTTATATTGTGGAGATTTATTGGTTGAGTTGTTTATGAATTCGGGTCGATCAGTTTGATCCACTTTATCGATAAGAGTTTCTAAACACTCAATACGATGAACTAACACGGTATGTTTTGAAAAAAGGGTAAATGAAATAATTTTACCCAAATTATATTTTGATATAAAAGAATGATTTATATTTGGATTATTAAAATATATTGGATGTGTTGGTGGTTATAATCGAATAAGGTTATAATTGAAATGGTTATGTAAATAACCAATCAAAATTCGTGTAAGTGCAGTGAAATGAATTAAATTTAAATTTAAATCAGAGTTGAAATTAAAACCCTGGAAATTTGAAAAGGTGTTTGTAGATGGATTTAGGGTTAATATATGAGAATTTTAAAATCTAGAGGGATTTTAAATTATTTACAAGTATTATGAATAATATTTTGAATGTATTTCAAAATGGAAGTGGTTAGAAATGGTTTTGTAGGTAATACAGTATTGAACTCACTTCGGTCGCTGGGAAATAATTCCGATGATGATCCGGACAACATCGGTATTCATTTTCGACTTTCTAAGTGACGGATTACTACCAAGATTATTGATTTCAAATTGTTTTGGAAAAACAAGTTATTTTGAATCATGAAAGCGAAGTTTAATTTTTGATATGGTAAACTGTTTAAAATCCTAGGATTGTTTGATTTGAAAACAAATTAAATTAGAATTTGTGAAAGAAAATCAAAAAATAAGATATAGAATAAAATTGGATAGTGAGATAGGAATCTGGAATTTCGTTGAATTGATAAGTTACGAAATTGAAAATCAAGAATTGTACTTGAGATTGAGAATGGAATTTGGCTTGGATAAGCAAATGGTTGTGTTAGAGATAAAAACGAATTGGATTTGATTTGAATGATATTGGTATATATTGAATTGGTAACAGATGGAAATGATACAATGATATGCCCGACAAAAAGGTACCAGTTTATATTATATATGGGTTTGAGATTTTGGTGAGCCGAATTTGGCAAGCCGCTTGGCTGTTTGATTTTATTTTGGGTTGAAGAAGGCCTAGAGAGGCGAGTTAGAGTTTAAGCTATTGACCATTTCAAAGGAGATGCTGGCGAAATTTTTCGAAAAATTAAGGTGTTAGAAAATTTTCAGAATTTTTGAAAATTTTCGTTAGTAGGAATGAATAAATATTTAATTGAAATTAATTTGGTTCGGTTGAAACTGAAGTTAAGAAGTGAACAAATAATTTTTAACCAGTCAATAGGTTTTCTACCTTAGCAATTTCGCGGACGAAATTGTTTTAAAGGGGGAAGAATGTAACGACCCGTATTTTTTTAACAATTTAATAATTAATTTTATTTAATTATTTAAATAATGGTTTTGCTAATTTAAAATGACCAGAATTAAATAATATTTATGTAATTAATATAAATAATAAAATAATATATTTATTTCCGAAATAATCGGAAATAACAGAATTTACAATGTTGTGTGAATTGGACAATTTAGAATATATATTTCAGTTTAGAACTGAATTAGATTACCGAATTTATTTAAAAATGTCAGTTGAACGTATTGGTTATATTTTAATTATAATCGAGCGTAAAATGGCACGGTAGTTCGTAATTTGGCAATTCGAACCTTAAAAAAATATACATAATCCGTTTTAAGTCGGATTTCTATGAAACTAGAAACGTTCGGGTCTGTTGAAGGATATTTTTCTAATGGAAGAGAAAAATCATGATTTCGTCTGGTAAATTTTGATTTATGATCAAATCAAATTTTAAAGTAGTAGCTATGGAATCGTTTATAAACCATAACGATATATTTAATTATAATTAAATATTGGCTTCGAATTTGGACAGATCATTTTAGACATAGTTATAATTAAATTTTTAGAATTTTTCTGTAATTTTTATTTTGGAAAATAAGCACTTTTTATTTTGGAGTATTTTACACCCTATATCAACATTTCGGGGTTTCACAAAATAAGTTAACGGACCTATATTATTATATTTTTGGGATCGTGGCACATTGCTAATGACAACGGTATTTTTATTTTTGTCTGTAATTGCCTGTAAATATACGAAATTCAACATAACCGGGTGCTTTAAACTTTATACTTTATAACTTGAAGAGCGAAGGAAAAGGTGTCTTCCAAATATATACACACTTTCTTTTACCATTAGAAGTAACACATCTACGACCCAACATTCGAGTTTCCATATATTGCATATTTCCATGTAAACGTAACCATATATGTTCATAGAATAAACAAACTGGGCGAATCAAAAACACAATGTACGAAAGTATAATTCAATGTTTAATTCATTGGTCATGTTGTCACCAAGAAAGGAAATACCATCAGGTTGACCCCTACAAATATTTAACTTTTGTATCGGACGATGAGACAAAAATATATGTTAATTCATATTGCAGTGCTGCATGAACGATCACCATCCTGCAGACCCATCCTTTCCTCCAAAAACTTCATGCTTAAGGAAAGAATTAAAAAGCCTGCAAACCTAAGTATTGAGGGTACACCCTACCAACGCTATTCCTTAATCATCGAGGAACTTCACATATATATACACACTTGCTCCTCTTGTATTTTTGTCTTCTTACAGAAAATTAAAAAAAAAAGAAAAAAAATGTATCAAAGCTTTCCGTAGCTTTTAAAAGTCAAAACCTAAGTTCGAATCCTCAACTTAGTATATTTAAATTCCTACTTAATAGACGACAATTCCTTTCCAACCAGAAGCCTCCTCGATCTCCTCCACCTCGTGTCAATTTGACCTAGCATATGGAAGGAAAATGGAGCTGTTCGAGCGCCATATAAAAGGGGGAGGTGCGGATAGTTTCCAGGGTGTTGGCAAGATGGATGTTAGATGGTGGTGGCGGCAACGGTGAGAGAAGTGTTTCACAGCAGCATGTATTTCGGCTTCGGAGTTCGTTGGTTTGAGGACTTCATTCGTATTTGCGACGACAGTTTAGGTATTTTTAGGATAGATATCATCTTGCATTGAGAAGTTGGAGGAAATGGTTGAAAAAGGTTTCGTGTTTTTCCTGAAAACCGCGCGTGAGAAATTGGATAACGCCTTTTGCCAGTGGGCTTTGAATTGGATGATGCTAGGAGGGTCTGGTGAAGAGTTTGAAGTGAAGATTAAGGGTGGTTTTAGTTCATGGAATTTTGTTGAGTAGAAAAGGAGAAAAGGGGAGTGAAATTTTCGGTGATGGGTCTGGAGTTCGAAGGATTTGCTGAGTGGGAAGAAAGATTAACGTATATCAGGGTAATTAGTGTGTTAGTAAATTTCTTAATTTAATTGTGGAGTGGAATAGTGGGGTCAGTCTGTGTTTTTATGGAGGAGAGAGAGTGAATTAAGGCGGAGGAAGTTATCGCAATGGTATGTGGAAACTCTTCAGGAAGCAGATGTGTTTTAAGTGGTAGAGAAGGATTAATAACGGTAATTGGTGATTAAGAAATTTAATGATAAAATTAGTTTACAAATATTAAGTCAACTCGTAACCAAACTTTTAACGCGTATATTTGATTCGTTCATGAACAGAATTGGACAAAATAGGTCACGTTGGAATCGCAATAGAGAATTATACATTGCGGAACTATTTTGGTTGGGTACAAAGATGTTGGAATTTCACGATAAAATCAAATGTTGTTTGATTTTAACAAAAATAAAAGCAGAATCTTCAACTGCGAACCAAAGTGAGTAAAACTCACTAACTCTTCCAGTTATATTTTTATAAATGTAATCTAGTATTGATAAACGATGATTGATTGTTGTGTGATGATTGTTGGTTGAATTGCTGATTTATTGGTTGAAATTGTAGATAACGATATATATATATATATATTGTTAATCAAATAATTGATTCTGTTTATCAGAATATTTCATATCGAAATGAAATCAATGTTATTTATATTGTTTAACATCTATGAATGTAGGGAAATATGTTAGAGGGATCCAACTGGATTCCTCAATATTATAATACTGTTTGTTTTCATATATTGTGATATATGATGTGATATATAATCTGTGATTGATTATGATGACACTGGTCATGTTATTTGGTATTTAAAATGGCATATGAAATACTGGAATGTAAAAAGGAAATTTTCAAAATGAATATTGAAAATGAAATATTTATATATGAAATAAATAGGATATTATAAAAGGTAATATTTGGAAAACAAATATTGGGAAATATAATTAAGGAAATATTTGGGAAATGAATAGAATTATATGAAAGGATTTATATAAACTGTACAGAATTATATAAAAGGATTTATATAACATAAATAGAATTATACAAAGGGAATTATAAATGAGATTTAAGTGTTATAAATAAAAAGGAGATTTGTATGAATAATTCTACAAATAAAAATATAAATAGAATTTGGGTTTGACATTTTGTTTCTAAATACGAAATTAACTGTTTTGATTATATAAAGAAATATTATTCACATTCTATGAAAAAATAGATTAAAGTAAATATTTTGCAAATAAAATATTATAAAGGAATTTGGAGTTTGAATTAGGAATTTAAATGGAATTACTGAAATTAGAAACTGACTGGAAATTATTTGAGTTGAATGGCTTTCTGGGTATCAATCTAATGTTGGTTTCGGCCTTCGGGGTTTATGCTCGGGAAGTTGTTCTCTTACTAGTTTACAGTTAGAGACTGGTAGAGGTGGGAAGATATTGATGAGTGAATCAGAAATGGAGACGTTTTCCAAGTTAAAAACGTATATTTTCTAATTTTAGAAAATAAGGAATTTATGAATATATGGAAACGATAAATGGGAAATTGAGAAATGAAATGATGATTGATCGGTAAGATTTCCATTTGGGAATATGACCGTTGTTTGTACACATGTTTTTCTTTGAAAGTTAAATCACTGACTATCAAAGATTTTGACCTCTTCCGTTGTCAATACGGAGAGACCGGGATCAGATATATTATCTGAAAACCACTCCGTATGGCATTAGCATTGTGAATCAAACATGATGAAGATAGTTGAAGACGGAATTATGCAAGGGCTGTTCAGTAAATCCTAGGTAGAAATTGCCTAAGATGGATTTACATAATAGTACCTTCGGTCTGTCCAGTCCTAGGACGACCTGTATGGAAGAATGTCGCATAGACTATATTTAATAGATTGCGTAAGTTGATCTCTTCAAACGTATTTACGTTTGGTGATGGAGGAATTCATTTCTCTTAGCTGTATACCCATGGTATTTAGGGAAATCAATTTGTGACTTAGAGGGTATGAAGATGTGACATTCAAAGTAAATAAAGTTGTGATCTATACGTTATGGCCTCTAGCCTCACAACTAGGAAATAGTATAAAATCGAGTAGGTCACATGGCTAAGTGGTTAGCTGCCAATTAGGGTGTATTATCACCTGATCTAAACAAATTCCATTTACTTCTATAATCTATTTCAATGCTGTCCATTTCGAGAACGGTTGCTGATCCCAACCGTTGGTGAAAATACATTCGGCACCCACAAACGAAATAAGTGACCGGTCATGTTTAGCCTGGGTTGCAAGATGTTCTTGTTGAACCTGGTGTATTCCTCTCTAGAGATACACTGTCAGAAGGTGGTCCCGTACCTTGCCAGTTGGAATTCATTACGCAAAAAGTGACCACGGTTTTTGATTGTATATTATATATGTGGAACGTGAGATGAAAACGTTCCACTAGATTGCTATTTATTTGATTTAGACATTATTGTAATTTCAAAAGAGTATGAATTTTAAAAGAATTTTAAAATTTAAACAAATGGTTGGAGTTTACTAACACCAGTCACATGACTGACCCAAAGTTTATTTTCTTTGTTTTCCCTAAACTCTTGGGTGCCTAATTTTGTACGGGCAGTCAAGTAGTCGGGATTTACTGATATACTAGGTGAGCTGGAGCAGGTGGCTTCAGGATTTTATAGCAATTGTTTATTTCCGCTGTGTTGTAAGTGTTGTACTCTGATAAATATTATTGTATACATATACTGGTTATGTTTCAGAGTTATGTTATATTTATTTGTTCCGCTGTGAGATTACTCTGATTCTGTTGTTATGATCTTCTTCTTCTTCTGTTTTAATTTTCTATCTTATTTATTCTCACCCTCTAACTTCTTTCTATTAACTATCCGGTATTTCCGATGCTCAGATAGTCGACATTGGGTTTATGTCAATTACTGAGGTCACAAATCCCCCGGGTCATTACAACAACATCACATGTTACACATTCATGCTAGGACTAAGCTTACTTTAGCAAGTCTGTAGTGCGTAAAAACATCGATTAATTGATTTTTTTGGATATTTACAAATAACTTAGGCACATAACATGTTTGTTAGAGCGAGTTGCGATTTTACCCCTTCAAAAAGATTTCGAGACGAAATCTCTTTTGACAGGGAGAATAGTGTAACATCCAAAAAATATAATCTAAATAGGCATAGACAATTAAATATAAGTTATTATAAATTAACAAAATATTAGTAGGCTGAAAACAAGAATTTTGGGCAATTGAGAATTTGGCCCTGGGAACATTTCCATTGTATCTGTGGTGAAATTCTGATCCATATTCATATTTTACTTACTAAAAACAAGGTCCATATGAAGAATTTATTAATAAAACAATTTATACGATAATTGTGTACACACAAAATTTGAAATTCACTGAATAAATATAAACGAAGAATAAAATAATATACTAATTGGCATAATGGAATATTACATAGAGACTTGAATTTGTGTGTAAATATTTTTATATAAGGATGGATAAGAATAAATGATAAATGGAAATAATTAATTGTAATTAATATAAATTTTATTTTAAGGGAAAACGAATCCCCCTGAACTCGACTTAGAAGTGGGGTCGACTATCTCATAAGATAGAGGTCAACTTGAGAGTCGACCGCCTTCCATTTGAGGTGGTCGATCGCTTCCCGGTCATGGGTGGGAGATGCACTTTTTGTTGAGGGTTTTAATATAGTTTTGCTTAAATGGTTATCCCTATTTAATATAACTAATCCAATGATCCACAAAAACACTAGCAACTATAAAATGACCTCTAGCCTCATGCCTTAAATCCTACATTTATCTTCTTCTGCGTCTCCACTTTGTCTCTCCGCCATTCTCCTAATTCCAAAAACATGTTGGGTTTCTTCTGTTCTTCTAATCTATGTTCTATCTCTTCTAAATCTAAATTCTTATCTAGATTCTGTAATTAAGTGTGTGTGTGTGTGTCGACACACACACACACACACACACATATATATATATATATATGCAACTCTAAACCTAATTCTTATATATAAGAGGGTTTAGAGTATGGTGATTCGAATGGATCAACCAGATTTGTTAGATTTGACATAGAATTCAGGGTTATTTTCTTCCTATCTCTATGATTGGAATTTGTATCAATTTTCTATTTTCTATATTCTTTAGTGTAGCTTTTGATTGTTATGCTTAAAAAGGTATGTATTTTTATAAAAAAAATATAAATAAATCCTGTAGATCCCTTATTATTTACGAAAATGGTCATTCTTTTGGTGTAAATTGGATTTTGCTTATTGACGAAATAAAAGATAGGCATTGGGGTGTTGTACAATTTTTGATAATGTTATGATTCAATTTATTGTAAAATTATAAAAATAAGTATATGTTTGCAAAGGAAACAAACTTTGGTATTGTAGATTTAATAGCTTTAAGAATCTATTTTTAAAATAACGAGTTTAAGCATATTATGTACAAATCACTAAAGTCTTAAGCTTTTGTGAGTATATATCATATGAAAACTAAAGCTGTACCAAAAGGAGATTCTATATATTGCACCTTGTCTTTCTTTTATTATTGAAAGAATCTTTTTAACCTTGGCTACAAGTTTTTATGTATATCTTATTTACAAGTTTTATGTATATCTTCTTATTTCCTTGTTGTTGATTGAGTGTGAATATACATGTTTATGTCGTATTGATGATGTTAGGGAAATAAACTTGTAAACCTTATTCTGTTGTTACGGTTAACATTTCAATGGTTAGGACGTTTCTTCAGCTTGCTTGATTTACATTTTATTTGTTACCATTTATAACGTAATTAACATACTTTAAATGCGTATTAAATTCGGAATAAGAGTGTACTAATTGCGTTAACTAGGAAATTAGAGCTATAAATGTCCCCATATGAAATTTATTTGAGTGCAAGTATTAATGGCTTTAATTAATATTAATAACTCATAGACACGATATTAGCTATAACGACCCATAATTTTGAAACCAGTTTAAAAAATATATATTTTATTTTGTGAGAATTTATGATTAACTGTGAAAATTCGATGATTTGATTCTGATTTCGACAATTTACAAAGGAACGTTTTCAGACATTCTCCGATTTCGATGAAACCAATTTTACTGGATCCATGGCATCGAAAAATAGCTGAGTTCCAAATTACATAATTTTTGGAGCTAGTATGTGAGTGTGTGAGAATTAAACGCATACAGAGACAACATGTTAAAATTAAGCAAAAACACGGAAAAAATAAAACGGAGGGTCAAACGAACACGGAATTTGTTGAAACCAGTTATGTTGGATCCGAAATTACTTTTTATGCTAGGTTACAAATTTCCATGTAAAACGGAATTGGCGTTCGATGACACGAGCATAAGAACCAAATATGAACTAAAACACTTTGGCGTTCCTCAAAATAAGTTAAGCCTAATTAGGCAAAATGAGGTATCAATAGATCAAGGAGCTATAGTGTTTTTCTTCTCCCTCTTCATCCTTGCGACACTCAACGATACGAGAGATTGCAAAATAGTTAAAAAAAAAACCCTCCTTCTTTCTTTATCCTCCTTTCCTTCTTCCATTTTTTCACTTAACACCTTCCTCCTCTTCCTAGCAACAATGGTTTCCCCTCCTCCTTCCTCCACCACCTAACCGCCGTCGACCCTCCCCAACCTCACCATCGACGTGCGCTATCTCCCCTTCCCCCTCTCTCATTTCGTGGACTCCATTCTTCCCTAAAACCATGAATACCATTTTTTAACCCATTTTACAATTTACCCCTTCCAAAACTCTACCTTTCTTACTCCTACCCCCATGCCATAGGGCCCACCACCCTATTCCAACCTTGACAGCCCTCCATTGTGACCCAACACCACAAGTTGCAAGCCTCTATGCCCGAAAACCTTTCTGGTTGCTTTAAAACTCTAGATCCGTGTGTATGCGTGAATTTGTGAGGTGTTAGAACCTTATAGCTGCCATATCTAGCTCGATAAGTTACCGACAAGTTATGTAGGAGCCATATGTGTTCTAGAAAGGTTGGCAGAATGGAGACCTTTTGTATAAAGTTTGGTGGAGTGGAGACCCATTATGAGAAACGAAAGCTCATGTAGAAAGGTGTAGATAGAGTTAACTATTAATTGTTAATTGATTTGGTTTAAAAATGGTTTTCATTGATCATATAAGTTTAATATGATGTTAAACATTGAGTAATGCGATAAAAATGTCATTTTCATATGATATATGTGATACAACTTGGGTATATGGCACTTGTATTACAAACAGTGTTGATTGGAATATTGATCGAGCATTGAATGGTTTTAGTTGAGTAATTTATTAATTACCGTTGATTGATTGTATAAGAAGTAAAATAAGTCACGCATCCTTAAAAAGTTTAATAATTAGAACGAAATCCTCCCCAAACTTTCATTTCACAACGGGTCCTTATTTTCATACTTACATGTTTTTTCAAACAAAAAAATACACTACTATATAAAATATATTAAAAATTTCAAAAAAGTTGCAAATATTCCGAGATGATCTCGAAAAAAACAAAAAAAATTGCATATATGTATGCAATTAAACTCGACAGTTGCATATATGTATGCAACTATTCATGCAAAGTTTTATATAGAAAATCTGCATGAATACTTGCATACTTGTAATTAACTATACAAGTATGCAACAATTCATGAAGATTTTATGTTGAAAAATCCCCTGAATACTTGCACACTTGTATGCAACTATTCTGTTTTATTGCAAACATGTATGCTAATTAACATGAACTAATATGCATGCCTACGAATTGTTGCATACATTTATGCATTTATTCTGAATAACTGCATACATGTATTCAAATACATATGAACTAATATGCATGCCTACGAATTGTTGCATACATGCACGCATTTATTCTGTATTATATGCATACATGTATGCATAAAAGTTAAAACCGATGTAGAACTTAAATAGTTGCATACATGTATGCAACTATTTTAAATATATGCATCTTTTGATGTAATAAACTATAGTTTTGCTATTTTTTAAGGGTTTTTTTTGTTTTTAATGCCTGAATTTTGCTATGCTTACTAGTTTAATTTAAATATGAATTTACATGATTTTTTTATTATTTCTTTTTTTTATGAATTTTTGAAAAATTGGGACCTAATTTATAATGAGTGTTGGACCGGATGTGACGTGAATTTTGAAACTTATTAGGGACCTAAGCCAAACACACCTGTATAAGAAACCCCACACGAGTTTTGGGATGGCAATTAGTCTACACGTCTCCCAATTTTGTAGATCGTAATCGCTTATTTATGAGTGTGATGAAAACCTTGCATGGGTAAGGTGTTGATTTATATGCCAATCTTTTGATTGACAAGACTGTGTAAGCGTTATTTGTTTAAGGCTTGTATGATGAAGTGCTCTTTATGTGTGAATTGGATGCGGTTTGATGGATGATTAAGTGTTAAATAATACACTAGTTGATAATGAAAAACAAAAGTGGTTATTGGTCCATTGGTTAAGTTTCCATCATGAAAAATGTTTTTTATAGAATATTTTAATAGGTGAAAAATCAAAGTTTAAATTTGACGTTCGATTTTGGACGGAGACGAAGATTATAGAACATAGATGAAAATTCGTAATTATAACAAGTCTTTTTGAAATAATTTTCATGTACTTATAGCCTATCAGAGTTTTAACTTTTAAAAGAATAGTAATTGAGAAATGTGAAGTTCAGTTAGGCAATCGAGAGAACGTTTTAAAATAAGTTTATTTTTAAAAGTTTGTTGTTTATTTTTATATTGAATGTCAGGAAAGTTTGGATTGAAAATATCAAAGTTGGAAAAATAATATTATTTTAATCATTATAATACGAGTATATTGAAATAAATAATTTTGAGATTGAGAAATTAAAATATGACTTTCAGAAATTATTTTATGTATGTGTTGTATAATAAATAAAATGGTTTTGAAGCTTTACGTCATTCTTCAATTCCTAAATGACATCGGGAGAAGCCCTAGCAGGCGATTCTGATCCACTTGACGATTTACATAATTCTTCATTACATAAATATTCTATTAACTTACCTGATAATGATTCTCATGAAGGATGGAAGGAAGTAAGGGCACGTAAATCATATGCAAGGGTTGCAAGAGATGGTGTTGGTTCAAAAATAGGAGAGGGCCTAATATGTACAAATCATATAACAACTTTGGCAATCTGACAGATCCAATTGTAATAATAAGGCTAACCCTAATAAAGCAGTGTCGCTTTTCATATCTGGTTTAAGAACATGGGTTAATGCTGTTGAAGGTAACAAGAAAATTTCTAGGGGTGTGGAATTTTTTAATTCTGCTAAAGATGAAGAAGGTGAGTTTGCGCAATTAGATGACAAAGTTTTTGATTTAGCTAAAGACATGTGGAAACACTCAGTTTGCATTTATTTACTGGATAGAAGGCCATACTATGTTCATCTTAATGCGTTTATTAAGAAGGAATGGAGACCAAGTGGTAGATGGGATGTTTTTGCTTGAGAAAACTATTTCTATTTAATTAAATTTGAACATGGAGCAGATCGCACTAAAGTGCTTGAAGGGGGCCCATGGCTTATCGATAATAAGCTCATTTTCATTAAGAGATAGGAGGATAATTTGAGATTAGAAAGAGATATGCTTGAAACGCATCCAGTTTGGGTCAAACTGGTGAATTTGGATCTTTCTTTGTGTAATTCCAGAGGGATTAACATGCTTTCTAGCCTCATTGGAACTCCATTGGCTATGGACGATGGCACAAAAAATGTGAAAAGACTAGACTACGCAAAAGTGCTTGTGGACATCAAAGCAAGCAGTGAAATAAACATCAGTTACGAGCTAAGGACTCTAAAGGCAAAATATATGTAGAGGTGGTAGAATATGAATATATTCCACCTATTTGCAAAAGGTTCCAATGCTTTGGGCACACAGACGATTTGTGTTCCACTGTAGTTAAGCCGATGGTTTGGCGATGTAAGGATACTGTTGCCGACGATTGCATAATTACATTAAAAAATGCTGGAACTACTCACAGCAACAATGATGGCACTACTACTACTAATCTAATTACATTTGAAGCCAACAGTGAAAATAACACATTGAGTAGGTAGTGACAGACCCTATTCCTTTGGCTTCTTCTCATTCAGTAGAGGTGGAGGGGCCTCCCCAGAAGCTTCCCCAGTAAGTCGTGGTGGAGGTAGAGATGGAATCTCCTTCAGAAGCTTCCCTAAAGTAATGAGACTTTAAGTAAGGTTGCACAAGCTGAGAATTCTCATCATGCAAAGTTTACGAGTGATCAGGAAAAACTTCCTGAGCCATTAGAAGGAATAAGCCAATTTGAAATAAATATACAAAGTGATGATGATAAGGAAAGTAAAAAGGAAACTGGAAACAATAAGGAAAGCTTAATGAAATCAAATTACAAATATGTTGACTAGTTCAAAGAGAAGGTGGTAAAGTCAAAAAAACACCAAGGCAAGAGATGGATGTCCTACCGTTACGAGAAGTCATAGTCTCAAGTCTTAATGTCTACCTTAACGTGGAATGTGAGTAGTGTAAATAATGATACCCAGTATTTAGACCTCTAAAAGATTATAAGGAAAATGTCTCCTTCAATATTGGTTATTCTGAAGAATAAGCTTAATGTTGATAGCTACAAATTTTTTTGTAAATTTGATGAGAAGTGAATGGGAACATGTGTAGGATCAATATGAACCCTAGGGGGGGGTGAATAGGGTTTAACAATAATAAAATCAATCACAGAGTAATAAAATATTGCAGTAAAGGAAAATCACACACAGAGATACCCAGCTTTGGCAATTTGTGCCTACTGCTGCCTTTCTAAGATTTCTACTAGGAGTTACAAACAGAGCCCGCTTACAATCCTATGTAAACTCGCAATGCCTGCTCCTGTCCTAACCCTAAGCTCAAAATCATAGACTGGCCTGTGTACCATAGACCAGATTTTCCTAGACTACAGACCAGTAATCTAAAACCCTAGTTTTAGTTGAAACTAGAAAAACAAGAATTAAAGTTAGAAAGGAAATTACAAACAAAAAAAACAAGTCCTTAAACAAAGAAACCACCCTATATATTCTTCACTTAAAATCAAGTCGTCCACATTTGTTTCTCCACTTAAAACCAAACCATCCACTTTTGTTTCTCTAGAGAAAACATGGCGGCGACTAGGGTTTCTTCAATTTAAGGTCTCAATGGGTTTGATTCTGTTCCAGATGGATGACGATGCTTTCTGGCTTGACTTCGAATGTCTCTCTCTCCTTCACTCCAACATTGTAAGCTCTCTGATTTGACTGTAGGGTTTTAATTGATTTCGAATGAGCTGGATGTCCGTCAATGTTGAAATTGTGTGTATTTATAGGGGTTTTGAAACCCTAGGCGTCTGATTTCAAATAATGATTCGATCTGATTTAGCCCGATTTCCCTTTTTGACATTCTTGAATGAATTTCGGCTTTCTTGGTATTGAAATGGCTTGCGATATTTTTTGAGTTACATTTCAAACAATTTTGAATAACTTCCCATATATGTCTTCAATTTATTTCACGGCGTTGATCGTGAAAAATGTTGCCCTGATGAATGACTGTGATTTCCCTTGTGTGAATGACTTATAAAATTCCTTGGCTTTGAAAACTTTTCTGATTTGTTGTGATTAGATGAATCATTACTATGAAATATTGGAAACCAATTGAAGAATTTCATGCCAAAAATGTTCATATATTTCTCGAAACATATTGGCACAATTCTCTTTTGTCCATTGCTGATTGTCGAAATAAACAGTGAATTGTATTTTGTGAAAGCAATTTAAAACTTTCCATTTTGAACACGAATTTAATTTCTTGCCTAAACTGATATTCTAGAAATGATTTTGTCCAAAAAAAATTCACTAATTTGTTCTTGACCTTTAAATGTCTTGATTTACATGCCTTGGTTGATTTCGGAAAACATGATAAAAAAAACTTTGCTCTGATTTCTTTGCGGCACCATGTATATTAGCATTATCATGTTCCTGTACTTGCTGCTATACTATTTCTGTTTAGAACTGGATGGATGTTCATGATCAAGCTGCCTTATATATGACACTATATACATATACACACAAATGTGTGTGTATATATATTTGTATACATGTGATAATTCATATGTGTTATGTCACTTGCTCCATGTAGTTTTTTGCCTGATATTGCTGCTTCCATCATGCATTATTGTTTTGCCATTATATGTTGAACATTGTTGTCATGCTTGAGTTTATATTGTTGCCTCAGCCACTTTGACTTGTATTGCTGTTTGTGCTCGACATACATGTTGTCTGTATTGATCATGCATCTGAGAAGTTTATTATATTTTTGTTGCCATTCTTTGATCTTGAACATATTGGAAGTCACATTAATGTTTGGCTTGCTCTCTTGAATCTAATCTGTCATGAACTAGCTTCCATTCATGTATTTGAAGTTGCTTGTATTATTATTGCACTACTGTGGCCATTAGCTGCTGATTTAAATTATTGCTGAGACTTCCTGTTACATCGTGCCATCCCTTTGCTATTTGTCCACCTGCTTAAAGAAGTGATCTTCCATAGAAATACTTGAACTTGAGGTGAACTTCCATGCTTAAATTGAGTGTAATCTGATCTGCCAAGTTATTTTCTTTGATCTTTGCTTGATCTCTCATGTAAATCATACTGAGCTGAAGTAATCCATGTTGTCTTGGCCATTTTGACACTTTGTCCAACCAGTTTTGACTTGAGTTGATTTTTCAATGTTTGTCACGCATTTTTACCTGATCTTGCATTTTGACATTGCTTTTGCTGATCTGAAATTTTGCATTACCATTTCTCTTTTGATTTTTCTTTGACCTATCTTGTACATATGACAGTGTAATATACATTAGCAGACTGACTGTACCGTGTTGGGGCTGGTCAGAATCAGCTGAGTTTGATACTGGTTCTGATCAGCAAACCAGTATGGTTATGTAGAGGCTGATCAAGTCAGAAAGATGATGAGAAAACACACAGAAAATCTGAGGCAAATAAAAAATTATAGAATAAAATTTTATTTGTTCAGTGTCTATTTTTAGTTCTAGTCTACTGTGTGTATTTCTTTTCTATGACAGGTTTCAGGATGATGCAGTAGGAGCAAAGGGACAGTAAGAGTGTGTAGAGATATGTAATCAAGTGTGAGAGGAGATGTGAATGAGAGAGACAAATGTGTATGCAGTGAAAAACATTGGTATTTATATTTTGTATTGCAGAGAGTTTAAAGGAAAAAATGTACTGTTTGGATTATGAAATAAAAGTATAATTTTCTGAATAATAACTGCTTGTGTAGATTTTCAATTTCTGTATAGAAACACTATTATACAAAAAGATATTTTTATTTCAGTATGATGTGAAAGACAGTTAACAGTACAATTTTAAAAACATTAATAAAATATGTTTGTTATCATCAAAAAAAAAATCACAGGCTCAACAATCTCCCCCTTTTGATAATGATAAACATACTTAAGATTTTGAATACAGCAGAATGTGTTTGTATATGAACTCCCCCTATATATGTGCTCCCCCTATGAATGTAAACAGACATAAATAAAAATTTGAAAAAATAGAAAATAATTAAACACTTAACATTAATGGAAAAATAAAATCTATGGATGTCTATATACGTATCAAAATCTTAACTCCTTCTCCCCCTTTGTAATCATCAAAAGATGAACAGTGCTAGATATTTGCAAAGGATATGGACCATAGTAAGAGATCAGGTCATTTGGCAGAATCAAATACCACAAATCCCAACCAATCAAACAAAAAATCATAATAATCAGTAAGATAGGAACATATTTCACAAATTAGAAGATGGAATAGAAAGTTAGTTAATATATACCAGGGAGGATTTTATATATTATTATATCTGCATATATATATATATATACATAAATATATATATATATATATCACACTAACCACGCATAACCAGAGCTTGGATTTTTAAATGGGATTAGTTGCAGCATGAAATTAAATAAGTAATTTCGTAACCATACATGACAAGAGCTTGGATTTTTGAATGAGGTCAAATAAATACTTATTATTATTATATTGTTGTAATATATATGTTTTCAAGGGTGAATACGCTTAATGCAAGGGACACTATTGTAATTGATGAGACATGTAAAGCCTATAAATAGAGAGCTTGTGTATGTTGTAAATACATCTGAATGAATAATAATGTCTGCTCTCTTTTATTTTCTTGTGTTCTTCTTTTATTTTGTGACATGTTATCATCACGATGTGTTATTATTATTTTATTTTATTGCCGACAGCATTAGTTCAAACACTTCAAACATTTTTTTTTTACTTTTTCCACGTAACCCATTTTGGTGCTCACGCTCGAAATTTGGATCTGAACATAGTCTTTTGCTATAATTAAGTAATATTCTGAATAGTCATGCTATTAATCCCTATGGCTGCTTACCCGTCATTTATTTATTGGAAAGAGTTTGAATTGGTTTTTTGACTATGATATTTTTACCCTCTTTTTACTCATTCCACCTATCAAATATCAATGCCTTTATTCTTCTTTATATGGCATTCATCCCTACAGATCCACTTATATACTCTAACCGAAAAAAGGGTTCTTTTCAACACAAGATTGTTATTACTTTAATTTTGTCTCTCAGGTAGGAATCGTCCATTTTTTTTCATATATTTCTTCATTTTCTTTCAGAAGTTATTTTAATGAAAGAATGATGAATTTGTGTCTCATATATGTTTGTTATGCATCCACTGTTTGTAATGTTATAGCATACTATTTCGGTTGCAGTCCTTACTCCCTGTGATGTCTTGTTCAGTACCATTGTTTGGCGCATATTCATTTGTTATTTATTTTTTTAATATCATACCACTGATTGTAATATGAAATCTCCTCCCTTCCCTGCCATGCTTGCTTTAAGCTTTGTACTGTGCTATTTGGGTTACAGGTAGTCGCCAATACTATATTGTGTATTGTCTATTCAAAATACAAGATGTTTTCTTTCATTTGAACATGTTACATGTGTTTTATATGGGTAATTAAATTGTGCGTTGATCTAAGTTTTGTTTTATATGTAGTTTGCAAAATGTCGAACATCGCTAAACTTGAATTTAAAGCATTGGACATTTCTGCAGATAATTATTTTTCATGGATACTGGATGCCGAAATCCATTTACAGTCTCAATGCTTTGAGAACGCCATTAAAATGGAAATAATATATCCCAGCAGGACAAACCAAAGGCTATGATATTTTTAAAACGCCACATCCACGATGATTTAAAATCAGAATATTTAACTGAAAAAGACCCTCTCCACCTATGGAACTCCCTGAAGGAGCGATATGACCAGCAGAAGACGGTCATACTTCCAAATACGAAACAAGAGTGGTTGAATCTGATGTTTCAAGACTTTAAAACAGTAAGGGAATATAATTCCGCCATGTTTAGAATTACTTCTAAACTAAAATTATATGGAGAAAAGGTAGATGATGCGCAAATGTTGGAAAAGACCTTCTCAACATTTCATGCCTCGAATGTGCTCCTGCAGCAGCAATATCGAGAGCGTCACTTTACAAAATATTCTGAACTTATAGAATGTCTATTGATTGCTGAACAAAACAATGAGCTACTTCTTAAAAACAACTCCTCAAGACCAACTGGTTCAATTGCATTACCTGAAGTTAATGCTAACTTTGCTCACTCCGGAAGAGGTCGTGGCAGAGGAAAAGGAAGAGGACGTGGCCGTGGACGTGGACGCGGATACAATCCCAGCAGAGGTGGTTATAGTGGTTTTGGAGTCAACAAAACTACTAATTTTAAGCAGCAAATGAAAAATGAGCCTGGAAATAGCAATAATTCAGCTGCTGAAAATAAGAAGCATTATGAGGACATTTGCTATAGATGCGGGCGCACTGGTCATTAGTCATGCACTTGTAGATCATCATAGAAAACAACCGAAGAATAACATAAATCGAAGAATATCGAGACAAATAACACTAAGGGATTGTCCGATAACACTGACCTGAAGTTAGATGATTTCTTTGAAGACTATGATGGGAATTTATTTAGCGATGAAAATTTAAATACAATATTCGAAGAAATTGACCGAACCAACCAATGACTAGCCTGAAGCTCATCCCATGTTTTTTTTTGTTTCATTTCCCTTTAGCATGTATTAGTTTGGAACTTTTATTTGTTTTTCTTTTAGTTTATTCTTATTGAATTGCAGAAATAATGTGTAATGTTGGACTTTGATTAGTTGTTTATTCACATGGATATTTATTTATATTTATGAGTTATTTCTGTTATTGACTGGCTGTATTTATTTCTTAAGGTATGGATCGACAGTGTTCAAGAGATGATATATGTCTGGTTGATAGTGGAACTACTCATACGATTTTGAAAAACCCGAAGTTTTTCTCTGAATTATCTGAAAATATTTCATATAAAGTTTCAACTATAGTTGGTTCAGCCAATATAATTGAAGGGTCCGGAAGAGCCCATGTAGTGTTACCAAATGGTACACATATATTCATTCAGAATGCACTATATTCAAGCAATTCTAAAAGAAATCTTCTTAGCTTCAAAGATATAAGAATGAATGGATATCATATTGAAACTATAAATGAAAACAACAAAGAATATCTTTGTGTTATTTCAAAAATTGAAAGCCAGAAGCTTATTTTAGAAAAATTTGGTACAATTTCAACTGGATTATACTTTACCAAAATTGGCATAGTTGAATCTCATTTTATAAACATGAGCCAGAAGCTTGCAAATACAAAGAAATTGATTCTTTAGCATGATCGTTTAGGTCATCCTGGATCAACTATGATGCGTAAAATTGCTAAGAACTCAAATGGGCATGATTTACCAAATCAGTTGAATTTACCAAATGATTACATGTGTACATCATGTGCACAAGGAAAATTAATTACTCGACCTTCATACAGTAAGATCACCTCTGAATCTCCAGCATTTTTGCAAAGAATTCAAGGTGATATATGTGGTCCAATTCATCCCGCTTGCGGGCCATTTAGATACTTTATGGTCTTAATTGATGCATCAACTCGTTGGTCACATGTATGTTTGCTATCTACTAGAAACATGACATTTGCCAAATTACTTGCTCAAATAATTAATCAAGAGCACACTTCCTCGATCGTCAAATTAAGTCAATACGATTAGATATGCTGGAGAATTCACTTCTCAAGTATTTGATGATTATTGTTTATCACTGGGAATTGAAGTTGAACATTCAGTAGCTTATGTTCATACTCAAAATAGTCTGGCAGAATCACTAATTAAGCGTTTGCAACTTATTGCAAGACCTTTACTTATGCAAACAAAGTTGCCTGTTATAGCTTGGGGACATGCAATTCTGCATGCATCCAAATTGATTAAAATTAGACCAACGGCTTATCATCAGTTTTCACCATCACAGCTTTTAACTGGATCCCAGCCAAATATTTCACATCTACGAAAATTTGGTTGCACTGTGCATGTACCCATTAGTCCCCCACTTCGTACTAAAATGTGTCCTCAAAGAAGGTTGGGAATTTACGTGGGATTTGACTCACCTTCGATAATTCGTTATCTTGAACCTCTTACGAGTGATGTATTTACTGCAAGATTTGCAGATTGCAAATTTGATGAGTCAAATTTCCCGTCGTTAGGGGGAGAAAAGACCGTTCCAGTAGAATGGCGTGAAATTTCATGGAATAATCCCTCTATGTTTCATTTGAATCCACGTACCTAACAATGTCAATACGAGGTACAAAGAATTTTGCATATTCAAAATATTGCAAATCAAATGCCAGATGCATTTAATGATGCTGCAAAAATAACTAAATCTCACATTCCAACAGCAAATACACCAGCTAGAATTGAAATCCCCGAAGGACCAATAGCAGCAAATGAATCTAAAGCTAGACAAAAACGTGGAAGACCGATAGGTTCAAAAGACTTGGCGCCTAGAGAAAGAAAGTCTAATGAAAAATCATCAATTAGCAAACCTCCCGAAGAGGTTATAAATGATCCAAAGGATAACTCAAAAGAAAATCTCAATTCTCCTAAAATCAATGAAGGAACTATTATCCCAAAAGAAATAATAGAAGCTTCCGAAAATAAAACGGTACCTAATAATAATGAGATCTCAATGTTTTATACGAATTATGGAGAAATATGGGATCGAAGTAAAATAACAATTGATGATGTATTCTCATTCGCAGTAGCTACTGAAATAATTAAAAGTCATGACTATAATGAGAATAATGATAACGAACCAATTAGCATAAATGAATGTCGAAAAAGACATGATTGGCCAAAGTGGAAAGATGCTATTCAGGTTAAGTTAGATTCACTTCAAAAACATGGTGTATTTGGACCAATAGAGAAAACACCAGAAGGCGTTAAACCAGTCGGTTGCAAATGGGTATTTGTTAGAAAACGAAATGATAAAAATGAAGTTGTGAGATACAAGGCAAGGCTTGTTGCACAAGGTTTCCTCCAGAGACCAGGTTTTGACTTCAAAAAAACGTACTCTCCCGTTATGGATGTTATAACATTTAGATATTTAATAAGCCTTGTAGTTTCTGAGAAGCTTGATATAAAATTGATTGATGTTGTGACAACTTACCTATACGGTGAATTGGATACTGATATTTACATGAAAATCCCAAACGGATATAAATTGCCTGAAGCAAAATCAAAGTCAATGTATTCATTAAAATTGAGACGATCACTATACGGTTTGAAACAATCTGGTAGAATGTGGTATAATCGTCTTAGTGAATATTTAGTAAAAGCTGGGTACAAAAACAATCTCATTTGTCCATGTGTCTTTATAAAGAAACCGGTAAAGGGATTTGCTATCTTAGCGGTATATGTTGATGATATAAATTTGATTGGAACTCCAGAAGAGATCAATGAAACAATAGATTACCTAAAACAGGAATTTGAAATGAAAGATCTTGGCAAAACCAAATACTGTCTTGGTCTACAGATTGAGCACAGTAAAAATGGCATATTAATCCATCAATCAAATTACATTGAGAAAATCCTGAAGCGTTTTCAAATGGATAAAGCATATCCACTTAGTACACCTATGGTTGTCAGATCACTAGATATTAAAAAGGATCCTTACCGACCAAAAGAAGATGATGAAAATGCCCTTGGTCCAGAAGTACCATATCTTAGTGCAATTGGTGCATTATAATATTTAGCACAATGCACGAGACCAGATATTGCATTTTCAGTCAGTCTTCTAGCCAGATATAGTTCTGCACCTACTAAAAGACACTGGAATGGCATAAAACATATCATGAGATATCTGCGAGGAACCACAGATTTAGGCTTGTTTTATTTTAACATAGGCAATAATCCGATTCTAGTTGGTTATGCTGATGCAGGTTACCTTTCTGATCCACATAAAGCAAGATCACAAACTGGATATGTTTTTACTAACAGCAATGCAACTATTTCATGGTGATCTACAAAGAAAACATTAGTAGCAACATCATCTAATCATTCTGAAATATTAGCACTACATGAAGCAAGCCGAGAATGTATTTGGTTGAGATCATTAATCGAACACATTCGAAACATATGTCAACTTCCACCAACAACATAAAGATCAACCATCATTTACGAAGACAATGCCGCATGCGTAGCTCAGATTCAAGCAGGATATATCAAGGGTGATAGGACGAAGCACATTTCTCCCAAATTCTTCTTCACACATGAACTTCAAAAGGACAATAAGATAGAAGTGAAGCAAATTCAGTCTCAAGAAAATCCAGCAGATTTATTCACTAAAGCACTTACAAAGTCAACATTTCAGAAGATGGTTTATAAAATTAGTAAGCGTCGTTTGCATCACAAAACTATTTGAATAATGCGTTACGAATCAGGGGGAGCATATATAATGCTATAGTGTACTCTTTTCCTTCACTAATATTTTTCCCATTGGGTTTTTGTTAGTAAGGTTTTTAACGAGGCATTATTTTGATCCAGAAGTATCTACCCTCATTGGAACATATTGTCAATATGTTACCTAGAGATGAAATAAATTGTACTCTTTTCCTTGTTTATGATTTTTCCCACAGGGTTTTTCATAAAAAGGTTTTTAATGAGACAATCGATCTTATCATCTTTGCATACGCATATTCAAGGGGGAGTGTTGTAATATATATGTTTTCCAGGGTGAATACGCTTAATGCACGGGACACTATTGTAATTGATGAGACATGTAAAGCCTATAAATAGAGAGCTTGTGTATGTTGTAAATACATCTGAATGAATAATAATGTCTACTATCTCTTATTTTCTTGTGTTCTTCTTTTCTTTTGTAACGTATATATATATAACCTTTTTTAATATACAAAATCCCCTTAATATATATAAAACAATAATGGATGATAGAAGGGTGATAGAGATAGAGATGGATGTTAAAAAAAATCCTAAATTACTCATATTATAAAACATATTCGATCAAATCAGGGTCATAGAGAGACTTTCAACCATCTCATACTCTTAAATCTAACACAATCACAATTTTATTATAAATGTCCAAAATAAACTATTCTTATCTTGATGATTTGAAGATTGGATTAATTTGCCAGAAAATGAAATCAATAACAGAAAATCTTAAGAAAAAAATTACCTAAAAATGCAGAGAGATTAATAAATTTCTATAATCCCCAAATCCAATCGTAATCTGCAAAATCTATCTTCAGAAAGGGGTTTAGTACAAAATTCCGCAAGTTGAGATTCAGTTGGAATAAATTAAATACAAATGTCCTCACTAGCAATATGATCTCTAATGAAGTGGTGTTTCACATAAATATGTTTTGTGCGTGAATGATGTACAGGATTATTTGAAAGATCTATTGCACTCTTACTGTCACACTTTAAAGGAACTTGTTTATAGAATAGGCCAAAATTAGACAGAGTTTGCATCATCCATAAAATTTGTGCACAAAAACTTCCTAATGCAATATACTCAGCTTTAGTTGTGGGTAATGCAACACAATTTTGTTTACGACTTGATCAAGAAACAAGAGAATGTCCAAGCATGAAACAAGTTCCACTACTTCTCTTCCTATCAGTGAGTGAATCAGCATAATCAACATACGCAAAAACAAATAATCAAAATTATCACATGATGGATACCACAAGCCAATTTTTAATGTGTGCAATAAATACCTCAGAATTCGTTTTGTGGCTTTTAAATGAGATTCTTTCGAATTAGATTGAAAATGAGCACATAAACAGACAGAAAACATAATATCAGGTCGAGAAGCAGAGAGACAGAGAAGTGAACCTATTATACCGCAATATATATTCTGATCAACAGCAACACTTTTTTCATCTATGTCAAGCTTAATTGTTGGGTTCATTGGTGTTCTCATTGGTTTTGCATCTTCAACTCCAAATTTCTTCAACAGCTCCATTACATACTTTGTCTGAGAAATGAAGATTCCTTTGTTGCTTTGTTTGATTTGAAATCCAAGAAAGTATTTTAGCTCTCCAACCAAGCTCATTTCAAACTTATCCTGCATGGCTTTTTCAAATTTCCCACACAAAATGTCATTAGTAGCACCATAAATGATATCATCAACATAAATGTGAACAATCAAGAAATCATTACCATCATGTAATACAAACAGAGTAGTGTTAACACATCCCTTTATAAAACCATTTTCCAAAAGATATGAACAGAGACAGTCATACCAAGCTCAAAGAGCCTGCTTAAGACCGTATAATGCTTTTTCTAGTTTGTACACATGATTTGGAAATTCATGACTCTCAAAACCAGGGGGTTATTCAACAATGACTTCTTCTTTCAGCTCACCATTCAAAAAGGCACTCTTAACATCCATTTGCTTAAGTTTAAAACCTTTAAAACATGCAAAACTTAGCAAAATTCTAGTTGCTTCTAACCTAGCAACTGGAGCAAATGTTTTATCAAAATCAATGCCTTCAATTTGATTGTATCCCTTAGCAACCAACCTAGCTTTGTTTCTAATTACATTTCCAAATTCATCAAGTTTATTTTTAAACACCCATTTTGTTCCAACAACTGGATAGTCTTTTGGCCTAGGCACCAAATTCCAGAGTTTGTTTCTCTCAAACTGGTTAAGTTCCTCTTGCATAGCTAAAATCGAAGATTCATCATTAAGAGCAATATCATACGAACTTGGTTCAATTTCTTAAATGAAAGCACTGTGAATACAGAAAGCACAAACATTTTTATTGAGAGAGGAACGGGTGCGAACCCCAGCTGTTGGACTTCAAATAACCAAATCTAGAGGATGGTTGGGTTTGAATTTCAACCTCTCAGCTTCAGCTGTTGCTTCTGCGACTTCTTTGTTGTTTTCCTCAACTTCATTGCTTTCTTTTTCATCTTCTTGCACCCCACCTTCATCTTTATCTTTTTCCGAAGATATCTCCGAGTCTGATTCGTTGAACTTCACATTAATGGTCTCCACAATTATTATTGATTCCTTATTGAAGATTCTGTAAGCTTTGCTCCTAGAAGATCAACCCATGAAGATCCCATTGACTGTTTTTGGTTCAAACTTTCCAAGCTGATCTCCTGTGTTCATAATATAACAAGGGCATCTAAAAACTCTAAAATATGAGATGCTAGGCTTTTTGTCAGACCACAGTTCAAATGACGTTTTATTAAGTATTGGTCTAATCATGACTCTATTCATTACACAGCATGAAGTATTAACTGCCTCATCCCAGAAGGTTTGAGGTAATTTGTATTCACATAACATAGATCTAGCCATCTCTTGCAATGTACGATTTTTCCTTTCGACTACCCCATTTTGTTGAGGTGTTCGAGGGGCGGAAAATTCATGTTTAAAACCATTTTTATCACAAAATTTTTCAAAATCTAAAATTTCAAATTCACCTCCATGATCACTTCTCAAGGTTTTATTTGAAACACCTTTTTCATTTTGAATAAGTTTTGAAAACTTTGAAAAATAATCAAATGTTTCAGACTTTTTGGCTAGAAAATAAACCCATGTAAATCTAGAGTAACTATCAACCAGCACATAATAATAACGTTTACCATTTAAGCCAGCAGTATTAGTTGGTCAAAAAAAATCCATATGAATCAATTCAAGAACACGTGAAGTACTAACAACATTTTTTGGATGGAATGACGAACGACTAAGTTTAGCCATGGAGCAAGCCTTACACAGTTTGCTATTTTTCAATTTCTGATGAGGTAAGCCTCTGACAAGCTCATTTGTTTCTAGTTTTTCAAGGAGATGCATACTAGCATGTGCTAGTCTTCTATGCCATAAAACTGCCTCTTCTTCAGTGGCAACCAAACATCTAGAAATAGTTACATCATCAAAAGAGAGCGTGTAGATATTCCTTTTCTTTTGCTAGTAAAAACAGCTTTTCCAGTGGATGTATCAATGATCGTGCAAATCTCACTGTCAAAAACTACATTCATTCCTTTGTCACATAGTTGGCTTATGGAAATAAGATTGTGATACAAATTGTGATGGCCCGCCCCACACCAATCGGCATTTCCTCCGAAAATGCGCTGTACACATGCCCGACTAGCCCAGAACGGTCACCAAAGAAAGGAAGAAAGAGAATGAACCAATCAAGATCCTGTAGAATCTCTCATAGCGCATGGGATAAAATATAATAACAGCATACTTTACATAAAATAGGCGAGACAGTGCATAAGCTGAAAACTAAACATCATAGCAGCGGAAAATCCAAATACAGATTATGTTCCACATCATCATTATTACAATTTTAATACTGTCTCTAAAGTAAAAGAAAGGAAGGGTACACTACTAATGCCCAAAGTAGTGACCAGCAGTGACACAGGAAGAATATCTATATATCATACGTGGAAGCCTCCTGCTCGTCTCCGGTACAGCTACTCGTGCATACCATCTAACCTGTCTCTAGTCTGCTCGTGAGAGCACCCAGAGTGATAAGAAGAGACATAAAACTCTGGGTCAGACAAGAAGTCTGGTATGAGCGATAAGCAGCAAAACAGAACAATAACAGGTATACTAAACCATACCTGAACCTGGACCCGCAACCAAAGAGTTAGCACTACATACCGTACAATACTCTAAGGTGCCACTAAACATGGTATAAAGATAACGAGGGAGGGGTGTGCATGTCATAATGAAGGCAAACAATCAAACATAGCAACCATCCTCACATCTCTCACTCAGTGCGTAAAGCATACGATGTCCACCACTGTCAATCACTAGACTCATCGAAGTAGTGACGGAGTTCGACTTGTACAACTACTGCTATTGCCAAGCTTACCCCATGGAGTCATGAACAAATCTTTACAAATGACCCCACTTCATTGTTCTATAGCTCTTTAGTCGTACCTAGACCACCGTGGTCCTGAATCCGTTCACGTACCCCCTATACATAGTGATCCAAAGCCATAGACATCGACAACTCCTTAGCACACGTCCCGCAGCAAAGCCCAACTCATGAAGTTAACTCATTGGTTCTCAACTGGATCCTGATTACAACTTCCCACTTGGAAAACCTTTTCATCTCGGGTTTTGGTCTTCTCCTCCGGATCGGTTTTCATTTTTTCACTTCACTTTGCTTCAGGTCGTGGTCATCAGTCCCTCAGTTCGGTTCGTGCTCCGCCCTCGGTTCAGTTCACAGTCACCAGCTCCTGGTCGGGTCGGATTGCTCGGGTCGGGTCGGCTTCACCACTTCGCTTTGGTTCGTGGGCTCCTGTCCACCTCTGTTCGGTTCGTGGGTAGTTCAAGCTTCGGGTCGGATCGTGGTGACGCCTAGGTTCGGGGTCAAGCTTCCTTGGCCTGGCAGGCGGATCGGTTCGGATAGTAATGCCCCCATCGGATCGGATTTTGCCACCATTCACGAGAGGGTCGGATCTTAGAGCTCCAGATGCAAGCCGTCAGATCGTGGAACTTCAGGTGTGAGCAGTTCGGATCGGGGCTTCTTTTCACAAGCGGGCCGGATCGTACTTTCCTCCTCCGATCCGATCCAGTTCAGGCAATTTTCTGCACTTCTTTCTAGCGAATGTTTTACGCCACTCGACGGAGTTTTCGACCATTCTAACTATTCTAAACAATCACAATTCATACCAAACAGTCATAGAAACATATAACATCAACCACAAACACCAAAATGACAACTTGATAGGTTAAAATGGATCAAACATAGCCAAAACCCCATATTTTCCTTTAAACATGTTTAGGTAAATCTAATGATGTGATTAGCAAAACTTAACCAAATTAGCCAAAATTTTCTAACAGAGGCCTAAAACAATATTTAAGAATTTGTAAATATTTTTCCAAAATTTTATCACGTCTAATTTCGTTAATCTTCACTAATGACCCTTAATTAACTGTAATTAGTGCAAAACCATGCAAATCACTCACCTTTGCCACAAATAAAGCTCATATCTGAAATGAATCTCTGTTTGGCATGAATACTGATGTATAACAACAGCTCTAACCTTGCTTTGGTGCTATCTCTCCTTAATTTGATGTTGTTAAGTCTAATCTTCAATTAGAAAGTGGTTTGGGGATGTTTTAGATGTTGGAGGCCATTGTTAGGGTTGAACAAATGTCTATGGAGGCTGGAAAATGTCTAAAAACCGAAATCCCTAACCCTAACAACCCTTAAATACTCTAAATCCCGGAATCCCCTTTTGGGCCTAGCTGTTAATCACCCGGTTAAGCCCAATTAAGCTGTTTTTCACCATCTGAAAATTGTTTCAGCCATGTCTCCCAAACGGTGAGTCCGTTTGGTTAATGTGACCACTCTACGGAATTGTAAACCATCATCCGGATCCAATGGAAGTGGTTTCAGGTCAAAACTCCTTTCCAATCAAAAGTCATGGCCAAAACAAGTTCAGCTAGGGGCAAAATAATCATTTGAAAATTGGCAAAAATCATGAACATGGGAAAAGACTCCAATGGTCGTCTCCCAAAGTTACATGACCATACGACTTCGTATGTGAAATTAATAAATATTCTACGATCCTTTGATGCGTAGAATGCGGGTCGTTACACTCCCCCCCCCCCCCCCCCCCCCAACAAATTTCGTCCCTAAAATTCCTTAACCCAAAACATACAAAGGGTCCCGTATGCCTACTAGCCACATACAACAATCAAACATACAAAACAAACAAAACAAGTCTATCCTAGCATGCAGAAAGACTAAATCGAAACTGAAATCTTACCAGGCGAAGAGTTCTGGATACGTCTTCCTAATGCTCTCCTCTGTCTCCCACGTACAATCATTTTCATTCTCGCCCCACTGAACTTTGACTAATTTCACCGCCTTCCTTCGAAGCTGCTTCGTATCGTTCCCAACAATATGCATAGGCCTGCAGTTCCCAACCGCCTCGGGTTCAACTTCGATATCATCTAACTGATCAGGTCAAATAGTCACATCTGGGTCGTGTACGAACTTCCTTAACTGGGAAACATGAAATACGTTATGAACTCCTGCCATCTTCTCTGGTAATTCAACTTTATATGCCAAATTCCCAATTTGCTCAAGAACTAGGAATGCACCAACAAATCTTGGTGCAAGCTTGCCTCTCCTGCCAAATCGTATCACGCTCTTCAACGGAGAAATCTTGACAAACACCAAGTCGCCAATGGAGAACTTTAATTCTCTTCTCCTCTTATCAGCATAACTCTTCTTCCTATCTTGGGCAACCTTCATTCGCTGTTGGATAACCTTAATCTTATCTGATGTTTCTCTTATTACTTCTGGTCCAAGCACATATTTCTCGCCGGTTTCTAACCAACATGGTGGTGAGTTGCACGGTCTTCCATACAAAGCTTCAAATGGAGCCATACCGATACTGGATTGATAACTATTATTATATGCAAACTCTACTAGATGCAAATGGTCATCCAATGATCCACCAAAGTCAAATATGCAAGCTCTCAAGAGATCCTCTAATACTCGATTCACCCTCTCTGTCGGTCCATCGGTTTGAGGATGATACGCGGTACTGAGATGTAATTCTGATCTTAATGCCTCTTGTAAGCTCTTCTAAAATCCACTAGTGAACAACGGATCTCGGTCACTCACAGTGCCTTTGGGTATTCCATGAAATCTCACTACCCACTTTACATATAGTTCAGCTAACTTAGCTGCTATCCTGTTTGACTTGACGGGTATAAACCTTGCACTCTTAGTCAATCGGTCCACAATCACCCAAATGCTATCATGGCCTGACCTAGTTCTTGGTAACCCATCAATAAAATCCATTGAGACTTGTTCCCATTTCCATTCTGGAATATCTAATGGTTGCAACAAGCCACTAGGCTTCTTTTGCTCGGCTTTAACTAGTTGGTAGTTCATGCATTTGGATATAAACTTCCCAACGTCTCTCTTCATCCCTTCCCAGTAGTAGGTCTGCTTCATGTCTCGATACATCTTGTTACCACCGGGATGTATAGTCAGTTTTGGGCGATGGCATTCTCTAAGTACTTCATCTCTCAATCCATTGACATTGGGTACAACAAGTCTTCCATTCTTTCTAAGCCATCCATCTCGATCAAGCCCATACTTGTTCATCTCTCCGTCGATTCCCATCTTTAACTTTGAGATGATTTCCAATAGGTTAGGATCGTCCCTCTGACTGGAACCAATCCGCTCAATCAAAGTGGGTCTGATCGTCAAACTTTCTAACAATTCTGGATCCAACTCGCACTTTGGTCTGAAATCATACCCAGCGATGTACTCTAGTTGCTTCCATTTTAGAAACATAGCCCCTAAACTGGCATGTCTTCTACTCAATGCATCAGCTACCGCATTGCCCTTTCCTGGTGTGTATGTGATATAGAAATCATAGGAAGCTAAAAATTCTAACCACCTCTACTGTCAGAGATTTAGATCCTTTTGAGAGAAGAGATACTTTAACAATTTATGATCAGTAAACAACTCGAATCTTTCTCCCAAAAGATAATGTCTTCATATCTTCAATGCAAACACGATCGCGCTGCTAATTCCAAATCGTGGGTAGGATATCTTCTCTCGTGCAGTTTCAATTGCCAACTTGCATAAGCTATAACCCTACCTCCTTGGATCAATACAGCACCTAGTCTGGTACCACATGCATCTGTGTATACCGTCATCTCTTCATTCCCCTTAGGAATGACTAACACTGGTGCACATGTCAACTTGTCCTTTAGACTCTTGAATGCATTCTCACATTTTTCGTCCCAGACGAAAGCTTGATTCTTCCTGGCCAACTGAGTCAATGGTGCTGCTATCTTGGAGAAGTCTTGGATAAACTTACGATAATATCCAGCTCACCCCAAGAAACTTCTTATGTTCGTTGCATTCTTGGGCGTAGACCAATCTTGTACCGTAGCCACCTTTGCAGGATCCACGGCAATACCATTCTCTGAAACGACATGGCCCAAGAATCTCACTTCCCTTCTCCAGAAGTGACACTTAGAAAACTTTGCTTTCAATGGTGTATTCTCAACACCTCCATCACTATCCTCAAGTGTTCCTTGTGTTCTTCCTCTGTCCTCGAATAAACAAGTATATCGTCCACGAACAAAAGAACAAACTCATTCAACTAATCTCTAAATACTCTATTCATAAGATCCACCAAATATGCTGGTGCATTGGTCAACCCAAATGGCATGACCAACCACTCATAAAATCCAGACGGCGTCCGAAATGCCGTTTTAGCTATACTCTCGGCTTCCACTCTAAGCTGATGAAAACCTGTCGCGAGATGCAACTGAGAGAATACTCTCACGCCACTCAACTGATCAAACAAATAATCTATCCGCAGTAGAGGACACTTGTTCTTCCTCGTCACCTTATTCAACTCGCAGTAGTCTACACACAACCAAAGGGAACCATCCGCCTTGGTAGCAAACACAACTGGTGCTCCCCATTCAGAAACTCTCCTTCTGATAAATCCCTTCTTCAAAAGATCGTTGACTTGCACCACGTGCTCTCGCTACTCCCTTGGTTCCATATAACGAAGTGGCATCACTATAGGTCTGGCATCTTTCACTAAATCAATACGGAACTCAATCTCTCGGTGTGGTGGAAGCCCGGTCACTTCTTCGAAGATGTCCGGATACTGGCCAACCACGGGCAAACCTGACAACTCATCATGCGGGATGTCGAGAGAATTTAGAAAACTAGCCATTACCCCCTCACTAGGTAGACCACCAAACACTACCCTCTTCCCATCATCCGCTCTAGCTATCACCAAAAAGCCCTCACAGTCTACCACCACCCCGTATCTTTGGAGCCAATCGACTCCCAAAATAATGCCAAACCCAGTAAAGCCCAAAACAAAGCAATCAAAAACAAACATGCATCCATGACTCGATAAGAACACATTACGGCAAATCATACAAAGGCTAGTCGAACCACCAATCGGGTTCGTCGCTACTAAAGGTCTATCAACAATCTCGGGCTCCAATCCCAACCTATCTACCAGGTCACTAGATGTGAAAGAACTGGTAGCTCCGGTATCAAACAAAACTCTAACAGGAATATCATAAACAGAAAGCATACCTTGAATAATGACATTCTATCCCTTCTCCGCCGTAGTTGGGGCATTCGACGAAGAAGGAACAACATTAAGGGCATATGCTTTCACCATGTGCTTTTCTTTAGGGGGTTGCGGACACTTTTCCTTGTGATGTCCCACTTGTCCACAGTTGAAGCACTTCCTATCCGCTGGCTTGGTCCGACAATTACTAGCATAATGGCCCTTCTTACCATAGCTAAAGCACTAAACATCTTGCTTATTCTTTTTCTTCTAGCCATCCTTGGCCTGATTCTGCTTTCTCTTGTTCAGAGAACCATTCTTGCCTCCACCGCTTGCTTGCGGCTTTGGCTCCTCTGCAGATGCAACCTTAGTCTTCGACTTAGGGTAAAGACTTTCCGATCTTAAAGCTTTCCCCACAATCAATTCAAATGTCTCATCGATGTGGTTAATAAGCCTTTCCCCCAAGTATCCATCCAAGCCAGTTATTAACTTCTCGTTCTTCTTCTCGGCAGTATCTATTAGGGATAACCCATATTTCGACAAAGTGTCGAATTCGGCAATATACTCTGAGACAGCTCTGCCATTCTGCTTGAGTTCCAAGAATTTCTTAAACAGCACTGACTTCTGAGCAGCTGGAATGAACTTATCGCTAAAGCGAATCTTAAACTGATCCCAAGTAATCTGATCCTCGGGAGTAGCTGCCTTTATAGCATTCCACCAATTCATTTCCTGTCCTTGCAACTTACGGGACGCTAGCTTTCTTTTCATCGCATCCTCGATACCCAAGTCTTCGAAGATACGCTCATAGCTATCCAACCAATCTTGAACATCCATGGTCGATTCCGTTCCTTGGAACGGCTTTCCACCAAGACTAGTGTAATCCTTCATAGCTTGGCAAAATTGTCTCTAGCCGCCTGTGCCACTGCACCACCTCCATTACCAGCATTAGGAGCTGCCCCCTGAACATCTCTAAGCATCTCTCTCATGAGGTCAGTAAACATCATCCTCATGTCAGCAGCGTTCCCATTATTGGCTCCTCTACCGGCACCTCTTGCGTATCGGCTCATCGTTCAATCTGTAAAGAGAAAACGATTAACCATCTCCATAGTGGTGCCAGTGCAGTGCGACTTCATCCTTAGATATACTAATAGTATATATATAGCTTTTGAAAACCAAAATAATCACAAATATGCGCTCTCATATACGTATTATCTCTCCCTGGTGTCTTTCCCAAGGTTAACTACGCAACCTAGAGCTCTGATACCAAGTGTGACGGCCCGCCCCGCACTAGTCGGCATTTCCTCCGAAAATGCGCTGTACACATGCCCAACTAGCCCAGAACGGTTGCCAAAGAAAGGAAGAAAGAGAATGAACTAATCAAGAACCTGTAGAATGTCTCACAGCGCATGGGATAAAATATAATAACAACATACTTAACATAAAACAGGCGAGACAGTGCATAAGCTGAAAACTAAACATCATAGCAGCGGAAAGTCCAAATACAGCTTATGTTCCATATCATCATTATTACAACTTTAAAATTGTCTCTAAAGTAAAAGAAAGGAAGGGTACACTACTAATGCCCAAATTAGTGACCAGCAGCGACACAGGGAGAATATCTATATATCATACTTGGAAGCCTCCTGCCCGTCTCCGGTACAGCTACTCGTGCATACCACCTAACCTGTCTCTAGTCTGCTCGTGAGAGCACCCAGAGTTATAAGAAGAGACATAAAACTCTGGGTCAGACAAAAAGTCTGGTATGAGCGATAAGCAGCAAAACAGAACAATAACAGGTATACTAAACCATACCTGAACTTGGATCCGCAACCAAAGAGTTAGCACTACATACCGTACAATACTCTAAGGTGCCACTAAACATGGTATAAAGATAACGGGGGAGGGGTGTGCATGTCATAATGAAGGCAAACAATCAAACATAGCAACGATCTTCACATCTCTCACTCAGTGCGTAAAGCATACGATGTCCACCATTTTCAATCACTAGACCCATCGAAGTAGTGACGGAGTTCGATTTGTACAACTACTACTATTACCAAGCTAACACTATGGAGTCATGACCAAATCTTTACAAATGACCCCACTTCATTGGTCTATACCTCTTTAGTGGTACCTAGACCACAGTGGTCCAGAATCCGTTCATGTACCCCCTACACATAGTGATCCAAAGCCATAGACATCGATAACCCCTTAGCACACGTCCCACAGCAAAGCCCAACTCATGAAGTTAACTCATTGGTTCCCAAATGGATCCTGAGTACAACTTCCCACTTGGATTACCTTTGCATCTCAGGTTTTGGTCTTCTCCTCCGGATCGGTCTTCATTTCTTCACTTCACTGTGCTTTAGGTCGTGGTCATCAGTCCATCGGTTTGGTTCGTGCTCCGCCCTCGGTTCGGTTCGCAGTCACCAGCTCCTGGTCAGGTCGGATTGCTCGGGTCGGGTTGGCTTCACCACTTTGCTTCGGTTCGTGGGCTCCTGTCCACCCCGGTTCAGTTTGTGGGTAGTTCCAGCTTCGGGTCGGATCGTGGTGATGCCTAGGTTCGGGGTCAAGCTTCCTTGGCCTTGCAGGCAGATCGGTTTGGAGAGTAATGCCCCCATCAGATCGGATTTTGCCACCATTCACGAGAGGGTCAAATCTCAGAGCTCCAAATGCAAGCGGTTAGATCTTGGAACTTCAGGTGTGAGTAGTTCGGATCGGATCTCCTTCTCATAAGCGGATCGGATCGTGTTTTCCTTCTTCGATCCGATCCGGTTCGGGCGATTTTCTACACTTCTTTCCAACGACTGTTTTACGCCACTCGACGGCATTTTCAACCATTCTGACTATTCTAAACAATCACAATTCATACCAAACAGTCATAGCAACATATAACATCAACCACAAACACCAAAATGACAACTTGATAGGTTAAAATGGATCAAACATAGCCAAAAACCCATATTTTCCTTTAAGCATGTTTAGGTAAATCTAATGATGTGATTAGCAAAACTTAACCAAATTAGCCAAATTTTCTAACAGAGGCCTAAAAAATATTATAGAATTTATAAATATTTTTCCAAAATTTTATCATGTCTAATTTCATTAATCTTCACTAATTACCCTTAATTAACTATAATTAGTGCAAAACCATGCAAATCACTCACCTTTGCCACAAATAAAACTCAGATCTGAAATGAATCTATATTTGGCATGAATATTGATGTCTAACAGCAGCTCTAACCTTGCTTTGGTGCTATCCCTCGTTAATTGGATTTTGCTAAGCCTGATCTTCAATTAGAAACTGGTTTGGGGATGTTTTAGATGTTGGAGGCCATTGTTAGGGTTGAACAAATGTCTATGGCGGCTGGAAAATGTCTAAAAACCGAAATCCCTAACCCTAACAGCCCTTAAATACTCCAAATCCCGAAATCCCCCTTGGGCCTAGCTGTTAATCACTCGGTTAAGCCCAATTAAGCTGTTTTTCACCATCTGAAACTTGTTTCAGCCATATCTCCCAAACGGTGAGTCCGTTTGGCTAATGTGACCACTCTACGGGATTGTAAACCATCATCCAGATCCAATGGAAGTGGTTTCAAATCAAAACTCCTTTTCCATCAAAAGTTATGGCCCAAACAAGATCAGCTAGGGGCAAAATAGTCATTTAAAATCGACAAAAATCATGAACATGGGAAATGACTCCAATAGTCGTCTCCCAAAATTACATGACCATACGACTTCGTATGTAAAAGAAATAAATATTCTACAATCCTATGAAGCGAAGAATCCGGGTCGTTACACAAATTATCAACAAATAAGACATCAGCTAAGGCAAAAATGTTGTTACCTACTTTTCCCTTACCAATAATCTTACATTTGTTGTTGTCACCTAATGTCACACTCCCACCATTATATCTTTCTAGGCTAAGGAATAATCTCTCGTCTCCTTTCATATGTCTAGAGCAACCTGAATCCAAATACCATTTTTATTGCTCCTTAGCCCGCCAACATACCTACACAAGAAGAGAGAAAGATGACCTAGAGACGTTCCTAGGTCCACAAATATCAGTGACTGAAGTGTGATGAAAGCAAAAATCTTTTGGAACCCATATTTGTTTTGTCCTCTTATTTGTGTTCCAGAATTTATGGTAATTATGTGCCAAGTATTTAGGAACCCAAATTCTAGTGAATTTTCTGATTTTATTCCTATTCTTGCAATTTTCAAAATTATGGCTAATTTCCCCATACTTTACACACTTAGGAAAGATGCTTCTACCTTTTGCATTGTCAATCATAGTAACATCATTTTGTACTTTACCAAAACCTAGTCCTTTTCCATTGTTAGCAAACAATTGGTTTCCTGGCAACATTTTGAAAGATGTTTTCCAATTGAAAACTTATTTAAGGTGACTTCAAGATTCTGAACTTTGGTTCTTATTGCTGCATTTTCATCCACAAGTGAAGTGCATCTTTTAATAAAATTCTCTCTCTTAATCTCATCAGTTTCTTTCAAAGTCAAATTTTCTTTTTCAAGATTTTCAATGGTGGACTTAAGAGTTGATAGTTCTAAATTTTTTGCTTTAAATTTTTTGACTTTTGTTTCAAGTGTATCAATAATTTCTAAAAGATGTTTACACATTAAAAGCAAATCATCATAACTATATACCTCAGTCGATTCCTCTCTATCATCTTCCAAATCTGATTTTTGCCATGAAGCATAGGTTACTTTCTTCCTCGCTGCTATCTGAGTCTTCTTCTCCTTCCTCGTCATCCCAAGTTATAGAAAAGGCTTTCTATTTCTTCTTGTATCTTTTGTGCTGAAGAAGGGAACGGTTTGATTTTAAATGTCCAGGCTTCTTGTAGTTAAAGCAAAGTGGATCCTCATCTGAATTATCAGAGTTCTTCAGCTTGTCGGATTTTGGTTTGTTTCCTCGAGGTTTGAATTTGCTCCACTTTGCGATTTGTCTGACAGCCATTGCAAGCTGTTCAATGGAGTCTTCGCCATCACTGTTGACAGTATTGGAAAAAGCAATTGACTTCTTCTTCAGATCAGAGTTGTTGCGATCTTCTCGTGATTTTAGCTCTATTTCATACGTCATTAGATTTCCAACAAGCTTCTCCATGCTCAGCTTACTCAGATCCTTTGATTCTTGAATAGCTGTGACTTTTGCCTCGAAATTTATTGGCAGAACACGCAGAATTTTTCTCACAAGTTCAACTTCAGTAAAAACTTTTCCAAGGGCTCTAGCATTGTACAATAGCACAGAGAAACGTCCATACATGTCCTTGATACTCTCATCCTTCTGCATATTGAAGTTTTCATACTCATTACTAAATAGAGCGAGACGAGATTCTTTTACTTGCGACGTTCCTTCGTGAGTGACCTCCAGTGTATGCCAGATTTCCTTAGTTGTTTTAAAATGATTTTTTTTATTATATTCAGTTTTATCTAAGGCACAGATCAAAGCATTCATGGCTTTAGAATCAACAGAGTACAGTTTCTTATCATTCGCATCTCACTTATCTTTTGGTTTAAGCATTTCAATTTCGTTAACAACTATAATATGTGGTTTATAACCAGTTTCAATTATATCCCAGACATCATAGTCAACAGACACAAGATAGATTTTCATTATAGCTTTCCAATACGCATAATCACTACCGTTGAACATGGGTGGCCTAGCAATAGATTGGCCCTCCGAAAAAAAATTAAACATTGTTGTCATGTCTCTAGAGTTAAAAAACACTTGCTCTGATACCAATTGTAGGATCAATATTAACCCTAGAGGGGGTGAACAGGGTTTAACAGTAATAAAATCAATCATAGAGTAATGAAAAATTCCAGTAAAGGAAAATCACACACAGAGATACCCAGCTTCGGCAATTTGTGCCTACTACTGCCTTTCTAAGATTTGTACTAGGAGTTACAAACAGATCCCGCTTACAATCCTATGTAAACTCGCAATGCCTGCTCCTTTCCTAACCCTAAGCTCAAAACCCTAGACTGGCCTGTGTACCCTAGACCAGATTTTCCCAGACTATAGACCAGTAATCTGTAAACCCTAGTTTAAGTTAAAACTAGAAAAACAAGAATTAAAGTTAGAAAGGAAATTACAAACAAAAAAAAAAACAAGTCCTTAAACAAAGAAAACCCCCTTTGTATTCTTCACTTAAAATCAAGCCGTCCACATTTGTTTCTCCACTTAAAACCAGACCGTCCACTTTTATTTCTCCAGAGAAAACATGGCGGAAGCTAGGATTTCTTCAATTTGAGGTCTCGATGGGTTTGATTCTGTTCTAGATCGTTGACGATGCTTTCTGGCTTGACTTCGAATGTCTCTCTCTCCTCCACTTCAACATTGTAAGCTTTCTAATTTGACTGTAGGGTTTTAATTGATTTCGAATGAGTTGGATGTTTGTCGATGATGAAATTATGTGTATTTATAGGGGTTCTGAAACCCTAGGCCTATGATTTCAAATAATGACTCTATCTGATTTAGCATGATTTCCCTTTTTGACATACTTGAATGAATTTCATCTTTCTTGGTATTGAAATGGCTTGCGAGATTTTTGAGTTACATTTCAAACAATTTTGAATAACTTCCCATATATGTCTTTAATTTATTTCACGACGTTGATTGTGAAAAATGTTGCCTTGATGAATGACTGTGATTTCCCTTGCGTGAATGACTTGATAATATTCCTTGGCTTTGAAAACTTTCCTGATTTGTTGTGATTTGCTGAATCATTACTGTGAAATACTGGAAACCAGGTGAAGAATTTCATGCCAAAAATGTTCATATATTTTTGGAAACATATTTGCACAATTCTCTTTTGTCCATTGCTGATTGTCGAAATAAAACAGTGAATTGTAATTTGTGAAAGAAATTTAAAACTTTCCATTTCGAACATGATTTTAATTTCTTGCGTTAACTGATTTTCTGGAAATGATTTTGTCCAAAAAAATTCACTGATTTGTTCTCGACCCTTAAATGTCTTGATTTACATGTCTTAATTGATTTCAGAAAACATGCTAAAAAAAACTTTGCTTTGATTTCTTTGCTACACCATGTATATTAGCATTATCATGTTCCTATACTTGCCACTATACTATTTCTATTTAGAACTGGATGGAAGTTCATGATCATGCTGCCTTATATAAGGCACTGTATACATTTGTGTATATATACACAAATGTGTGTGTATATATATATACGTTTGTATACATGTGACACTTCATATGTGTTATGTCACTTGCTCCATGCTTTTTTTCACCTGATATTGTTGCTGCCATCATGCATTGTTGTTGTGCCATTATATGTTGAACATTGTTGTCATGTTGTGTTTATTTTGTTGCCTCGGCCACTTTGACTTGTATTGTTGTTTGTGCTCGACATACATGTTGTCTTCATTGATCATGCATCTGAGAAGTTTATTATATTTTTGTTGCCATTCTTTGATCTTGAACATATTGGAAGTCACATTAATGTTTGGCTGCTCTCTGGACTCTAAACTGTCATGAACTAGCTTCCGTTCATGTATTTGAAGCTGCTTGTATTATTGTTGCACTAATGTGGCCATTAGCTGCTGATTTAAATTATTGCTGAGACTTCCAGTTACACTGTGTTGTTTTCCACCTGCTTAAAGAAGTGATCTGCCATAGAAATACTTGAACTTGAGGTGATCTTCCATGATTGAATTGAGTGTAATCTGATTTGCCAAGTTATTTTCTTTTATCTTTGCTTGATCTCTCATGTAAATCATACTGAGCTGAAGTAATCCATGCTGTCTTGGCCAATTTGGCACTTTGTCCAACCAGTTTTGACTTGAGGTTATTTGTCAATGTTTGTCACACATTTTTGCATGATCTTGCGTGTTGACATTGCTTTTGCTGATCTACAATTTTGCATTTCCATTTATCTTTTGATTTTTCTTTGACTTGTCTTGTACAATATGACACTGTAATATACATTAGCAGACTGACTGTATTGTGTTGGGGCTGGTCAGAATCAGCTGAGTTTGATGCTGGTTATGATCAGCAAACCAGTATGGTTATGTTGAGGCTGGTCAGAATCAGCTGAGTTTGATGCTGGTTCTAATCAGCAAACTAGTATGGTTATGTTGAGGCTGATCATGTCAGAAAGATGATGAGAAAAACACACAGAAAATATGAGGAAAATAAAAAATTATAGAATAAAGTTTTATTTGATCAGTGTATATTTTTAGTTCCAGTCTACTGTGTGTATTTCTTTTCTGTGACAGGTTTCAGGATGATGCATTAGGAGCAAAGGGACAGTAAGAGTGTGTAGAGATATGTAATCAAGTGTGAGAGGAGATGTTAATGAGAGAGACAAATATGTATGCAGTGAACAACATTTGTATTTATATTTTGTACAGCAGATAGTTCAAAGGAAAAAATGTACTGTTTGGATTATGAAATAAAAATACAATTTTCTAAATAATAACTACTTGCGCAGATTTTCAATTTCTGTATAGAAACACTATTATACAAAAAGGTATTTTTATTTCAGTATGATGTGAAAGATAGTTAACAGTACAATTTTTGACACATTAAGAAAATATGTTTGTTATCATCAAACAAAAAATCACGGGCTCAACAACATGCACACAATAACTATAATGAAACTCATTGTCGTATTTTTGTGCTATGGAATAAATCTGTCTGGAAAGCTTATTTTCATTATTCTGATAATCACCAGATAATTATAAAGAGTGCAGTATGGGGGTTCCCCTTATTTATGTGACCATTGTATATGCTAGTAACTTTGAAAACAAGCGTATGGAGCTTTGGAACAAGATCATGTCTCTTTCAAATTCTATTGACAAACCATGGATAGTTTCTGGAGATTTTAATGCAATTCTAAAAGCTAATGAAAAGAAAGGAGAGCTTGCGGTGCGATTGTCAGAACTCTCTGATTTTAATAACGGTGTGATTGCTTCGAGATTGGTGGAGCCTACGCACTCTTGCTTGCAATTCACATGGCATAATGGTGAATGTAGGAAAATTTCTAGCAAAATAGATAGAGCGTTTGGCAATCCTAATTGCATGAATTAATTTACTGAAATTAAAATTAAGGTTTTACCCCCTCTCAACTAGTGATCATTCTCCTATTCACAATAATTTGAAACACGTGAGATAGAGGAAAACGGGAAACCATTCAGATATGAAAATCACTGGCATCTTATAAATGGTTATCATTCTAATATTATCTGTTCTGAATTGGTTGTTCATAAAGATGGGTTCATGTTTCATTTACTACAATTTCTTAAGAGGACAAAGAGGAGGCTGAAAGAATGGAACAAAGCTTGACCAAACGACAACAGCATTATTGAGGAATTGGAGAAAATTAATGCAAATTTGCTAACTAAACTAGAGGTGGATGATGTTGCTAATGATTTTTGGAAGGAATATGCTGAAAATCAAGCCAAATTGAAGCATGCTTCAAGTGTTAATGTAACGACACGGATTTCGCCCGGACCTAATCGATCGCTAAACCGACCAAAACCGTTCGAATCCCGCATACGCTAACTTTGGGTATACAACACATCAGAACAAATAACAGAAGACTTCAATAAACATCATAATAATGTTACATCAGAGTACAGAATATCAGAGTATATCGAAAATAATACACAGCGGAAGATAAATTTACATAAATGTAATACAATGCACAGCGGAAATATAAACTACACAGCGGAAGACTGTAAATGCCTGGACACAGCTTAAAGCTTCAATCCAGAATCCTGCTCAAAACATCTGCAAAATAAAACTACTCGACTGCCCGTGTGGAAAATAGGGGCACCCGAGTTCGCAAGGGAAAAGCAAACTACAGGTCAGTCATGGGACTGGTGTGAGAACTCAAAAACAGTTGTTAAACTTGTTTAAAAATAAGGCAAATCACGGGACCACGCCACTTTCGCGGAACGGGTTTACCCCCATGAAAGCCAGTGTATAAGCAACAATCAATATAGATATATGGATCTACTATGCATCACACAACATGCAATATCCCAATCTACCCACTTAGATTAATCACAACACTTAGATTTTCCAAATCCAATTCAATTTACAGAAATTATTCCTTTGGATTTTATTCCCGATTTCTTATTTCAAATCATTTGAAATACATATCTAACTTTCTATATCAAAGTAGATTTCACTTCGGGATCTCAAATCAAATCATTTGGAAATGTGAATTCCAAAACATAACAATGCATACAAACAAGTATGCAACCAAATATCGTGCTCCCCATCGACAAGGCAAAGGGTACGCACCTCGCAACTCGATATATATATGTGCACCTACCCCACATAGGAGTAGGCTACACCGACGATGCACCTCCCACTCAGGAGAGCATACACCGCCCTCTCACCCATACTTTTAGTCTCAGGGTTACCCGAATCTTTAGTCACATACTAAATCATTTCATATTCCGAAGTAGGGAAAATCATTTCACAACGTAATAATCACAAGTACTTTCAAAATATAGTAGTTCACATCAGTAATTCACGCATATGATCAGTCACTATTAATCACATAACCTTTGAGCTCGTACGTCTCAAAGAAGGGTGTTAAGCAAGAGAATAAATTCTCCGCCACCAAACAGATACATCATCAATAGCAACTAATCGAATATGCGATGAACCACAATGTAACATATAATACATTTTCTAAATCACTTTAGAAATCATCGGGTTTTGGGCCTCGAAATCCTTTCTGTTTTATAAAACATTTTTATAAAACATTCCCTGTCCAAAATCGGGAATACATTTCTTTTCACTTAAGAAAAATATCATTTCACAATCATTCGTTAAATTTGAAATGAACACAACATCGCTAAACACCTTATCGTCAAATCGTGAAGTGTTTCACAAGGCGTTAGCACACAGATATTTTCAACCCAACCCAATGCTAAATGTAAAAGCATATTCTGCTCATAAACTGGTCGAGCACAATCCAAACCATCAATCAATCAAATTTGACATTAAATATAAGGTTTTAAATAGAGAGAGTATTGACTTATATTTAACATCAAATCCTGAAACCAACAGATATCATATCGGGAATAACGATATCGATATCTTCCAAATTCCCATCACGATATCTGTATAATCACGGAATCCAATATCGAAAATATCCATTGATAATTTCAATTCAAATCTAATCCAATTTATTTATTTTTAACCATTGGATTATTTTTCTAGTTAATAACAAGTTCATTTCGATAAAAATCTATTTTTATCTTTTCAAATATGGAGTTTTTCATCCCAATTCTTCACAAATCATTTCTTATGATTTTACATAAATTATTACTATTTTTAATAATTTTATCGAGGCCCGTACAGTCGATTTCCATCAACGGCCATCGAACTGCACTTACAGCGACCTTTTTCGAATTTGATTTGGACGTAATTCCAAATCCAACCGTTAGATTTCAAATTTCTAATATTTCTTAGAAAGCTCTTTTCGATACGAACCCAACGGTTCTGATTTCAGGAGAATCCGACGGTCGGATCTCCCGTAATGTCCGTTCGAAGTCAATGGTCGAAATTCGCGAACTGCCGCGGCGCGGCGCGTTCTATTCAGGCCATTTATTATATATATAATATATATAATATATATTTCGTCGATTTCCTTTTAAAACGAATTTTATAAATCATTTCAAATTTGTTTCAAAAACAATTTCAACTTTTATTTCAATTTCAAATCAAAATTGAACTTTCCTTTATAAATTCTTTTAACATTCACTTCGATTTGATTTCAATTCAAATCGATTTCAATTTTATTTCAATTCGAATTCGTTTTCTATTCAATTCAATTCGAATTCATTTTCTATTTTATTCAATTCGAATTCGTTTTCTATTCAATTCATTTCGAATTCGTTTCCTATTCAATTCATTTCGAATTCGTTTCCTATTCAATTCATTTCGAATTCGTTTTCTATTCAATTCAATTCGAATTCGTTTTCAATTCAATTCAATTCGAATTCGTTTTCAATTCAATTCGAATTCGTTTTCTATTCAATTCAATTCGAATATTTCATATACATCGTTTTCAATTCGAATATTTCATATACATCGTTTTCAATTTATATATATATATATATATATATATATATATATTCACCTTTCTCTATATACGATATTTTCATTTTCAATACGTACGATATATTCATTTTCAATACATACGATATATTCATTTTCAATATATTCGATACTTTCACTTTCAATATATATATTTCATACACTTCTAATATATATAATATTTTCACTTTCAATATATTCGATATTTTCACTTTCGATATATTCGATATTTTCACTTTCAATATATTCGATATTTTCACTTTCGATATATTCAATATTTTCACTTTCAATATATTCGATATTTTCACTTTCAATATATTCGATATTTTCACTTTCAATATATTCGATATTTTCACTTTTCATATATACATATTTCACTTTCAACTTATATAATATTTTCTCTTTCACTATATATGATATTTTCTTCGCTATATATATAAATTTCACTTTGCTATATATATAAATCATTTCACTTCGCTATCAATCAATTTTCACAACAATTTCAACCAATAAATATCGTCCATGGTTTGTGGACGAGGGGCGTATATATATATATATATATATATATATATATATATATATATTTATATATAGCAATTCACTTCCACTTTCAACACATATAAAATTATAAAAAGAAATTGAAGAGTGAGAAATCCTCACCAATAGCTATCCACTCACACGATTGATTTCCTTAATAGAAACTTCGCCTGCTTCGCCTTGTTGTCCATAGCGTTTTACCCCCATTCCGAACATAATGGGATATGTATCGTAAGCTGATTCGGCTGTTACAATCAGTTTCCGTTAAATTTACATTTAAATCACTATATTGAATTTTAAACGTACATTTCGAATTACCGGGGTCACATACTAACTAGAAAAATTCCAGAAAAATATTTTCTAGCTTCGTATTGACGATACGGTCCTAACAAAACTAGTTTCGTCGAATTCTGAGACCGTTTGAAAAATGGCCAATTTCCAGTCGATTAAAATCAACTAAAACCGGTCAAACGCGTTTTCCTTTTCCACGCTCACATATTGATTCGAAAAATTATGAAATTTGAAACCTAACAATAATTTAACATCACGGACCCAACAAAAGTGGTTTCGTCGAAATCCGAGCTCGTTTGCAAAATGTCCATTTTTAAGGGCCTGAATTCCATAGCGACTATTCAGAATTTTCAACTGGACATTTCTTTTGATTCCTGATATGAAATCTTGATTTTCCCGATTCGTTGGAAAGATATTCACTATTAGATTCCATTATTTTTGGTTTCACTAAAATCCGGATTGTTTTGCACCCGGTACATTCAATTGAAGTTTGAAATCGAATTATGGAACTACCGCGCCATTTTCAATTCTATTTATAATTATATATAAATATTTATATTCTAACGACGACGTATATAAATATGTTCGTTCGAATTATATTCGAAATAAATTTCTCGTCGATATTATTTAAAATAATATATTTTAAATAATCAAAATTCGCTAAAATTGCCAAATTAAAAAATTTTAAACTGGCCCAGAATTTCCGGGTTATTACAATCTCCCCCACTTAAAACTTTTCGTCCCCGAAAAGGAACAAAGTCGAAAGTGGTTTGATTATTCAACTCTACGTTCGATTTGGCTTCCATTCTCCAACTTTTCAGTTTCTGAGAATTTCCAAAATTTCAAAAATTTGGCTAACACCCTAAATTTTCGAAAAATTTCGCCATAACCTCCCCTGCACCGGGAGCATCGGGGAATTTCAAATAGCTTCCCCGGTCCTTCAGATCTCAAAAAGAAAAAGAAAAAGCCAAGCGGCTAGCCAATAGGCTCACAAAATCATCATCACCCAAACAAAACAGTAAATTATGTAGTAAACATGTACCTATTTGTCGGGCAAACAAATTTTATTCTCTGCTCTAGCCTCCTTGCTATGACCTCTTCAATGATAGTATATGTATATGGAAGCAAATGCGACCAATTTTCAACATAGTTCAATATTTGATTATATTAGGCATAATGGTTAAAAATTAGCAAACAATTAAACAAACAGCACAAACATCAATCAATTAGTGAATTAGAGTTTCAAATTCATAATTTGATACATATACAAAAATCATGTTTTTGATGCCAATTCACAACTATGTGTTCTAGCTATATATAAGTTTTGGTTCTCACACCAGTCTAATGGAAATATATCGATACCACACCTTCGTTACTCGAACATGAATACTAATGACAACTAGTCAATCATCAGAATCATCTTCGGGCCACTAGAGTATGATTCTATATCTATCCAGTATATTAAAACTTCGAATATACGTTCATGACGCGTATATGCAGAATCTTTATATACTCGATTGTCCATATTCAAAATAAATAAATAGTCAAATACGTTTAAAATGGTTTAAATTTCCAAAACAAAGTTGTTTTTATTTGGAAAATATACTCTTCACACCCGTTCTAGGATACTACTGATCCTATCTCTAACGAGTCATTCTAATTGGATATTACTAATCCAATATCTGATGAATTCTTTCGTATGGTTCTAATGTGTCTTGTTCTCGAGCTCTGTAAACCAAAGCTCTGATACCACGTTGTAACGACACGGATTTCGCCCGGACCTAATCGATCGCTAAACCGACCAAGACCGTTCGAATCCCGCATACGCTAACTTTGGGTATACAACACATCAGAACAAATAACAGAAGACTTCAATAAACATCATAATAATGTTACATCAGAGTACAGAATATCAGAGTATATCGAAAATAATACACAGCGGAAGATAAATTTACATAAATGTAATACAATGCACAGCGGAAATATAAACTACACAGCGGAAGACTGTAAATGCCTGGACACAGCTTAAAGCTTCAATCCAGAATCCTGCTCAAAACATCTGCAAAATAAAACTACTCGACTGCCCGTGTGGAAAATAGGGGCACCCGAGTTCGCAAGGGAAAAGCAAACTACAGGTCAGTCATGGGACTGGTGTGAGAACTCAAAAACAGTTGTTAAACTTGTTTAAAAATAAGGCAAATCACGGGACCACGCCACTTTCGCGGAACGGGTTTACCCCCATGAAAGCCAGTGTATAAGCAACAATCAATATAGATATATGGATCTACTATGCATCACACAACATGCAATATCCCAATCTACCCACTTAGATTAATCACAACACTTAGATTTTCCAAATCCAATTCAATTTACAGAAATTATTCCTTTGGATTTTATTCCCGATTTCTTATTTCAAATCATTTGAAATACATATCTAACTTTCTATATCAAAGTAGATTTCACTTCGGGATCTCAAATCAAATCATTTGGAAATGTGAATTCCAAAACATAACAATGCATACAAACAAGTATGCAACCAAATATCGTGCTCCCCATCGACAAGGCAAAGGGTACGCACCTCGCAACTCGATATATATATGTGCACCTACCCCACATAGGAGTAGGCTACACCGACGATGCACCTCCCACTCAGGAGAGCATACACCGCCCTCTCACCCATACTTTTAGTCTCAGGGTTACCCGAATCTTTAGTCACATACTAAATCATTTCATATTCCGAAGTAGGGAAAATCATTTCACAACGTAATAATCACAAGTACTTTCAAAATATAGTACTTCACATCAGTAATTCACGCATATGATCAGTCACTATTAATCACATAACCTTTGAGCTCGTACGTCTCAAAGAAGGGTGTTAAGCAAGAGAATAAATTCTCCGCCACCAAACAGATACATCATCAATAGCAACTAATCGAATATGCGATGAACCACAATGTAACATATAATACATTTTCTAAATCACTTTAGAAATCATCGGGTTTTGGGCCTCGAAATCCTTTCTGTTTTATAAAACATTTTTATAAAACATTCCCTGTCCAAAATCGGGAATACATTTCTTTTCACTTAAGAAAAATATCATTTCACAATCATTCGTTAAATTTGAAATGAACACAACATCGCTAAACACCTTATCGTCAAATCGTGAAGTGTTTCACAAGGCGTTAGCACACAGATATTTTCAACCCAACCCAATGCTAAATGTAAAAGCATATTCTGCTCATAAACTGGTCGAGCACAATCCAAACCATCAATCAATCAAATTTGACATTAAATATAAGGTTTTAAATAGAGAGAGTATTGACTTATATTTAACATCAAATCCTGAAACCAACAGATATCATATCGGGAATAACGATATCGATATCTTCCAAATTCCCATCACGATATCTGTATAATCACGGAATCCAATATCGAAAATATCCATTGATAATTTCAATTCAAATCTAATCCAATTTATTTATTTTTAACCATTGGATTATTTTTCTAGTTAATAACTAGTTCATTTCGATAAAAATCTATTTTTATCTTTTCAAATATGGAGTTTTTCATCCCAATTCTTCACAAATCATTTATTATGATTTTACATAAATTATTACTATTTTTAATAATTTTATCGAGGCCCGTACAGTCGATTTCCATCAACGGCCATCGAACTGCACTTACAGCGACCTTTTTCGAATTTGATTTGGACGTAATTCCAAATCCAACCGTTAGATTTCAAATTTCTAATATTCCTTAGAAAGCTCTTTTCGATACGAACCCAACGGTTCTGATTTCAGGAGAATCCGACGGTCGGATCTCCCGTAATGTCCGTTCGAAGTCAATGGTCGAAATTCGCGAACTGCCGCGGCGCGGCGCGTTCTATTCAGGCCATTTATTATATATATAATATATATAATATATATTTCGTCGATTTCCTTTTAAAACGAATTTTATAAATCATTTCAAATTTGTTTCAAAAACAATTTCAACTTTTATTTCAATTTCAAATCAAAATTGAATTTTCCTTTATAAATTCTTTTAACATTCACTTCGATTTGATTTCAATTCAAATCGATTTCAATTTTATTTCAATTCGAATTCGTTTTCTATTCAATTCAATTCGAATTCATTTTCTATTTTATTCAATTCAAATTCGTTTTCTATTCAATTCATTTCGAATTCGTTTCCTATTCAATTCATTTCGAATTCGTTTCCTATTCAATTCATTTCGAATTCGTTTTCTATTCAATTCAATTCGAATTCGTTTTCAATTCAATTCAATTCGAATTCGTTTTCAATTCAATTCAATTCGAATTCGTTTTCTATTCAATTCAATTCGAATATTTCATATACATCGTTTTCAATTCGAATATTTCATATACATCGTTTTCAATTTATATATATATATATATATATATATATATATATATATATATTCACCTTTCTCTATATACGATATTTTCATTTTCAATACGTACGATATATTCATTTTCAATACATACGATATATTCATTTTCAATATATTCGATACTTTCACTTTCAATATATATATTTCATACACTTCTAATATATATAATATTTTCACTTTCAATATATTCGATATTTTCACTTTCGATATATTCGATATTTTCACTTTCAATATATTCAATATTTTCACTTTCGATATATTCGATATTTTCACTTTCAATATATTCAATATTTTCACTTTCAATATATTCGATATTTTCACTTTCAATATATTCGATATTTTCACTTTCAATATATTCGATATTTTCACTTTTCATATATACATATTTCACTTTCAACTTATATAATATTTTCTCTTTCACTATATATGATATTTTCTTCGCTATATATATAAATTTCACTTTGCTATATATATAAATCATTTCACTTCGCTATCAATCAATTTTCACAACAATTTCAACCAATAAATATCGTCCATGGTTTGTGGACGAGTGGCGTATATATATATATATATATATATATATATATATATATATAGATATTTATATATAGCAATTCACTTCCACTTTCAACATATATAAAATTATAAAAAGAAATTGAAGAGTGAGAAATCCTCACCAATAGCTATCCACTCACACGATTGATTTCCTTAATAGAAACTTCGCCTGCTTCGCCTTGTTGTCCATAGCGTTTTACCCCCATTCCGAACACAATGGGATATGTATCGTAAGCTGATTCGGCTGTTACAATCAGTTTCCGTTAAATTTACATTTAAATCACTATATTGAATTTTAAACGTACATTTCGAATTACCGGGGTCACATACTAACTAGAAAAATTCCAGAAAAATATTTTCTAGCTTCGTATTGACGATACGGTCCTAACAAAACTAGTTTCGTCGAATTCTGAGACCGTTTGAAAAATGGCCAATTTCCAGTCGATTAAAATCAACTGAAACCGGTCAAACGCGTTTTCCTTTGCCACGCTCACATATTGATTCGAAAAATTATGAAATTTGAAACCTAACAATAATTTAACATCATGGACCCAACAAAAGTGGTTTCGTCGAAATCCGAGCTCGTTTGCAAAATGTCCATTTTTAAGGGCCTGAATTCCATAGCGACTATTCAGAATTTTCAACTGGACATTTCTTTTGATTCCTGATATGAAATCTTGATTTTCCCGATTCGTTGGAAAGATATTCACTATTAGATTCCATTATTTTTGGTTTCACTAAAATCCGGATTGTTTTGCACCCGGTACATTCAATTGAAGTTTGAAATCGAATTATGGAACTACCGCGCCATTTTCAATTCTATTTATAATTATATATAAATATTTATATTCTAACGACGACGTATATAAATATGTTCGTTCGAATTATATTCGAAATAAAATTCTCGTCGATATTATTTAAAATAATCTATTTTAAATAATCAAAATTCGCTAAAATTGCCAAATTAAAAAATTTTAAACTGGCCCAGAATTTCCGGGTTATTACAGTTAAAGCAGTATAATTAAAATAGAAAGCAAAAGTACATTGAATGACTGAGGACGATGATTGCACTAATTTTTTTATACTAAAATGTCAGTTAGAAGAATAATTTTCAAATTTTGAATCAGGATAGTCAATTCATTGTCAACTATAAATTGAAAGTGAGGCAATCAACTATTTTCATGAACTTTATAATGGTGAAGTAAATGAAGACTTAACCCTAAATTGTCCCAAGAAGACTCAATAATGGTGCTAGTAGTACTAATCTCATGGGTGTTGTTACTGTTGAAGAGGTCAAGAGAGCCTTGGAAAGCATCAAAGCAGACTCGTCCCCTAGGCCAGATGGATTCAATTCCGCTTTCGATTTCAAACAATGGACTAACCTGCTATAATATGTGGTTTCAGCTATACAGGAGGCATTTATCTCAGGCAAGATTTTGAAAGAAATCAATCATACTTTTATTAATCTGATTCCAAAAATTGATTAACCATCTACGATTTCAAATTATCGACCAATGTGTGTTGTAATGTTATTTATAAAATCTTAAGTAAAGTGTTGTTCAACAAAATGAAACCAGTTTTTCCAGATCTGATTGTAGATAGTCGAAATGCATTTATCAAAGGCCATAGTATTTCTGAAAATTCTATTCTTACACATGAGTTAGTTAGAAACTTCTAGAGGTTGATAAATTTTGTCTGAAGGTTAATCTTCAAAAAGCATATGATAAGGTAAGTAGATCGTTCATTTTGTATGCAATGAAGTACATGGAATTCCCATATAAGTTTGTGCATCTAATAAGTGAATGTGTTACCACTCCTACATTTTCTATTCTCATTAATGGTGTTCCCAAAGGATTTATTCATAGTAATCGTGGTTTGAGACAAGGAGATCCCCTTTCCTCGTACATATTTGCTATTGCAATGGAGTTTTTCTCATTACAAATGGAATTGGATAGTCATCATAGTCATATTTGTCCAGCTTACATCTCTCAAACTCACATCACTCACTTACGGTATTCAGACGATCTGATTATATGTATTAAATCCAATATTGAATCTATTATGGCTATTAAAAAGATTTTTCAGGACTTGGAAAAATATGTTGGACTTAAGATGAACGAACATAAATCAAAATTTATTTCAATGCATATTGTAGAAATAAAGCTGATATCTTGGATTTGTTGAATGTGCATGAGGGTTCTCTCCTTGTCAAGTACCTTGGTGTGCCACTCTCATAAAATAAGATTACTGGAAAAAATGCGTTGTCATTATTTCTAATATATGAGATGGATTACAAGGCCGGAGTTCAAAACTTCTGTTGGTTGCATTAAGAATTGAGCTAGTACACACTATTATTCAGGCCAAAGTTTACTTCTGGTTGCAAACTTTTCAATTACCCGATGCATCGATAGAAAAAATTGAAAAGGTATGCGCTGACTTTATTTGGAGATGCGGATTATATAAGATTAAATACCAAGATTTTTGCAAACCAAAGAAAGAGGGAGGTGTTGGTTTGAGGAATCTACGAGAAATGAAGAAGGCTTTTACTCTTAAGCTTGCTTCGAAATTGATTAATTCTTCAAGTTTATAGGAAAGGTGGATGAAAAGCAGTTACATGAACAATAATTTCTAGACAATGGGTATTGATACTAATGCTTCCTTAACATGTGAATATATTCTAAATATCAGAGATGTTTGTTCACCAAATTGTGCTAGAGAATTCGCCAATGACCGTGAAACTAATTTATGGAGAGGTCCTTGGATTTCTAGAAAATCAGTTATAGATTATGTGGGTGTGCGATAGTGTTCTGACTTTGGATGTACTGATGTTTGTTAATTCCATCATTATCAGAGGTGTGTGGAATCTGACTATTCTTCCACTCAACGACGAACTCAAAGACAACATAATAAGCATACTGACTTATTCTAATCGTTCAACTAATATGTAGGTATGGAAACATAACGCGGTATTAACCATTAAATTTGCGTATAAGTGTGTACATGAACAAGGAGAAATATGTGCTTGGGGCAAATTCATTTGGAGTAAAACTAATATTCCCAAAATGGCTTTTACATCTTTCAAAGCAATTAAAGGGAGGCTACCACAGATTAAACCAATCGAACGTCATTAATAACACTAACTGTGTTTTTTGTGACAACTCTGAAGAATCTCATTGTCAATTGTTCTTTGAGTGTAGTTATTCTAATCAAATCGCTATCAGATGCTTCCAATTGTATGGTGAGCAGTTAAGAGATAACACCATGAATCATATGCTAGAGTACCTAGTTAATCAGTGGTATGCCAAACACATGGAATCTGAAGAAAATAGCTCCTGATTCACAGCTTTGATTTGGCGGATTTGGAAAGAAAGGAACTGTCGATTGTTTCAATCGAAATCAAGAACAATTGAAGAAGTCAGCAGATTAATTAAACATGATGTATAAGTAAAGCTGACGAATAAGAGAAGAAGATTTACCTCAATCTGGGATAGCAAAACAACTGATATTGAAGTCGAACACCAAGAGGAGATTGAAAAGTCGGTGCATACGACTTAAGCAGGATCTATATGGATACAGCGGAAATATAGATGATATACTAACTAGCTAGTATACAATAGTTATGTGAATAAATAAGAACTGATATGATATATCACAAGTAGATAAAAGCAATAAGTAAAGTGACACTAGGAATTTTATACTGGTTCAGACTTCCGGTCCTACATCCAGTCCCGAAGCTCCTCTTCGGAATTCACTATTACGCTCTCTCTTAACTCGGAGGATAGGTCAGTACACCCGAGCCCCAACAAGAATGCCTCTCGCCTGAGCAACTACATAAGACTTCAACAAATACAAGTGTTTTGACTTCTGCTTTGTGTTCTTGATCAACATGGATAGTCAACAATTTAAGTACACCCTTCCTATAATCTTATCCTCGAGTATTTGATTTGAATGCGAAGATTTAAGGATGATTGTTGCTTGTCGAATAAAGATATATGAAATGTTATCAAGGATTCAAAAAGTAACTTGAATTTGAGAGCTTTTGTTTGCAACGAATATAAGAGTGAAAATCAGATGATAGATAGAATATAATTGAAAATCGATAATTGAAAATCATGTTTGAAGTGTTTATATAGTAGTAGAAAGGTAGTAATTCTTCATGAAGAGTTTTAATCGAAAGAAGCTCCTGTTTCCTTTTAGAAATGAAAATATTTCTCTTCGTAAATGAAAGTAACCTTTCAGAAATATTTGTTGTTTCGAATCAGTCGATTGGTTAAAAATCAACTATTGACTGGTTGAATTAAACTTTAAATCGTTTGGATAAAAAACCTTTCAAAAACTAGACGTTATGTACAAAATGTCTCTGACCAGTCGACTGGTCAATTATCTACCAGTCAACTGGTAGAACTGAGTTTGTACATTTCTAACTTTTTAAAGCCATATATACACACACACACACACTTTGTTTTGAATATTCGTATTAAACTTGAGGATATATTTTAACATAATTATAACATAACTCAATATATATATATAACCTTTTCTCTATGACATGATTCTATTGCATAGCCCTTTGTTGGCATTAATCAAAATCTTATCTAAGGACCCGAGAGATTTGCAACCTTGGTAATCGACATAAACTCAATGTCGACTATCCAAGCATCGGAAATACGGGATAGTTAATGAAAGAAGTTAGAATGTGAGAATAGATAAGATAGAAAATATGAATAGAAGAAGGAGAAGAACGTAACAACAGAATCAGAGTAAATACGAATCTCACAGCGGAACGAATAAAATATAGTATATAACATAACTTTGAAATACAAATCTGGCATTTTGTATATAAATATCATTATTAGACTATAAACTTACATCACAGCAGAAATAAACAATATCTATATAATCCTGAAGCCTCCTGCTCAAAGCTCTCCAAATACATCTATAAAATCCCGACTACTTGACTGCCCGTACAAAATCGGGCACCCAAGAGTTTAGGGAAAACAAAGAAAAATAAACTTTGGGTCAGTCATGTGACTGGTGTGAGTAAACTCCAACTATTTGTTTAACTTTTAAAATCCTTTTAAAGGACAGAATAATCGTAAGACCGATCCACACATAAACACGGATGGTTTTTACCTTACGATAATCCAAAGCATTCTTTTAAAAATCAATAGTCTGATATTATAATAATGTCTAAATCAAATAAATAGCAATAATGTGGAATGCTTTCATCTCACGTTCCACATATATAATATACAATCAAAAACCGCAGACTCTTATTGGGTAATGGATTTCCAACTATGACAAGGTATGGAACCACCTTCCGCTCAGTGTACTCTTGAAGCGATACACTGAAGTTCAACAAGAACATCTTGTAACTCGGCCACACATGACCAGCCATTCATTTCGCTTGAATGTTCCGAATATATTATCACCTTACGGTTGGTATACCAACATAACCGTTCTTGGGAGATACAGAATTGAAAGAAGTAACAAATATGAATATTCACTTGTTGGTGACAATATACCCTAATTGGGTGCGACCCACTTAGCCATGCTGCATGCCCGATTTCTGTCATTTCGCAGTTGATGAGGCTTGAGGTCATAATGTACCTTATAACAGATCACTGCTTCATTTACTTTGAATGACATATTGTCACACCCGTTAAATCACAAATTGATTTTCCCAAAAATACCATGGGTATAAGCTAAGAGAAACGAATTCCTCCGCCACCAACGTAAATAAGTTTAAAACGATCAACTTACGCGATCTACCAGATATACTCTATTAGACATTTATCCATTCAAGTTGTCCTGGGATTGGATAACCCGAAGGCACTATTCTGTAAATCCGTCTTAGGCAATTTCTACCTAGGATTTACTGAACATCCCTTGCATAAATCCGTCTTCAATTATCTTCATCATATTTGATTCGCAACGCTAATGCCATATGGAGTGGTTTTCAGATAATAAATCTGATCCCGATCTCTCCGTAATGACAACAGAAATGGTCAAAATCTTTGAATGTCGGTGATTTAACTGTCAAAGGAAAACATGTGTACAAACAACGGTCGTATTTCCAAATGGAAATCTTACAGATCAATCATCATTTCATTTCCCAATTTCCCATTTATCGTTTCCATTTATTCAAAAATTCCTTATTTTCTAAAATTAGAAAATATACGTTATTAACTTTGAAAAATGTTTCCATTTCTGATTCACGCATCGATATCTTCCCACCTCTATCAGTCTCTAACTGTAAAATAGTAAGAGAACAACTTCCCATGTATAAACCCCGAAGGCCGAAACTAACATCAGATCGATACCCAGAAAGCCATTCAACTCAACTAATTTCCAGTCAGTTTCTAATTTTAGTAATTCCATTTAAATTCCTAATTCAAACCCCAAATTCCTTTATAATATTTTATATGCAAAATATTTACTTTAATCTAATTTTTTCTCATAGAATGTGAAAAATATTTCTTTATATAATCAAAACAATTTGATTTCGTATTTAAAAACTATATCTCAAACCCAAATTCTATTTATATTTTTATTTGTAGAATTATTCATAAAAATCTCCTTTTTATTTCTAACACTTAATCTCATTTATAATTCCATTTATATAATTCTATTTATTTTATATAAATCCTTTTATATAATTCTATTTATTTTACATAAATTCTTTTATATAATTCTATTCATTTCCCAAATATTTCCTTAATTATATTTTCCAATGTTTGTTTTCCAAATATTACCTTTTATAATATCCTATTTATTTCATATATAAATATTTCAATTTCAATATTCACTTTGAAAATTTCCTTTTTACATTCCATTATTTCATATGGTACTTAAAATACCAAATAACATAACCAGTGTCATCATAATCAATCACAGATTATATATCACATCATATATCACAATATATGAAAAACAAACAGTATTATAAATATTGAGGAATCCAGTTGGATCCCTCCAACCTATTTCCCTGCATCCACAAATGTTAAACAAAATAAATAACATCGATTTCATTTCAATATTAAATATTCTGATAAACAGAATCAATATTTGATTAACGATATTTATATATATATCATTATCTATAATTTCAACCCATAAATCGGCAATTCAACCAAACAATCAACACACAACAATCAATCATCATTAATCAATACTAGATTATATTTACAAAAATATAAACTGTACAGAGTTAGTGAGAAGCAGTTAATCATTAAATAATGATAAATTGTTGTTGATTCAGACCAGACAATTTATTCCACCATAAATTGTAACAAGCTCTGATTCACTCTAAATCAGTTCAATTGTGTAGTCATCATCCATACGATCCCATAAGATCCTATTTTGTTGTATTCTGACATTGTATGAAATAGTTATGGTTATTTAAAGTTCTAATCTATTGAGAATTTAATATTAAATTAATTAATGATACCCTTATTTCTTAATTACCTTATTACCCTTAATTAACCATGTTTTAATTAATTAAGTAGCCGATTACATTGATATGAATTCATCTTCCTCCAGGTGAAAGCCTCAAACTGCTACTTCCTCTGTGAACGTACCTTCAACCTTCCCCCACTCCTCTATCACGCCACCATACACCACAATGACTCCACAAACAAACCCTTATCCACGAATTCTTCCTCCTCCATGCGACTCCTTCTAGCTCACACCAAACCTGAAGTCGCTTCCTGATCATCGCCTCGGTTGCAGGAACCGACCATCATACCTTCCCTCAATCCCACCAAAACGCTCACCATAGCACTCTACAACTTTCTGCCCTCATCAGAATCAAACCGACGCCATCCTCAATGTCATGATCTACAGCTTCTTCAACCCAACTATTCAAAATAGCAATAAAAAATTGTATGAGAATCCAAAAGAAAAATCTCCTACTTGATTCTAAACTCTCCCAAAAGCTCGAATCAACCCCTTAAATCTTCGAACAACAATCCTATTCCGAAAATTCCTCAACCCTAGAAATAAGATGTTTGCGAACAAATTATACAATTGTAAACAACTGTAAAATCCGTTCGGCTTTCCTAAACAACAAGGATTGTTGTAGAGGGTGTCGAACTCTGGGACCAAAAATATTTTAATTAATAAATCCAATCAAGTAATTCCAGGATTTTGATTGATTGAAAACACAAAAAATAACAGCTATTAAATAAAAAGAGAGATTTATATAATAAGATAAAGCAATTAGGGGATAATGACATAGATTGGATTCATACTCATCAATAGCCAATAAATAAATATAGATATAATTCATGTTTCTGTCACAAACATGAATCAACGATAATTAGGTTCTTAGAAACAAATAAGTAAATAACGACAAGCATAGCCTATGCAGGAGCTGAGCTCTTAAACAACCATAGGTTATCAGGACAGTTTCACTAGTTAATTTCTAAAACCCTAAAATTAGATCTAAATCTGATAATTGTTAGATCGAACGCGAATATACCCTATGAAGGAGCATAGCTCTTAAACGACACAGAATATGAAGGTTCAGATCTAACCCTTGATTCAGATCTAGATCTACATACATGAAGTTCTAATCTATTTGGCTATGTGATTCATATTAAATCATATCTATTAGCGTCATCACCCCCTAATCGAAGGGGATTAGCTAGACATAACTAAAGAAGAAGAGAAAATTAAACTAAATAACATGAACATAAATAAAACTAAAACTAAATAGAACAGAGGATGAATGATTTTATTCCAAGAAGAGAATTACAGAATAAAACCTAATGTGTTTTTACAATGAATGAGATACAGTGTATTTATAGCTGATATGACAAAGGCTACTTGGCAAATTCCATAATGTGGGACTAAAGAATTAACCCAACTAACACATAAGCTAGTGTGAACGCAGCTGTAGAGTGGGAGGCCTTGCAAATGAGCTAATGTGAACGCAACATGAGTGAGTTGGTCTGCAAATGAGCCAATGTGAACGCAATATGAGTCTTTAGTGAGCCAAATCTACCCAACTGAACTCTATTTGCAACCGTTCTTCAAGCTTTAAACTCTTCAAGCTTTAGTAATTTCAACTTCACTCTTTTTAAGCAAATTCTTCATGCTTTATCCATCAAATGCTCTAAACCAAGCTTTTTATCAACAATCTGAAAACACAGCTATAAATACACAATATTAATTATTTTAAATAGAAAACTAGATAAATAAGCGGATAAAATATACACATTTACGTGTATATCAAATACCCCCACACTTATCTTTTTATTCGTCCTCGAATAAACTAAACTAAGATATGTCACACTTTCTTAGGAAACACGATTGCATTTAGCATATGCAACAAGCCGTTAAACCCCTAGGTGTCCCTAGTAGGACGAGTGTTGTCTCGTGAGGGTTTTCAGCGGATACTACCCACAAAATCCAAAGCGTCTTGTGTATGTGGATTAATCAAACAATATATATAAGGTCTTTCATATTCCAAGGATTTCACCTAACTTCAATAATAACGGTTTAGCCCCAAATTGTCCATCCCATAATTGGTGCAAAAATGAATTAAAATTTTCAAGCTGATTCGTAATTCCTTGATAACACTGTAACTGTCTTGAAGGTTAAGAGCGTAGTGTCAACCAAAGTTCTACACATCGACAATGTGCACCCAATCATTTATTCATTTTTTTTTTTTTTTGAATAATTTTGCACCAATGTAACTGTAATGTATTAGATGTGAGTTATGCATAGATGAAGGAGAATTTTGTAAGTTCTAAAAACATTATAGATAAGAGGGCAAGTGTATTAGTTGAATTTCAAGCTACAAAAGATAAAGTAATACTAAGGCATATATGGACGTTTGTTTCCTTTCATCTCCTCAACTACAATCCTTGCTTCTAAGTACGGTATGATGGATGTGGATGGAATGGAAATGGATGCTTCATAGTCAAGAATGATAAATGAAAATTTTATTCTAAGAGACTCTCTCTTTATTGCATTTTTTTTCTTTTTTTTTCTTTTTTTTCTTTTTGCATGATGAATGATGAATGGAGATGGAATGGAATGATACCGTACATTATTTCATTCTTTATTTGATTCCTCCTCTACTAAGCGAATCATAACCAACACTTCATGAAAGGAAAGTTTGTGCCCTAGTTACTCTACTTCTATAACCCTAATTCAACACACAAGTCTAGATTGATGTTATATAAAAAGCTGAAAGGAATGATAAGCAAAGTTTCATAAGATAGATAACCCATATAAAATAAGATGTGGTATATGGTTATCTTACCTTTAAACAAGTATGGAGTGGGTAATGCAATATTGGTATCAAAGTGACGTTTTTAACCTTTGAAAATGAAAGGTTCTTAAGTATAGCAATATAAGAAAAACTTGTTGAAACATGGATGTAAATCGACTAAAACTTGGGTTTGAATAATGTGGGGTATCGAAGAAGAATGCTACAATGAGTCATTTCTCCTTAATTGGGCCAAGTGGATTTTAGAACTTACGATTTTGAAAATTTGAGTGGAAAAAAGTTATTATGCATGAAAACTAACTCAGAAAATCCAACAAACGTAGGTGCAAAATCATTTTTATTTCATGATTTTTTTTTGATTATTTTTACTTGCACATTCTAACATGTATAACAAAGGTTAACACGTTTACTCCAGAACACAACTAACGTCTGCACAGTCTCAAGCTAGCATCTCAAAAAGACACATTACAATTCAATGAATAAATAATGTTCATTCCCATCACCCAAAAATTCAACTTATCAAACAAGAACCAAGGTGTTATTTATGAGTTTAAGTTAACCCTTGTTCAATTAATGACCTAGTTCATAAAATTTGATTGCTGATGTAATGTAAATTCCCCCCCCACCCCCCCCCCCCCCCCCCCCACACTTGAGTGTGACTGTGTCCTCACAGTCGTTAATCAGACATATCTTAGTGAAAAGGAAAGAAAATAAGAGAATATTTACATATGTACAAAAGAGGGTCAGTGCGTCTTACCGAATGTAATGTGGCTCATGGAGGACCATGAGCTCTTCCTCTTGGTTGGGTATTAGTGCCAAGTAAGGTTTAAGGCGTTGACCGTTGACCTTATAGGATGATCCATCAGTTGGATTCTCAATTTCTACCGCACCATACAGAAAAACGGTCCGTACAGTGTAAGGTCCTGTCCATTTAGATTTTAACTTTCCCGAAAATAAATGCAGTTTTGAGACATACAACAGAACTTTTTGACCTGACATGAAAGTTTTACGTAGAATTGATTTATCATGAAAAACTTTCGTCTTATCTTGTAAATTCGTTCATTTTCATAAGCATCATTCCATATTTCATCAAGTTCATTAAGTTGAAGCTTCCTATGTTCTCCTACTTGCTCTAAATCAAGATTCAAAGTTTTTATTGCCCATAACGCCCTATGTTCTAGTTCAACTGGCAAGTGACACGGCTTACCAAAAATCAACCGATAAGGGGACATACCTAAGTTTGTTTTGAAAGCGGTGCGGTAAGCCCAAAGAGCGTCGGTTAACTTTTGGGACCAATCTTTACGATTTCGATTCACAGTTTTCTCAAGGATTTGTTTAATCTGCCTATTCGATACTTCAACTTGCCCACAAGTTTGAGGATGGTAAGGAGTGGATAACTTGTGGGTTATCGAATACTTTCTCATGAGAGCTTCAAAAGAACGATTACAGAAGTGTGTCTCGTTGTCGCTGATTATTGTGCGAGGTGTGCCAAACCTAGAAAAGATGTTTTCTTTCAAGAAGCGCACAACAACCTTGTTATCGTTTGTTTTGCATGGAACAACTTCGACCGATTTAGAAACATAATTGACAACTACAATAATGTAAAGGTTCCTAAAAGAATTAGGGAAGGGTCCCATGAAGTCTATACCCCAAACATCAAAAATTTCGACCTCTAGAATGGGGTTTAAGGGCATCATATTCCGTTTAGAAATTGTCCCTAAGAATTGACATCGATCACAAGTTTTGCAAAATTCGTACGCATATTTGAAAAGGTTGGGCCAGTAGAAACCCGATTGGAGAACCTTCTCGGCTGTCTTTTTGGGGACGAAGTGACAACCACAGGCTTGGTCATGACAGAAAGAGAGGACATTGTGAGTTTCAGTGTCGGGAACACACCTTCGAATGATTTGGTCAGGACAATACCTGAAAAGATAGTGGTCGTCCCAATAAAAATGTTTCACTTAGGAAAAGAATTTGTGTCTATCCTGCTTAGACCAAAAAGAAGGGGTTTGCTTGGTGACTAAGTTGTTGACAATGTCAGCGAACCAAGGATCAGTGGATAGAGAAAATAGTTGTTCATCAGGGAAATTCTCGTTGATGGAAGAGGAGAAGACGGGGCATTTGGAAGACGAGACAAGTGGTCTGCAATAACATTGTCAAATCCCTTTTTATCCTTAATGGTAAGGTCAAATTCTTAAAGTAGAAGGATCCAACGAATGAGATGAGCCTTAGCATCCTTTTTAGAGAAAAAGTACCTTAGTGCGGAGTGATCAGTATGAACAGTGATGTGTGAGCCAACTAGATAAGGCCTGAATTTTTCTAGAGCAAAAACAACTGCCAAAAGTTCTTTTTCAGTGGTCGTATAATTGATTTGGGCATCGTTCAAAGTCTTACTCGCGTAGTAAATGAAATGAAGAATCTTATCGATACTTTGTCCTAAGACAGCGCCAACAGCGAAATTCGAGGCGTCACACATGATTTCAAAAGGCAGCTTCCAATTAGGAGAGCAGATGATCGGGGCAGAGACAAGTTCATTTTTTAGATGCTCAAACGATGAAATGCAATCAGAATTGAAACACCCCACCTCCGTTAGGGTCACTCTCAAAGGGAATGCCCTAATTTTGGTGGAGGTTTATAAGTACAAGTCACAGATATACAAGACAGATATAAGAACACATATTTGAAAACAGCGGAAGAACAACAAACTTTATTTCAATAAGTCAAATACGTGTTACAACAGCATCCTTTCCAAAAACATAACATAACACTTCATAATCTGTCTTGAGTACATTATTTTTAAAGAAGCATAAATAAAACATAGACAAACTGCCAAAGCCCCATAGTGGATTGTCCAAAGCCATAGTTCAAAACAGGAAAGTCCAAGCAATACATTTCTCTTCTTCAAGCTGGATGCTGAGGTAGGTCAAGCTGCTGTGTTCCCTCCCTGAGGACCTGGGGGGGGGAAACGGAAGAAAGAAGACGAAAGAAAAATAGAGTCAGACATAAAGCCTGAGTAAGTCTAGTACTACTTTGTCTATGAATAAAGAACTGGGTATGATAAGTAAAACAGGAAGTGGGCATGCACTATAAACTTGGTTAAGTTGTCTAGGGTCGAATATACTATCGTACCCCATGTTGATCTCTGAACCCATATAAACTAGTTTCCAATTTACAACCCATAATCGGGGTGATGTGATCCATTCTACGATGATCGGCTCCTATTCGCATAGTTACATGTGTCTTACGGCCCCCGATGTCTGTAGTTACCTATGCTGGTCCCACCATGGGGTGTATCAAGTCCCATAGTGGCAACCCGACACAACCTTAGAGTGCACAGGTATGCTACTGGTGTCCAGTGCCTTATTTTTCTGCTCCGGAGTGTGTGCACGCCCGCACTCCGTTAGAACCTACACTGCTACACCACCGCCGTCGCTTTGACCTTTTACAATCAGCCCAGTAATCGTGCCTCACCCTGCCTAGTTTCAGGGTATCCTGATACACCTTTTAGGGTTACTGCTGAAAAGGGCCCCCTGTTACTAGGTTTTCTATCTCTAGCCAACATGCTAAGTTGGTTAAGTGTTTCTAACCTAACCCCCACCAGTCCGTTTAGTTTAGCATGTTCCATTTTGATTAAGTCTTTAGTCCACTTAATCCTAACAATCCTGACTCAGCCTTAATTGTCTTATTAAGGCCCTGACCTCTCACATTAGACAGGTATTGTTGTGGCTGCCTGTTGCCGGTTGGTTCCGGGCAGTCTTACGCCACAACTCAGTCTAACCTCGGGTCCTTATTGGGCTCCATGTTTAACCTCTCACATTGGATAGGTATTGTTGTGACTACTGGACAGCCGGGCGGTTCCGGGCAGGTTTACATCACAACTCAATCCAACCTCGGGTTAAACACATCGTCTTTTCTACATTTACATATTTTGTCATTCTTCTTTATTTATATGTAAATATTTGCGGCCCATTATTAAGTTCATGATGTAAAGGTTACACCAATCATGGGCCCAACCCATACTTGAATTTGGGCCCTTCTATTTTATATTTTCATTCATTAATTAATTTTTACCCAACGTTATTTTCCCCCGTTTTACACGTTCGTTCATATATATTGGGCTTACCCTTTTAAAGCCCAATTTAGCCATGCGAAAAGGGGAGGCTTATGGCGTATACACAAAGAGGGGAAAGTGAGCGCATGAACTTGCATATGACGTTGGAAAATACATAATAGAAATCGGTGTACTTGCATAGTGGTGACATGCATTTCGGTCATAAAACATAGGTGACATAAATCAAGGCATGTAAACTTGCATAGGTTTAACTACAACATGAACCTATATTCTTATTTAGGCATAATGTCAAACATAAGCATGGCCTAAATACTTCTAGCATAAACATGGCATATTTTCAAACATAAGCATGGCATAAAATACTTCTAGCATAGGCATGGCATATGGTCAAACATAAGCATGGCATAAATACCTCTAGCATGAACATAGCATAATTCAACTTAATCATGATTTAAGCCTAATCACACAACGATGGTATAAACATACTTATGCATAAATATTCCTAAACATGGTGTTTGCTTTAAACTTGCAAAAAGGGATTTTTGAGTCTAACCTAGCCATGTCTCATATATGTCATCATATAAACAAGATAGACTTAATCATGGATTATGGTGTCAAAATTTCACATAGTTTCATATGAACTATAATAACCAAACTTGTTTCAATTACTTGAAAAATGATTTATGCATAAAATTATACGTCATGATGGCATAATAACAAAGCCCAAACTTGCATAAATTTCACTCAACTATATACATGTAGCTTCAACATAGACTACATAATTTGCGCAATATTCCAAACGTTTACTTGCATAGAACTACCGCATGTAGTTCTTTATAATGAATAATATAATTCAAGAATATACAAACGTATATAAATTAATAAGAACACACAAATATAAATTACTTCCATTGCCACAATTCAAGCATACACATCAACACAGTTGTTTATTATACCAAAGTAATACTCTACTTACAATGGTTGCGGCGAATTCTCTAATTAAGAGATATGATTCCTATGTTGAATTGATTGGCTTTAGGTTGCTTGAATTGCTTTAGGCTTTAGAACTTTCTCCCTAATTCTCCCTCTAGTTGGCGGCTACTCTTTGTCATTCCTCAGCAACATGGCGGCTATGTTCTCAATTTTGAATGAATAGATTAGGGTTTAGTCTAGGGTTGTTTATATAGAGGTTAGGAATTGATTAGGACCATTGATGTTGCTAGGTTAGATCATAGCCATTCATTAGGAAGAGAGACCAATAAAAACCCGCCACCTAGCCCTAATGACAAAGCAGACCACAGAAATTCGACCACACACCGACCTGGCCAGCCAGGTTGACTGGGCTCGACCAGGTCGATACCCCTGTCGACAGGGCTGTCGACAGCCCTGTCGACATGGGTAGCCCAGGTCGACAGCCCAGTCGACCTGGGTGGCTAGGCGGGTGTTTTATCCGCCTGGCCCATCGGGCCCCATTTCAAATTATTATTTTATTCTGTTTGAATTTTAAATTTAATTCAAAACTTCCGAAGGCCGTATCTTCTTCATACGGACTCCGTTTTTCGAAAACTCGGACTCTATTTCGCGTATTTTTCCGAGACGAACGCAATGGCGTATCCCGTTTCCCTTAGTTCTTTGATTTCAGATTAATTATACTTTAATTTGTTAATTCCACAGTTATAGCATTTCCGGGGTGTTACATTCTCCCCCACTTAAAAGGATTTCGTCCCCGAAATCTTCAAGTTAGGAGGAATGTATATCCTAACATCCAATCATCCATCTACTCATCCATCAAACACGAGCATCCATTGTCCTTAAAAGACTTCTAATGCTTCATAATCGTATGCAAAGTGTGTGTGTACATGTACTTATCTAATGCAAAATCAGGCGGTCTACTGATTCAGTTGACCCCCTTAATGCGAATTATGTAAGTGCCATGAATCCATTATGTATGCAAATTTTCCTATTCATGATTCTACATGAGTGCACAATCATTCAATACAAATGCAACATCCACATGACAACACATTATAGTTCAACCACATACGAATACAAACATATATGCATATGCAATATGAAGTGACTGAGCCGATCTAAAACCTAGATTGTGTGTGTATATGCAACCACGAGCAACCACTAGCAATCACTTGCAACCACTTGCAACCATTCATACATAACATGTTTCAACTACATGTTTTCATCCAAAGGTTTTCTACCTAAAAGATACGGTCGAGGAAATATACCTAAAAAGATAGATAGATAAAAGCGCAACTTAAGGAAAAAGAAAGATCAAGGATGTACCCTCGAACAGAAAAGGGTAGGCAGTGCGTATTCTAGCTTCAGTTTCCCAAGTCACGTCTCCCTCGGCGTCGCTCCACTGAACTTTGACGAGCTTGACTTCGCGGTTGCGTAGCTTCTTCACTTCCGTTCCTAAGATGCGGGTTGGAACTCTTCTTATGGTTGCTTCGCGTTCCACTTCGGCCTCTTCGAGGATATTTGGGTCTACCACTTCAGCGGACTCATGAAGACATTTTCGGAGATGTGAAACGTGAAAGACGTTGTGGACTCCAGCCAACTTCTCGGGTAGCTCTAATCTATAGGCCATTTTCCCAATTTTCTCGATGATAGGGAATGGCCCTACGAATCTTGGCACTAGCTTTCCTGTGGTTCCAAAACGAACAACGTTCCTTAGCGGTGATACCTTGAGAAAAACTCTGTCTCCAACTTCAAATTCAAGGTCGGTCCTCCTCTTGTCGGCATAGGACTTTTGTCTGTCTTGGGCCGTCTTCATCCTTCTTCGTATTAAGTCTACTTTCTCTGAGGTCTCTCGGATCATGTCTGGTCCAAGAATGAGCTTATCAGTAGACTCCCACCAACAAGTGGGCGATCGGCACGGTCTTCCGTATAAAGCTTCGAAGGGCGCCATTCCGATGGTTGCTTGATAGCTGTTGTTGTAGGCAAATTCCACCAAAGGAAGGTGGTCTTCCCATGTCCCACCGAAGTCGAGGACGCATAGCCTTAAGAGGTCTTCCAAAACTCTGTTCACTCTCTCTGTTTGGCCGTCGGTTTGGGGATGATAGGCTGTGCTTAAGCATAACTGCGTTCCTACTGCTTCTTGCAGACTCCGCCAAAACTCACTGGTGAAGATGGGGTCTCGGTCACTAACAATGCTAGATGGTATTCCATGGAGTCGCACGATTTCCTTGAGGTAAAGTGATGCTAGGGATGAGGCAGTTCTCTTACTTTTGACAGGTAAAAAGTGGGCGCTTTTAGTAAGCCTATCCACTATTACCCAAATGCTAGTGTTGCCTCTCCTAGACCTAGGCAGCCCATCGATGAAGTCCATTGAGATGCTATCCCACTTCCACTGCGGGACCTCCAGAGGATGTAGCAGTCCGCCAGGCTTTTTCTGTTCCGCCTTAACCTGTTGGCACACCATACACTTAGAAACGAATTCTGCCACGTCCTTTTTCATGCCGTTCCAGAAGAAAGTCCTTTTTATGTCTTTGTACATTTTATCTCCGCCTGGGTGTATCGTCATCTTGGAGTGATGTGCTTCCTCGAGAACCTTCTTAATTAAATCGTTTGTCTGTGGGACGCATAGTCTTCCATCTCACCTTAGTACACCCTTATCGTCAATGGAGTATCTGTTGAGGTGACTTGAAGTCTCACCCCTAATTAGCCTATCAATTATTTCCACAAGCTGAGGGTCTTCGCGTTGTGCTGTCCCTACTGAATCCACTAAAGTTGGGCGCACTTCGAGAGATGCAAGCAAGCCTGGTACGAAATCGGAGGAGGGCCTAAAGTCGAAGCTGGCTATAAACTCTAGGCTTTGTCTTTCAACAAACAACGGGCTTAGGGTCAATTTCTTTCAGCTCAACGCGTCTGCCACTACGTTGCCTTTGCCCGGAGTGTAGGAGATTTCGAAATCGTACGAGGCAAGAAACTCCATCCATCTTTGTTGCCTCAAGTTAAGATCTTTCTGCGAGAAAAGATATTTCAACGATTTATGGTCAGTGTAAAGTTCGAACTTCTCACCTAGGAGATAGTGTCGCCAAGACTTGAGTGCAAAGACGATGGCGGCTAACTCAAGATCGTGGGTTGGGTAGTTCTTTTCGTGCACTTTCAACTGCCTCCCGCCATACGCTACTACCCTTCCTTCTTGCATTAAGACGGCGCCTAGCCCTGTCCCACATGCATCCGTATAAACAGTGAACATCTTGCTCCCATCTGGCAGCGTCAAAAATGGGGCTGTTGTGAGAGCCCTTTTCAGTCGTTGGAAGGCAAACTCGCAATCCAAATCCCAATTGAATACTAGATTCTTCTTGGTCAATTTCGTGAGCGGAGCTGAAATTTTCGCAAAATCCCTTATGAATTTTCGATAGAAACCTGCTAGTCCTAGAAAGCTTCGGACCTCAGTTGCATTCCTTGGTGTCTTCCAATCTTGTACCGCCACTACCTTAGCAGGGTCCACCGCTAACCCTTGTTTGGATACTATGTGCCCAAGGAACCTCACCTCTTCTCTCCAAAAGTGGCATTTGGAGAACTTGGCTTTTAGTTGATGGACTCGCAAAGTTTCCATGATTGCCCTTAAGTGCTGAGCATGTTCCTCTTCACTCTTTGAGAAGATAAGGATATCATCTACGAAGACCACTACGAATTTGTTGAGGAAATCTCTAAATACCCTACTCATCAGGTCCACGAAGTACGCAGGTGCATTTGTCAAGCCGAAAGGCATGACAAGCCATTCAAAGAAGCCGTCTGGGGTTCTGAAAGCCGTTTTATCAATGCTATCTTCAGCCACCCTTAGCTGATGAAAACCGGTTGCTAAATCGAGTTGGGAGAAAACAGACGCTCCTACAAGCTGGTCAAATAAATCGTCAATTCTAGGGAGAGGGTGCCTATTCTTTTTCGTTAGCTTGTTGAGCTCCCTATAGTCAACACATAGACGGAGTGAACCATCCGCCTTTGTAGCGAACACTACTGGAGCGCCCCATTCTGAAATGCTCCTCCTAATGAACCCCTTTTCTAGAAGCTCTTTAATCTGTTTACTGAGCTCTTTCCTTTCTCGTGGAGCCATATGTCTAACGGGCAACGCAACGGGCTTTGCATTATCTACAAGATATATGCGGAAGTCTATTTCCCGCTTCGGAGGCAAGCCCTTCACCTCTTCAAAGACATCCGGATATTCCCGGACCACTCTAACTGATTTCAAATTTTCAACAGAGGCATCTAGCGATTCAAGATAACTAAGCATAACCGCATACGAGGGATTACAAGAAATTTCCAAAGTATTACCGAGCCGGGTTAGGAGCCTAACAACCCTTTTCTCACAATCAAGGATGGCCCCATTACGGGATAGCCAATCCATACCCAAAATCAAACCATACCCCGAAAAGCCCAAAACAAAGGCACTACATTGAAATTCTACATTTAGGATAGAAATTTTTAATCCCACACAGATCATAGACAAATGAGCTGGGCCCCCAATTGGGTTTGAAACAATTAAGGGGTCCTCTACCATACTAGTTTTTAGGTGCAGAGATTCTACTAAAGCAGACGAGATAAAGGAGTGTGATGCGCCAGAATCAAACAAAGTGCGAACGGGGTGATCATAAAGATAAACTACACTTTCTACAGAAGTATTTATACCTCGCTGTTGCAATGGTGGCGCTTCTAGCACATGAACCTGTGCCCCTGGGGTGGATCCAGTGCCCTGCCTCTGTCCTCGTTTCCTTGGGCAGTCCTTAGCCCTGTGGCCTGTCTGACCGCACGAAAAGCACCCACCATTCTCCTTAGCCTTCTTCTTCCGGCAGTCCTTTACTAAGTGCCCCACTTTGCCACAGAAATTACACTTCCTCTTCTCTTTGTTGCCTTTTCCGCCCTTCTTAAAGTCTGTCTTCTTAGGCTGCAAACCCTCTTTCTTCCCTTGAGAGCTTTGCCTTTGTCTCCTTCTTGCCCTTATCCTCTTCATTCAGCAATGCCATTTACACCAATCTTTCATACGTGGCTCCCATGGGTATATGGGTCATGGCCAAACTGTGTAATGGCTCATTTAACCCTTTGACGAAACGGAGAGCCTTCTTGTGCGGGGTGTTGGCTAGGTCAAGTCCAAACCTAGCCAGCTCATCAAACTGATTCACATACTCTCTGACCGTCTTGTCCCCTTGCTTAAGAAATAAGAATTTTTCCAACTGCAAACTTCTTTCTGCATCTGAGAGAAATTTAGTCTCAAACCTTGCCCTAAAGTCCTCCCATGTCTCCACTGGTCTTTCAGCATTGGTGACTTCCCACCAGTAGGAAGCCTCGCCCTTCAATAGCCACACCGCTAGTTGTACCTTTTGTCTATCTTCTACCTCAAAGATGATGAATAGGTCCTCCGTTTCTTTTAGCCAATTCCTAGCTGCTACGAAGGACTCAGTTCCATGGAAATCCCTTCCTCCCATAGCTTTAAAATCTTTACATATCTTAGCGAATGTGTTTCCCCGTGGAGGAGGTGGAGGAAAAGGTGCTGCTGCGGCTGGATGATTCCCTTCAGCTGGAGGAGGAGGAACGGTAGGACCTGGCTGAGTGGCCCTTGCTTCTAAGAAACGTCTAAACCAACCAGGTATGGGCACCCCTTCAGGCAAGTTAAGTTCTTGGGACATGCTGAAACAAAAAAAAAGGATAGATTCAAAACGAAGGATAAGAGATAATACCTATGGCTTTGGGGAGTGGACTTTGCCTTTTAAAAATAAAATAATATTTTTCTTTTAAAAATGCTTCTTTAAATTTCCTTTTTGAAAATAATTTTTTTCAAAACTTTTTATCTTATCTAGTAAACCTATGCTCTGATACCAAGTGAAACACCCCACCTCCGTTAGGGTCACTCTCAAAGGGAATGCCCTAATTTTGGTGGAGGTTTATAAGTACAAGTCACAGATATACAAGACAGATATAAGAACACATATTTGAAAACAGCGGAAGAACAACAAACTTTATTTCAATAAGTCAAATACGTGTTACAACAGCATCCTTTCCAAAAACATAACATAACACTTCATAATCTGTCTTGAGTACATTATTTTTAAAGAAGCATAAATAAAACATAGACAAACTGCCAAAGCCCCATAGTGGATTGTCCAAAGCCATAGTTCAAAACAGGAAAGTCCAAGCAATACATTTCTCTTCTTCAAGCTGGATGCTGAGGTAGGTCAAGCTGCTGTGTTCCCTCCCTGAGGACCTGGGGGGGGGGGAAACGGAAGAAAGAAGACGAAAGAAAAATAGAGTCAGACATAAAGCCTGAGTAAGTCTAGTACTACTTTGTCTATGAATAAAGAACTGGGTATGATAAGTAAAACAGGAAGTGGGCATGCACTATAAACTTGGTTAAGTTGTCTAGGGTCGAATATACTATCATACCCCATGTTGATCTCTGAACCCATATAAACTAGTTTCCAATTTACAACCCATAATCGGGGTGATGTGATCCATTCTACGATGATCGGCTCCTATTCGCATAGTTACATGTGTCTTACGGCCCCCGATGTCTGTAGTTACCTATGCTGGTCCCACCATGGGGTGTATCAAGTCCCATAGTGGCAACCCGACACAACCTTAGAGTGCACAGGTATGCTACTGGTGTCCAGTGCCTTATTTTTCTACTCCGGAGTGTGTGCACGCCCGCACTCCGTTAGAACCTACACTGCTACACCACCGCCGTCGCTTTGACCTCTTACAATCAGCCCAGTAATCGTGCCCCACCCTGCCTAGTTTCAGGGTATCCTGATACACCTTTTAGGGTTACTGCTGAAAAGGGTCCCCCGTTACTAGGTTTTCTATCTCTAGCCAACATGCTAAGTTGGTTAAGTGTTTCTAACCTAACCCCCACTAGTCCGTTTAGTTTAGCATGTTCCATTTTGATTAAGTCTTTAGTCCACTTAATCCTAACAATCCTGACTCAGCCTTAATTGTCTTATTAAGGCCCTGACCTCTCACATTAGACAGGTATTGTTGTGGCTGCCTGTTGCCGGTTGGTTCCGGGCAGTCTTACGCCACAACTCAGTCTAACCTCGGGTCCTTATTGGGCTCCATGTTTAACCTCTCACATTGGATAGGTATTGTTGTGACTACTGGACAGCCGGGCGGTTCCGGGCAGGTTTACATCACAACTCAATCCAACCTCGGGTTAAACACATCGTCTTTTCTACATTTACATATTTTGTCATTCTTCTTTATTTATATGTAAATATTTGCGGCCCATTATTAAGTTCATGATGTAAAGGTTACACCAATCATGGGCCCAACCCATACTTGAATTTGGGCCCTTCTATTTTATATTTTCATTCATTAATTAATTTTTACCCAACGTTATTTTCCCCCGTTTTACACGTTCGTTCATATATATTGGGCTTACCCTTTTAAAGCCCAATTTAGCCATGCGAAAAGGGGAGGCTTATGGCGTATACACAAAGAGGGGAAAGTGAGCGCATGAACTTGCATATGACGTTGGAAAATACATAATAGAAATCGGTGTACTTGCATAGTGGTGACATGCATTTCGGTCATAAAACATAGGTGACATAAATCAAGGCATGTAAACTTGCATAGGTTTAACTACAACATGAACCTATATTCTTATTTAGGCATAATGTCAAACATAAGCATGGCCTAAATACTTCTAGCATAAACATGGCATATTGTCAAACATAAGCATGGCATAAAATACTTCTAGCATAGGCATGGCATATGGTCAAACATAAGCATGGCATAAATACCTCTAGCATGAACATAGCATAATTCAACTTAATCATGATTTAAGCCTAATCACACAACGATGGTATAAACATACTTATGCATAAATATTCCTAAACATGGTGTTTGCTTTAAACTTGCAAAAAGGGATTTTTGAGTCTAACCTAGCCATGTCTCATATATGTCATCATATAAACAAGATAGACTTAATCATGGATTATGGTGTCAAAATTTCACATAGTTTCATATGAACTATAATAACCAAACTTGTTTCAATTACTTGCAAAATGATTTATGCATAAAATTATACGTCATGATGGCATAATAACAAAGCCCAAACTTGCATAAATTTCACTCAACTATATACATGTAGCTTCAACATAGACTACATAATTTGCGCAATATTCCAAACGTTTACTTGCATAGAACTACCGCATGTAGTTCTTTATAATGAATAATATAATTCAAGTATATACAAACGTATATAAATTAATAAGAACGCACAAATATAAATTACTTCCATTGCCACAATTCAAGCATACACATCAACACAGTTGTTTATTATACCAAAGTAATACTCTACTTACAATGGTTGCGGCGAATTCTCTAATTAAGAGATATGATTCCTATGTTGAAATTATTGGCTTTAGGTTGCTTGAATTGCTTTAGGCTTTAGAACTTTCTCCCTAATTCTCCCTCTAGTTGGCGGCTACTCTTTGTCGTTCCTCAGCAACATGGCGGCTATGTTCTCAATTTTGAATGAATAGATTAGGGTTTAGTCTAGGGTTGTTTATATAGAGGTTAGGAATTGATTAGGACCATTGATGTTGCTAGGTTAGATCATAGCCATTCATTAGGAAGAGAGACCAATAAAAACCCGCCACCTAGCCCTAATGACAAAGCAGACCACAGAAATTCGACCACACACCGACCTGGCCAGCCAGGTTGACTGGGCTCGACCAGGTCGATACCCCTGTCGACAGGGCTTTCGACAGCCCTGTCGACATGGGTAGCCCAGGTCGACAGCCCAGTCGACCTGGGTGGCTAGGCGGGTGTTTTATCCGCCTGGCCCATCGGGCCCCATTTCAAATTATTATTTTATTCTGTTTGAATTTTAAATTTAATTCAAAACTTCCGAAGGCCATATCTTCTTCATACGGACTCCGTTTTTCGAAAACTCGGACTCTATTTCGCGTATTTTTCCGAGACGAACGCAATGACGTATCCCGTTTCCCTTAGTTCTTTGATTTCAGATTAATTATACTTTAATTTGTTAATTCCACAGTTATAGCATTTCCGGGGTGTTACAAGAATTGAAGTCGAAAGGAACATCCTTACCAAGAAGGCTGGTCAAAGGTCGAGTGATTTTGCTAAAATCCTTTATAAAGCAACGATAGAAACCAGCATGACCTAAAAAGGATTGGATGTCCTTAATGGATTTGGGAATGGGAAGATTCGAGATAAACTCAATTTTGGCTTTGTCTACTTCAATTCCTTTATTGGAGATGACATGTCCTAAAACAATGCCATGTTTAACCATGAAGTGACACTTTTCCCAATTAAGCGTTAAGTGTTTATCTTTGCAACGGCTAAGAACAAGATCCAGGTGATGTAAACAATCATTGTAGGAATCCCCGAAGATGGAAAAATCATCCATAAACACTTCCAAAAATCGCTCGATCATATCAGAAAAAATGCTAACCATGCACCTCTGAAAGGTAGCAGGTGAATTACAGAGACCAAAAGGCATACGACGGTACGCAAATGTACCAAATGGACAAGTGAAAGTGGTTTTCTCTTGGTCCTCAAGAGCGATAGGGATTTGATTATAGCCCGAGTACCCGTCAAGGAAACAATAGTACTCATGACCAGCTAGTCGTTCTAAGATTTGATCGATAAATGGCAGAGGGAAATGATCCTTACGTGTTGCAGCTTTAAGTTTCCTATAGTCAATGCAAACACGCCAACCGGTCTGGGTGCGGGTTGGGATAAGCTCGTTAGCTTCATTTTGGATCACGGTAATCCCTGATTTCTTAGGTACGACATGAATCGGACTAACCCATTGACTATCGGAAATTGGGTAGATGATTCCATTGTCAAGACATTTAAGGATTTCAGCACGAACTGCTTCTTTCATGATAGGGTTTAGTCGACGCTAGGGATCACGAGTGGGTTTGGCATCATCTATAAGGTGGATTCGATGTTGGACTATCGAAGGACTAACCCCCTTAATATCGTTCATGGACCAACCAATTGCTTCCTTATTTTTCTTAAGGATGGGAAGGAGCAATTGTTCCTGCTCTAAAGTAAGGTCAGAAGCGATAATGACAGGAAAAGTATCATTATCTCCTAAGTAAGCGTACTTAAGATGACTGGGCAACACTTTGAGTTCAGATTTTGGGGACGACTCAGTTAAAGAAACTGGTTGAGGGACACACTCAATTGTGAGCGGCTCGACAGGAACCGAATCAGAGACATTTTTGGGAATATCTTGAAACAAGGTTTCGTAACTCGATTCAATTTCATTATTCAGATGATCGAGCTCAGGTTCATTATCATGGACTGAATGAATTTCAGAAAACTGATCCACCTAAGAGTTTGGAGAGTTTTCAGTTCTAAAGATGTTTAGCTCGACCGTCATGTTACCGAAAGAAAGTTTCATAGACCCATTTCTACAGTTGATAAGCGCATTAGAGGTTGCTAAGAAGGGTCGTCCTAGAATCAAAGGGATCTGGTTTGCAGGATTGCTTACCTGTTGAGTTTCTAGGACAATGAAATCAACTGGAAAGATGAATTCATCTATTTTGATCAATACATCCTCGATTTCGCCCATAGGTTCCTTAATTGAATAGTCAGCAAGCTGAAGGGTAACCTTGGTGGGTTTCAGTTCTCCAAGGCCTAATTGGCGATAGACGGAATATGGAAGCAAGTTAACACTTGCACCTAAGTCTAGCAGGCATCTATCGATTTTCTTGTCCCCAATAGTACATGATATTGTGGGGCCGCCAGGATCTTTGTATTTCACTAGCATTGATTGGGACAAGACTTCGCTTAGAGTTGCTACTAGAAACACTTTCTTAGGTACATGTGTATGACATTTTTGAGTGCACAAATATTTTATAAATTTAGCATATTGTGGAACTTGTTGTATAATATCTAAAAGAGGAATGTTCACTTTAACTTGCTTAAATATTTCAAGGATTTTTTCTAGTTGGTCCGTCTTTTTCCTAGGTCGGAGTCTATGAGAAAATGGAGCAGACAACTCAGTAGGTTGGGCTACTTGAGTTTGAGGATGGTCCTTATCAGAAATTTGCTCAATGTTTTGATCTGAGTTGGTCGAATTATCGGTAAGGTTTAAAAGATCGTCCGGTAAATCATTTGGGTTGACCACATTGTTGCCAATCTTATTGCCAGATCTAAGAGTCGTGACTGCATTCAAGTGACTAAAGTTTGAGCCTTGAATGATGTGAATTTGGCTGGGGTTTGAATGTTGTCCTCTAGGGTTTTGAATGTATTGACTTGGAAACGTACCCTTTTCCCTTTCACTTAATCTAGCGTTAAGTTGAGACATTTGTTTTTGAAGTTCACTCATTTGTTGATTCGTGTTTTGCATATATGATTGCAAGGAGTTGTCTAACTTGTTTTGACTTTCAACACTTTGCTTAGTCATTTGCGCTAATAAGTTGCTCACCTCTGATAAATTCCCCTCAATCGTAGAAAGGCGTTTTTCGTATTGGGGTGCAACCGTTTGATTGTTGAAAGGTGCCTGGTTCGAAGTGTACTGATTTTGCCTAAGAGGATGGTTCACATCATTGTTCGGAAATGCTCGTTTCAAAGGTCTGTTCACCAGAGGGTTATACGGACCATAAGAAAGATTTGGGTGGTTGTTGGGTCTGTTGAAAGCGTTTACTTGCTTAAGGGACTGGGGACAGTCATCAGCCATATGATCAGAGCTAAGACATATGTGACACATGGCTTGAGAAATGTTATTAGACTGAGTGTGTGTTCTAACAACGTTCAATATAGCATCAACAAGAGTATTAGAAGAAGAAGTGGATTCGACAGAATTACTACTGGATCGCGAATAGAGAGATTTTTCATTGGTTCGTTCCCATTGTTTCGATTTTTCTGCTAACTCGTCCAAAAATTCCCAAGCTTCTACATCAGTCTGTTTTAGAAAATTGCCCTGACACATGGACTCTAACATTTTCCTAGTACTATTATCAAGTCCGTCATATACAGTTTGACATAACGACCATGTTTCATAACCAAGATGGGGACAACTTAATAGCAGTTCTTTAAATCTTTTGAAGTATTGCCAAAAAGATTCACCCCCTTTTTGGTGGAAATTGGTGATTTCATTTCTGACTCTAGCTGTTTTTTCCGGGGGGTAGAACTTTTTAAGGAAAACTGCTGTAAATTCATCCCATTTTTTAATCGAATTTGGGGGCAAGCTGCGAAACCATTTTTCTGCGGAGTCAGTTAATGCGAATGGAATCAAATGAAGTTTAATACCATCCTCACATAACTGTTGTAATTTAAAGGTTGCATAAGCATATTCAAATTTCGTTGAGAAACTATATGGTTCATCATGAGAAAAGTTTCCAAATTTGGGAAGGATGTTTATTTGACTCGATCGGATTTCAAATTGATTACCCATAGGATTGGGTAACTGAATGCAAGAAGGGCCATAAACTCTATCGGGAAGGATTCTGTCCATCAGGGTATGAGGTGCGGATTTGTTACCCATTTCTAAGGGTTGTTCGGGAAAATTGGTTGTTGAAGAAGGGGAAGGTGGTCTGATTCGAACTAAACGATGAGATTCTTGGTCACGGGACCAAGTTTTCATGCACTAGAAAGAAGAAGGAAAGAGTTCGTCAGAAAAAAAATTAGATAGAGGAGTTCGGAAACTGGTGAGAAAGAAAAAGTTTTGAAAATGGGAGTTTTATTTATTTATTTTTTGGAAAAGAACGACCTACAGACTAGCGAGGTTTAAAAGAAAAAAATGTTAAATTTTTTTAATCATTTCTATTTTTCAATTTTTTATTTGTTTTTGAGGAATTTTGAATTTTTTTTATTCACAAAACAATCACACACAGAAGTTAGCTATAATGAAATTTTCTGTCCTTAATGGCTCCTAACCCAAAATTATATAGTGACACGTTTGATTACTTAGACTAAAAGATTTCTCAGCTAGTTAACGGACAGGAGTTATCGGTGCACCAGGAATCACCCTAGCAATGCAGCCGAAGGTTTAAGTACCTTCAGAGTAACATCCGATATAATATTTACGAATCACCATAATATTTTTAAACAGTTATTTCTCTGCCGTAGTCTAGACACCAAGAAATAATTCGTTCCAAATAAATCAACTATCAAAATACAATTAAGCCCTAGATGAGCCCGCGACTCCCTCAGGTCCAACGTCCAACCGTTATTATTAGTCAGATTCTACGATGAAATGCAATTTGTGGGCTAAGGAAAGGGTGATGAAATCCCTCACCTTATGTGAACTGGGGTATTGCCCTTAACAGAATGAATACGATGCAGAAATAATAATCACAGAAATTAAAAGATTTTACAAGAAAGCCGCTGCCCCTGCAGAAGATTTTTACAAGCAACGTCTATTTTTTTTATTTGCAGCAGTCCCTGTAGAGTTTAGAAAAATCTCACCTAGATAGGCAGTCTGTCTAGAGCAATTAATTAACACACACAAATCATAGCCCAAATAAGCCCACAAACACTAGCCCAACATACCAAGTTAACCGGTTCATGTAATGGTCAAACCCTCAAAGACAAACGAGGATACAAATCTGCTCCGTAATACTCGATTCTGGAAATCCCGATTCGAAGTAAGGGCAAGACAATTTAAAAGAAATATTGACTCGGTGCAGGCGGGTTCACAGCTTGTGTAGGAGCACGCGATTTGGTTCTACGAAATGGAGGTGGAGGCGATTGGGGAGTTTGTGGTTGGAGGTTTCGGGTGATTTGGGGTTTGAGGAACGAACAAGGGTTAGTGGCAATTTGCGATGGAATTGGGAGTCTGTTGAAGTATGATGGTTGCGTTCGAAGGAGTGGAGGGGTTGAAGGCGGTGGTCAGGGGCTAGTAGTTTTCGATTTAGGTGGTGAAGTGCTGTACGTTGATGGGTTGAATCCTTGTTGTCTGACATTGTACGATCTGAGGAGCGCTTGGTTCTTTGGTGACGTAAGGTACAGGAGTGGTCGGGCTTTGCGTTGCAGCTGAAGCGATTGGGAGTTTTGGGGGCACGGTGCTTGTGGGTTTGTGGATATGGGTTTGAACGGGAGGGTGTGAACGTTGTATTGAACTGTTTGAAGTGAGTAGAGTGGAGGAGAATAGTGGTGTGGAGGAGAGCCACTCAGAGGGTGATGAAGTAAGCAGTTTGAGTGAAGTGTTGGTAGAGGAAGATGTACTGTTGACTGTTGATGATGGCATTGTATTTCAGTTGTTTAATGAGAGATTTGTTGGCAGAAGGGTGATTTGTGGACGTTGATGGTAGGAACTATGTAACAGACTGGAGGAGGTCGAGCAAGAGAAGTCTGAATATATAGTGATTAAAAGTGGTGAAGTATGGTGTTTGTGACGTGAAGAGGATGGGAGGGGGTATGTTGATGGGTAATGAGGATCAAGTTGTTGGTCTGTTTTGAATTGTGGAATGTAGATCTGATGGGGGTTGAAGGTGTTAACTTGTAATAGTCTGGTGGCTTGAAGATGCGTGAGGCAAAGGGGGTTGCGGGTGAAGGGTGTGTGAATTTTGGATGTGAGCCGTGCAAAGTAAGAGGGTGAAGTTGGATGACTAGGCACTGATGTATGAATGCTGAAAGGTTGATAGCCGTGAAGGAGCATGAAGTGGTTGATTTGACAGACAATTTAAAGAGCACAGAAAAAGGAAAAATTGCAGAAGTTTTTTTTTAATTTATTTGTAAAAATTGTAAATAAATGCGAGAAGAATTTGGCAAGAAATTTAATGGAATTGTGGCAAGGTATTAAATTTATTTATTTTATCTTGGAGATTCTGGTATCAATTAATAATTTAATACCAAATCGGCAAGCAAGATTTTTTTCCTATCTATACTAGAAAACAAAAGGAAACAAAATAAAATAAAAATATTTATGTGTTTTTTTAATGAGGGAAATATAAAGGGAATAAAATAAATAAAAATAAAAAATAAAAATATAACCCGAAGGGTTTAGTAATAAAAATTTTTTGGTCCCCGGCAACGGCGGCAAAATTTGTTTGCGAACAAATTATACAATTGTAAGCAAGTGTAAAATCCGTTTGACTTTCCTAAACAACAAGGATTGTTGTAGAGGGTGTCGAACTCTGGGACCAAAAATATTTTAATTCATAAATCCAATCAAGTTATTCCAGGATTTTGATTGATTGAAAACACAGAAAATAACAGCAATTAAATAAAAAGAGAGATTTATATAATAAGAGAAAGGAATTAGGGGATAATGACATAGATTGGATTCATACTCATCAATAACCAGCAAATAAATATAGATCTAATTCATGTTTCTGTCACAAACATTAATCAACGATTATTAGGTTCTTAGAAACAAATAAGTAAATAACGACAAGCATAGCCTATGCAGGAGCTGAGCTCTTAAACAACCATAGGCTATCAGGACAGATTCACTAATTAATTTCTAAAACCCTAAAATTAGATCTAAATCTGATAATTGTTAGATCGAACACGAATATACCCTGTGAAGGAGCATAGCTCTTAAACGACACAGAATATGAAGGTTCAGATCTAACCCTTGATTCAGATCTAGATCTACATACATGAAGTTCTAATCTCTTTGGCTATGTGATTCATATTGAATCATATCTATTAGCGTCATCACCCCCTAATCGAAGGGGATTAGCTAGACATAGTTAAAGAAGAAGAGAAAAATAAACTAAATAACACGAACATAAATAAAACTAAAACTAAATAGAACAGAGGATGAATGATTTTATTCCAAGAAGAGAATTACAGAATAAAACCTAATGTGTTTTTACAATGAATGAGATAAAGTGTATTTATAGCTGATATGACAAAGGCTACTTGGCAAATTCCATAATGTGGGACTAAATGAGACGTCCCCTAACCCCGTACTGACGGTGGCAAGGGTAATCCGTGGAATATAACGCAGAAACAGGTAATAGCAGAACAGAATTAAATAAATACACCAGATAATGAACAATAGAATATACTGGATAAAAGTAATCATCAGAGTTACACAGTATACAGGATCATACTTAGTAAAAATACAATTCAGCTATACATAAATGTCTACAGCGGAAAACAAACATAATATGTACAATAGGAGCAGAACAGCATAAAAAGAGATAAATGATAGAATCCATCTTCAGCTCCATTTATCCAGAAAGAACCAGCTAAACCTGAATACAAGGCTACCCGTGTTGAAAAAGGGGCACCCGAGTTTGAAAGTGAAACAAACTACGAGTCAGTCATGGGACTGGTATGAGAAATCTACTCAACATATATATAATTTGGCTATCACAGGACCACGCCACTTTCATGGAACAGGTTTACTCCATTGGATTTCCAATGCTTTAAAACAAATCTTTCTTTTAAACAACGCAATGCATTTTATAAAAATAAAGCCATAGTAAGACTCAGTTCCCATCACACAATGCAACGCGAACCGAAGGATAGAGTTTTTACCTTATAACGGCCAAGATATGCTTGATACGAATAAAACCAAGGCATTTGATATTGTTGCTAGTGTTTATATGTTTTGAAAACAATTTCAAATCATAACTATCAATCATAGACGACATGAGCGTCCCATGCCACTATGTCGCCAGATATATATATACAATCGAAACCGCACAGTCACATATTTGGAAATTGGATTTCCGTCATGAACCAGGGCAAAAGATAGTACTTACCGAATTCGTGACTCTCTAGCCCGAGCCACAGGATCAGAACGCATCAACCCTTTAGATCGTCAGGGCCGGTTCACCGATGTGGATTATTATGCCTGAACACTACGTCTCCCCCCCCCCTTTGGGGCGTAAACGAGCCAATGAATGACTCCATCGGACCCGGATCGTCCGATCAAACCGAGGCGCCTCGCAACAGCAACAACCACATAGGTGAAAAGTATATAAATGTCAGGGCTGGTAGGTCACTGACACCACCCTAGCTAGAAAGAAACGCAGGCCCTCCCTGATGTCCTCTCCCGTTTCTGGTTCATACTGGCGTGTGAGGCTCGCGATTTCATGTTATACACAAAGCTACGCCACACAGGCGGTGCTTTGATCATCACCACAAGGCTTAGCTTTTCAACAGAAGCCCTGATCATTTGCCACTTGGGCATGCCACACTAGCAATTCATGCCATGAGATTAATGTCCATCGATACACAACCTCTGAGCTCGTGCGTCTCAGAGAAGGGCATTAAGCAAAAGAATAAATTCTCCGCCGCCAAACAGATGTATATTTAATAGAGATCAATCAACGTCAGACACACAGTCCATTTACAAGTCCATTCTGGGTTTGAACGAAACCGGAGGCACTATATACCTTGCAAACCCATCGATCACCACGTACGTCAGGACGATCACCACTCATTATCCATATTTCGGGATGCCTCCCAATCAGGACCTCGGTTACCATCCAAACGAGGTGAAGATCTCCGGTCTTCGACCACCGTCTTCATCTTCGACTTTCAATCGTCGGTCAATTATTTGAAATGAGAATTAACTTGGCCTTTTCAAATAATTCACGTATATTTAGAATTTCAAATCAATTTATTTCATTGGTTAAATCATTCGACAACACCAATTTTGTTCTTTGATGTAATTTTCACACCAAACACATTCAACCATAAAATACCACATAAATCGATCAAATTCATTTTATTTCCATTCCATATCGTTTATGATATTTTATAACGATTTATCCCTATTTTTATTTATTTTAAAATAGCCAATTTATTCAAAACGACGCTTCGGGCCATAACGCGGCCGTGGTGCGGTTTTTCTTCATATTTGATTTACACATATCTGAAAATTTAACAGTTGGATCTTCCCAAAATTTACATCATTAGAAAGGTCTTTTCAAAACGAATCCAACGGTTCCAGTTTCGGGAAAATCCGACGGTCGGATCTCCCGGTACAATCGTTTGAAGTTTCGATTTCAAAATACGAACTGTAGCGTCGTTATTCGATTAAATATAATTATATTTATACATATATATATATATACATATATATATATAATCGTTTCTGGCACTGTTTTTCTTCAGATTTGAATTAAACATTCCAGACAATCCAACCGTTGGATTTTTACAAAGTTGGTGCCGTTGGAAAAATATTTCCAAGGCGAACCCAACGGTTGCGGTTTCGGGAAAATCCAATGGTCGGATTTCCCGCACTAGTTCTTTGAAATCACGGTTTCAAAATACGAACTGCACGGCCACGTTTCGTTTTAATTTTATTTATATTTATATATTTATATAAATATAGTTCATTCAACAATTTCAATATCGTTTTCACTTCAAATATTTCACTAACGCCTTTAAATTTTGGAAAATTTCGCCATAACCTCCTTTATACGGGAGGGCCTGGGAAAATTCCCAAATAGCCACGCGGGCGTCTCATGTCAAAAGAAAAAGAAAAAGCCAAGCGGCTAGCCAACAGGCTCATAAAATCATCACCCAAACAAAACAGTAAATGTGTACCAATTTGTCAGGCGCAAAATTTTATTCCTCTTCTCTAGCCCCTTTGCTATAACCTGTTCAATAAATATGCATGTACATATATACGGTTCTTATCACTTATCATTTTCCATTCAACTTCATATTTGATTCCATTTGGTTTAAATGCACAATTCATTCTAATGTTACATGCATAGGTAAAAATCACGTCATTTGCTAATTAATGAATATTTCAACTCATGCATATTTATTTGAATGAGTTGCTATTTTTAACACTTCACATTTCAACAATTCATGTGTATAATAAAAATACGATTTTTATTTTAAAATAATTCATTTCAAAACACTATTATTCTATATAGTTTATATAGGTGATAAAAATAGGATTTTTATTATAAAACAATTTCTTTTAAAACGAGATTATTTTATATAGTCCATATAGTTGATAAAAGGTGATTTTTATTATGAAACAATTTATTTCAAAATATGGATACCATTCAACACATGAATTTCAATTCAATGAATGAATATCAATTCAACACATGAAGGTTTTCTATAGTTTCTATATATAGATAAAAATGTGATTTTTATATTTAAAACACGAATACCATTCAACACACGAATTTCTAATCAACGGATGAATATCGATTCAACACATGAAGGTTTCCTATAGTTTCTATATATAGATAAAAATGATATTTTTATATTTAAAACACGAATACCTTTCAACACATGAATTTCTAATCAACGAATGAATATCGATTTAACACATGAAGGTTTTCCTATAGTTTCTATATATAGATAAAAATGTGATTTTTATATTTAAAACATGAATTCCTTTCAACACATGAATTTCTAATCAACGAATGAATATCGATTCAACACATGAAGGTTTTCCTATAGTTTCTATATATAGATAAAAATGTGGTATTTATATTTAAAACACGAATACCTTTCAACACATGAATTTCTAATCAATGGATGAATATCGATTCAACACATGAAGGTTTTCCTGTAGTTTCTATATATAGATAAAAATGTGATTTTTAAATTTAAAACACGAATACCTTTCAACACATGAATTTCTAATCAATGAATGAATATCGATTCAACACATGAAGGTTTTCCTATAGTTTCTATATATAGATAAAAATGTGATTTTTATATTTAAAACACGAATACCATTCAACACATGAATTTCTAATCAACGGATGAATATCGATTCAACACATGAAGGTTTTCTATTCAATGAATAAATATAGTTTCAGCAAATGAAAATAATTCAAACACATGAATATTATTCAAAATTTCGGTAGCATAACGGCAGGGTAGTTAAAACCGGGACCGTCCCTAGTACGGCTCCTCGCTCTACCTTAAAACCTCGCGGTTTTTGACAATGGGGATCATGCATCTAGTTCGCACGCAGGCGACATGTATATATTTATTTCATTTCCACAAACTAATCCTATGTGGTTTCAACCAAATATTTCTCAACCACACATGGGTATTTTTCAACCACAATAAATCAATATCAACCACAAATAATCCCAAACAACCATTCGCTATCAATTAATTTTCACACCAATCACAACCAATAAATATCGTCCATGGTTTGTGGACGAGGGGCGCATATATATATATATTTATATAGCAATTCATTTCTATTTCAACACATATATAATTTTTACAACGCATATACAACTTATAAATCGAACGTACAACTTATACAACGCTTATACATGAGGTGTACAACGCTTATATAACTCATACATCGACTATATAATTTATATATCGTCGTTTTCCATATTGTTTATAAATTAGAAATCTCACTTTGGGTTCCTCTCCACCAAAATAGCAGAAGGCTCAGAAAAATATGCGGTCTCTTCTAGAATGTAGAAGACGTCCACACGGTCACGATGTTTCCTGTTTCATCGAATTTCGTTTAGAAACGAAAAAGATATGATTTTTCGAAGTTTGCAACACTTTAAAACTTTTGAAATCAGTTTAAATAATATAAACTGTATACCTCCTTTAAAGATTCAAATCTAGGGTTGAAGAATTCGCGAAAACCGAGCAGCGTGGAGACGATCGGAGGGTGTCACGTTGTCGCCCTCGGAGAGAGCTTCCCACGCAGGTGCGCCACGTCGAGTTCGAACTCCGATCGGAGCAGCGGCGGGCCTTCAAAGGGCGCGACTTTCGAGGGGTCGTGCTCGACGATGGCGAGGCGATAGGTGGCGTGGCGGGGTCGGATTTGAAGGCGGTGGAGAGGGCTTCAAAAGCTTCAACTGGCGGAGGTGCTGAAAGTGGATGTGGCGATCGGAAATGGGGAGGGAAGCTTTGGAGGCTAGCCGCCGTTCAAATCGGGAGAGAGAAAGGGATTTTTCTTTTTTTTTTTAAAAAAAAATTGATTGGTCGGGGAGGTTTTAAAGGGGTTTTCTGACACGACCACCAATTGAAACCCAACGACTATCATCCTAGCGTTTTACCCTCATTCCGAACACAATGGGATATGTTTCGAAGGCCCATTTGACTGTTTCAGTCAGTTTTCCTTCAAATTAAAATATAAAACATTCAATATTTGATTTGAACGTGCATTTCAATTTGCCAGGGCCACAAACTGATTCGAAAAATTCCAGAAAAATAAATCTAGCTATGTTTTGACGATATGGTCCCAACAAAACTAGTTTCATCAAATTCTGAGACCGTTTGCAAAAAGGCCCATTTCTGGTCGATCCAATTTAACTGTAATTGACCAAAACACATTTTCCTTTGCCATGCTCACATATTAGATTCAAAAATTATAAAATTTGAAACCTAGCAATAACTTCACATCCCGGATCCAACAAAAGTGGTTTCGTCGAATTCCGAGGTCGTATACAAATTGGCCATTTTCACGGGCTATATAAATTCCATATCGACCCTTCTGAAAATTCATTTGGCCATAACTTTTGCTTTCCGCTATGAAAATTCGATTTTTCAGATTCGTTAGAAAGGTATTCACTAACAGATTTAAATATTTTTGGTTTCACTAAAATCCGTTTTGTTTTGCACCCGGTATAGTCCGACAAAGTTTGAATTCAATTTTTGAAACTGCAGCGCCATTACAGGCCTTGTTTATAATTAGAATTAATTATATTCGTTTTCAATTGTCGATTCAAACTCACTTTTCATCTCAATTATTTAAAATATTTATTTTAAATATTTAAAATCCATTATTTTAGCCAATTTAAAATTTTTAAATTGGTTCAGATTTTCTGGGTCGTTACAATCTCCCCCACTTAAAACTTTTCATCCCCGAAAAGGAACAATGTCGAAAGTAGTTTGATAAATCTACAATCACACAACATAACAACCAATTTGTTTTTAACCTTCCAAAAATATACTAATCAAATCCTATATTCCTTTAAAAATCATTCAGAGTATAGAATTGATAGTGCACATCCATGGGAAGAAAATAACAATAGAATAGAAAATTAAATGGTAATGAAAAGTATGGTAAATGTACCTTGCACCGGAGTCAATCAGAGATATCTATTCTGCATCTGGGATAGGCTTCCTGAATGCTCTCCTCAGTTTCCCAAGTTCAATCTCGTGGATCTCCACTCCATTGTACTTTGACTAAGTGAACCTTCTTGTTCCTCAGCTCTTTGGTTTCTTTGCCGATAATCTTTAGCAGCTCTCGTCTCAAAGCTAATTCTGGAGTAATTTCAATATCCTGCTGAGCTGCTTCTTCCACGATCAAGTCTGGATCATGAACGTGCTTTCGAAGTTGAGATATGTGAAATACATAATGAACTCCAGGCAACCAATCCGGCAATTTAACCCTATAAGCGAGAGTTCCGATCCGTTCCAGAATAGGAAACGGACCAATGAATTTGGGAGCCAACTTTCCGGTTTTACCGAACCGGATAACTCCTCTCATTGGCGATACCTTCAAATATACATAATCGCCAACAACAAAGGATATATCTCTTCTTCTTCTATCGGCATAGCTCTTTTGTCGGCTTTGAGCGGCAAGGAATCGCTTCTTAATAAAATCGACTTTGTCGGCAGCTTCTCGAATCATATCAGGACCCAACACAAGTCTATTACCCGGTTCGACCCAACAAGCAGGGGATCGGCACGGTCTACCATACAATGCTTCGAATGGCGACATTGTCAGACTCGCCTGGTAGCTGTTGTTATAAGAGAATTCAGCCAAATGCAGATGGTCTTCCCATGATCCACCGAAATCTAGAACACAAGCCTGCAATAGATCTTCTAAAATGCGATTCACCCTCTCAGTCTGACTGTCTGTCTGAGGATGATAAGCGGTGCTCAAGTTCAACTTCGTTCCCAGCTCGACTTGAAATGCCTCCCAGAATTTGCTAGTAAATATTGTATCTCTATCACTGACTATACTGAGCGGCACTCCATGCAGTCTAACTATTTCCTTGAAGTAAATCTGCGCCAGACTTTGAGCAGTTCTGTTTGATCTGACAGGTATAAAATGGGCGGTCTTCGTGAAGCGATCTACGATCACCCAAATACTGTCATTCCCTTTTCTGGTTCTGGGCTGACCATCAATGAAATCCATAGAAATATGTTCCCACTTCCAACCAGGAGCTTCTAGTGGTTGTAACAATCCAGCCAATTTCTGTTGGTCGCTTTTGACTAGTTGGCAAGTAGGGCATCGGCTAACGTATATTGATATGTCTCTCTTTAAGGACTTCCACCAGAATGTGCGCTTGATATCGTTATACATTTTACTCACCTCCGGATGGATACTGAGCTTAGATTTGTGGCATTCATCAAGCACCTCTCTTCTGAGTTCAGGAATTTCCGGAACACAAATTCGTCCTTCTAACCTCAGAATCCCTTCGCTGTCTAGTTGGAAATCCGAAGCATCGCCTTCACGAATTCGCTGACTCATTCCTTTAATAAATTGGTCGTCTTCTTGGAGAGCCGATATCTTGTCAATCAATGAAGTCGCAATGATGAAACTGGCGATCATTTCATTCTTTCGGCTTAACGCATCGGCCACGACATTGGCTTTCCCTGGAGTGTATAGAATTTCAAAATCGTATGCTGCAAGAAACTCCAGCCAACGTTGCTGCCTCAAATTCAGGTCTTTCTGGGTGAACAAATACTTTAACGACTGGTGATCTGTAAACAGTTCAAATCTCTCACCCAGGAGATAGTGTCTCCAGATTTTCAAGGCGAATACTATAGCCAATAACTCAAGATCATGAGTTACGTAGTTCTTCTCGTGCGGCTTTAGTTGACGGCTAGCATAAGCAATCACTTGGCCTCTTTGCATTAACACTGCGCTAAGGCCTTCTCTAGAAGCATCAGTCCAGACTTTCAAATCTTGATTGCCATCGATGATGGTTAACACTGGAGCTGTCGTTAGTCTTAACTTTAGCTCTTCGAAAGCCTCCTTACTTTCTGGAGTCCATTTGAACTTAGAGTGCTTCTTCGTAAGCTTCGTTAAATGACCAGATATCTTCGAAAAGTTTTTAACGAACTTCCGGTAATAGCTAGCCAATCCGAGAAAACTGCGGACTTCAGTGGGGGTACTGGGCTGTTTCCAATTCTGAATGGCTGTGATTTTGCTTGGGTCCACAGCAATTCCTTCTTTCGATACAACGTGGCCCAGAAATTTCACTTCATCTTGCCAGAAGATACATTTGGAAAATTTGGCTTTTAATACATTCCATCTCAGAATTTCTAGAACTTGTTCCAGATGCTTTTCATGTTCGGCCTTTGATTTAGAGAAGATTATAATATCGTCAATAAAAACCAGAACAAATTTATTCAAAACTCCTCTGAACACTCTATTCATCAAATCGACGAAGTAAGCTGGAGCGTTACATAAGCCGAACGGCATTACTAACCACTCGTAGAATAAGTCGGGACCTCTGAATGCTGTCATTGGAACACACTCTTTGGCAATTCGAAGTTGATGGAAACCGGTAGCTAGGTCCATTCTTGAGAATACTTGTGCTCCATTTAACCGATCCAACAAATCATCAATCCGCGGCAATGGATACTTGTTCTTTATTGTCTGCTTGTTCAGATCACGACAGTCCACGCATAGCCGTAGAGTACCATCAGATTTTAGGACAAATACCACTGCTGCACCCCAATCAGAGAAACTAGGCCTGATCAGACCTTTCCATACCAGCTGTCGTGTTTGATTGTCCAATTCCTCCTTCTCTTTCATTGACATTCTTCGAATAGCGTGAACTACCGGCCTTGCATTGGGAATTAAAGCAATTTTGAAATCAATTTCTCTCTGCGGAGGTAAGCGAACAACTTCTTCGAACACATCCGCATAGTTCTTGACGACAGGAATGTCTTCGATGAGGTCCGGAATATTTTCTGCAACTTCAGGGATATTTTCTATTTGGGCTGGATTGACATCTAAAGCTGCCCAGAAGTCCTTTCTATTTGATGTCGGGCCCTCACAAGGTATGGTTATATAATTCCCCGATTTAATCTTAGCCCTAACAACTCTCTCGGCGCATCTAACCTCTGCTTCGTATTTGGTTAGCCAATCCAATCCCAGAAAAGATCGAATTCATTAAAATTTATGACGATAGAGATAGTAGGGAATTTATAGCATGAGAAAGAGACAGGCACTACACAAACCCAACTGAGATCGATGGAACCCCCGACCGGATTTTGGACAGTCATTGGTTCTTTAAGCTTCCTCAATTTCAAATCCAACTTCTTAATGACATTCTTTGCTATAAAGCTTCGTGATGCGCCTGTGTCAAACAGTACTTTGACCGGAATGTTTTTGACAGTAAGCGTTCCTTCTAAAACATCAGATCTTCCTTGACTTGTTGAGGGATCAGAAGTTTCTGCTACTTCATTCACTTGAAATACTTCAGGCTTTTTTAAGAGCCAGCAATCCTTTGCAAGATGACCAGTCTGCCTGCATTTACTGCAACCTCTTTTCTCTTGGAAATTCTTCTCTGATTTAGATCCACTCTTGATTCGTTTCTTTAGAGATCTGCAACTTATCGAGAGATGTCCTTGCTTATTGCAGTTAGAGCATACAGTTGTCGTTACTGAAAATAACCTATTATAACTGATTACATTATCTTGATTTCTTCTCAGCTTTGGCCCTTTTCCTCTTGGCACTGGGCTTCTTACTGACCTTAGACATTGTACTGGCCTCAGGACGATCAGTTTCGGACACAATTTTATTACTAGAGCTGACTTCTTCTTCATACGGTAGCATACCCTTCTTGTCTAGATCTTCGTACGGATAAGCCATGTATATCATTTCAGAAAAGGGGAGCTTCACGTTCCTCATTACACTGTTCTGATACTTTCTTTGAAGTCCGTGAATAAATCCCATATTTTTCCTCTTTGGTTCTTTAATCAGATGAGGAGCAAAGTGAGAAAGTTCGTTGAATTTCTTATGATATTCAGGGCACCTTGTATCAGATAAGAAAATTCATCGCATAATCGCTCAGTCGCTTCTGGAGGAGTAAATCTTTTTAGGAAAATCACTTTGAATCTATCCCAGGTGATATCACCCTCCGGATTATTCTCTATAACTGAATCTCACCAGAACAAAGCTTCGTCTTTGAGTGCCCAAGAGGCCAGTAATCTTTTCTGGTCATCTCTCAGCTTTAAACCATCAAAGATCTTTTCAGCCGAACGAATCCAAGCCTGTGTCTTCATAATAGATTCTTCACCAGAGAATGGTATTCCACCCATATTTCGATATTTGATTAATAGGGCCTCAATATTCGGTTTTGCATTCCTTCTGTTTCAGACACTCATTTTCTAGTACTTCTGCAAACAGCAGACCAAGTGTCAGGTCACAGAAAAGATAATTTAAAATATAGAAACACACACTTCAATGTAAATGTGTCTATCGAGGTGTTATTTCATTCTGCTTTACTCACACTAGGATATTGCTGATCCTATCTGTATAGAGTTACACGTCCTAGAACACTACTGGTTCTATTTCTGACGAGTTCGTTGAAATGTTATATTCCAGAACTAAGCTTAACCAAAGCTTTGATACCAAATTAGACATCCCCAAACCCGTACTGACGGTGGCAAGGGTAATCCGTGGAATATAACACAGAAACAGGTAATAGCAGAACAGAATTAAATAAATACACCAGATAATGAACAATAGAATATACTGGATAAAAGTAATCATTAGAGTTACACAGTATACAGGATCATACTTAGTAAAAATACAATTCAGCTATACATAAATGCCTACAGCGGAAAACAAACATAATATGTACAATAGGAGCTGAACAGCATAAAAACAGATAAATGGTAGAATCCATCTTCAGCTCCATTTATCCAGAAAGAACCAGCTAAACCTAAACAAAAGGCTACCCGTGTAGAAAAAGGGGCACCCGAGTTTGAAAGTGAAACAAACTACGAGTCAGTCATGGGACTGGTATGAGAAATCTACTCAACACATATATAATTTGGCTATCACAGGACCAAGCCACTTTCGTGGAACAGGTTTACTCCATTGGACTGCCAGTGCTTTAAAACAAATCTTTCTTTTAAACAACGCAATGCATTTTATAAAAGTGAAGCCATTATAAGACTCAGTTCCCATCACACAATGCAACGCAAACCGAAGGATAGAGTTTTTACCTTATAACGGCCAAGATATGCTTGATACGAATATAACCAAGGCATTTGATATTGTTGCTAGTGTTTATATGTTTTGAAAACAATTTCAAATCATAACTATCAATCATAGACGACATGAGCGTCCCATGCCACTATGTCGCCAGATATATATATACAATCGAAACCGCACTGTCACATATTTGGAAATTGGATTTCTGTCATGAACCAAGGCAAAAGATAGTCCTTACCGAATTCGTGACTCTCTAGCCCGAGCCACAGGATCAGAACGCATCAACCCTTTAGATCGTCAGGGATGGTCCACCGATGTGGATTATTATGCTTGAACACTACGTCTCCCCGACCTTTGGGGCGTAAACGAGCCAATGAATGACTCCATCGGACCCGGATCATCCGATCAAACCGAGGCGCCTTGCAACAGCAACAACCACATAGGTGAAAAGTATATAAATGTCAGGGCTGGTAGGTCACTGACACCACCCTAGCTAGAAAGAAACGCAGGCCCTCCTTGATGTCCTCTCCTGTTTCTGGTTCATACCGGGGTGTGAGGCTCGCGATTTCACGTTATACACAAAGCTAAGCCACACAGACGGTGCTTTGATCATCACCACAAGGCTTTGCTTTTCAACAGAAGCCCTGATCATTTGCCACTTGGGCATGCCACACTAGCAATTCATGCCATGCGACTGATGTCCATCGATACACAACCTCTGAGCTCGTGCGTCTCAGAGAAGGGAATTAAGCAAAAGAATAAATTCTCTGCCGCCAAACAGATGTATATTTAATAGAGATCAATCAACACAGAATAAAATCCAATGTCAGACACACAGTCCATTTACAAGTCCGTTCTGGGTCTGAACAAAACCGGAGGCACTATATACCTTGCAAACCCATCGATCACCACGTACGTCTGGACGATCACCACTCATTATCCATATTTCGGGATGCCTCCCAATCAGGACCTCGGTTACCATTCAAACGAGGTGAAGATCTCCGGTCTTCGACCACCGTCTTCATCTTCGACTTTCAATCGTCGGTCAATTATTTGAAATGAGAATTAACTCAGCCTTTTCAAATAATTCACGTATATTTAGAATTTCTAATCAATTTATTTCAATGGTTAAATCAATCGACAACACCAATTTTGTTCTTTAATGTAATTTTCACACCAAACACATTCAACCATCAAATACCACATAAATCGATCAGATTCATTTTATTTCCATTCCATATCGTTTATGATATTTTATAACGATTTATCGCTATTTTTATTTATTTTAAAATATCCAATTTATTTTAAATGATGCTCCGGGCTGTAACGCGGCCGTGGCGCTATTTTTCTTCAGATTTGATTTACACATATCTGAAAATTTAACCGTTGGATCTTCACAAAATTTACATCATTAGAAAGGTCTTTTCAAAAGGAATCCAACGGTTCTAGTTTCGGGAAAATCCGACGGTCGGATCTCCCGGTACAATCGTTTGAAGTTTCGATTTCAAAATACGAACTGCAGCGTCGTTATTCGATTAAATATAATTATATATATATATATATGATCGCTTCTGGCGATGTTTTTCTTCAGATTTGAATTAAACATTCCAGACAATCCAACCGTTGGATTTTTACAAAGTTGGTGCCGTTGGAAAGATATTTCCAAGGCGAGCCCAACGGTTGTGGTTTCGGGAAAATCCAATTGTCGGATTTCCCCACTAGTTCTTTGAAATCACGGTTTCAAAATACGAACTGCACGGCCACGTTTCGTTTTAATTTTATTTATATTTATATATTTGTATAAATATAGTTCATTCAACAATTTCAATATCGTTTTCACTTCAAATATTTTACTAACGCCTTTAAATTTTGGAAAATTTCTCCATAACCTCCTTTGTACGGGAGGGGCTGGGAAAATTCCCAAAAAGCCACACGGGCGTCTCATGTCAAAAGAAAAAGAAAAAGCCAAGCGGCTAGCCAACAGGCTCATAAAATCATCACCCAAACAAAACAGTAAATGTGTACCTATTTGTCGGGCGCAAAATTTTATTCCTCTTCTCTAGCCCCTTTGCTATAACATGTTCAATAAATATGCATGTACATATATACAGTTCTTATCACTTATCATTTTCCATTCAACTTCATATTTGATTTCCATTTGGTTTAAAAGCACCATTCATTCTAATGTTACATGCATAGGTAAAAATCACGTCATTAGCTAATTAATGAATATTTCGACTCATGCATATTTATTTGAACGAGTTGCTATTTTTAACACTTCACATTTCAACAATTCATGTGTATAATAAAAATACGATTTTTATTTTAAAACAATTCATTTCAAAACACTATTATTCTATATAGTTTATATAGGTGATAAAAATAGGATTTTTATTATAAAACAATTTCATTTAAAACGAGATTATTTTACATAGTCCATATAGTTGATAAAAGGTGATTTTTATTATGAAACAATTTATTTCAAAATATGAATACCATTCAACACATGATTTTCAATTCAACGAATGAATATCGATTCAACACATGAAGGTTTTCTATAGTTTCTATATATAGATAAAAATGTGATTTTTATATTTAAAACACGAATACCATTCAACACATGAATTTCTAATCAACGGATGAATATCGACTCAACACATGAAGGTTTCCTATAGTTTCTATATATAGATAAAAATGTGATTTTTATATTTAAAACACGAATACCTTTCAACACATGAATTTCTAATCAACGAATGAATATCGATTCAACACATGAAGGTTTTCCTATAGTTTCTATATATAGATAAAAGTGCGATTTTTATATTTAAAACACGAATACCTTTCAACACATGAATTTCTAATCAATGAATGAATATCGATTCAACACATGAAGGTTTTCCCATAGTTTCTATATATAGATAAAAATGTGGTATTTATATTTAAAACAGGAATACCTTTCAACACATGAATTTCTAATCAATGGATGAATATCGATTCAACACATGAAGGTTTTCCTATAGTTTCTATATATAAAAAAAAAATGTGATTTTTATATTTAAAACACGAATACCTTTCAACACATGAATTTCTAATCAACGAATGAATATCGATTCAACACATGAAGGTTTTCCTATAGTTTCTATATATAGATAAAAATGTGATTTTTATATTTAAAACACGAATACCTTACAACACATGAATTTCTAATAAACGGATGAATATTGATTCAACACATGAAGGTTTTCTATTCAATGAATAAATATAGTTTCAGCAAATGAAAATAATTCAAACACATGAATATTATTCAAAATTTCGGCAGCATAACGGCAGGGTAGTTAAAACCGGGACCGTCCCTAGTACGGCTCCTCGCTCTACCTTAAAACCTCGCGGTTTTGGACAATGGGGATCATGCATCTAGTTCGCATGCAGGCGGCATGTATATATTTATTTCATTTCCACAAACTAATCCTATGTGGTTTCAACCAAACATTTCTCAACCACACATGGGTATTTTTCAACCACAATCAATCAATATCAACCACAAATAATCCCAAACAACCATTCGCTATCAATCAATTTTCACACCAATCACAACCAATAAATATCGTCCATGTTTTGTGGACGAGGGGCGTATATATATATATAGCAATTCATTTCTATTTCAACACATATATAATTTTTACAACGCATATACAACTTATACATCGAACGTACAACTTATACAACGCTTATACATGAGGTGTACAATGCTTATATAACACATACATCGACTATATAATTTATATATCGTCGTTTTTCATATTGTTTATAAATTAGAAATCTCACTTTGGGTTCCTCTCCACCAAAATAGCAGAAGGCTTAGAAAAATATGCGGTCTCTTATAGAATGTAGAAGACGTCCACACGGTCACGATGTTTCTGTTTCATCGAATTTCGTTTAGAAACGAAAAAGATATTATTTTTCAAAGTTTGCAACACTTTAAAACTGTTGAAATCAGTTTAAATAATATAAACCGTATACCTCCTTTGAAGATTCAAATCTAGGGTTGAAGAATTCGCAAAAACCGAGCAGCGTGGAGACGATCGGAGGGTGTCACGTTGTCGCCCTTGGACAGAGCTTCCCACGCAAATTCGCCACGTCGAGTTCGAACTCCAATCGGAGGGGCGGTGGGCCTTCAAAGGGCGCGACTTTCGAGGGGTCGTGCTCGACGATGGCGAGGGGATAGGTGGCGTGGCGGGGTCGGATTTGAAGGCGGTGGAGAGGGCTTCAAAAGCTTCAACTGGCGGAGGTGCTGAAAGTGGCTGTAGCGATCAGAAACGGGGAGGGAAGCTTTGGAGGCTAGCCGCCGTTCAAATCGGGAGAGAGAAAGGGATTTTTCTTTTTTTTCTAAAAAAAATTTTTTGATTGGTCGGGGAGGTTTTAAAGGGTTTTCTGACACGACCACCAATTGAAACCCAACGACTATCATCCCTAGCGTTTTACCCCCATTCCGAACACAATGGGATATGTTTTGAAGGCCCATTCAACTGTTTCGGTCAGTTTTCCTTCAAATTAAAATATAAAACATTCAATATTTGATTTGAACATGCATTTCAATTTGCCAGGGCCACAAACTGATTCGAAAAATTCCAGAAAAATAAATCTAGCTATGTTTTGACGATACGGTCCCAACAAAACTAGTTTCCTCGAATTCTGAGACCGTTTGCAAAAAGGCCCATTTCTGGTCGATCCAATTTAACTGTAATTGACCAAAACACATTTTCCTTTGCCACGCTCACATATTAGCTTCAAAAATTATGAAATTTGAAACCTAGCAATAACTTCACATCCCGGATCCAACAAAAGTGGTTTTGTCGAATTCCGAGGTCGTATGCAAAATGGCCATTTTCACGGGCTATATAAATTACATATCGACCCTTCCGAAAATTCATTTGGCCATAACTTTTGCTTTCCGCTATGAAAATTCGATTTTTCAGATTCGTTAGAAAGGTATTCACTAATAGATTTAAATATTTTTGGTTTCACTAAAATCCGTTTTGTTTTGCACCCGGTACAGTCTGACAAAGTTTGAATTCAATTTTTGAAACTACAACGCCATTTCAGGCCTTGTTTATAATTAGAATTAATTATATTCGTTTTCAATTGTCGAGTCAAACTCACTTTTCATCTCAATTATTTAAAATATTTATTTTAAATATTTAAAATCCATTATTTTAGCTAATTTAAATTTTTTAAATTGGTTCAGATTTTCTGGTTCGTTACACTAAAGAATTAAACCAACTAACACATAAGCTAGTGTGAACGCAGCTGTAGAGTGAGAGGTCTTGCAAATGAGCTAATGTGAACGCAACATCAGTGAGATGGTCTGTAAATGAGCCAATGTGAATGCAATATGAGTCTTTAGTGAGCCGAATCTACCCAACTGAACTCTATTTGCAACCGTTCTTCAAGCTTTAAACTCTTCAAGCTTTAGTAATTTCAACTTCACTCTTTTTAAGCAAATTCTTCATGCTTTATCCATCAAATGCTCTAAACCAAGCTTTTTATCAACAATCTGAAAACACAGCTATAAATACACAATATTAATTATTTTAAACGGAAAACTAGATAAATAAGCGGATAAAATATACACATTTACGTGTATATCATAAGACAGCCGCTGTATGTAATTTTCAGCAAACAAAATACTTTCCAGACCCAATGAAACGTATATCGAATTGAAGAGTATACGATGATGATTGAAAATATATAACTCTTGTATTTTATTGACCCTTACTTGATTATAAAACAATTCCCAAAACTCACAATTTAGATTTCCTGAAGAGAATATGGCGGCCAAAGCGTCTTGACCAGGGAAAAAGAAAGTGTAGGGTTAGAGAGAGTAATGGGATATTTATAGGGTATTTATATATTTTTATATTCAGTTATTATATTTGTTTTTAATCCAACGCTGTCTATATTTGTTATTAAAAATTCCTATGATCACATACAATATCCAAATTCGATAAAAATGGACATGCACCTATAGTTCGACATTACGGACCCAACTAAACTTGTTTCGTCGAAATCCGACTCCGTTTGCTTACACAACGTATTTTTAAAGGTCAAATTATCGACTGTTTTTCACATTAAAATCACTCACGGCCACATACTGACTCCAAAAATCACGAAAATTGAAATCTAACAATAATTTAATATTCCGGATCCAGCAAAATTAGTTTCGTTAGGAAACGGAGGTCATTTGCAAAAAAAGCTATTTTTAAAGCTCTAAATAAACCCATTTAAATATTAATATATTTAAAAATAATTAAATTAAATATTAATAAATTAATATTATCGTATAAACTCACAATAGAATATCATATAGCTCCAAAATATATATATATATCTGGATTTATAACTCGATATTTCAAATCCATATTAAATCGATATTCAATATATATATTAAAACTCCTTTTATAATATAAATAAATCCTTATATATTATAAAGGAATTCCATAACGACTTATCAAAAAATTGATTTGGACATAACTCACAATCTACATGATGAATCCCGATTTTTCTCTTCCATTAGAAAAATATACTTCACCAGCTCTGAACGTTTCTTGTTTCATAGAAACCCGACTTAAAATGAATTCTGTATATTCATTTAAAGTTCGAATCGCTAAATTACGAACTTCCATGCCATTTCGATCTCGATTATAATTATAATATAAATTATATGTTCAACTGACATTTATAAATAAACTCGTTAATATAAATCAATTCTAAACTGAATTATATATTTTAAATTGTCCAATCCGCACAATATTGTGAATTCTTTTATTTCCGATTATTTTGGAAATAAATATATTATTCTATTATTTATATTAATTAAAAATTAAATATTATTTAATTAAACAACCATTTAAATCTCTAAATCAATATTTAAATAATTAAATAAATTAATTATTACACCGTAAAAATACAGGATGTTACATTCTTCCCCCCTTAAAATAATTTCGTCCTCGAAATTGCTAAGGTAGAAAACAAACCGTATTAACGGGGTTAAAAATTATTTGTTTACTTCTTAATTTCAGTTTCAACTTAATCAATTAATTTCACTAAATTAATAATTTATTTCTATTAACGAAAAAATTTCAAAAATTCTGAAAATTTTCTAACACCCGAAAATTTCAAAAAATTTTGCCAGCACCTCCTTTGTACGGCTCAATCGGTACAACTATAACTCGCCTCTCTAGGCCTTCTCCAACCCAGACGAAATCAAACAGCCAAGCAGCGTGCCAAACAGGCTCATTAATCTGATTAAACTTGTATAAAAATAAACTTGTACCATTTTGTCGGGCAAATCATTATATCCCTTCCATTTGTTACCAATTCATCACATATCCGTTCATTCTCAATCGATCTCCAATCAATTTATCCTCAAAACCAGATCACTCGCTTAGCCAAGCTGAATTATATATTCAAATTCAAATCCATTCTTGATTCCAACCTATTAAACTACCAATCCAATACCAGTTCAGATTCCTATCGCACAAATCCAAATTTTCTCGATATCATTCTAACCCAATTCAACTTCAATTTGCTTTTGCAAAATTCAATTCAATTTCCACTTAACCGATTTCAGTTCACAAATTTCTATTTAAATTTGTTTTTAATTCAAGCAGTCTCTTCCCGGAAGTTTTTTTAAACAACTTACCCTTTTCAAAAATCAAATATCTTTGGTTTTTCTGAAAACATTTCCAAAAACAATATCTTTGGTAGTAATCCGTCACTTGCAACTCGAAAATGAGCATTGATGATGTGGCCAGCATCATTAGAGTTATTTCCCAGCTACTAAAGTGAGTTCAGTACTATATCATTTCTCAAAACCATTTCTAAACATTTCCATTTTGAAAACCAAAGATACAATGGATAGCTCTGATTCACTCCAAATCAGTTCCATTATGTAGTCGTCGTCCATACGATCCCATCAGATCCTGTTTTGTTGAATTATGACAATGTATGAAATAGTTATGGTTATTTAAAATTCTAATCTATTAATAATTTAAAACTAAATTAATTAATGATACCTTATTTCTTAATTACCTTATTACTCTAAATTAACCACGTTTAAATTAATTAAGTAGCCGATTACATTGATACGACTTCATCTTCCTCCAAGTGAAAGCCTCAAACTGCTCCTCCCTCCATGAACATACCTTTAACCTTCCCCCACTCCTCTATCACACCACTATAAACCAGAACGACTGCATAAACAAACCCTTATCTGCAAATTCTTCCTCCTTCATACGACTCCTTCCATCTCGCACCAAACCTGAAGTCGTGTCCTGGTCATCACCTTAGTTCCAGGAACTGACCATCATACCTGTCCCCAATCCCACCAAAACGCTCACCTTCGCACTCTCCAACTTTCATCCCTCATCAGATTCAAACCGATGCCATCCTCAATGTCGTGATCTACAACTTCTTCAGCCTAATCAGTCAAAATCGCGATAAAAAATTGTATGAGAATCCTAAAGAAAAATATCCTACTTGATGATAAACTCTCCCAAAAGCTCGAATCAACCCCTTAAATCTTCGAACAACAATCCTATTCCGAAAATTCCTCAACCCCAGAAATAAGACCGCTGTTGTATGTAATTTTCAGCAAAAATACTTTCTGGACCCAATGAAATGTATATCGAATTGAAGAGTATGTGATGATGATTGAAAATATATAACTCTTGGATTTTATTGACCCATACTTGATTTTAAAACAATTCCCAAAACTCGCAATTTAGATTTCCTGAAGAGAAGATGGCAGCAAAAGCATGTTAACTAGGGAAAAAGAAAGTGTAGGGTTAGAGAGAGTAATGGGATATTTATAGGGTATCTATATATTTTTATATTCAGTTATTATATTTGTTTTTAATCCATCGCTGTCTATATTTGTTATTAAAAATTCGTATGATGACATACAATATCCAAATTCGATAAAAATGGACATGCAGCTATAGTTCGACATTATGGACCCAGCGACACTTGTTTCGTCGAATTCCGACACCGTTTGCTCGCACAACATATTTTTAAAGGTCAAATTATCGATTGTTTTTCACACTAAAATCAATCACGGCCACATACTGACTCCAAAAATCATTAAAATTGAAATCTAACAATAATTAAATATTCCGGATCCAACAAAATTGGTTTCATCGAAACCGGAGGTCGTTTGCAAAAATAACTATTTTTAAAGCTCTAAATAAACCCATTTAAATATTAATATATTTAAAAATAATTAAATTAAATATTAATTAATTAATATGATCGTATATATTCTATCATACAGCTCCAAAATATATATCTGGATTTATAACTCGATATTTCAAATCCATATTAAATCGATATTCTATATATATATATATATTAAAAATCTTTTTATAATATAACTAAATCATTATATATTATAATGGAATTCGATAGCGACTTTTCAAAAATTTTATTTGGACATAACTCACAATCTACATGACGAAATCCCGATTTTTCTCTTCTAATAGAAAAATATACTTCACCAGCTCCGAACGTTTCTTGTTTCTGTGAAACCCGACTTAAAATGAATTCCATATATTCATTTAAAGTTCGAATCGCAAAATTATGAGCTACCGCGCCATTTCGAGCTCAATTATAATTATAATATAAATTATACGTTCAATTGACATTTATAAAGAAATTTGTTAATATAATTCAATTCTAAACTGAATTATATATTTTAAATTGTCCAATCCACACAATATTGTGAATTCTGTTATTTCCGATTTTTTCGGAAATAAATATATTATTCTATTATTTATATTAATTAAATATTAAATATTATTTAATTAAACAACCATTTAAATCTCTAAATCACTATTTAAATAATTAAATAAATTAATTACTATACCGTAAAAATACGGGACGTTACATCTTGTTTTCAATATTCTCCCCCTTTTTGATTGATGACAACATATCTTATTTTCTCCCCCTGAATATTTAGCTCCCCCTGAATCTCTTCAATATTTTGTTAGTGCATATATATATATATAAACATACTATTTGATTACTTCACAACAAATGTTATAACATACATTTCAAAAATAGAGTATCATGAGATTCATCATAAGACATGAGTTTTATCTTAAGAGAAATATTTACCCCATTTTGATTGATGACAATATATCTAATTTTCTCCCCCATTGTCATCGATTAAAAAGCAATTAATCATAATAAGCACAAAGTAATCGAATAATATTTCAGAGATCTTTTAAAGATACAATTCTACTTCTCGTCGAAGTTTTATGAAAGAATTCTCTATAAGGGGTTTAGTAAAGATATCAACAATTTGATTTTCTGAGTTCACAAACTCTAACTTAATTGTTTGTTTTCCAATATTGTCTCTGAAGAAATGATGTCTTATATCAATGTGTTTAGTTCTAGAATGGTTTACCGGATTCTAAGACAAATTCATTGCACTTGTATTGTTACAATAATCTGTGGAATTAAATAAGTTTACGTTAAAATCTTTTAGTGTTTGCTACATATATATTACTTGAGCATAGGCTAGTGCAACAGATATATATTCAGCTTCACATGTTGGCAGTAAAACACAATTTTGTTTCTTACTGAACCAAGATATAAGTGATTTAGCGATAAAGTGACATGTTCCACTTGTACTTTTACGGTCCATCCGAGATCCTCCAAAATCAGCATAACTATACGAAACTAATTCGAAAGGGGACAATCTTTTGGATATAAAAGTCCAAAATATTTGGTAACATTAAGAAATGTGATTCTTTTGGATAAGCTTGAAAATGAGCACATAAGCAAAAACTCATCATAATATCCGGTCTACTAGTAGTTAAATACAGAAGTGAACCTATCATACGTCGATATAGTTTTTGATTGACACTTTTACCATTTTCATCTTTATCTAAGTGTGTTGTCATACTCATTGGTGTAGGTTTACTTGAAGTATTTTCCATTCCAAAACATTTTATTAGCTAAGTACAATACTTTTCTTGATTTACGAAAATTCCATCTGATAATTATTTAATTTGCAAACCCAGAAAGTAAGATAGTTCTCCCATGTGCGACATTTCAAATTCATTAGTCATTATTTTAGAGAATTCTTAACATAATTGATCATTTTTTGATCCAAAGATGATGTCGTCTGTATATATTTGTGCTATTAAAATATCTTTATTATCTTTCTTGATAAAAAGTGTTTGATCAACCTTTCCAATTTGAAATCCTTATTCTAATAAATAAGATTTGAGAAGTTTATACCAAGCATGAGGTGCTTGTTTCAAACATATAAGGCCTTTTTTAATTTGAAAACATTATCAGGAAATTTTTCATGAGTAAGTAATGGAGGTTGTTCAACATAAACACTTTCTTTAATATAACCATTTAAGATAGCGCTTTTAACATCCATCTGATATAATTTAGAGTTATATTGACAAGCGTATGCTAATAGAATTCGAATTGCTTCTAGTCGAGCGACCGGGGAAAAAGTTTCTTTATAATCATTGCCTTCTTCTTGATTATAACCTTATGCAACAAGTCTAGCTTTATTTCTAGTAATATTGCCCAATTCATCTGCTTTATTTTTGTAAACCCATTTTGTTCCGATAACTGTTTGAACATTTGGTGTTGAAACTAATTCCCAGACTTCATTTCGTTCAAACTGATTTAATTCTTCTTGCATGGAAATTATCTAGTTTTCATCTATAGATGCTTCGTTAGGGTTTTTAAGTTCAATATTTGATAAGAAGGTTTCATTACTTACTAAATTAAGTTGACTTCTTGTTCTTACATTTGAAGTTATTTCTCCTATAATATTTTGAGTTGGATGATCTCGTAATATTCTTGGTGGAGATCGAACTTCATTAACAGGAATATTTTGATTATTGATATTATCTTGAATTTCTATAGTATTATTCTCTATGTTATTATGAATAACGTTTTCATCTTCTTTATATACTATGAAATCATCATCTTGAGAAGAATTATTTTTCATAATATATGAATTAAATGAATTTTGAATAATATTTTTGTCAAACGAGACATGAAGTGATTCTTCTATTTCACCGGTTCTTTTATTATAGATACGATAAGCTTTGCTACGCTCAGAATATTCCTTCGTCAAATTTTGAATCAAATTTTCCAAGTTGATCTTTTGTATTTAAAATAAAGCATTTGGACCAAAAACTTTGAAATATGATATATTTGGTTTTGTTTTGGTGAAAAGCTCGTATGGAGTGTTTTTAGTAAGAGGTCGAATAAAGACACGATTCAAATCATAACAAGCTGATGCGACTGCCTCTGCCCAAAAATGTTTTGGTAGTGTGCTACCATTTAATAATATTCTAGAACACTCATGTAAAGTTTTATTTTTTCGTTCTACAACTCCATTTTGTTGTGGAGTTCTTGGAAATGAGAAATTATGGAAAATTCCTTTCTTTTGACAAAATAAGTCAAATTTCTCATTCTCAAATCAGTTAAATTTTAAATTTGTTTGACAAAATTTTTAAAGCTATCAAAAGTGTAACTTTTATTCTTTAGAAATATGGTCCAAGTATACCTTGAAAAATCATCAACAATTACAAACAAATATTTACTATGGTTTATGAACCGAACTTGAGTTGGTTCGAATAAACCTATGTGTAGTAATTCTAGTGGTTGTAAAGTTGATATGACATTTTTAGATTTAAAAGAAGATTTGGTTAACTTTCCAAGTTGACAAGCATCACATAAATTTTTAGTTTTAAATTTTATTTTTGGTAATCCTCTTACAAGATCATTTTTAGATAACTTGTTTGTGGTTTTAAAACTAATATGACAAAATCACTTGTGCCATAACCAAGGATCATTGTCCCTGGCTAATAGACTATCATATTCAAAATATAAATATTTTTATCTCGATTTCCATCAAAAATAAGATTTTTATTTGAATCAAATATACTACATTTATTTTCAGAAAAGATATTTTAAAACCTTTACCACATAGTTGACTAATATTTAATAAATTATATTTTAAATTCTTAACCAATAAAACATCAGAAATAAGAGATGAAATAGATAAACTGTGATTGCTGACATCGCCTTTACCGATGATATATCCTTTGGAATTATCTCCAAATGTGATAGTTCCTCCTTTTGAATAAATGATATTTGCTAGCATCTCCTTATATCCTGTCATGTTTTTTGAGCAACCACTGTCTAATATCCATTTTCCTCTATTTTTGTTGAGTGGTACTTGCAAAAAATAATTTAAATTTTTTATTGGTACCCACTTTCTCCGTTAGGTTCCTAATCGTTAATTCTTAGGAAGCCAAACCCAAGAGGGTTCAGAATCCTTTTCGAAAATGTAATTAATATTATTATGAACCAAAATTTAAAAATTCTTAATATATATTTCTAATAAGAACATTGTTTGTTTTCAGAACCCATATTTTAATATTTTCTGAATATTTTTTCTTAGCAGACATATTTGATTTTTGTACTAGAAATTTCCGGTTTAATATTAATTTTTTTTTAGAAATGGATTTCCTTTTGGATTTAAGTATTTGATGATATCCTAGTCCTTTTTTACTAAAAATTGGTTGAGAGTTTTCTAATATTTTAGATAAATTCTCTTTTTCTTTTGTTAAAATTGTTAACATTTTTAGAAATGCTTTCTGATTTAACTTTTAAACTAGAATTTTCTAGTTCTATAATTTTAACTATAGTATTTAAATCATGATTTTCAGAAGCTAATAAATCATTCTTATTCTTTTGAGTCTCGATTTCTTGACTTTACAAAGAAATTTGAGAGTTTGCATTTAAAAGAGATTCTTGTAGTTTTCTAATTTCGTCTTCTAAAATTTTTTTTCATCCTTTAAAAGTTCTCTCTCAAATTCTGCTTTCTTTTTATCTTCGTTAGCTTGTTTGAACTTTTTCTTAAACATTTTTCTAGATTCTAAAATTTCAATATTAATTTCTACTAATCCATCAAAAGTAAAATGACTTACATCATTATCCTTATGCATGAAGCTTACGTTTGCTTGGTCATTGTCGCTATCGCTTCACTTTCAGAAGATGAATCTGAATTATCCCAAGTGACTGAAAATGCTCGTCTCTTCGATTTTTCCTTTTTGTGATTTTTCTTTAATTCTGGACAATTCTTTTGATACTGTCCGGTCTTGGGACAATTAAAGCATTCTACCAGTGAAGGGTCAGTGTAACAAACCGAAAATCTGGGCCAGTTTAAAATTTTTATTTTGGAAATTTTAGTGGATTTTGATTATTTAAAATAAATTATTGTAAATAATATCGACGAGAAATTTATTTTGAATAAAATTCAAATCATATATAGTTATATAGATCGACGTTAGAATATAAATAATTATATATAATTATAAAAGGAATTGAAAATGGCGCGGTAGTTCGATAATTCGATTTCAAACTTCAAATCAATGTACCGGGTGCAAAATAAACCGGATTTTAGTGAAACCAAAAACATTAGGACCTAATTGAGAATATCTTTCCAACGAATCTGGAAAATCGAAATTTCATAGCGGGAAACAAAAGATATGTCCAGTTGAAAATTCTGAATAGTCGCTATGGAATTCAGGCCCTTAAAAATAGAGATTTCGCAAACGACCTCGGATTTCGACGAAACCACTTTTGTTGGATCCGGGATGTAAAGTTATTGCTAGATACCAAATTCCATAATTTTTCGATTCAATATGTGAGCGTGGCACAGGAAAACGCATTTGACCAGTTTCAGTTGATTTTAATCGACTGGAAAATGACCATTTTTCAAACGATCTCAGAATTTAACGAAACTAGTTTTACTAGGACCATATCGTCAATACGAAGCTAGAAAATATTTTTCTGGAATTTATAGAGTTAGTATGTGACTCCAGTAAATTGAAATGCGCGTTCAAATTCAATATATAGAGTTATATGTTGATTTTGACGAAAACTGATCGAAACAGTCGAATCAGCTTACGATACATATCCCATTGTATTCGTAATGGGGGTATTACGTTAGGGGTGAAAGTCGTTGGACCCAATTCGGTGTTCGTATGGAAAGTCAACCAGGTTGAAATTAAAATAAAAATATATATATATATATAATAAAAAAAAACCTTTACACAAAACCCCCTCCACACTTTATTTCTTCAGCCCAAATCCCCCCCAATCGAAATCAGAAATGGCGACGCCAGGGATCACCACTACCCCGATGCTCCTCCCCCACCCAACACCGTCCGTCGCTCCACCACTCCGGCTCCTCCATCTCCATCGAACACCCTCCACTCCATCTCCCTTCTACCACGACATCCGCCGCCCTCCTCAGCCAAAAAATCGAGCTACCACCGCCCGCCGCTCAGCTCCATTCGCCACCACCTCGATTGGCTTGCCGCGCCTCAGCTGAAGACAGCGCCGCCCCCTTTCTTTTCCGCCTCTGGCCGATGCTCCACCGCGCCAATCACAGCCGCCGCCGCACAGCAGCTCCACCGCCCTCCACTGACCACTGACCCAACTTGAAACCCCTCTCCTTCAATAAAAAAAATGTGAGTTTTTAATTATTTTGTTTACATTTCCTCATTTATTTTCAGCTTTTTTATTTTATAAAAATTATATTTTTATATATGGTGTAGAAAGATAATAATTCAATTTTTATATATTGAATAGCGAAGTAAAAATTCGATTTTTATATATTGAATAGCATAGTAAAAATTCGATTTTTATATATTGAATAGCGAAGTAAAAATTCGATTTTTATATATTGAATAGCGAAGTAAAAATTCGATTTTTATAAATTGAATAGCGAAGTAAAAATTCGATTTTTATATATTGAATAGCGAAGTAAAAATTCGATTTTTATATATTCAATAGCGAAGTAAAAATTCGATTTTTATATATTGAATAGCATAATAAAAATTGGATTTTTATATATTGAATAGCATAGTAAAAATTCGATTTTTATATATTGAATAGCGAAGTAAAAATTCGATTTTTATATATTGAATAGCAAAGTGAAAATTCGATTTTTATATATTGAATAGCGAAGTGAAAATTCGATTTTTACATATGTAGAGAATACGGGCAACGAAGATAACAAAAAGGCGAGAACGATGAAGATTTCTATAAATGAAGTGTCGTGAAGTTGGATAGCTATTGGTGAGAACTTCTCACTTTAAATTTCTTTTTCTAGTTATATATATATACTAGGATGCAGACGGTGTTTAGTAGCACCCGACACCCGTCATCCACAGACCATGGATGGCTTGTTTGTTTAATTGTTTGGTTGTGTAGTTAGTTAGATTATTTGGTTTGAATTGAATTGTTTGGTGAAATGGAATGGATTTGATTGATGTGTGAATGGCGTGGGCCTTCACTAGACCGGGGATAAGGCTAGGCCTTGTCCCATTTCTAGTATCGTGCCGTTATGCCGCCGAAATTTTCTAAAAATAAGTTAGAAAAATAAAGATAACATTTTATTTAATAAATGAACCGAATAGAATATTCATAGGTTGAATAAAATAGTTTGATCGTCAAAAATATAAATTTTAACGTGAATGTGAATAAATAATATTCATTTACAAACCGGACGGTTTGTTTATGTACACCTATTTGAAGGACATTGATTGGAACGATAAATTTTACACATCGCCCAACAGCACAAATAAAATCTGTGTTTGATTGTTTGAAACCCCACACGGGTATTGGGATGATATTTGATGTACACTAATCCCGATTGTTTAGTTGTATGTCGATCGGTTGATTGACAGACTGTTATAAGCGTTGAATATTTATATTTGGTGCTTATACAGTGTAGAATGCACTTTGGATGATGGTTGATTATTCATCGTTGTTGATATATACATTTTTTGTAGAAAATCCATATAATTAACATTATATGGTAATTGATTGGGCCTCATTCCAGTTTTTAAATAGAAATATTTGAAAAAGAAATATTTGAAATAGAATATTTGAAAATAGTAATATATGAAGCCGTATTGATTAGATTGACGCCATTTTGACGTGAACGATATTTATATCGATTTTATTCATTTTATAATGAATATCGAAAGTGATTTCAAAATCTGATATTTTGAAAAGGAAATTGAATACAAATAAATTCAAATTGAAATGGAATAGAAATGAATTCGAATTGAAATTAAATATAAATGAATTCGAATTGAAATTGAATATAAATGAATTAGAATTGAATTGAAACATAATTGAAATGAATTCAAATTGAATTGAAATTTGAAATGAATAGAAATGAATTTTAAAACGAATTTATAAGGAAGAATTCAATTTTGATTTGAATTGAAATGGAAGTTGAAAATGTTTTTGAAACGAATTCAAACTATCTTTATAATTCGTTTTAAACAGAAATCGAAGAAATATATATTATATATATTATATATATAATATAATGGCCCGAATAGAACGGGCCGCGCCGCGGCAGTTCGCGAATTTCGACCATTTATTTCAAACGGACATTACGGGAGATCCGACCGTCGGATTCTCCTAAAACCGGAACCATTGGGTTCGTATCGAAAAGAGAATTCTAATGAATATTAGAAATTTGAAATCTAACGGTTGGATTTGGAATTATGTCCAAATCAAATTTGAAAAAGGTCGCTGTAAGTGCAGTTCGATGGCCGTTGATGGAAATCGACTGTACGGGCCTTGATAAAATTATTAAAAATAATAATAATTTGTGTAAAATCATAAGAAATGATTTAGAAAGGATTGGGATGAAAAACTCCATATTTGAAAAGATAAAAATAGATTTTTATCGAAATGAACTAGTTTTGAACTAGAATTATAATTCTATTTATTTTTAAATAAATAAATTGAATTTAAAAAGGGTTTTAAAAATAACCAGAATTTCCAATGATTGCATTGGAGTGGATTTGAATCGAAATTGTCTTCGGAGTATTTCGATGTAGGAATTCGTGATTATACATATGTTGTTATGGAAATTTGAAAGATATATATTTATATCGTTATTTCCAATACGACATTTGTTAATCATAGAATTTGATATTGAATATAAGCCGATATATTTTCTATTCAAAGCCTTGTATTGAATATCAAATGTGATTTGGGTTTGTCGTGAATGGTGTCTTCACTAACACTGTTCTTGAACCCAGTTAAGGAAAGATTAAATCTTTTATTTAGATTTAATCAAGTGTACCAATTAAATAATATTTAATTGGAATTGAGTTTATATTGATTTTTGGGTTTATCGTGGAGAGTGTTTTAAATAACACTCGTTCTTTAACCCGATAATTAATGGAATGTGATTTTGGGTTTATCGTGAACTGTGTTTTAAATGACACTGATTCTTTAACCCAGTTAAAGATTAAAACTAAGTGGAGTTTTAATGAATCTTTAATTAGATTGAAATAATTGAAAATGGAGTATCACTAGTTTTACTCCAGGCGATAGTTAAATCTTTAATTAGATTTGAACGTGAAATGGTAATTGAATTTACTGATAACACCGTGGTGTGAGGTATGAAGAATTACCAGTTTTACTTCATGGGATGAATAGGTTGGGATGGGGAAATTAAAACAAATAATTACTTCTGTAAGGCTCGTTAATCCCGACTAGTTGAATCAAAATTCAAAAGAAGATTAAAGAATAAATTCAAGGAATTTAACTTTGATAAAATTAATGGGAACCTCTCCCTATGAATGTGAAATTTAGAAACTAACTGTCGGTTAGCCAAGCAGAATGTTTTTCTGGATATTCATCTGATGTTGGTTTCGGCCTTCGGGGTTAATATTTGGGGAATTATTCTCTTGATTAATTTACGTTTAGTGACTAATGAATTGGAATGAGGCGTATGTTGTGTTTGTGTAACACTTATTTAAAATACACGCGAGTTATTCGGAAAGACCGGGTTCATCCCATTTTGAATAACTGATACGACGATAAGTTGAAGATGAAGACGGTGGTCGAAGACTGGAAGTCTTCACGTCGTTTGGGTGATTACTGATGATCTTGATTGGGCTGTACACCCAAGAAGATGGAAACAGTTGGTGATCGTCCAGACGTGCTTGGAGATCGATGGATATGCGGGGTACTACGTGCCTCTGGTTTCGTTCAGACCCAGAACGGACTTGTAAATGGACTGTGTGTCTGACATTGGATTTTAGTCCGTGTGATTGATCTCTATTAAATATATATCTGTTTGGCGGCGGAGAATTCATTCTCTTGCTTAACGCCCTTCTCTGAGACGTACGAGCTCAGGGGATATATATTGATGGATATCAAACGCATGGAGTGAATTGCCTATGTGGCATGCCTAAGTGGCAATTGATCGAGGCTTCTGTTGAAAAGCAAAGTCTTGTGGTTGATGATCGAAGCACGGCCCTTGTGGCGTAGCTTTGTGTAACGTTTGCTTCGCAAGTTTCGCACCCCGGTTGTGAACCAAAAACGGGAGAGGACCTCAGGGAGGGCATGCGTTTCTTTCTAGCTAGGGTGGTGTCGGTGACCTACCAGCCCTGACATTTATATACTTTTCACCTGTGTGGTTGTTGCTGTTGCGTGGCGCCTCGGTTAGATCGGACGATCCGGGTCCGATGGAGCCATTCTTTGGCTCATTTACGCGCCAAAGGGCGGGGAAACGCAGTGTTCAGGCATTTTAATCCACATATGTGGACCGACCCTGATGATCCAAGGGTCGATGCGCTCTGACCCTGAGGCTTGGGCTAGAGAGTCTCGAAGACGGTGAGGACGATCCCTGGCCTCGGTTCATAAATGGAAATCCAATTTCCAAATACGTGACATTTGCGGTATTATTTGTGAACCTATATATGGCGACATAGTGGCATGGGACGCTCATGTCGCCTATGATTGATATTTATGATTGAAATTGTTTTAAACACTGTACACTTATTATAGTATCAAATGATTTGTTTTAAACGTATCAAGCATTCTTTGGCTGTTATAAGGGAAAACCCTATCCCCCGGCTTGCGTTGCATTGTGTGATAGGACCTGGGTCTTATAACAGCTTCATTTTTTTTATTTAGCATTGCGCTGTTTTGTTATATGCACTGGTATTCTTGGGAGGAAACCCGTTCCGTGTTATACGGCGTGGTCCCTTGATTTACCTTACTTTGAAAATAAAGATAATAACTGTTTTAGTTCTAACACCAGTCACATGACTGACCTGGAGTTTATTGTTTTGACCTAAACTCTGGGTGCCCCTATTTTGACACGGGCAGCTAGTAGTTTTGGTTTTGCAGATTTATATTCACAGGATCCTGGTTTACAGCTGGAATGATATCCGGAAAGCTTTGTATCCGCATATCTGCTTCTAGTTGTGTATTGTATTATTTTCCGCTGCTATGTATTTAAATGTAATTTAAATCTCTGATATTTCTATGTAATATTCATTTATACTCTGTATATTCTTGTAATCTGATGCATTGTTGTAATATACAATGAAATGTTCTTCCTTCTGCGTTCTGATTTGTCGTGTTCTCAAAACAATTCGTTCTTTCTCTTCTGTTCGGAGACCGGGGAAGTTCTGGTCGTTTCATCGTGGTATCAGAGCTTTGGTTTACAAAGCAGAGAACAAGGCACATTAGAACCATACGAAAGAATTCATCAGATATTAGATTAGTAATATCCAATTAGAATGACTCGTTAGAGATGGGATCAGTAGAATCCTAGAACGAGTGTGAAGAGTATATTTTTAAAATGAAAACCAATTTTGTTTTGAAAATTTAAATCAACTATTCGTATTTGATTATTTATTCTATATTGATCAGGACAATCCGATATATAAAGATTTTGCATATATGTCTTGCAAACGTGTATTTTAAGTTTTAATATACTGGATAGTTATGGAATCATACTCTAGTGCCCGGGGATAATTCTGGTAACGGGGCACCGTCGCCAATATGTATCTTGGAGTAACGAATATATTTCCAATTGACTAGTGTGAGAACCGAAATTAGATAGGGCTTATTGTTATGATTTGGCATCAAAAATCTAAGTTTTGACTATATAGCAAAATTATGAATTTGAAACTCTAATCCACTAATTGATTGATGTTTGTGTTGTTTGTTTAGTTGTTTGATAATTTTGAACCATTTAGCCTAATTGTATCAAATAGTGGATATTATTGAAATTTGGTTGCATTTGCTTGCATATACTTGTACTTACATTGAACAGGTCATAGCAAGGAGGCTAGAGCAGAGAATAAAATTTGTTTGCCCGACAAATAGGTACATGTTTACTACATAATTTACTGTTTTGTTTGGGTGATGATGATTTTATGAGTCTATTGGCTAGCCGCTTGGCTTTTTCTTTTTCTTTTTGAGATCTGAAGGCCTATATGGCAATTTCGGGATTTTCCCGTGGCTCCCGGTGCAGGGGAGGTTATGGCGAAATTTTTCGAAAATTTAGGGTGTTAGCCAAATTTTTGAAGAATTTGAAAATTTTCAAAACCTGAAAAGTTGGAGAATGAAAGCCAGATCGAACGTAGAGTTGATTAATCAAACCACTTTCGATTTTGTTCCTTTTCGGGGACGAAAAGTTTTAAGTGGGGGAGATTGTAACAACCCGAAAATCTGGGCCAGTTTAAATTTTTTATTTTGGCAATTTTAGTGGATTTTGATTATTTAAAATAAATTATTTTAAATAATATCCTTGAGAAATTTATTTTGAATAAAATTCAAATCATATATAGTTATATAGATCGACGTTAGAATATAAATAATTATATATAATTATAAAAGGAATTGAAAATGGCACGGTAGTTCGATAATTCGATTTCAAACTTCAAATCAATGTACCGGGTGCAAAATAAACCGGATTTTAGTGAAACTAAAAACATTAGGATCTAATTGAGAATATCTTTCCAACGAATCCGGACAATCGAAATTTCATAGCGGGAAACAAAAGATATGTCCAGTTGAAAATTCTGAATAGTCGCTATGGAATTCAGGCCCTTAAAAATGGAGATTGTGCAAACGACCTCGGATTTTAACGAAACCACTTTTGTTGGATCCGGGATGTAAAGTTATTGCTAGATACCAAATTTCATAATTTTTCGATTCAATATGCGAGCGTGGTACAGGAAAACGCGTTTGACCAGTTTTAGTTGATTTTAATCGACTGGAAAATGACCATTTTTCAAACGATCTCAGAATTCGAAGAAACTAGTTTTACTAGGACCGTATCGTCAATACAAAGCTAGAAAATATTTTTCTGGAATTTATAAAGTTAGTATGTGACCCCAGTAAATTGAAATGCGCGTTCAAATTCAATATATAGAGTTATATGTTGATTTTGACGAAAACTGATCGAAACAGTCGAATCAGCTTACGATACATATCCCATTGTGTTCGGAATGGGGGTATTACGTTAGGGATGACAGTCGTTGGACCCAATTCGGTGTTCGTATGGAAAGTCAACCAGGTTGAAATTAAAATAAATAAATATATATATATATATAAAAAGCCTTTACACAAAACCCCCTCCACACTTTATTTCTTCAGCCCAAATCCCCCCGATCGAAATCAGAAATGGCGACGCCAGGGATCACCACTACCCCGACGCTCCTCTCCCACCCAACACCGTCCGTCGCTCCACCACTCCGGCTCCTTCATCTCCATCGACCACCCTCCACTCCATCTACCTTCTACCACGACATCCGCCGCCCTCCTCAGCCAAAAAATCGAGCTACCACCGCCCGCCGCTCAGCTCCATTCGGCACCAACTCGGTTGGCTTGCCGCGCCTCAGCTGAAGACAGCGCCGCCCCCTTTCTTTTCCGCCTCTGGCCGATGCTCCACCGCGCCAATCACAGCCGCCGCCGCACAGCAGCTCCACCGCCCTCCACTGACCACTGACCCAACTTGAAACCCCTCTCCTTCAATAAAAAAATGTGAGTTTTTAATTATTTTGTTTACATTTCCTCATTTATTTTCAGCTTTTTCATTTTATAAAAATTATATTTTTATATATGGTGTAGAAAGATAATAATTCGATTTTTATATATTGAACAGCGAAGTAAAAATTCGATTTTTATATATTGAATAGCATAGTAAAAATTCGATTTTTATATATTGAATAGCGAAGTAAAAATTCGATTTTTATATATTGAATAGCGAAGTAAAAATTCGATTTTTATATATTGAATAGCATAGTAAAAATTCGATTTTTATATATTGAATAGCATAGTAAAAATTCGATTTTTATATATTGAATAGCGAAGTAAAAATTCGATTTTTATATATTGAATAGCGAAGTGAAAATTCGATTTTTATATATTGAATAGCGAAGTGAAAATTCGATTTTTACATATATGGAGAATACGGGCAACGAAGATGACAAAAATGCGAGAACGATGAAGATTTCTATAAATGAAGTGTCGTGAAGTTGGATAGCTATTGGTGAGAACTTCTCACTTTAAATTTCTTTTTCTAGTTATATATATATACTAGGATGCAGACGGTGTTTAGTAGCACCCGACACCCGTCATCCCCAGACCATGGATGGTTTGTTTGTTTAATTGTTTGGTTGTGTAGTTAGTTAGATTATTTGGTTTGAATTGAATTGTTTGGTGAAATGGAATGGATTTGATTGATGTGTGTATGGCGTGGGCCTTCACTAGACCGCGGATAAGGCTAGGCCTTGTCCCGTTTCTAGTATCGTGCCGTTATGCCGCCGAAATTTTCTAAAAATAAGTTAGAAAAATAAAGATAACATTTTATTTAATAAATGAACCGAATAGAATATTCATAGGTTGAATAAAATAGTTTAATCGTCAAAAATATAATTTTTAACGTGAATGTGAATAAATAATATTCATTTACAAACCGGACGGTTTGTTTATGTACACCTATTTGAAGGACATTGATTGGGACGATAAATTTTACACATCGCCGAACTGCACAAATAAAATCTGTGTTTGATTGTTTGAAACCCCACACGAGTATTGGGATGATATTTGACGTACACTAATCCCGATTGTTTAGTTGTATGTCGATCGGTTGATTGACAGACTGTTATAAGCGTTGAATATTTATATTTGGTGCTTATACAGTGTAGAATGCACTTTGGATGATGGTTGATTATTCATCGTTGTTGATATATACATGTGTTGTAGAAAATCCATATAATTAACATTATATGGTAATTGATTGGGCCTCATTCCAGTTTTTAAATAGAAATATTTGAAAAAGAAATATTTGAAATAGAATATTTGAAAATAGGAATATATGAAGCCGTATTGATTAGATTGACACCATTTTGACGTGAACGATATTTATATCGATTTTATTCATTTTATAATGAATATCGAAAGTGATTTCAAAATCTGATATTTTGAAAAGGAAATTGAATACAAATAAATTCAAATTGAAATGGAATAGAAATGAATTCGAATTGAAATTGAATATTAATGAATTCGAATTGAAATTGAATATAAATGAATTCAAATTGAATTGAAACATAATTGAAATGAATTCAAATTGAAATTTGAAATGAATAGAAATGAATTTTAAAACGAATTTATAAGGAAGAATTCAATTTTGATTTGAATTGAAATGGAAGTTGAAAATGTTTTTGAAACGAATTCAAACTATCTTTATAATTCGTTTTAAATAGAAATCAAAAAAATATATATTATATATATTATATATATAATATAATGGCCCGAAAAGAACGCGCCGCGCCGTGGCAGTTCGCGAATTTCGACCATTTATTTCAAACGGACATTACGGGAGATCCGACCGTCGGATTCTCCTAAAACCGGAACCGTTGGGTTCGTATCGAAAAGAGCATTCTAATGAATATTAGAAATTTGAAATCTAACGGTTGGATTTGGAATTATGTCCAAATCAAATTTGAAAAAGGTCGTTGTAAGTGCAGTTCGATGGCCGTTGATGGAAATCGACTGTACGGGCCTTGATAAAATTATTAAAAATAATAATAATTTGTGTAAAATCATAAGAAATGATTTAGAAAGGATTGGTATGAAAAACTCCATATTTGAAAATATAAAAATAGATTTTTATCGAAATGAACTAGTTTGGAACTAGAATTATAATTCTATTTATTTTTAAATAAATAAATTGAATTTAAAAAGGGTTTTAAAAATAACCATAATTTCCAATGATTACATTGGAGTGGATTTGAATCGAAATTGTCTTCGGAATATTTCGATGTTGGAATTCGTGATTATACATATGTTGTTATGGAAATTTGAAAGATATATATTTATATCGTTATTTGCAATACGACATTTGTTAATCGTAGAATTTGATATTGAATATAAGCCGGTATATTTTCTATTCAGAGCCTTGTATTGAATATCAAATGTGATTTGGGTTTGTCGTGAAAGGTGTCTTCACTAACACTGTTCTTGAACCCTGTTGAGGAAAGATTAAATCTTTTATTTAGATTTAATGAAGTGTACCAATTAAATAATATTTAATTGGAATTGAATTGATATTGATTTTTGGGTTTATCGTGGACAGTGTTTTAAATAACACTCGTTCTTTAACCCGATAATTAATGGAATGTGATTTTGGGTTTATCGTGAACTGTGTTTTAAATGACACTATTTCTTTAACCCAGTTAAAGATTAAAACTAAGTGGAGTTTTAATGAATCTTTAATTAGATAGAAATAATCAAAAATGGAGTATCACCAGTTTTACTCCAGGCGATAGTTAAATCTTTAATTAGATTTGAACGTGAAATGGTAATTGAATTTACCGATAACACCGTGGTGTTAGGTATGAAGTATTACCAGTTTTACTTCATGGGATGAATAGGTTAGGATTGGGAAATTAAAACAAATGATTACTTCGATAAGGTTCGTTAATCCCGACTAGTTGAATCAAAATTCAAAAGAAGATTAAAGAATAAATTCAAGGAATTTATCTTTGATAAAATTAATTGGAACCTCTCCCTATGAATTTGAAATTTAGAAACTAACTGTCGGTTAGCCAAGTAGAATGTTTTTCTGGATATTCATCTGATGTTGGTTTCGGCCTTCGGGGTTAATATTTGGGGAATTATTCTCTTGATTAATTTATGGTTAGTGACTAATGAATTGGAATAAGGCGTATGTTGTGTTTGTGTAACACTTATTTAAAATATACGCGAGTTATTCGGAAAGACCGGGTTCATCCCATTTTGAATAACTGATACGACGATAAGTCGAAGATGAAGACGGTGGTCGAAGACCGGAAGACTTCACGTCGTTTGGGTGATTACTGATGATCTTGATTGGGCTGTACACCCAAGAAGATGGAAACAGTTGGTGATCGTCCAGACGTTCTTGGAGATCGATGGATATGCGGAGTACTAGGTGCCTCTGGTTTCGTTCAGACCCAGAACGGACTTGTAAATGGACTGTGTGTCTGACATTGGATTTTAGTCCGTGCGATTGATCTCTATTAAATATATATCTGTTTGGCGGCGGAGAATTCATTCTCTTGCTTAACGCCCTTCTCTGAGACGTACGAGCTCAGGGGTTATATATTGATGGACATCAAACACATGGAGTGAATTGCCTGTGTGGCATGCCTAAGTGGCAATTGATCGAGGCTTCTGTTGAAAAGCAAAGTCTTGTGGTTGATGATCGAAACACGACCCTTGTGGCGTAGCTTTGTGTAACATTTGCTTCGCGAGTTTCGCACCCCAGTTGTGAACCAAAAACGGGAGAGGACCTCAGGGAGGGCATGCGTTTCTTTCTAGCTAGGGTGGTGTCAGTGACCTACCAGCCCTGACATTTATATACTTTTCACCTGTGTGGTTGTTGCTGTTGCGAGGCGCCTCGGTTAGATCGGACGATCCGGGTCCGATGGAGCCATTCGTTGGCTCATTTACGCCCCAAAGGGCGGGGAAACGCAGTGTTCAGGCATTTTAATCCACATCGGTGGACCGACCCTGACGATCCAAGGGTCGATGCGCTCTGACCCTGAGGCTCGGGCTAGAGAGTCTCGAAGACGGTGAGGACGATCCCTGGCCTCGGTTCATAGATGGAAATCCAATTTCCAAATACATGACATTTGCGGTTTTATTTGTGAACCTATATATGGCGACATAGTGGCACGGGACGCTCATGTCGCCTATGATCGATATTTATGATTGAAATTATTTTAAACACTGTACACTTATTATAGTATCAAATGATTTGTTTTAAACGTATCAAGCATTCTTTGGCTGTTATAAGGGAAAACCCTATCCCCCGGCTTGCGTTGCATTGTGTGATAGGACCTGGGTCTTATAACAGCTTCATTTTTCTTTATTTAGCATTGCGCTGTTTTGTTATATGCACTGGTATTCTTGGGAGGAAACCCGTTCCGTGTTATACGGCGTGGTCCCTTGATTTACCTTACTTTGAAAATAAAGATAATAACTGTTTTAGTTCTCACACCAGTCACATGACTGACCTGGAGTTTATTGTTTTGACCTAAACTCTAGGTGCCCCTATTTTGACACGGGCAGCTAGTAGTTTTGGTTCTGCAGATTTATATTCATAGGATCCTGGTTTACAGCTGGAATGATATCCGGAAAGCTTTGTATCCGCATATCTACTTCTAGTTGTGTATTGTATTATTTTCCGCTACTATGTATTTAAATGTAATTTAAATCTCTGATATTTCTGTGTAATATTCATTTATACTCTGTATATTCTTGTAATATGATGCATTGTTGTAATATACAATGAAATGTTCTTCCGTCTGCATTCTGATTTGTCGTGTTCTCAAAACAATTTGTTCTTTCTCTTCACTTCGGAGACCGGGGAAGTTCGGGTCGTTTCAGTCAGGTCTTTTGATGTATTTTTCTTTAAATTTTTCTTTGTCCCTTTCTGTATTTTAGAAACCTTTTTTTTCTTGTCTTATACATGTGCTTTCATTGCCTGCAAGTTTACTTCATAGGACATAAGATTACCAATTAACTCTTCAGGTTTCACGGAAGAAAGGTCATTAGCTTCTTCGATAGCTAACACTTTTCTTTCCCATTCATCCGTTAAAGAGTTTAAATTTTTTGAAACTATATCAAAATCAGAATACTTTTCTCCTAGTCCTAGCAAAGAATGATAAATATTTTGGAATAGTGAATACATGTCATTTACGGATTCATTCTCGTTCATTTTAAAATGTTGAAATTGATTCTTAAGCATTGGTATCTTGCTTTGTTTAACCTTGTTAGTTCCTTCATGAGTGATTTTGAGTGTTCTCCAGATTTCATATGCTGTGTTGCACATACAAATCCAGTTAAACTCATTTCTATCCAAGGCACAATGCAACATATTCACAGCTTTAGCATTTGCGGTAGCATCTTCTTTTTCAGTTGCAGACCATTCAATATATAAAGTAGTAGGTTGTGTATATTCGTTTTGTGTAATGCTCCATGCATCTAAACTATTTTCTTGCATATATTTCCTCATTCGTGTAACACCCGACCTCCGCCAGGGTATCTCTTGCAAGCATACTAGCTTTGGAGGGGTGTTTAGACAAGGTAAACATGCATGCAGATATCACAAGACAGAACATATAAGTAAGACAGAGTAGTAAAGCAGCGGATAAAACTTGCATTTCCAAAACCATAGTTAAGTTACAACAAAGTACTTAGTCATTATTTTCCAACAAACAAAGTCTAGAGAAAAGCATAAACTGAAAAACTGAAATACATAAAGTACTATCCCCAAAGTTAAGTTATAAACCATAGCTAGCTCAATGTCCAAAACCGTACATGAGCAAATCCAGTAAGCAAGCTGTAAAGATCCACGCTAAGCTACAATGTTCCCACCCTGAGGACCTGAGGGGGGGAACGGAAGAAAAGAGGCGAAAGAAAACAGGTCAGTCAAAAAGACTGGTAAGCCCTAACTACTATTTGTCCATGAACTAGTAAAGTTAAATGGCATGAGAAGCTGAGATGAACATAAGGATAACAACATACTGGCATGGTAATTAACTAACAAGATAGATAAAGGTGTCATTGCATAATCAAGGTTAAGTTTTGCACCACGGGTGTACTAGCATTCTAACATGTCAAGTAAAAACAAGAATTGATCCCTTGGCCCAAGCTTGGCCCAACATCATGAGGTGACCTAAATCAAGGTCCAACTACACGGTCTAGTTGATCGGCTCCCTATAAGCCTAACTCGTCAAGTGTCAGTGTCATACGGCCCAAACATGCAATGTAGTTAAATTGCGCTAGGTCCACCCTAGGGTGTATCAAGTCCTAAGGTGTCAACCTCAGACAGGAATCAAGTATGCACAGTCTAGATCTACTGGTACCCGTGCCTGATTTTCCAACTCCGGACTATGTGCACGACCATAGTCCGCCTGGACTTACACCGGCGTACCTACTCAGCCGTCGTTTTGGTCGCTTACATGTCAGCCCAGTAATCGTGCCCCACCCTAGCCTAGTCCTAGGGTCTTATGATACTATCAAGAGGGTTACTGTTGAAAATGACCACGCAACTAGGGTTTCTTAATGGGTTAAATGTGGTTAACCCGATCCAAACGTGGATTAAATTGGTTAAGTGTACCCAAGGTTCATGACTTAACCTCGATTAACCCATCAAGCCCAAATTGGTTAAGTATTAAGTGGACCATGACTTAACCCTAATCAGGAGGCATTAATTAACTTAATGTGCTTTAACCTCTCACATTAGACTTTGTTGTGGTTACTAGTTAAGCCGGGCGGGTCCGGGTAGCTTTACACCACAACTTGGTCTAACCTCGGGTTCGAGCACAGCATGACCAACTTCTCACATTGGATCCTATTGTTTGTAGCCACTAGTTAAGCCGGGCGGGTCCGGGTAGATTTATGCTACAAACTCAACCCAACCTCGAGTTGGCCACACTCATATTTTCTAAGTGTCATGTCCATCATGTTTCCAAAACATAATTACAAGTTAACATATCACGTTCATGTTATAAAAACCATGTTTATGTCATAATGTTATCCAACCCCAACGTAATCCCATCGTTTACATAGTCGCAACAACGCATAAAGGATAAAATAGGGAACTTGGCATAATCATGACAAAAAGGTGTTGAAGCCACAAGTTTATCATGGTGGCATAGGAAATGTACATATGTTCATATACTTGCATATTGCATTATTAGGCTTCAAAAGCATGCATAAAACCAAACTTAGCATATGAGTGATACATGGTGATAATTGACATGTAGAAGTTGCTAGAAGTTCGCATTTAGCCTCACATGCAAGATATCATAAGGGATATGATAACTTTCATGTTGCCAAAATGCAACCTTTAATATAAAGCTTGAAGCTTTATGCTCACAACCTCAAGTTTAACTTGCATAACATGATAACATGTGTATAATGATTAACCCAAACTTGCATAACATAGCAACATGTGTCATACATCATGATTGAACCAACTTGCATAACATAACGATCAACCAAACTTGCATATCATGATGATCAACCCAAACTTGCATCATTCATTTTACTTTGGAGTTCAATAAAAAGAAAGTAGAAAAGGGCTTACAATGCTATGAAGACACAAATGAATATTTATTATAAAGATTGAGACGAAGCCCTTATGCAAGCACCAAAATATGAAAGCCCCAATTGAAAAACCCTTGCGCCAAATCAATAAAAATCCTTGCTTTGAAATAGAAATGTTGCAACTTGACTTGAATTCAAACTAAGAACACTCATACAAGTTTGAAAGCACTTGTATGAACTCACAATCTCTCATAGAAATAAACTTAGGAATTTTAGCATGAGAGTGGAGGCCATGAGAGGAACTAATTTGACATAGTTTAGTTGTAGGATTGAATAATGGTGATTTAGGCTAGGTTTAGGGGTCTTTTTATAGAGGATTAGGATAGTATTAGCCATAGGATTAACCCTAGATTCAATCAGAGCCATCAAATCCCGTCACTAGCCAACAAAATAGGTCAACACAGCCAGAATGGTGCACCAGGTTGCCTGGGTCCGACCAGGCAGGTCGACCCCCAGGTCGACCCTGGGGTCGACTCCCCAGTCGACCTGCCCCCCCCCCCCCCAGGTCGACTCCCAGGTCGACCCCCAATTCGACCTGGTCTGGGCGGGATTTTTCCCGCCTACCCCGAATTTTCTGAAATTTGAATCTGTTTTGAATTTGAATTTTTCGTGAAACTTCGCGAGGCCATATCTCGGTCATACGGACTCCGATTTTCGAAAACTCGGACTCTATTTCGCGTATTTTTCCGAGACGAACGCAATGGCACAGCCCGTTTCCCTTGATTCAGAATTTACAGTTTAATTCTGCCTTGATTTATGTTATAACATGTTATTCAAAAAATACGGGTTGTTACATTCTCCCCTCCTTAAAGGATTTCGTCCACGAAATCTCTAAGTTAGGAAGAACGTATCCTATCATCCATCATCCATCTAATCAAAACATCATCCATGTGCAGTCATTGTCCTTAAAGGATTCTAAATGCTGTATGATCATATGCAAAAGTGTGTGTATATGTACTTATCTAATGCAAAAATCAGGCGGTTACTGATACAGTAAACCTCCTTAATGCAAAGTATGTTAGTGAAATGAGTCCATATGTATGCAAATTCCTAACATAACTCATAGTCTCTACATGAGTGCACATAACATTCATCCATATGCAACATCCACATGATAGCAAGTTTCATCCATGAATAAGTATAAGCACTCATGCATATGAAACATGAAAGTGTGTGAGCCGATCTTAGTGCCTAACGTGTATCATGCATCCACGAGTATCCACGTGCAAACACTTGCAACCACTTGCAACCATCAAGCATAACATGTTTCAAATACATGTTTCATCCAAAGGGTTTCTACCTAAGGTCCTCATGACAAGTTTAACGAGATAATAAGATAAACAGGATAAACACGGATAAAGAAAGATATGCTAATTAGGAAAGAGGTCGAGAATGTACCCTAAAAAAGAAATGGATAAAGCCCACGCATCTTCTCCTCGGTTTCCCAAGTTGCATCTTCGTCGGCTTCACCCCACTGAACTTTCACCAATTTGACTTCTCGATTTCTTAGCTTCTTGATCTCCGTTCCCAAGATACGAATCAGAGCTTTTCTCAAGGTTGCTTCTTTCTCTACCTCAATGTCTTCAAGAATGCTTGGTTCAACCACCTCAGCGGACTCATGTAGGCACTTTCGGAGATGCGAGACATGAAAGACATTATGCACTCCGGCTAGCTTTACGGGCAATTCCACCTTATAGGCCATCTTTCCAATTCTCTCTGTGATAGGGAAAGGTCCTACGAACCTTGGTGCCAGCTTCCCAACTGCTACCACATTACGCAAAGGAGAAACCTTCACGAAAACCATGTCTCCCACTTCGAATTCCAAATCTGCCCTTCGTTTGTCAGCTTAGGATTTCTGCCTATCTTGGGTTGCTTTCATCCTTCTTCTCACTAATTCAACTTTCTCGGATGTGTCCCGTATCATATCGGGTCCAAGTATAAGTCTATCTGTTGTCTCCCACCAACAAGATGGTGACCTACACGGCCTCCCATACAAGGCTTCAAATGGTGCCATCCCTATGCTGGCTTGATAGCTATTATTATACGCAAACTCTACAAGAGGAAGGTGGTCTTCCCAAGTACCACCGAAGTCGAGAACACAAAGCCTCAAGAGATCTTCTAGCACTCTATTCACCATTCCGGTTTGGCCATCCGTCTGGGGGTGATAGGCTGTACTTAGATTCAATCGCGTACCCATCGCTTCTTTCAAACTATTCCATAACTGGCTAGTGAAAATCGGGTCACGATCGCTAACTATGCTAGAAGGAACTCCATGCAACCGCACTATCTCTCGAAGGTAAATAGATGCCAGCCATGATGCGGTCCTCTTTCTTTTTACTGGGATGAAGTGAGCACTCTTCGTAAGTCTGTCAACTATAACCCATATGCTTGTGTTCCCTCTCCTTGACCTAGGCAATCCAACCACAAAATCCATAGAAATACTCTCCCACTTCCATTGCGGGACCTCCAATGGATGTAATAGCCCACCTGGTTTCTTCGACTCGGCTTTCACTTGTTGGCACACCATGCTCTTTGAAACATACTCTTCCACATCCTTCATTCCATCCCAAAAGAAAATGCGCTTCATATCCCTATACACCTTGTCCCCTCCAGGATGTATAGTCATCTTCAAGTGATGCGCTTCTTCAAGAACTCTATGGACTAAATCCCCCACTCGAGGAACACATAATCTCCCATCACACCTTAGCCATCCTTTATCATCAATAGTATATCTAGCAAGGTGACTAGACGTCTCACCCTGAATCAACTTGTCCATAACTTCGACTATCTGTGGATCTTCCTTCTGCGAAGCCCCAACTTGATCAAGCAATGCAGGTCTAAGCTCAAGGGATGCTAATGAACCCGTCATCGACTCAACAGCCGTCGTGAAATCAAAGGTTGCCAAGAATTCTAAGTTCTTCATCTCAATGAACAAGGGGCTCAAAGTCAATCTCCTTCTGCTTAGTGCATCCGCCACAACATTACCCTTGCCAGGGGTATAAGCTATCTCGAAGTCATAAGATGCCAAGAATTCCATCCACCTTTGCTGCCTTAGATTCAGATCTTTTTGCGAGAAGAGGTATTTGAGTGACTTGTGATCAGTATACAACTCAAACCTTTCGCCTAGAAGATAGTGGCACCAGGATTTGAGTGCAAAGACGATCGCCGCTAACTCCAAATCATGAGTGGGATAGTTCTTCTCCTGAACTTTAAGTTGCCTACCTCCATAACATATCACTCTTCCCTCTTGCATCAGAACAGCTCCTAATCCCGTGCCACATGCATCTGTGTACACGGTAAACATCTTACCACTATCGGGTAATGCCAAAACTGGAGCTGAGGTAAGGGCTCTTTTGAGCTTTTGAAAAGCAAGCTCACACTCCAAGTCCCATGCAAAGACTAAGTTCTTCTTCGTCAACTTAGTAAGAGGGGCCGAAATCTTAGCGAAGTCCCTGATGAACTTCCTATAGTAGCCCGCCAGACCGAGAAAGCTTCTTACTTCGGTTGCATTCCTAGGAGTCTTCCAGTCTTGAACCACAACCACTTTCGCGGGATCCACCGCTATGCCTTGCTTAGAAACTATATGTCCAAGAAACCGAACTTCCCTTCTCCAGAAATGACATTTGGAGAACTTGGCTTTCAACTGATGCGCTCTAAGCGTATCCATCACTTCCTTGAGATGTCTAGCATGTTCTTCCTCGTCCTTTGAGAAGATCAGAATATCATCCACGAAGACAACAACAAACTTGTTGAGGAACTCCCTGAACACCCTACTCATCAAGTCTACGAAGTAGGCGGGTGCATTAGTCAATCCGAATGGCATGACAATCCATTCAAAGAATCCATCTGGAGTCCTAAACGCAGTTTTATCAATGCTATCCTCAGCTACTCTAAGCTGATGGAATCCGGTGGCTAGATCAAGCTGAGAGAAAACTGAAGCACCAACCAGCTGATCAAAGAGATCATCAATCCTCGACAAAAGGTGCCTATTCTTCTTTGTCAGCTTGTTCAACTCTCGATAATCAACACATAGACGAAGCGAACCATCCGCCTTAGTAGCGAATACCACCGGAGCACCCCATTCAGAAATGCTTCGTCTAATAAAACCCTTCTCAAGCAGCTCCTTGATTTGCTTACAAAGCTCTCTCCTTTCACGTGGGGCCATGTGCCTAACAGGCAATGATACTGGCTTGGCATTATCAACTAGATAAATGCGGAAATCTATCTCTCGTTTAGGGGGTAACCCCTTAACTTCTTCAAAGACATCAGGATAGTCTCGGACCACCCTTACAGACCGTAGATCATCGATGGACGAGTCGAGAGATTCAAGATAACATAACATGACGGGACCTCTAGGGTTACAAGAAATTTCTAGGGTATTACCGAGGCGAGTCATGAGCCTCACCACCCTATGTTCACAATCGAGAATGGCTCCATAACTGGACAACCAATCCATGCCCAAGATCAACCCATATCCCGTGAACCCGAGAACATAAGCATTACACGTGAATTCTACAGTCAAGATAGAAATCTTCAAATCCACACAAATCATTGATAGATGGGCGGAACCCCCAATTGGATTTGAAACCGAAACGGGATCCTCAACTAGGCTAGTACTTAGGTGCAAACTTTCAACAATGTCAGAAGAGATAAAACTATGCGATGCGCCAGAATCAAATAAGGTGCGAACAGGATAATCAGAAATATAAACAAGACTTTCTGCAGAAATACTACCTCGATCCTGAACTGGAGCGGCGTTGAGAGCATGCACTTGCCCTCCAGAAGGTCCTGCACGCTGATTCTGCCCTTGCCCTTGTCCTTGCTTCTTGGGGCAATCCTTGCTAAAATGTCCAGTCTCTCCACAATGAAAGCATTCGCCCAGCTTCCTCTTCTTCTTCTTACAGTCTTTAGCTATGTGCCCAACATTCCCACAGTAGTGGCATTTTCTTGGATCCTTTTCCTTGGCCTTGTTTCCCTTGTTGTTCTTGTTGTTTTTGTTGTTCTGATTGCTCTAATTTCCTCCCCACTTGGAGTCTGTCTTCTTGGCCTGAGTCTCATTAGCCTTGACTTCCTTCTTGGCATTCTTATCGACTCCTTGAAGCAATGCCATGTCTACTAGTCCTTCAAAAGTGGCCCCCATGGGTATATGAGATAGGGCTAAACCTTGTAATGGCTCGTTCAACCCTCGTGCAAAGCGTAAAGCCTTCTTCTGGGGAGTATTAACAATGTCCAAACCGAATCGGGCGAGCTAGTTAAATTCATTCACATACTCCCTTACTGTCATGTCCCCTTGCTTCAAAGATATAAACTTCTCCAATTGCAGATTCGCCTCAGTTGATGATAGAAACTTAAGCCCAAATCTTGTCCTAAAGTCGGCCCAAGTCTCTATAGGCCTCGTGGCATTGGTGATCTCCCACCAGTAAGCAGCTTCTTCTTTAAATAACCATGCTGCCAATAAAACATTTCTATGATCTTGCACATCAAAGATGGCGAAGAGATCCTCAGTTTCTTTCAACTAATTTCTTGCCTCCACAAAAGTCTCTGTCCCAATAAAGTTCTTGCCACCCATCGCCTTAAAGTCTTTGCAAATCTTAGCGAAATCTGCTTGCGGATTCTGAGGAGGAGGAGGAGGAACCTCAGTTATATTAGGGGTATTTGCTGGGCCTACATCGTTGGCCCTAGCTTCCAAGTACCTCCGGAACCATCCGGGAATGGTCACTCCCTCGGGAAGGTTAAGATCGGCCATACTGAAAAAGGAAAAAGATAGATTCAGAACGAAGAAACGAAGGATAGTGCTATGGCTTTTGGGGAATTGCCTTTTTATAATAACTAGACTGTTCTTGGAAAATACTTAATTGGTTTTGAAAATAGTTTTTCAAAAGGTAAGTTTCAAAAACACTTTTGCTCAAATCTTGTAAACCTTATGCTCTGATACCAAATGTAACACCCCACATCCGCCAGGGTAACTCTTGCAAGCACACTAGCTTTGGAGGGGTGTTTAGACCAGGTAAACATGCATGCAAATATCACAAGACAGAACATATAAGTAAAACAGAGTAGTAAAGCAGCGGATAAAACTTGCATTTCCAAAACCATAGTTAAGTTACAACAAAGTACTTAGTCATTATTTTCCAACAAACAAAGTCTAGAGAAAAGCATAAACTGAAAAACTGAAATACATAAAGTACTATCCCCAAAGTGAAGTGATAAACCATAGCTAGCTCAATGTCCAAAACCGTACATGAGCAAATCCAGTAAGCAAGCTGTAAAGATCCAAGCTAAGCTCCAATGTTCCCACCCTGAGGACCTGAGGGGGGGGGGGGACGGAAGAAAAGAGGCGAAAGAAAACAGGACAGTCAAAAAGACTGGTAAGCCCTAACTACTATCTGTCCATGAACTAGTAAAGTTAAATGGCATGAGAAGCTGAGATGAACATAAGGATAACAACATACTGGCATGGTAATTAACTAA